>JBBCBC010000006.1:31552439-32152439 GCA_037126765.1 Stenogyne calaminthoides | reverse complement strand
GGTTATTAATATAAGACGGTGGTAATTGATATAGCTAAGACTTAACTGTCCCCAATTTACTTAGCTACCTTAGGAAAAGGAAATAAATAAAGAAGGAAATGAGTTGGGGGTGTTTTCTCCTGGAGTTCGTAAATTCGAAGCGAAAATTAAGGTAAGAAAATCAATTTGCTTATTTCACTTTAAGTTGTCCAAATTCAAAAACAATCTTGTATATATTATGCTAATTAAGAGTTCTTCTAATGGTTGAATCTTAATATAGCACCATCATAGAATCAATAAGGCTGAAATTTAATATTAACATATCTAAAGATGTGCAATTTAAGAAAAAAGGAATTTTAAGTGGTTGTTTAATGGTATATACATGGTTAGTATATTTAGGGTTTTAACTGTTTAGCAAGCGTAGGGATTTTGCAGTGAGTTAGTTAAGATTAATGAAATTAATCTTCTGCACTATAATAGGGGGAAGAGACACTCCACTACAAAGTCACTAATAAAAATACTCTAAGATACATAACAAAAAAAAAAGTGACTCTAAGGTACAAAAAAGTGGTCAAAAAGTCTAAGTTGCCCTTCTGCCCAGTTTTCTGCACTTCTGACACATTTCTGCACTTCTTACTCATTTTAACATTTTGTATTTTAAAATTTTAAAAGTTCAAATTTTTTTAATTTACTGAATTAATTAAATTATTAATTAATACAAAAATTTGAATTTCAACACCATAATAATTTTAGTGATTTAGTAATTTTAAATTTATGCACTTTTTTTCGATCAATTTTATGGTGCATTTTTTAAAAAAAAAATTGTATTTTGAATCAATTTTAAAAAAATTGTATTTTGAAGTTCAAAAAATATGCAATTTTAAAAAAATAAATTTTTAAAATTTTTGCACTTCTAGGCTAATTTGGAAGTGCATTTTTTTGTATTTTATGTACTTTTAGGCAATTTTTAGAGTGCACTTTTGGGCCCATTTTTGAGTGCATTTTTCAAACAAAATTGTATTTTGATCCCATTTTGGAAGTGCATTTTTAAAAAAAAATAATTGTATTTTGAGTCAATTTTGGGGTGCATTTAAAAAAAATTGTATTCTGGGCCAATTTTAGAGTGTATTTTTTTTAAAAAAAAATTGTATTTTAGACCAATTTTGGAGTACATTTAAAAAAAATTGTAATTTGGGTCCTAATTTAAACAAAAATCATAATCCGCAAAAATAAACATCTAATTACAAATTAAACAAAAAAAAATCTGCAATAATAATGTACTTTCCCCATAACAAAATACAATTAAAAATCTGCAAAAATAAAATAGAAAATTACACTCTAAAAATTTACAAAAAATCAATCAGCATACTACAAAAAAATTACAAAACAACAATCTGCAGAAAATTAAAAACTTTGATTCACTCCACTGCCACTCTACACAAAATTACAACATCAATCTGCAAAAAAATTACAGACAAATTAACTTACCACTCAAATTCTCAATTTCTCAGATCTACAAAACATAGAGAAAAATAAAAATAAAATAAATAAAAAACAAAAAAATTACCTTCTTCCCCATTTTCATCTGCATCGAAGAATTCCCTTCGCCCCCCTCGCCATCGTGGTGCCTCCGTCACCCTCTCAACCGATCCGCCTCCACCATCGTCCCCAAACAACCAAACACCCTCCACCGTCGCCCACCACTGGCCCCCATAAGCCACCACAAGCGGCGGATCTGTAAAGATCTGCCGCCTCCATTACCACCACCATCGCCGTCCCACTAGTCTCCAAGACCCGCCCTTACGCCACCAGACCGGACACAATCGCCGACTTCGGATAAAATACGGATCTAAAAAACTAAAAAAAAAAAAAATCTTACCTTCCATGGCCAACAACACCCAAGGCCGCAGAAGAGAGCACCGCTTAACACCACCGTTGCCACAGACGACAAACCAAACACCCCACACCGCGATTTTCGTCAGCCGCGTTTTGCAATTGGACAAAAACGGGCATTTTGAAAATTGCTAGATATCGTATATGTTTGTGTGTTTGGGCGAATTTAATCGGTTGATGAATTTGTGTGTTTGGGCAAACTGAATTGAGTTTTGGGATAATCGTCGATTTTGGCTAAATTGGAGAAAATTTGCTGAAAATTTTCAAAGATATTGGTAGGGAAATGAAATCACTTCTCTTTGACGGAGGGAGATAAGGGAAGACGGAGGGAGATGAGGAAAGATGAGGTAGGTGCAATGGTGTAAAAATTGCTCTAGGCGGCCGCCTAGGCGCCGCCTAAGCGCTAGGCAGCCGCTGGCCGCCCCGATTTCAGCCTAATCGGCCCTTCTATGCGGTTCCCGTGCCAGGCGCCGCCTAGGCGGCGCTAGGCGGCACTTAGGCGGCTAATCGGTAATTAAAAAATGAAAAATTATTATAACCCTAAACCTAATAGAGAGTCACAACCGCACACATATACAAATTGGCCGCACACAGATACAAATTGGGCATACAAATAGTTATAACTCACGCCCAAAATTCTTTGCTCGAAGTCCGCCGCTCAAGATCGCTTCTCGCCGCCCAAAGCCCACCGCTCCTGTCCCGCTTCTCGTCGTTCGCCGCCCGCCGCTCGTTGTTCGCCGCTCAAAGCCCACCGCGCGACGCCCCCAGGTATTTTTTTTTAATTTGCAGTGTTGGAGGCTTGGAGGTTGGAGCCATGTAGGTTGGAGCCATGGAGGTGTGGAGTGGAGACTGGAGATTTGGAGAAAGGGTGAATAGCGATGTGAATGTGATTAGTGCGATTTGGGGGAGAATAGCGTAAAATATGGTCCAGATGGGCTGGGTTTTTAGGGTGATTTACTTTTCATTGGGCCTGTCTTATATTGGGCTGAACAAAAAAAAAAAAAATCGGATCTAGGCTGCCGCCTAGGCGGCCTTCGGATCTAGCGATTTCCGACTTCTACACCCTTGGGTAGGTGACGTCGGGAGATGAGGGAAGGGAAATGAGTTTTGGGATAATCACTTCTCTTTGATCAGGCAAATGAAATCGATAAATCATCTATGAGAGAAAGTGCAATTTATTAACAATAATTATATAAAAATATAACATGCCCTAATTATATAAAATATAACATTTACACCTAAAATGTGGAAAAGGGTAAAATTGGTACATTTTGTAGTGAATTGTCACTACATTTTTGTTTTGTACCTTAGAGTATTTTCCACTCAAAATATGTAGTGGATTGTCTTTATTTCCTATAATAGGTACAACCTCGATTAATAGAGTTTGATTATTTTATGTCCTTACGGAACAATATTATTTTGCCTTATGCTAAAATTGATGTGGAGAAGTGAAAACGGATATAGAAAATATGTGGTGGTTGATTAATTGTATAATCCCTCTAATATTAGATTTTATGCAAAACTGAGACTCAATTTGAGATAATAATGTGTAGTGTATTTTATTAAATTTGATTTAGGGATTGGGAGGTGAGCAAGAAAAACTAATTGTCAAGTTAGTTGTTTAAAATTTGTAGTAATATTTACTGTTTAACCTTATTAAATTTGGTAGTGTGTGGCGATAAGGTGAATTGAGGGCCTGAATTATCAACCTTCTGGATTTCAGGTAACTAGAAATTCATCTGCAACTACAATGCATAAACTTATTATTATGTGATTTATTTGTGTATAGTTTGTAATACGTGGATAATACTCAGATTATGATATTTGATTGTTATGGGATTATTTTGAACTGAACCAGTGTGTTCAACAAGGTGTGAATTTTGGGAGAGATCTTACATTGTATCAAACATATCACGCATGAATATACGAGTACGCTGAGATATGAGTGGTCAGAAAAAGGTGAGGAGAGGTGCTTTGGCCACGTGGTGGTCAGTGTATTGAGCGTATTCCGGCGTGCATCCGGAAGTTTTATTCTGGCGTGTATCCAGAAGTTTTATTCCGGCGTGTATCTGGATGTTTTATTCTGGCGTGTATCTAGAAGTTTTACCGGTTTGTATCCGGGAAATTGGGGCCCCCAACAAGTGATTGTAAATGGAGAGAGAGAGAGAGAGAGAGAGAGGGTTTGGAGAGGATGTTGAAAGAAGTTTTTTTTATCATGCATAGTTTCTGCTTACTGAGATATATCTCACCTAGTATATGCATTGTAGGTAATTCTGATGGGGTGTGACGTGTTGGGCATACTGGACAAACTGTGGAGCTCCTGCGGGTTTTGAGTGGCCTTGTACATAGATGACGACCTGTTGGGCATACTGTGGCTTGTATTGCTTCCGTTATTATATATTTTGTCGCTTTTGGATATGTATTATGGTATGATATAATGTCTAGTACGTACTAATGTGTTTGTTTGGGGTTGATTATGAATTACGAGTGTGTTGATGTAGAGTTTGATTGTGGATTGCTGGTTTGGGTATATATTCTACTACGTACTGGCGTGCTGTCTGGGAGTCTGATTATGAACTATTGGTTTGTTGGCACCTTTTATATATATATATATATATATATATATATGAATATGAGCATGTTATTTTAGGCGTGAACGGATATTGTTGTTCAGTAAAGGAAAAAATAAATATATATATATAACAGGGTCATAGGTTGAATTATATTTATACTTGTATTATATTCGGTTAAATAAGGGCAGTCCTAACATTGATCAATTGATCAATTTTGAAGTGCATTTTTTAAAGAAAAATGTATTTTAAGTCAATTTTGGAGTGCATTTTTTAAAAAAAATTGTATTGTGGAGTGCATTTTTAAAAAAAAAAATTGTATTTTAATCAATTTTGGAGTGCATTTTAAAAAAATATATATATATTTTTAGGCTAATTTTGGAACGCATTTAAAAAAAAAAATATTTTTTGGAGTGCATTTAAAAAAAAAATGTATTATGGAGTTGCATTTTAAAAAAAAATGTATTTTAGGCCAATTTTGAAGAAATTAAAAAGAAAAATACTAAAATAATCCTAGAGAAACCCTAAATTACAAATTACACAAATCTGCAAAAATAAAACCCTACAAATTACACGAACCTACAAATATGATGGAAACCCTAAAAAATAAAAAATAAAAATACAAAAATTACCTAAATTAAAAAAATTACAGAAATACCTAAATTCAGAAATTAAAAAATACAGAAAAATTAAAAAAAATGCAAAAAATACAGAAAACACGCCGCCACAACCTAGAACCACTGCCGACCACCGCACGCACCGCCCTCGTCCATGTTGGGATTATACTGGAAAGTATGCTTTTACTTTGTATAATCAAAACTGAATTTCGGACTTATTTACTGAAATAAATTGTTTATCACTGATGCTTTAAATATCATCGAATGTTACATATATTTATTGCATAACTGTTCATTAAATAGTACGTGTTACATCGTAGTTAATTTAGTGATACCAGATCACAGAAGACTAAATTAACAATCCCTTGTAACTAAAAGTACATCATTCATGACCTAGATGGAAATGAACAATCCATCGTGAAAGATTGAAGTGTAAGGCTCGAATTGACTTGTCTTGACCAAGAGATTACACTAGGGCATGACTGATGCACTGAATAGGACCTACAGGAGGACAAATTCTTCAGAACTGAACAGGAAGAATTAGACCTCAGTGGTTCGTTATTTCTTAATCTTCGTTCCTTAAATAGGATCACGTATGGTTGGTAACTATTGCTTTGACTTATCATGGGTAGAGAATCAACGAGATTCAATACTTTTTATCTTGGGCAATAGTATTGGTCACATGTGATTGCTAAGATTTAATACGGAGAATCGTGTGCAAGTACGCTTGTTCGATTTGCCCCCTTGGGAGGTTCAAAAGCTTTATCATACCAAATCTTGCAAGTGGAACTAGTTTTCGGTATGGATAATAATGTTGAACTGTTCCTTAACCAATGACAAAAGATATTAATTAACGGAAAGCTATTTCAGTGACTTGAATTAATTAATGGGCTAGATAATCTTAAACACGGGAAATAATAACCGGGAGCCATATTGATTGTAATATGGGTTAAGATGGATAGTGCAATATTAATTATGTAGTGGGATTAATTAATATTTATGGGCTTGAATAATATTGTGGCTCAATATTGATAATTCAAGATCCATTGGAAGGTCCAATCTTAACTCTCCTAAAGGCCCCCTAAGTAGCCCAACATATAGTCCAATAACTGAAAATGGTGTTTAAAATAAAATAAATATTGTTGCCTTATTTTTTCATGAAATTCGAAATTTATGGATAAAAGGGGAGAAAGATTTTCTTTGAATTTTGTTATGGAATGAGGATATGTATTCTTGGAATACAAAATTATCTCATTAAATTTAAGAAATCTCCCACTTGGTTATCCATAGAGAAATTTTCGAAAATTTTGAAATATAAAGGGCAAGAAAGATTTTCTTGATTTTCTTGAAAAGATATTATGAAAGATATGTATTTCTTGAAATACAAGAATATTTCATAAATTCAAGAAGATCCAAATCTTGGAATCTTGACCTATATTTTTCGAAAATATCCATAACCAAGAGTAGGTGGGATTTTGTGGAATATTATAATTATGTGAAAAAGAATATAGGAGATATATTCAAGATTTCTTGGAGATCAAGAAAAGATTTTCCCACATTGGTTTTGCCCTAAAAATTCGACCAGCTCCACTCTATAAATAGGGGATGATTCTTTCATTGCCAAGTACAATTCTATGTGCTGGAAAAATTAGTAAATCCACAAAGGTGGTGCAACAAAGTTTATTTTCCTTTTGTTAATTGTTCGCAAGTGTCCTACCACCGGATAGTCGAGCAAGGATTAAGGGAATACTTCGGAAGTTCTTTTGGTGAGTCTAATCAACAAGACCATTGTCGTCCCAAGAGGTACGTTCACGTAAACTCGTAGAAATTCCGCATGCGTAGGTTTTACGTGAATTGATTATATGCATGATTTGTTGTTGGATTATTATTTGAATTAATATAGGATTAATTCATGCTAGTAATAATTATAAGAATTAAATTTGTATTTAAATATTCATCCCGAATAGATCTGTGCAACTTATTCCCCAACAACTGGTATCAGAGCCACGGTTTCGGGCTCTGAATTTTTCAAATTGTAATTTAATTCGTTGTCATTAAATTTTAAATTGGATAGTAGAATTGCTAGATCTTTTTTGCAGGTATCCAATTGTCATGGAATTTAATGTGTTTATTTATGCATGCATATAAATGGTGGTTTTTAATTCGATTCGTTCAGATTCATTTTGCCTCGTGAGAAAATCCACGAGTAGATTAGGATTTATTTGATTTGATCAATGTAATAGAATAGTCTAGATCTTGGTTTATTTATTTTTTGTAAATAAATTGTAACCGGATCGAAAACGGAGGCGGAGACGAAGATAAAATCCGTAAGGGACGTAGGTGGCATCGTCATCTGAAACATGCTAGGGAGGCACGCCAAGACGACGCGGACGCGACGCAGCATGCACGGTGGCGAGGCGAGGCGGGGCCGAAGGCCACAAGATCGATCGCCACGGCGATGCCTGCAATTTGCGACGCTGGCCGTCTTAAGCGGATCGGGCGGATGGAGGTGAGAACTCATGAGGGGATCTGCGCTGATGGCGAGGCTGCCAGGAAGTTCCGTGGGCGAGGCGATGATGATGAGCGCTGGCACGACGTCGCTTTCTTGAGCCTCGCCGAGGTCGCCGAGACCGACGGGCGATGCTGTCGAGGTCGCCGAGCGGGCGTCTGGCGTCTTGTATTTGTAAGGTTAAGGCGACGGGATTTGCTTTCGGCCAAAGGGTCGGCGGATCTGGGCATGCATCCCATTGCGACCTACTTGGCGTGGAGTTTCGAGACGGAGTTCCTTTCGAGACAATCGAGTGGGAGAAATTCAAGACGGCGTTTCTTCAAAAATCAAGCCAAGAAAAATCAAACCATGACAATTGGATAATTTGTGCCCAATATGTTTATTTTTCCGCCTTGCTTGATTTATTATTGTGTTATCTTATGCTTTATTTAATTTGTTTAAATGTGTTTGCATGAGAGTTGCCCAATGAAAAATCTCACCTTCAAAATTACTAAGTATGTTTAAATAATTAATTGACAATTTTATTCCGGAAAATAAAATTGAATTAATTTTGACCTCCATGATTTATTTATTTGTGAATTCTTTTGGAGAAATTCCCCCCACGGGACGGTCAAAAGTTAGCTTTCATATGAATGAATTCCAAATGGATGATTGTGGATTATTACTAGTGGCGACGATGACCCTCCCCACGAGGCTCGTTCAAAGCGAAATAATAATCATGTATTTAATCATGGTTATTACTTAGGTATAAAATTGATATGCATATACTTCCCCGAAGTCCCTGTCAATTTTATATTGGTCAAGTGGGAGCCAACTATTAATCTGGATATTAAAGGTTTGTAACTGTTCTTGTTTGTAACCTGCTTGAATGTGTTTAAATAATGACCCACCCCACGTGGCTTATTTAAACTGTTTTGAGATGTTGGCTGATGCATGTTCATATTTTTTTTGAGATTTTAATATGATGCATGTGATCGAACCTTGTGATATACTTGTGCTTATGCATATAGTTATTTATTTCAGTTCAGCATGTCGTAACCTTTTAATCCACTGTTAATATACTTAAAGTCAATACAATATGTATGGAAACTATATTGATTGAAAACGAAAAATTATAGTTGTCCTAACTGCACAAAAGCACAAGTGGATTCTTGACACACCAAAATCAGATGAGCCAACTGACGAGTCAAAAATGCGGGACTCGTCAGATCACCTTGCGAGAGATGTCGTCGCTGAAAATGGTGGAGGGCAAAAACCATAAGGGATTACGTCCTCAAAATAGATGGTCCATCTGAACAAACTTGTGGTTTTGAGTGCAGATTATAATCTGGAGACTCAGATGAATTTGGTATTTCACTCTCTGCCCAAAAGTTTCTGAGCATTTTGGCCTCGCTAGCTGATTTGTTGCAAACTTTGGTCTCGAGAGATACTGATGGGGCACCAAACTCAAGCTTTAACGGCAAGTGGTAAGTCTTCATTTTCTAGGCCAAGGGAAGGCAAGAAAAAGAAGACGACCAAAATCCATAAGCAATAAAACTCAACTATTGCCAAGGGCAATGGTAAGATGAGGAATGCTTGTGGTGTCAAGGAAAATCCAAAGAGGAAGTGCTTAAGCTGCGGTGAAAGAGGACAATGGAGGTTTGCCTGTTCCAACCCTAAAAGGGACGGAAAGAAAGCTAATTCTCACGCACTAGTTGTTGAAACTTGTTTAGCGGCGTATACTTTTCATTCGTGGGTGGTTGATACGAGATCCACTAATCATGTTTGCTTCACGGGTTCAAACTGATCCGGCAACTTAGTGGGAGTGAGATCCTCATCACACTGGGCGATGTTACGAAAGTAGCAATTATTGCAATGCTACGTAAGTGGCAGATATTGCAATGCTACGATAGTAACAGTTATTGCAATGCTACGCAAGTAGCAGATATTGCAGTGCTACATGAGTAGTGGTTAAAGCAGTGGGAGAAGTGCACCTGTCTTTTAAAGATGAAGTTTTTTTGAGATTATCTTTATGTTCCCAGTTTTGGAAAGAATTCACTTTCAGTTTCTAAAATTTGATTAAAGGACACTAAGTTTCTTCTAATAAGAATGACATCATTTCTTGAAATGATGAGTGTATCTGTTATGGGACATTGGTCGAATAATCTCTATAGAATTAACTGTGCACACCACTCACGAAATGCATCCTATAACACATCAACTGTTTCCGAGAAAAGAAAACGTTCATCAGACGTGAACGAGACACTTCTATGGCATCTAAGATTGGGTCATATAAATCCAAAGAGGATCCAAAGGTTGGTGAAAGACGGTTCACTGGAGTTTGGTATACAGCATGAAACATCAGCTGCAAGGACGCCACAACAAAATGGAGTAGCTGAACGGAGGAACAGAACTCTCAAAGCTCGCTTTCGCCGCACGATGTTAGGCGAACATGTAATACCAAGCCGTTCAAGGCGGTAATAATCAACACTGCATGCCATACTCAGAACAGATGTCTTCTGACTAAGGCTCACTACAAAACACCCTATGAACTGTGGAAGGACAGAAAACCTCGTGTCTCTTACTTCCATGTTTTTGGGTGTAAGTGTTTCATACACAACAATGGGAAGAGTCAGTTGAAGACTTTTGAGGCCAAGTCAGATGAGGGTATATTCTTAGGATATTCCTCATCTAGCAAGGCTTTCGTGGTTTACAATGCATTTAACCCTACTTGTGGAAGAAACACCCCATGTAGTCTTTGATGAAGCATCTTCTGAACAAGAGAAATCTGCCTCAGAACAAGATGTACCTGATCAACAAGTACCTGATGCTCAGAAAATGGATCAGCTAATGATCAAGGAAAAAGAATCAGAAACCGTAACAGTATACATTCCAGATCTAGCTGATTCACCAGATCATTCAGATCCTAAGGTACGAAAAAACTGTTTGGTGAAGAAGTTCGTCATACCGAGATAAGATCAACTGAACCATCCGGTTCAGGGGGAACATCTGAAGTTCCCACGAACAGACATCAGCACATGATGAGTCCAACATCAGCTGAGACTTGTTCTTATCAAGTGGATCATAACTCTGCACCACTCCCAATCGCTAGTAATGAAATTTTATCAGAAACGGACGATGTTCTCCAAACCGACGCAAATCGAAGCGAAGGACGGATAACCGGTCATCCAATCGATTCGATAATCGGAGACCCATCTCGATAAAGTTAAAACTAGACATCGATTGGTGAAAGTGCCATGTATTGTCAATTATCGTCTATGAAGGAACCAACAACAATAGAGGAAGCTCTACAAGACGCAAGCTGGATTCTAGCCATGCAGGAGGAGCTTGAACAGTTCGAGAGAAATCAAGTTTGAGAACTGGTAGACAGACCAAATCATCAAGACGTAATTGGCACAAAGTGGGTATTCAAGAACAAGAGAGATGAGAAAAACGTCATCACCAGAAATAAGGCAAGACTTGTTGCTAAGGGGTATTCACAATCGGAAGGAATTGATTATGATGAGACCTTCGCAGACCGGCCGCCTCGCTTAGAAGCCATTAATTTGTTTTCGCATATGCTTCCCCAGAGGAGGGTTCATCGTGGTATCGATGGACGTAAAGAGTGCTTTCTTAAACGGGGTACTAGCGAGAGGAAGTTTATGTCTAACAACCTCCGTGCTTTGAAAAAAGGGCAACCAGTGTACCGTCTAAGAAAAACTCTCTATGGCTCAAAATGGGCTCCTCGAGCTTGGTATGATACACTCTCTCGGTTCTTGATCGAAAGTGGGTTCACTAAAGGGAATAAAATGAGTAACCTTATTTAGAATAGAAGATGGAAAAGATATTCGATGGTTCGATTTACGTGGGCGACATCATCTTCGGATCTCCCAACAAAAGTCTATGTGAAAGATTCAAAGAACCGATGCAAGGGAAATTCGAGATGTCCATGATGGGTCGATGAATTACTTTACGGGTCTTCAAGTAAAGCAAAGTACTGAAGGGATATTCATCTCGCCAAAAAAGTACACTAGGAATTTATTGGCTAAGTTTGGAGTTCAAAATTGTAAGGAAGCCAAAATTCCTATGATGATTGGATTCAAGATGGATCGAGATGAGGATGGTCGAAAACAAATCGAAGGAATATAGGGCTCTCATTGGATCTCTACTATACCGATCGCCAACCAGACCGAGATATAACCTTCGCAGATAGGTGTATGTGCGATTCGAGCAAATCCAATGATAAGTCACCTAGAAAGCTGACTAAGCGGATTCTTAAGTATCTGAAGGGACGATAAACCTTGGTTTATTTTACCCATCGATGATAATCTAGAGCTTAGTGGGTATTCGATTACGATTATGGAGGTTGCAAGATTGATGAGAAAAATCCACCTCGTGAACTTGTCGGTTCTTAGGAAATAAACCGATCTCGTGGTTTTCAAAGAAGGCGGACATCATTGCAACATCTACTCATCAAGGCAGAATATATGGTCTGCAGGAAGTCAGTTGTTCCCAATCGCTCGCTTAGCTTAGTCGGCGGTGAGGGATTATAACATTGAAACTAAGAATGTACCTATTTTACGTGATGATAATAGTCTTTATTGCAATCACTCGTAATCCTCGTTCTACATACAAGATGCAAGCATGTGGATGTCATGCACCATTTTATAAGAGATCATGTTGAAAAGAAGAATATCAGAATGGAAAAGATTCATACTGATATACATAAAGCTGATATTCTAACCAAGCCACTAGCTGAGATCAGATTCAGAGAATTATGCAATGAGCTAGGGCTTCTGGATCTTGGAGAAAATGCACCTAAAATGTTTGATGGAATGATCTCCAGAACCAGCTGGTTAAGAAACTAATAAGTTCAAGTGAAATCAGTTGAATTTGGTATCTCAATCGATCGTAAGATCATCAAGGAACCGATATGAGAAGGTCTTGATCGGATTTAAAGTTTATCAGATTAAATGAACTGATCGTTTAAAGGATTATCTGATTAAATCTGTTCAGTTATACTTTGTAAGTCGATTAAGCTGAAATTCAACAAGATTCACAAGTGGCATTTTACTAGATTAAAGCTTAAAATCGCATAAGGATACATGAATTTTACACAACAATGAAATAACAGAAATTTTCATTAATAAAGACCCGAAGGTCAGGTTACATTACAAGATACAAGTACAAGAGGACCCGGAGGTCAGTACATAAACCCTAAACCCGAAAACCTTAACACTAAACCTTCATCCTAACCCTTGAAGAAGTGGAGAGAGAGAGATTTTAAATCTGATGCTCTCATTTTCCCCCACTTAACAAGGGTGAGAGAGGCTTTAAAATAATCCTAAGCCGATCGTTGAAGCTAAAACCAGTGGAGCGAGAGCGGCGTTGATAGGATTTTTAAGCCAGGAGCCCTAAGAAAGAGTCAATTGGGCTCTCCAAACATTAAATGGTGAGTTGTTATACTGGGCATCATTTGTTGTCCGATGCGCACTGTACATCAAACTCATGTTCATTTTCAGACTGAGTCTGTTGATGCGGGTTACATCATCTCGATAGACACACAAGGTGCATACGGTTAGGAGAAGTGTCTTCTCAGTTGCGATAGCAGAACCGCCGCCTCGGTGGTAGAGAAGCTTGGCAACGATTGTATGTGAAATCTTCGATGACGACGAAGACAGTGATAAGGGACAAACAAGGTTGATTTGAGAAGCTGAAATCATTGAAAAAGAGGTAAAGGTGTTTTCCGGAAGTTTCACCGGAAATAAGGGTTCACCAGAAAGCATGATTTTACAAAGAAAGATAAGTATGGTGAATGGGTTATGTTGTGTAAAACAATTGGTCCAATTTATAGAGACCAAGCAAGGGTGCAAATGCAAATTCGAAGTTCTCAAAACCTTTTAGAGAAATCGACCAAAAGGACGTGATGTAGGAATCACGCTTGATCGATAATTGGATAAATTTCTACGGATTGACATATCGAAAAGATTCGGGCGATAATTACAAGATGTCAAATCGCGCCAACTTAGGGAATAGAAGCTACTATTCTAGACTAAGTTTTGGCGGTAACACTTATCCCAAGAATTGGCTTGATCTGAGAAAAAATCAGATTATGTCAACTAAAACTGGATTACATCGGAAGTGGATCGGATGAGGAAGATCGCTGAGCTTGAAACTCCAACAAATCGGATATATCATCTATGGGAAAAGTAAATATCGGTTGAAAGGGGAACTTCAAACCGATCAAGGAGGATCGAAGGAAATCGGGACGTATTCAAGTAAGATCGGTTGAGCTTGAAACTTCAACAAATCGGATGCAAGTGAAGAAGATCGTTAAAAAAGGATCGGTTGGGAAATTTTAAGGCTTAGGCAGAATACTAAGATCAACAAGTGAAATCAACATGGACAAGTGGTATTGATCGATTACAATATCACCAACCAGACACGCCTTTTCTTTTCTCTTGTTCTTTGCTTATTTTTCGGATCTTATCGATATTATTTGCCTTTATTGTACCCATTATCCGTGTGGACGTATTCCCCCGCAAATCATTTAATGCGGATGTGGGGAACATGTATTAACTTTGCTACTAAATGTGCTTTTAAATCCAAAAGGTTTTTAGATGCGTGCTTTTCGACCTACGATCAAAACCGCTTAACTGGAGCGTTTAATCTTTTCAAACGGTTGATCTTCCAAATCTTGTCTTCTTTTTTTCCTCCTCGTCTTTATAAAGATCATCAAAAAAAACCATACGAGTTTTTCATTTCACAAACTTGCGATTTATTCTCCGAAAACTCCAGATTACTTCTCTCAGATTCAAAGTGTTTTTCCTAAGTTTCAAAATCATCCTTCAGAAAAATAGAATCTGGTAATTTATGTTTATTTGATGTATTTTTTTTAAAATCCATTGATCTTAAATGTTTTTATCCTGTGTTATGCTTTATTGTTTCTTGGTTTCCGATATGTGATGTTCTTATATATATATGCACAACTTAATCGGGTCCATCCCTTTGTAGATGGCCACCCCGGAATGGGAAAGATAATGTGCAATTATGCGGGCGGCAACAAAGATTGTGGATGATAAGTTAAATGCAGTTCAATATCACTCAGATCCGGAATCCATGGAGGTCGAGCAAATTCTGCGAAAAGCAGGCCTTGAGAAATTTTGACTTCTCACTGCAATCCAGTGATGCAGTATGAAGCACTAGAATTCCTAAGGAATTTAAGAGTGGATACGGACGTTCCGTGAAATGAACCGCTCTCGATACCAAGCGGAGAAGAAATCGATCGACGAATGATGATATAACCCGTCTGCTCAAACCTACCAAAAGGACGGATCTACTTTGCTCATTACAGGAGAACGAAGATGAGCTAATCGAAAAAGAGCTCTTCGAGAGAGGTCGACAAAACATCATACGTCGAGTTTTGTCGCCAATGCTCAAGAGGAAATACCGATTGTTGTTTGACATATTGTCAAAAAACAATTATGGGTATCAGATTCACCGGATGCTCTTACATCCGTCAAAATGTACAAAGATGGTCGCAATAATTGATGAAGCCAAGAACATCAATTCGCACGGGTTCACGAAGGCCATTCGCTCCAAGAACATGAGAAATTTGGAGTAAATGAACCGAGGCGGTATATATCGAAGAAAAAAGATCGCAATCTCAACAAGGTTGCGTTATTCAAAGATAAACCGCCTAATGCCGAATGGGAACAGATTGGATGAAGTCCTATAAGGCCTTTCTCCACGGCCACTTGACCATCTTTGGGCCACGAAGAAGATGATGCGCCAACCCCCCAAAGTCAAAGAAAGGAAAAAGAAAGGAAGCAACCGTCTACACCCGATGCCCCGGAAGAAGAAAAAAAAACTGGTGAAGGCCGGGAGAAGAGGCAAGAAGGCGAAGCAAGCCTCCATGACTCGATGCTTGAAGATGAGTCAAATGAAGAAAAGCGCCAGATCACCAAGGTTGAACACAAACATCGTGAAAAATCGACAGCGGGCTTCTCAAGCTGAGAGCTCGCCAGATCATTCTGAGGAAGAAGCACAAGCCGATCGATCTCCCTCTCCTCAAGCTCGAGCTGATTCACCACTCAGACTAATGGCTGCTGAGCATGTCTCTCCTATTCTTCCACCTGCTCATGAACACGAATCGCATCGGTCATGAACTGTAAAGCTTACTCGATGTGGAACCGTAAGCACTGCTTCCCAATGAGAACCTCTGCGCAGTCGAACCGACAACTACCTCAACTTCCGCCTACTCAAGCACAAACGTAACCTTCCACATCTCATCAAACCGGAATCGGGACAGATAAATTCTTGAGTCCAGATCAACAAAGATCATAACTGGGAAATTGATCAGAATGCGAATCGAAAGAGAAATTGATGAGTTGTATCCAGAACTGGTCGCCCATCCTGCCATAAGAGAGGAAGTTATGGAGATCCTCACCTGGAGAGATCTTCGATTAAAAAGCTTCTCAGACTTTATAATAATTATTGAACAGATGGGCGGTGCGGATGAGTTTTGCAGACTTCGATTTCGACATGAGGAAATCGCTAAAGTGGGATCACCGGTGAGCCGATAATCGCTAAATCCGTCAAAGCTCGATCCACGGTGAAGCTAGGGTTGCCGAAACAGAGAATCGAGATCGCCGACAAAGCTCTCAAGCAGATGCCATCATGAAGGATGCGAGGAGCCGATGATAGTGGAGCCGGTGTTTAGATTCAAGACCAACCACCGGAGGCACAAACAATCGAATCGGATCAAGTGACACCCAACATTCCAACATCACACGCGTCACTATCGATCAACTTCGGAGATCAAATCTTGTCTCAAAGATCTCGAAAGAAGAAGTTGAGGGACCGATAGTCGATCAAAGGCGATTGCCATCAAAGAAATAATGTATCAAAGGAATTGGCTATTTCCCAGTTGGGGCAATCAAAGATCAGTTCTCCCAAATCAGGTGTCCATCGCGTACCGAATCGATAAAGACCGTTGATGCCAAACTGACTCAGGTGGATCAACAACAAGTTTCTTTTCTGATGCTCACTGACAAGCTAGAATTGACAGAAGAGAAACTTGACAAACTGATTAAAACACTCTCTACCGCCATGGAATGCCAAGATCGAGCCGACATCGAGATTCAAAATCTAATCGCTCAAACTCAAGGCATATCTCGCTTTGCAGATCTCAACAGGCGATCGCGATCAACTTTGGTTCTCGACCTCCCACCTCACTACTCTTTTTGATCAAACCAAAAAGGGGAAGGATGAATGAGAAACCAACTGACATAATAACAGTCGAGAGGACATCACAAACTCTGATCTGCTGAAAAAGATGTCCAAAGAGCGGTGTAGTCAAGAAGCCCGAAAAAGCCAAGAAGAAAAAGAAGAAAAAAAAAAATGCCGAGGCGTAAAAATCAAGAAGAAATTCGGATCGAGAGCGAAGAAAGGAAGAATTTGGAAAATCCGTACGTAACCTAAGCCGCCAAAGAAGAGTTGATGAGATCATCCAAAAAACTGCTGCAAGATGCTAAGAAATTTGAGGAATGGAATAAGATCAGAGTGAATGGCTTCGGATGCCTTTGTTCTTAATCTTGTTCCACAAGAATCTCGATGAAGAATTCCTCAACTGGTTAGAAAATAAATACCGGATTTTTTCAAGTATCCGGAAAATGAGGCCAAGCTTATCAATGTAAAAATATCTCGCCAAGAGTATGATCGATGGATTACTCGAAGAAGGCGGATGGCTCATTTCGACAGACCGACATTTCAAAGATTCTATTTTGACATCCTTGAACGCAAATAAATCGATCCTCGCAGATCGATGATGTCAAATGGAAACTTTATCGATTTTCAACGTACCTCAAGATCAAAGAGAGATGCCGAAGGATACAAGCCTTAAAGAGTGAAGAATCAGAAGACTACTCAGGATCAACTGTTCTTATTTACAAACTTTTCTGATGTAACATGTAATCAACATTTTTTAATGAGAAAAGTTTATTTTTCGATCCTAAGACAAAGTCTCCTTTGTCTTACGATTATATGCTCTTAATCTCGTTTCTATTTTTATCAATCGTATTTGGTTTCTCAAAGTGTTTTGGTTTCATCAAAAAGGGGGAAATTGTTGGGAAATTTATAGTTTTGATGAAAGTTCCAAAAACACATGTAATAGGACCAGTCAGACCTGTTAGCTGACTGATGTTTATATTACCTGCTATAGGAGACCAGTTGATAATGATTGTATAGAACAACTGATGAAATAGATAGGTCACATATTGGGAAACTCAATATGTATAGGTCGATCCAAGACTCAAAAAGGGCGAACCGATATCCAAGCGAGGCCGAAATGCAAGACAAGAATAGAAGATCAGATCGTTCTGATCTAGTCAGATATCTCAGCTGAAGTCATAAAGCTCAAACTCAGAATGCTTGAAGATCAGATGACTTCCAGAAGATCAGACCAGAAGACCTACATCAGCCGAGTCTGCTAGTTGAAGTTAAGTCAACCCAAGCACGAAACTCCATCGGGTAGATCGATCGATTCGACCGATCGGTCACTCACCGGTGAAAATCGATGTTTCACCTAATCATACGTCTATGATCTGAACAAGAAGAATGTCAACATTAGTTGGAAGAACAAACCTTTGAAAAAGTGCGTCTCATTAACCAATAAGAACAAGACACGTATGATCGGAGCCGACAATTAAGGGATTTGATGCTGCTCTCTCTAACGGATATAAAATACAAGTTCATGCTTTCGGCCATGCCGTTCCTGAAGCATGTCACATCAATCCTGCAAACCTACCTAATATAGCCTGAAATTCAAATTGCTCTCCAACGGCTCTTTGATTTCAAGGTCTATAAATATGGGATCACACTTCAGAGTGAAACAACGGAAACACTGAACAATCAAGAAGCTCAAGCTAATATCAGATTTCCGCACAAGAACACGAACAAGAAGATTAATTTTTATTAAGTGTTCATCCCATAAGTTCTTAGCATAGAAATCTTTTCATCTAGTTTGTTAGGTCGCTTATATCTGCAAGAAAAGATTTCATAGTTGGAACCAAAAACAATCTTACCCAAACCCCCAAGTTAGGTTAAGTTGTTTAGCAAGATTTCAGACTAGGGTTTCTAGTTCTGATTTCTGGGATCGGTTGAGTGTGAACTCCTTAAACATCTAGTTGGTGTACTGTGTTGGACTTACACATAAAACAAAGTCCAGTTGGTTAAGTAGGTGCCCCTTGTGATAGGGAAGAGTGGACGTAGGACTGGTTTGTCCGAACCACTATAAATCTTGTGTGCCTTTACCGCTTTGATTAACTGATTACACAATCGCACACAACCTTTAAAGCGCATACATATTCCAAGTTGAGATCAGTTAGCACCAAGCTTCTGATCTGATCAAACTTGACACTTCAGTCAACTGATTAAAAGATTAACTTTGGAATCTGATTTATCAAAACCGGTTTTTCACATGGGTAAAACTTAAGCTTCCACGACACATCGTTAAACCGATAGTTCGAATCGATTCTGCCTTGAGCGATCAGTAAGTTGGTTATCAACCCAAACTGATTCACTCACACTCTGATCAGGTTAACTGCCCTCACACCTGATTTGCACAAAAGTTTTCAGAAGTCTATTCACCCCTCCCCTCTAGACTTCTGCCCTCACAAAACCCGTTCGGGACCTACACGAGGCAATCCAAGATAAGGATGCAGATTCTTGGCAAACAACAATGAAAGCCGAAATGGGTTCTATGTTTCATAACAGAGTGTGGGAGCTAGTCGAACAACTTAATGGGGTCAAACCCATTGGTTGCAAGTGGGTGTATAAAAGAAAAAGAGGACCGGATGGGAAGGTGGAAACCTTCAAAGCAAGACTCGTGGCGTAAGGTTACACTCAGAAAGAAGGGATCGATTATGAGGAAACTTTTTCACCTGTAGCCATGCTTAAGTCCATCCAAATTATCTTATCGATTGTTGCGCATCTCGACTTTGAAATCTGGCAAATGGATGTCAAGATAGCTTTCCTTAACGGAAGTCTTGATGAAGAGATCTATATGCAACAACCCCAAGGCTTCATTGAAAAAGGCTAAGAACACCTAGTTTGTAAGCTCATGAAGTCCATTTACAGACTCAAACAAGCATCCAGAGCTTGAAACCAATGTTTTGATCATATTATAAAGTCTTATGGGTTCGATCAAAACGAGTTCGAAAGTTGTGTGTACAAAAAGCGTGTCAGAACTGCATTGGTATTCTTAGTACTATATGTAGACGACATTCTGATCATTCGAGAGACATGTGGAAGGAATGGGTGTCAAGACCGTTGCCAATCTGCTTTGAGTATAAGTGGGAGAAATTATTAGGTTCGTGTAGGTGACATTAGATGTCACGTATTAGGAACTACACGAGACATGTTGTAGTATACTTAAAAGCAGACTTTGAGTATAAGTGGGAGGTTGGGATTATACTGAAAAGTATACTTTTACTTTGTATAATCAAAACTGAATTTCGGACTTATTTACTGAAATAAATTATTTATCACTGATGCTTTAAATATCATTGAATGTTACATATATTTACTGCATAACTGTTCAATAAATACTACGTGTTACATTGTAGTTAATTTAGTGATACCAGATCACAGAAGATTAAATTAACAATCCCTTGTAACTAAAAGTACACCATTCACGACCTAGATGAAAATGAACAATCCATCGTGAAAGGTTGAAGTGTAAGACTCAGATTGGCTTGTCTTGACCAAGAGATTACACTAGTGCATGACTGATGCACTGAATAGGACCTACAGGAGGACAAATTCTTCAGAACTGAACAAGGAAGAATTAGACCTCAGTGGTTCGTTATTTCTTAGTCTTCGTTCCTTAAATAGAATCACGTGTGGTTGGTAACTATTGCTTTGACTTATCACGGGTAGAGAATCAACGAGATTCAATACTTTTTATCTTGGGCAATATTATTGGTCACATGTGATTGCTAAGATTTAATACGGAGAATCGTGTGCAAGTACGCTTGTTCGATTTGCCCCCTTGGGAGGTTCATAAGTTTTATCATACCAAATCTTGCAAGTGGAACTAGTTTCCGGTATGAGTAATAATGTTGAACCGTTCCTTAACCGAGGACAAAAGATATTAATTAACGGAAAGCTATTTCAGTGGCTTGAATTAATTAATGGGCTAGATAATCTTAAACACGAGAAATAATAACCGGGAGTCATATTGACTGTAATATGGGTTAAGATGGATAGTGCAATATTAATTATGTAGTGGGATTAATTAATATTTATGGGCTTGAATAATATTGTGGCTCAATATTGATAATTCAAGATCCATTGAAAGGTCCAATCTTAATTCTCCTAAAGGCCCCCTAAGTAGCCCAACATAAAGTCCAATAACTGAAAAAGGTGTTTAAAATAAAATAAATATTGTTGCCTTATTTTTTCCATGTTTTTCGAAATTTATGGATATAAAGGGGAGAAAGATTTTCTTTGAATTTTGTTATGGAATGAAGATATGAATTCTTGGAATACAAGATTATCTCATTAAATTCAAGAAATCTCCCACTTGGTTATCCATAGGGAAATTTTCGAAAATTTTGATAATTAAGGGAAAGAAAGATTTTCTTGATTTTCTTGAAAAGATATTATGGGAAATATGTATTTCTTGAAATACAAGAATATCTCATAAATTCAAGAAGATCCAAATCTTGGATTCTTGCCCTATAATTTTCGAAATTAATCCATAATAAAGAGTAGGTGGGATTTTGTGGAATATTATAATTATGGGAAAAAGAATATAGGAGATATATTCAAGATTTCTTGGAGATCAAGAAAAGATTTTCCCACATTGTTTTGCCCTAAAAATTCGACCACTTCCACTCTATAAATAAGGGGATGATTCTTTCATTCCCAAGTACAATTCCATGTGCTGGAAAACTTAGCAAATCCACAAAGGTGGTGCAACATAATTTATTTTCCTTTTGTTAATTGTTCACAAGTGTCCTACCACCGGATAGTCGAGCAAGTATTAAAGAAATACTTGGGAAGTTCTTTTGGTAAGTCTAATCAACCAAGCCATTGCCATCCCAAGAGGTACGTTCACGTAAACTCGTAGAATTCCACATGCGTAGGATTTACGTGATTTAATTATATGCATGATTTGTTGTTGGATTATTATTTGAATTAATATAGGATTAATTCATGCTAGTAATAATTATAAGAATTAAATTTGTATTTAAATATTCACCCCGAATAGATCTGTGCAACTTATTCCCCAACAGGGGGAATGGATCAGATTGGATAAGAAAAGAAATCTGATCAGATAAGAGGGACATTGTTGGGAAATACTAAGGGATAGGCTACCATCAGTAAGGTCAACAGTAATCAGGTCAACCAGATCAGAACACAGTGGTAACTGACTGATTACAATATCAGTCAGTCAGATACATTTTCTGATTTCTCTTTATGCCTATTCTATGTTAGCTATTACTGTACCCATTACTTTATGACGTCATGACTGCAAGCAATAAATGCGGAAGTGGGGAATATGTATTTAATGGTATTTATTGCAAGATTTCGCGTCCAAAATACGAGCGGGCTACTTTTCACAACCACTCGATTAAAATATTTTACGGTCGCTTAATCTCAACTGTTGATTTCAAAACACGGATACTTGAGTATTTATGGGAAATCGTGATAAAAGTTTTTCCCTCGCATTATATAACCCTAACTCAATTTCCGTAAACCCTTTCCACTTCTATTACTTACCAAATTTCTTGAGATCAAACCTTTTGCTTCTTCAAACTTTATACTCTCAATCAATTGATTCACCTTTCACGCGGTTCAATTCCACGAATCAATACTTGGTATTTTTTTTAAAAAAATATTCTTGCTGAACAAGTTCTTGGTATTTCTTTGGTTTACGAATCGTGCTTCAATGTGTCTGAAAATTCATATCTGTTATAATATTAAAAAGTTCTGCAGGCATACATGTTTAATTCATGTTGAGGTTGTTGGATTGTTTGAGGTTAATGAAATATACTACTCAAACTTATACCTATTTGCATATGTTATAGAAAAGAAATGGCACAACTCATTGCACGAAAGGGCCAAGGCAAAAAGATCTGCAATTTCGCATCAATGAAGAAGGATATCATTGATGAGAAATTTGTAGTATTTTCAGTTACAACAGATCCTGAGTCCTTAGAAGTTCTAGATTGATTGCGAGCGTGTGGCTTAGATCAGTACTGCTATCGCCATCAGGAAGTAGTACACACATACGAGGCCCTCGAGTTTCTATACAACTTGCGGATGGATGAGGATGATGATGAAAAGCTCATCTCCTATGTCAGAGGGACGGAGATAATAGTAATGGATAATGATATTCAAAGGATCTTTGGTTTGCGTCAAGGAAGCATATCACCTGAGTCTTTCACATCTGACTTAAACGAGAAGGAGTTTCTTCAAGCTGAGCTTCTAAGACCAGCCAACAGAGAACAAACAGTGAATGTTTGTGCTCCATTCCTGAAACGGAAATATCGCCTTTTATTCGAGATTGTCTCAAAGGTGATCATATGCCTCACATACAGTCTTGATGCCGTAACCTCTCATAAGATCGGTGTCATGACTGCTATCATCCAGAAAGCCAATGACGTTGATTGGCTAGGGATGTTCAAGTCCAGGTTGCTGAAAGAGACAACAAAATTTGCTCTGAATGACCGGAACGAGGTTTATATATCCTCCAAGTGTTCCTACATCCACAAAGTCTCCATTATTCTTTCAGATAAACTACCAGATGATTTTGAATGGAATGAGGATGGCAAGAAGATTTACTTGGCCAAATTTAAAGCAATTCTGAGTAAGAATGAAGGTCTGCCTGGTTAATCTGATGATGATCCAGCTCCCCATGTGCCCAGACAGAGAGGCGAAGGGAAGGGAAGAGACACCAAGGAAACTGCGTCTTTCATTCAGTCAGAAGAGCAGGGAAAGGCCACCTCCGAGAAAAGACTGAAAAGAAAGGTCCTGGCCAAGAAACCAGAAGTGCCGGAAAAACGTCAGAAGAAGATCACAACTCTTCTGTAGAAGGTTCCAAGCCCTGCTCAGAATATGGAAAAAGTGGAGGAGCTGATTCATCTTGAATCAGAGGAGGAGATTGCTATCAGTTCTGAGAGAACTTCAAGTGCAGATAGGGAGGAGCAGATGCTGGAAGGAAAAGGAGAAAGGTTAGCTGAAGGAGCAGAGGTTGAGCATTCTGGGGAATTGTCACCATCTGACTCTGTGCCACTTAGTACAGTTTTCAGGAAAGAAAGATCACCCACCCCAACTTCAAAATCACCCTCACCTTCACCAGTCAAATCTTTCTCACCCTCACCCTCACCCTCACCAGTCAAATCACTCTCCCCACCCATATCTAACTCTCCCCTATCCGATGAACCTCAGCCCTCACAACCCACAACTAGTAAACCAGATATTTCCTCACCCTCTCCAAAATCTTCAGAAAATATACAAGAACCTGCTCAGCAGGTGCACGAAGCAGAAGAGGGACTTGACAACTTTGTCTCCATCTCTCACAATCCTTTCAACACCAGAACCCTGCTTGCTTCTCCAGATTCAGAAAGCCCCGTGTTATATATCCTGAAGAAGCAGGTAAAGGAGTATCTGATTGGATTATGCCCAGACTTGATTAATCACCCTGGCATCCAGCACAAGATTGAAGAAATTATGTTCTGAAGGGATGTTAGGTTGAAAAGCATCGAGGAATTTCTGATCCTCATTGAATCTCTCGAATTTGACTACTTCGTGGACCTAGAGATGAGATGCTTGGAGAATGCTAGAATTGATAGTGCAGCTGAATTGGCCTCTGATGACGATATCAGATGGTTAATTCATGACAGGTTTGGGATCGCCAGAGAGGTTGAAGAGACAGAAGAACCTCACTTTGGTGAAAATATTGAGGGAGCTGCCGATGAACCAGGTAATGGTGATGCAGATGTGACCTTACCTGGTTAGGCATCAACATCTGGCAGGTCTATTGCTATTGATGTTGTTACCATGGATCGTATTTCAAAAACCATTCAAGATGGGGTATAGCCATCCATTGAAACTCAGTTTCACACTCTGGCAACTGACCTGATGGCCAAGTTCAGAGAAGAACAACATGCACTCGTCGAAGCAGAAAGATCAGCGACTGTGGACAGACTGCTACATTTACATGACGTCATCATGGAATCTGTGATGAAACGTGTCGACCCAGTCACAGAGAAGCTCAGTCTCCATGAGTCATTGCTATTTGATCTTGGCGAGTTGCTGGAAAGTGTCTGGTCCTCTCTGGAAAGGTCAGACACGTGCCTAAACGCAGGTTGGAAGCGATTTGAGGCATCGGTTAAACGGGCAGGAAAGTCCATTGAAGATGGTTTGAATAGATTACTAGGCCCTGCGCCAACTACTTCTACAGTCAAGATAACCCCGCTTGCAGTCGAAGAGCTTAAGGATGAATTGAGACACCAATTCAATGCCCTGAATGCCAGACTCACTAACCTTTTTGATGCAACCAAAAAGGGGGAAGAGGGGGAAAAACAGATGCAGATAATCACCTCTGTGCCAGTTACCGGAACATCTGTACCAACTCCTCCTCAAGCATCATCTGCTGCCATGCCAGAAAATGTTGTATCAGCTGTTGGTTTATCTGACACCAAACTAGTGGAAATCTTTGAAACAGTTGAAAAGCATGGAGAGGACATTGCTGCTCATGGAAATGAAATTTCTGAACAGATGTCCATCTTATCTGAGGTAGTTCAAAGAATGGATAAGATTGAGTACTTCTCATCTAACGTTCAAAAAATATATGACACGGAAGATCAGGACAAGATCCTTGAGCTAGCAAAGAAGTGCTTATGGAAGATAAATCTGCAGAAGCTGAAGCAAGAAAGAAGGATCAGGCCAAGGGAAAGCAGATTATGGCTACTTCTCAACCTCAGAAGCAGACACGGTCCAGATCACAGCTGACTCTGGCTCAACAAGAAGAAATGAAAGCCAAACAGCCAGTGATTGAAGCTGCTATTAAAAAGAAGAAATTGGCTGAGAGCAAAGGCCTTGCGACCAGATATGTCAGAAGGATGAGAAAGAAGGCGGCTCCAGCAAAAGATATTACCTGGGAAGAAAAGGCCCTACCTGCTCCAGTGAAAGTCATTCTTGTTTTGAAGAAAAACTGGTTGCCATAATGGGATAAGATCAGAGGAGATTGGCTGGTTGATGTTTACATCTTGGAGAAGGTTCCTGTGTCCGATGATCAAGGGGAACTTAATGAAGAATTCAGGAACTGGCTTGAAGTTAAACATCCTCAATTCTACGATGTGATAATGCTTGAAGGAGAGGAGATGGCACTCATCCCTAAAGCACCTCCATTTGAGAACATCCTGCCTCCTCTAAGACCAAATAGATCTCTAGACCCCATTCGCTTCAAGAAGCTGTACTATGACTTTGCCAAAATGGGAGCAATCATAGAGAAGGAACGACTAACTGCTCTCATGCAAAGAATGTACAAGGTATTTGCGATTCCAGTAGAGCTGCAGAAGTTCAGATAAGGCTTCAGTTTTCAGAAGACTAGATAGGATCAGAAGATAGGTATCTCTGTACTTGTAAAATTTTCATCATTAATGAAGTAATTTATCCTTCTGATTCTAAGAACACATCTCATTGTCTTCTGAACTGTGCACTTTATTTATTATTTATCTGCCTGTTATTCATGTTATCTGTTTTTTCTGATTATTTGTTTTGGTTCCATCAAAAAGGGGGAAATTGTTGGGAAATTTGTATTAAGTTTTGATGGAAGTTCCAAAACAGATTGTAATAGGACCAGTCAGACCTGTTAGCTGACTGATGACTTAAACTCAGAATAGGATGACCATCTGAGTTGTATAGACAGTTGATGTAAAAGATAGGTCACATATTGAGGGGGAACTCAATATGTATAGGTCAGGTCAGAAGACCAGACAATATCAGAAGATCAGATGGGTCAGAAGATCAGACGGGTCAGAAGATCAGACAAGATCAGAAGATCAGACAAGATCAGAAAACCAGATAAGGTCAGAAGGTCAGACGGGTCAGAAGATCAGACGAGCCAGTTAGTCAGATGATCAGGTGAAGACATGAAGCAAAGAATCAGAAGACCTGAAGATCAGATGACTAACAGAAGATCAAGACCAGAAGACCTATATCAGTCGAGTCTGCTAGTTGAGCTAAGATAACTTGCATCAGAAGACTCTATCAGGTAGACTGATCAGTTTTATCTGATCAGGTCAGTTCACACCAGGTGTCAATTGATGTTGCACCAGATCATACGTTGTCAATCAGACAAGAAGAATGTCAACCTTAGTTGGTAAAACAAACACTGAACAAGTGTACTTGTTAACCAATGAGAACGAGACACGTATGTACGGAGCTGACAATGCGGGATTTGGCGCTGCATAGTCAAACGACTAGAAATGACAAAGATACATGCTTTCGGCCATGCCGTTCCTGAAGCACGTCACATCAAGGCTGCAAATCTACCAAAAATAACCTGAAATTCAAATTGCTCTCTAACGGCTATTTGATTTCGAGGTCTATAAATATGGGATCATACTTCATAGTGAAGACACATAAATTATCATCAAGCTCAAGCTATAACAAGATTTCCGCACAAAGAACACATATTCAATATTTATTTTCTAAGTGTTCATCCCATAGTTCTTAGCATAGAATTCTTATCCTTTAGCTTTAGGCTACTCAAACACTAGGATAGAATTCCAGTTGGAACAACAACAAATCTTTACCCAAACACAAAGTTAGGTTAAGTTTGTTTAGCAAGATTTCAGACTAGGGTTTCTAGTTCTGATTTCTGGGATCGGTTGAGTGAGAACTCTTGAAACATCTGTTGGTTGTAATGTGTTGGACTAACACAATAAACTAAGTCCAGTTAGTTAAGTTGGTGCCCCTTGTGATAGGGAAGAGTGGACGTAGGACTGGTTGTCCGAACAACTATAACAATCTTGTGTGCCTTTACTGGTTCTTATCTGCTTTACACAACTGCACACAACCTGAGTTTAAACTGCATACATATTCTGAGTTAAGATCAGTCTGCATCAAGCAACCGATCTGATCAGTTTGACACTTTAGTCATCTGATTGAAAACAGACTGCAGAATCTGATCTTATAAAACTTGTTTTTCACACGGGTTAGAAACTTGCTTCCGCACATCAGTTAAACTGATAGACACCGAACTGATCTACCATCAGGCGATCAGTAAGTTGGATATCAGTCCAAACTGATTCACTCGCACTCTGATCAGACAACTTTCTTTCACACCCGATCTTGAACGAAAAGTTTTCAGAAGTCTATTCACCCCTCCCCTCTAGACTTCTGCCCTCACAAAACCCGTTCGGGACCTACAGAACTAACTACAATCCCCAAAAGCAAAAGAAATAAAGAGTAACAGTTGTTCCAATTTTCTTTCATCTTGAACAAACTATAGTTTCTAATTATTTCCAACACCAAGGTTGTACTTGTTCCAACTTATGTGCTTCATTATCTTACGATTCTTTTGACTCTATTTCCACAATTTCTTGGCAACATAACAATATTACCATTAAAAAAAGAGTGGATGACTCTTAAATCCAAAGTCCACCTCTAAAATACTACTAGGTCCATCTCTTTTTAAAGATTACTCCTAGGTCTAAAGCACCATGCTAAAAGCATGGTTGTAGAACTCGCTCTAGGCGGCCGCCTAGACGGCCACTGCCCGCCCCGATTTTAGGCTAAGCGGTTGTTCTACGCAGTTCCGGTGTTAGGCACCGCCTAGGCGGCCTCGACGCCTCCTAGGTGGCAAGTCGCCGCAAGTCGCCAGGCAGATTTGGGCTTTTTTAAAAAAAATTCTCAATTCCAGCAATTAAATGAAAACCCATTAGAAGTAGAATCCTAAACCTAAAAGGCATACGCAGCCGCACACTCACATTCAAATTGGGCATATAGACTCAAAGTGAGAAATCAATTCAACGCGCCGCCCGAAGCCTGCCTCTCACGGCCTCATCTGAAACTGCAGAAGCATCTTGGGCGGCGGCTTGCGGGCGACGTGCAGACGAAGGTTGCGAGCACTGCGTCGCTCGGCCTCTGCAGCAGATGGGTGTGCGCCTGTGCGGCGCAAGTGAGGGAGATGGTCACGGCAGTGGGCGTGGCGGCAGGCGCGGTGGCGGATGCGGCGACGAAAATGGTGGATTAGGGTTTTTTTGAGTTTTTGACTTCTCTCATTCTCTGCTCTCTTCTCATTTTTCAATTTACACACTGAGATGAATTTTGGGCCTCTTGGCCTTTTTAATGCTGAAGTAATTTTGGGCCTTCTTGGCTTTATTAAGTTAATTAGGATGATTTTTGGTGGAAAATACAAAAAATAAAATAAAATTATGTGACAAGTCTAGGCGGCCTAGGCGCTAGGCGGACAGAAAACGCCCGACTAGCGACTAACGACTTGTGCACCCTTGACTAAAAGACATCTTTACCCTTATTTATTATTATGTCATTTTCTTCTTCTCTCTCTTCCTTTTTCACTCTTTCTTCCTTTTTTTCTCACTGAGCAACGTTCTTTTTCTTTTATTTTCTTTCGTCCTTTCTCACTTTTTTCTATTTTTCTTTCTTCATCAATATTAGTTCATTCATATAATTCTTCCGTTTAATTCACTTTTTGACAACTTTTTTTTATAATAATTATTATTAAATTAATTTAAAACATTAATTAGAAAACCTGTCAACAAACGTATGAATAATTATGATAGGAAATTTTAAAAAAAACATGTACAATTATCTAAAATCTACAATTACAATTTCAAAATTTACATATCATTGTTTTCATTACGACATGAACATGTTTATCAAAACACATGAACAGGTTCATCCAAAAACATGAACAAGTTCATCTTCGATTTCAAATCTCCACCTTCAGAAATTAACAAACCCCATATCTTCATAAATGGATCTTCAAAATTTTCAAAAAACTCAGCACCAAACTTACTGTGAATAAGACGAACTCATAACAAACCCATAAAATCAAATTTCAAATAAACACCTACAAATGAACTCTTCTAAAATAAAGGCAGGAAAACTGATCACATGCAAAATTGACATAATTTAGAGAGCATAAGCCTTTGTAATTAATCCTCCTCCAAAATCAACAAATTTCATCAAATTGCATCCGATCCAAAAAACCAACCTAGAATCAAGAAACAATCACAAATCAACAGATCCATCCTCATCATCTTTAAATTCAGAAAAACTCAACAAATTCATCAAAAAAAATAAAAAAATCACAGTTTCATCATCATCAAAACCCAAAAGCTAACACTTTGGTAAAAAAAGATTCATAAAAAATCATCATAAAAAACCAGAAAAACTCAACACTTTCATCATCAAAAAATTTATAAAAAGAGTGGATGACTCTTAGGTCCAAAGCCCACCTCTAAAATACTACTAGGTCCATTTTTAAAGATTACTCTTAGGTCCAAAACATCATACTAAAAGACATCTTTACCCTTTATTTATTATTATGTCACTTTCTTCTTCCCTCTCTTCATTTCTCAGTCTTCCTTCCTTTTTTTCTCACTGAGCAACGTTCTTTTTCTTTTACTTTCTCTCGTCCTTTCTCATTTTTTTCTATTTTTCTTTCTTCATCAAAATTCATCAATATTAGTTAATTCATATAATTCTTCAATTTAATTCACTTTTTGACAACTTTTTTATGATTATTATTATTAAATAAATTTAAAACATTAATTAGAAAACCTGTCAACAAACGTATAAATAATTATGATAGGAAAAAAAAAAATATGTACAATTATTTAAAATCTACAATTACAGTTTCAAAATTTACATATCATCATTTTTATTACGACATGAACATATTCATTAAAACACATGAACATATTCATTCAAAAACATGAACAGATTCATCTTCAATTTCAAATCTTCACCTTCAGAAATTAACAAACCCCATATCTTCATAAATGGATCTTCAAAATCTTAAAAAAACTCAGCACCAAACTCACTATGAATAAGACGAACTCATAACAAACCCATAAAATCAGATTTCAAATAAACACCTACAAATGAACTCTTCTAAAATAAAGATAGGAAAACTGATCACAGGCAAAATTGACAGAATTTAGAGAGCATAAGCTTTTTTAATTAATCCTCCTCCAAAATCAACAAATTTCATCAAATTATCAGATCCTAATAAACCAACCCAGAATCAAGAAACAATCACAAATCAATAGATCCATCCTCATCATCTTTAAATTCAGAAAAACTCAACAAATTCATCAAAAAAAAAAAATTATCACAGTTTCATCATCATCAAAAACCAAAAGCCAACACTTTGGTAAAAAAAGATTCATAAAAAATCTCATAAAAAACCAGAAAAAGTCAACACTTTCGTAAAAAAGATTCATCAAAAAATTTATAAAAAAATACTAATATTCACAAAAATATTTTGAGAAAAATCCGTGGGGAGGGGCGGCGCTGGCGGGTGTGGTGGCGGACGACGCGTGTGGGGCAGCGGAGGTGGGGCGCTGCGATTGTTGGTGTGGGGCGGCGCTGCAGGCGGCATTGGGATGCAGACGGTGTGGCAATGTGATAACGGGGTGGGTGGCAGCCCCGTCGGGGGAGGGGCGGCGGCGGCGACTTGAAGGGGGCAAGAGATGGGGGGAGGCGCTGTGTGCAGAGAGGGGGTTTGTTTGGAGAGGACGAGTGTGGTTGTGGGATTTGCAGAGGAAAAGAGAGATAATTTAGAGTGATAATTCAATTGAGAGAGAAGCTGTGATGGAAGAAATGAGAGATAAGCGGCGATTTATTTTATTAAAATAAGATTGCGAATCCCACTCTCATTAACGGATATAAGGGTAAAAGTGCATCTCTATTTTGTAAAAAATTATGGACCTCTAAGAGTATTCTTAACCCTGTATATGCACTCATGAGTAATTAATTTTTTTTAAAATGATTTTGAATGCATTAGAGGTACAATTTGTAAATAGAAATACTAATAAAAATATTTCTTTACATATTAAAATCAATTATATAACTAAAGTTAGCTCTGTTTTTCATTCATCAATCGATTGTGAATTATAATCTACAGATAATTAAATATACATACCTAATTAAAATAAATAAATAAGATTTACAAATATAAAACCTCAAATTTTGAATATACTTTGTTGTACTGTAATGGTTAGCATTTCTTCTTGTAATTCACTCGTTCCAAGTTCGATCTGTGGAAACAACATTTTAGTAGCAAATTTATTTTGTTTTAAACAAGATGGCAGCGACCTTTTCTCTTTAAATAGAATTTGGTTCAATCTCTATTAACAAATTTACCAATGGCACATTGGCAGCGCCTCCTTTCCCTTAGTATGGGAGCCGGGCTCTACCCCTTATAGTGGAAGGGAAGGAGTATTAATTTGACAGTATTATATTCATTAAAAATAAGTTTTATAGTGAGAGTTTTATGGTGGTGGTGGTGTTAAAGAGAGAAAGGGAGAATTGGTTGAGAAAGGGGGAACCATAGCAGGACTCAATTTGAATTTGAAATTGATTTAAGAATGGGGAAAGAAAGGGTATATTTGTACATTTATATTTAATTTGTAGTTCTTATTAAGTGAGTTTTTCTTTTTGTAGTTTTTAGAGATATAACTAGGAATATTGTAGCTCTTAGTAATAATCCCTATAATTAATTAAGCTTTAGTATCAATTCCTCCATTTTGTAAATTTGGTCCCATAATATTTTGGTCAACTAACGGTTTCCATCGATTTGACTAATAGTTGGGACTAAAACCACTCAAAAAAAAAGGACCATGACCTAGGGACCAAAACTATTTTGGATTACTCAATCACTTGGGACCAAGTCTGCAATTTACCCAATTTGGAGCAAGGATTGGAAAACCAGGAGGAACGTTTTAGATACTGCTTGTAAAAACATTAGAAAAATGCTCATCAATTTAAACTTGGAGGTTGATTTGTTTCCATGATGGAGTCCTCTTCCTCCTTGTTTACATCCACTTATAATAGGCAGATTTAAGTCGCGTGCAACTTTTAATTTCTAAATGTTAACAAGAAAAAATTAAAACATTTTTAAAATTGAAGTCAAGAATAGATAAATTGAAAATTTTAGTTCAAAAAAATCTATATATATATAGATAGATCAAGAAACTTAAATGTTCATACATTGAATGCTCAAAATCTCAGACCTTAAACCCTCATAAATGGCCAAAAACCCGATATCCCATTTGACGTGAAGAATATATATAATTGCTCAGTTTCTGTTACAGAATAACAAGAATGACAAAGTCATCAGTGGTAAGGTCAAAGAGGCATCTGCATCATTTAAGGTCTCTAGGAGGACAATTCAGAATGTTTGGGTCTCTACACAAAAACAAGTAAGTCAAGGTGATCCAGTTCATTTAACATCGAATAAGATAGGCAAACCAAAGAAAAAAAACATGTGGTTCTAGATAAAGAGAGAATGAAAGGCATACCATTTGAGAAAAGAGGCGCTATTAGGAGACTTGCTAGGGAGTTAAACATCACCAAGAGTCATGTAGGCAGAGTTGTGAAAGAAGGACTGATCAAACATCACTCAAATGCTATTAAGCCTCAACTTACACAAGAAAACATGTTACAAAGGCTAAATTTCAGTTTAAATGCTTTGATTGTCAATGAGGCTACCAACACCATTCAGTTTAATAGCATGCATCATGTAATACACATAGATGAGAAATGGTTTTACATGACAAAGACTGTTGAGAAGAGTTACAGGCTGCCAGAAGAACATGAATACTATAGGGCATGCAAAAGTAAGAAATTCATCCCAAAGATTATGTTCATGTGTGCAGTAAGTAGGCCACTATATTGTGATGATGGCCAACTAGCTTTTGATGGTAAAATAGGACTTTATCCTTTCACAATCAAGGAACCAAAGCACAAAGGAATTCCAGAAATAGAAATAGGGGTACATTGGTGACCAAGCCTATAGACTCTATCAACAAAGAGGTCATCAAACACTGCATTTTGAATCAGGTAAGGTTTATATTCTTTGTACACTGTCAGAGTATATTGTCATCATTCAGTGTTGTTAAATTAAGTCTCCTAAACAGGTTTTAATCTCCTATTGGTGACTTTAATTTAACATTTTTCTCTAATTTGTCAGATCATACCAGATATCAAGCAAAAATGGCATGTGCATGCAACCAAGAACATAATCATTCAACAGGATAATGCAAAACCACATCTAAGCAACAATGATCCAGATTTCAGGGCAGCTGCAAGCTCAGATGGATTTAACATCCAAATTGTCCACCAACCCCCTAATTCACCAGACTGTAATATCAATGATTTGGGGTGGTTCATCTCAATCCAGGCTTTACAGATTGACATAGCTTCATATACAGTTGATGAATTAGTGAAGAATGTAGCTAACTCATATGAAGAGTTGAAGCCATATACACTAAACAAAGTTTTCTTAACTCTACAGAGTTGTATGATTGAGATGCTGGAGTGTAAGGGTAACAACCAATTCAAAATACCACATATGGGTAAAGACAGGCTTGAAAGAGAGGGTAGATTACCATTGTGTTTAGAAGTTGATGAAGAACTGGTAAGGGAATGCATAGACTATTTGGTTGAAGCCAGTCAGGTTAATGGACTCACATATAGTCTAAGTGAACTAATGGCAGATTTAGGTTACAATTGATGTGGAAAGTGTTCTGTATTTTGATAGTTTACAGCTTAAACATAGAATCATCAAGTCTTTTTTACTCTAGAAGTTGTTTATGCTGTAAACAGTAGCTTATGTAATTTGAATTAATGAAATCCAAGTCATTTTGATAATGTATTTTGATAAACAACCACAATTCATGCATATATTGAGTATCATACAATGATTTCATGATAGGACACATGTATAAGTCTCCTAAACTATGCTAACCTCAAATATACATAGTTCATCATCAAAATCAGACATCATTCAACCAATTTAGACTCAATCAGCTCAAAATTCACCCACAAATGCCTCAGAGCAGTTTCATCATAGGCATTACACCCCACAAACAGCCACAATTCATGCATACATTGAGTATCATATAATAACTTCATGATAGGAAACATGTATAAGTCTCCTAAATTATGTTAACCTCAAACAATTCAACCACCACATCACTGGTTTCACAATAGAGGTGACAAAATAGACATGTTCTATCATGAATCACATTGTTTACACTCAAATATGCATAGTTCATCATCAAAATCAGACATCATTCAACCAATTCATGCGCACATATCACTGGTTTCACAATAGAGGTGATAAAATAGACATGTTCTATCATGAATCACATTGTCTACACTCAAATATGCATAGTTCATCATCAAAATCAGACATCATTCAACCAGTTTAGACTCAATCAAGTCAAAATTCACCCCCAATGCAACATTACACCCACAAATGCCTCAGAGCATCATAGGCATTACACCCCACAAACAACCACAATTCATGCATACATTGAGTATCATACAATGATTTCATGATAGGAAACATGTATAAGTCTCCTAAATTATGCTAACCTCATACAATTCAACCAACACATCATTGGTTTCACAATAAAGGTGACAAAATAGACATGTTCTATCATGAATCACATTGTTTACACTCAAATATGTATAGTTCATCATCAAAATTAGACATCATTCAACCAATTTAGACTCAATCAGCTCAAAATTCACCCCCAATGCAACATTATACCCACAAATTCCTCAGAGCAGTTTCATCATAGGCATTACACCCCACAAACACTCAAATATGCATAGTTCATCATCAAAATCATCAGACACCAATAAAATATTCATTCGAACTGCATGCAATAAACAGAGCTTAAACTGAAATATATCATTACCTCAGCCCTGGGATCCATCTACAAAGAATCTCATGAAAGTATTTGTTCTTTTCATCAGACCACTCATAAATGGTGTCTAAGCAAGGCCCATAATAGGTTGGGTTGTAAGCAGGGGCGAAGTGGCTCGGATTGTAGGGACCGTAGTACACATGTTCTTCACTTTCCGTCTCCATACTATCCAGCACACAATTGAGCTCACAATCCGACTCGGGCTCAGAATCGAGAACAATCATACTGGAAAAATCAAGTTCTGGCTCGGAATCGGGTACAACCAACAGAGGAACAAGCTCGGGCTCAGAATCAGCCACCATCGACAAAGATAATGAAGGTTCGGGCTCGAAATCGCACACCACCGAGTGAGGAATGAGATCGGTGACGGAATCGGCCACCACCGACAAAGATACTGGAGGTTCGGGCTCAAAATCGCACACCGCCGATAGAGGAATGAGATCTTTGATGGAATTGGCCACCACCGAGCACGATTTAAATGGATCGGGATCAGAACAATCTAGAGCTTGACTCTGTTTTCGATTTTTAAAGTTGAATCGACTTGAAGCCAATCGGCCACGACGAATCATGATAAAGAGGGAGATGGTTAAGATTGTGTGGGCTAGGGTTTGGAGAGTAAGATTCAGTGTTGCAGATGCGAGATCGGCGTGGGCTAGGGTTTGGAGAGGAAGAAGTGAGATGAAGATACAATGATTTCGAATGATTTGAGAAATAAATCGGTGGGGGTGGTTTTTTGTTTTTTTGGGGGGGGGGTTGTTATAATTAGGTTAATTATAATTAGGCTGATTAGATTAATTAAGGTGTGTTAATTGGTGTTGTTAGTAATTTAGTAGAGTGGAATTTTTGAAATTATAATGGTTTAGTGAGGGTATAAATTTTGAGTGTTTTTGTCATTTTAGGGACGTGCACGTTATCTTGGGTCGTCCCAAAAAGGAAAACATGCACGTTATTATGGAACGGGGGGAATAATAAATATGAGTTACACATTTTATAACATTCGCACATATTTTAAATACCTAAATAATTAGAAATTAATTATACACAAAAAACTTTAAGTTTCATGACACATAGGATTCTTTTATAAAAAGAACCAAATAGAAAAATGACATGTGTACTCAAATTTCTCATTGAATGATACATAGGTTAAATTAACATGGAGTTGACACATCATGAAAAAAAAACTCTCTATAGTATATAGAGGTATTTTAAATACCTAAATAATTAGAAATTAATTATACACAAAAACTTTAAGTTTCATGACACATAGGATTCTTTTATAAAAAGAACCAAATAGAAAAATGACACATGTACTCAAATTTCTCATTGAATGATACATAGGTTAAATTAACATGGAGTTGACACATCATGAAAAAAAAACTCCCTATAGTATATAGAGGTATTTTAAATACCTAAATAATTAAAAATTAATTATACACAAAAACTTTAAGTTTTACGACACATAGGATTCTTTTATAAAAAAGAACCAAATAGAAAAATGACATGTTTACTCAAATTTCTCATTGAATGACACATATTTTAAATTAACATGGAGTTGACACATCATAAAAAAAACTCCCTATTAGTATATAGAGGGATTTTAAATACATAAATAATTTGAAATTAATTATACACAAAAACTTTAAGTTTCATGACACATAGGATTCTTTTATAAAAAGAACCAAATAGAAAAATGACACGTGTATTCAAATTTTTCATTGAATGACACATAGATTAAATTAACATGAAGTTGACACATCATGAAAAAAAACTCCCTATTAGTATATTGAGGGATTTTTCATGAAAAAAAATCATTCAATGAGATGTACTATATATTATCTTAATATAAATTAAGCATCATAAAAAATATTTTATGAGCCAAGTGTATAGTAGGGAGACTTTTCAACTTGTCTTGATGAAATAGTTTCATTCTGTTGACAGAGGTGGAAATTGTCAACTTTATTATCGCATTGCATTGCCTATAAATAAGAACCGTATTTTAGTTAAGTTCATCACAATACATAGTTATATATTAATGGGTGGATTACTATCCACTACAATTTCCTTAGAAGTATATCTAAAAACTACAATTACTATTACACACTTTACTGATTACATATAAGTTATCTTTCTTACCCCTCAACTACCTTTAAATATTTTGAATCATATTTCCCCACCAAAACCTCTTCCTATTTTTTGGGCCCCCTTTTTTTGGGCCTTCGCTTTTCGGGCTCTTCATTTTTCAGGCCTATCTTTTTTGGGTCATTCACTTTTCGGACATCTCTTTTTCGTGCCCATTCGTTCTTGCTTTGGGCAAATAATCCTAAAACAACAAACAAAAAAAATTTGAACATGTTCAGTTCAATTTTTGCACAAAATACAATATATTTATGCACATAAATATACCTGAACACATATTAACATATTGATATAGTTCCAAAATAATCTTTAACCAACAAACTGTACAAAAAGTTAAAAACAAACAAAAAGAACTGAACATGTTAAGGAAAAACTATTCTTTTTTAAAACCTATTCAAAATTAAAAAACATCCAGAAAATTAAACAATACACATTCAAACCAAAACAAAATCCACATTTCAAAACCAACCCCACATTCAAAAATCCACAATAAAAAACAGAGCAATTAAGAAAGCACATAACCCCATTCTACAATCAACATCAAGTCAACCACACCAAAAAAAATAGTATTTCGAATTCGAAAAATCAAACTACACTACCAAAAATATATACCAAAAATCACATAAATCAACAACATACACAACATCCAAGCACAAATGTGAACTCAGATCGAACTCACCGATGCCACAAATGCGAACTCAAAAGTGAACTCACCAAGTCAGGCCCTAAAAATCATTGAGTCGCTCGAGTCACTGAGTCAGGTCCTAGAACTCGTCGGTCAAACCACCACCACCACAGATTCGTCGCCACCTTCACCAAAAAATGTTGCACAAACGGGCGGTGGCATCAAAAGATCTGGCGGAGGCGTTGTCGTTATAGATTCACCACCATCGACCATAGATTTTTCGATTCAACCACCGGTCGCTGACTACACCCCTGCCACCGCCACCACCACCATTTCCGTCACCCACCAACCACCATTTACAAGAAACTGATGCTTCACCCCCACCATTTACAGGGAGAGGACGCGTCGGCGGCGTTGGCCAGAGATCGAAAGCTGGCGGTGGACGTTGCACAGATTGTCGTCGTCAAAAGTATCAAAACCACTAAAAATGGTAGAGATATGATTCCATAAAGGATTTTTATAATATTACCGAAAATATTGTTAAAATACTTTTCCGGTAGTAATTGTTTAAAAAGTGTGTACCTCTAAGTAAGTGGACTATGTATCTTGTAGGTGATAGTAATTTTCCCTATATTAATTAGCTCATAAATGAAGATGGCTCTTAAGTTGTTGTTTACCATTCTTATTTCTACTTTGGCAACATTTTCATATGCCTCAGATCCCAGCCCTCTTCAAGATTTCTGTGTTGTTGTCAAAGATTCCAAAGCACCTGGTAACTACAACTTGTATAAATGATTAACTTTTGCTCTTAACTTGTTTTTCTTTCTAACATATCTATTTTTTATGTACATAGTTTTTGTGAACGTGAAGATCTGCAAAGATCCAAAGATGGTGACAGCCGATGATTTCTTCTTTGACGGTCTAAACAAGTCCGGCAATACATCAAACCCTGACGGATCAAAAGTGACTCCCGTGAATGTGAACCAGATACCGAGGCTCAACATCCTGGGCATCTTTTTAGTCTGAATAGACTATGCACCATACGGGCTCAACCTTCCTCACACGCACCCTCATGCAACTGAGATTCTTGTGGTGGTCCAAGGCACTCTTTACGTTGGGTTCGTGACTTCCAATCCTGCAAACCTGGAACAAAAGAACAAGCTCTTCACCAAGACATTGTATCCCGGAGACGTGTTTGTGTTCCCAAAAGGCCTCATTCATTTTCAATTTAACACCGGAAAGACCAACGCAGTCGCCTTCGCATGTCTGAGCAGCCAAAATCCAGGAGTTATCACAATTGCAAAGGTTGTGTTTGGATCAGATCCACCTATTAATCCAAATGTTCTGACTAGGGCATTTAAGGTTGAGAAAAACGTGATTGATTACCTTTAAATCCAATTCTGGTCGGACAACAACTAATCTAGTTGCAATCACACTATATTATATATATGTATTTTTTTTAAATAAGTGCGTTTTATACATTCAATTTTCTATTACATGTCATTCACTTGGAGGATGGGCTCCAGAATATACGTTTGTAATGTTTCTTGTTTTTTTTTGTGTAAACACGTATTAGTTAGCAGAATAATAAATGCATTAATTTTTACAATTTTATTGAATCAACTCCACAAAAATATAAGATTAATTGATATGGAGAATATTGTTGTTTCCTTTCTAGGTATTATTACTACCAATTTTTTCTCAATCTAGGTATAATAGCCTTAATTGTTGTTCTCTGTATAACAAGGCTAATTTTTATTGGGTTAATTGCATATTCAGTCCCGGGAGAATTTTGCCACACGAAATTGGTCCTTTCTCATAGGAATTTTTCATTCAAAATTAACGGATGTTGATGCATTAGGTACATATCATTAGGAGTTTTTTTTTTCTTTTATCAATTATGGTCCCATAGGAATTTTGATTTCATGATCAACTAATGGATTCTACCACTTAAATAGTTTACCCTTTATGGTACCAAAATTGCCAAAAAAAAAAGACCATTTTCGATATGGTACCAAAATTATTTTCAAAAAATCATGTGGGACCAATATTACCCTTTATTTTATAACATTTAACTTGTGATAACTGATGCAAGAAACAATGTGAAGCGACAAACAAAGAACACATAATTTATGTGGTTTGAACCCTAATTCAAATAGGGAAGTTATATATAACCCCTCATGGCCTCACAAACGTAGCGAAATATAAGCCCAAAACCAGCTTGTCGTCAAAGTTTAAGTCATTCCAATATAACCATTAGTTATCAAAAAAAATATTAATTAATTTTGATGTAAATATAATATATATTTTCATATTTATTATTGTAAAGATATTGTGAGTGTTCAATTTCGACTAGCCCCTCAAGCCATACTCTCTATCTAGCTCTGTATCTAGGGTGGGCATTATTAGGTAATAATAAAAAAAATCGAGTCGAATTGAACCTAAATATAAGTTATGTGTTGGAATCTTGAGCACCAACAATGGTTTGCAATATTGACAGAAATAAACAAAAAATAAAATAAAGCGAAAAAGAAAACTGGAAAAGTTACAACTAATACTCTTCAGTTCATGAACTAATACTTTTCCAAAAACATCACGTTTTTTTCATTATAGCAGCTTCCACGAACAACAACTTTCTACTTTTTGATTAGGTGCAACAACAACAACCTACACACACAAAACATGCACGCACGAAATAAAACAGCACACACATACACACAAAAATAGCATGCATGAAACCGCAACAAGTCGAGTCAAGGATGAATCATTTTTCCACAAAACAAATATGTCTCGGCTAGTGCTCACGGTTTGACGTAATGTTCCCAAAGGTAAAACGACTTCATCTTTATACATGCAGCACCGCTACTATAAAGCTCCGAGGAACTGAAAATGACGTGAAAATTGGACTGCACTCTATATGAATATGTAATTGAGAATGAATACATGTACTTTGGAAAAATTTCTCATTTGATCGCTCGATTTCTTGATTTTCTTTTCGATTTGATGAAAATGAATAAATGCATGCAATCTATTTATAGGTACGTCCATCATATGGGAAACATAATGACATTTTATATCAAGCTCATAATGACAATTAATGTCATTCATTTAAATTATTTCCATTTTGAAATGTCTTCAATAATGACACTTGATGTCATCATGCAATGTCTTACATTACAATCTGATTTGAAACGTCAATGAATCTGTTGAAAGAGTTCATTAAACTTCGCCTGAAGGACTTTGAGATCATCAGGTTGTGTAAGGTTAACCTCCAGCTAGTCCTTAATCAGCTTTTCCTGATCAGATGTGCTAAGTTTCATAGCTTTCAGCTCTTCACTTAGTTTCTGAGCAATTTCAGCTGATTTCAGAGCAACTTCCTTGTTATTCTTATTGTTCTTGACAAGCTGACTGTTTTCAGTCCTTAATATGTCATTTTCAGCTTCCACAAGAGTATAATTGCCTACTGTTATAGAAAGATCTCCCATCAATTGCTCAATGAAAAGTTGTTGGTCGACCTCTCCAGCAATTGAGCTAAGGTCAGCAGGTGTGGAAAGAGAAGGCACAGAAAGTTTAGAAGATACCTCAACTTATTCTTCTTGCTTGGCCATCAAGCACAGATCATCATCAGATTAGAAGTCCAACTCATCATCATCACCTCTTGTCAGCAGGCAGAGATCCTTATTAGATGAGAAATTAGATTCCTCTGAAGGCATATAGGAGTCCTCGATTCTAGAAGTATCAGCCATCATAGGTTTTCTATCCTTGTATCTTTGCTCTCTTTTGGTTCTCTTCTCCTCTTTATCCATAGGGGTCAGGTCAGGACAATCATAATGGTAATGCCCTGTCTACTTACAGTTGAAGCAGGAATTTGGCTCATCAGAATTTCTTCTTGCTGGCAAATCTATTCTCCTATAAGATCTATCAGGAGACTTTCCAACTTGTCTGTGACGATTAGAGTTGCGGCTATCCTTCTCATTTGATCTTCTGTCATCAGAACGATCAGACCGGTCTCTATCATCAGATCTACCAGATGATATATTGTCTCTTTCTTTACTGGCCTTGTAATCCTTGTAAAACTTCTTGTATCTTCCAAATCTTGAGTTCAAATGATTGAAATTTCTGGTCAGCGGTGCTATCTGTTCTATCTGGCATATATCTCTCCCAACTAGTTCAGTAGATCTATGAGAACTGCTGGTTGCCTGAGATGCAACATATTTTGTCGATGTAGATGTTGGGGTTCCATCAATCACTTCTCTTTGTTCAAGATGATATTCATGAGCTTTCAGACTTTGAAATATCTTGTTGATCTTCATAGTACCAAAATCTGGACTATCCTTCAGCACCGTGATCTTCATATCCCATTTCTTCGGCAAAGCTCAAAGAATTCTGTAGTTGATCTCCTTATCAGTGAATTCCTTTCCAAGAACAAATATTTCATTCATAGCAGTTGTGAACCATCCATCCATCCATCTTATCTATGGTCTCATTTGGCAACATTTTGATAGTATTAAACTTGGCTAGAGTAGTCCGGAGCTTGTTAGTGTTAGTGTCCTAGAGACAATCTATTGTAAGGACATAATGCTAAGATAATATTCAGTATTGGTTTAATATTGTTGTTTATTTAATATTAAATGTATGGCATTACACTTATTAGAATATTATATTTGTTTGTTTGCATTTGTTCTTATTTGTGTTCCCATGAGTCATTGCTGTCATTGAGTGTGTGAGAACTCAGATGACCTAAGCATGATTCTCAAATAACCCCGATCAAGGATCATCAAGAATGGGATATTGATGATACAATTGAGATTGGTGTGCTATTTGCATCATACTCTTAAAGAGTGTTGTAAGATCCCACTTACTACGAGATACTGGGTATCTCATGATGGATGCACAAATACCTTAGAGGGTATTGATATACCCATCTGAGAAACCATTTTACGTAGTTTCACTATATGTGTCTACGCATGTCTCGGTTAGTGGGAGCGATGTGATACTCCTTTGACTTGAGGTCAATATACACGATGTTGGTCCCAGTGCAAACGAGTCTTACACGTGTATGGGGGGGGGAATACACGTGTTCAGTTATTTTTAAAACTTTTCTTCACTGAGGTCAGATGGGTCAGGTTGTCCGGATGATTTGGCCCTGAGAAGCACAGATCGCCCTGAGTCAAAGTCTACTTGAGACAGTGATCCTGAGCTGCTTTCAGAAGCCTCAGATAATCCCAACTGAGCCTAAGTTTTTCAGAGATCCTGAGCTGCTTGGATAGCTACTCAGATGTGAGGAATGGTTGGCCCTAAGTTTATACTCGTTTTTAAGCTTTGCTGAAAACCTTCCTTTTAATGAAACAGTGATTAAGGCTGTGATCAGTTAGATGCAAGTTCAGTGGATTGATTCCAACTGAGTATCAGTGAAAATATGCTTTCAGTTATAGATATGCAACAGATAATCAATGCAGTACAGAAAGCAAATAACACAACAAGTTATAGTGGTTCAGAGACTCAAGCTCCTACGTCCACTCTCTCTGACCTTCAAAGAAATTCCTTAACCACTTCCTAAGGTTTTCTGACTACCTCAATGTAGTTTACTAACTTTTCTATTTTGAGCTTTCTGACTACCTCTGTAGTTTACTTACTCAAAACACACACAAGCTTTCTGACTATCCAAGATAGTTTACTCACTTCTTCTCTAGAGTTTTCTGACTACCTCAATGTAGTTTACTAACTCTTTACAACTCCAACTCACCAACAATCACACTCAAACTACCTTACAAAGGGTTTGGGGTTTCTTGGTTGGTTTCCAACTAGGATGAGATATCCTTTACAATTAAGTACAATGCAAAGGCTAGGATATCTCTACTAAGCTTTGGATATATCTTATCAAAACTAGGCTTAGTGAATGAGCTCTCTTCAATGTAAAGTACTTGGGAAATTCTTGGGTTTTCGAGTGCTTCAACTTGCAATAATAAGTTTGAGCTCTTGAGTTGCTTACAAATTTCCCGTAACCTTCACTGTAGAGGGTCACAAGTATTTATAGGCAAACACCAAGGTCACTCTTGAAAAAAACTACCCGTTGGAAGAGATAACTTCATGAGTTTCTTCTTATGGTGTGTGATGAACGGCTATTTTAGGGTTTGAATACTCTCTTGCATGTTTTAGGCAATATGCTTTCATGACCAATCACCACTTTTTTGCGATCGGAACATAGTACTCTTGACATGCTTTGTGACACAATAAGCTTTCGATTGTCGGTCGAAGAAATCTGATGCTATCTTCTTCGATTGGCTCTTGTCTTTAGTAAATGTAGAACAAACATACTTGGCTCTTTTTGGTCAATATCTCGAGGTGATATAACCTTAACAACACTTAGTTTTACTTCCTTTTATGCGCATTTGAATGTCTTGGGCAATATCTATTTTTACGTGTATTGGCGTTTTTCTCGATTTTGTATCCTTGGATAGATATTATTGATTGCCTTGAAAAATTGAGGTTATCTTGAGCATTGATAGAGTGCGAGTCTTGATAACTCTTGTGTCTTGATACCTTCTTTGTCTTGATATCTTGATCTTGATCTTTAGAGATATCTTGATTGATATCTTTGAGTCTTGATTTCTCGATCTCATCTTGAGTCTTGATTTCTCGATCTCATCTTTTTGAGTCTTGATTTCTCGATCTCATCTTGAGTCTTGATTTCTCGATCTCATCTTGAGTCTTGATTTCTCGATTTCATCTTTGAGTCTTGATTTCTCGATTTCATCTTTGAGTCTTGATTTCTCGATCTCATCTTGAGACTTGATTTCTCGATTTCATCTTTGAAACTTGATTTCTCGATTTCTCGATTTCATCGATTTTCGATTTCTTGATTTCTCGATTTCATCTTTTGAGTCTTGATTTCTCGATTTCATCTTGAAACTTGAAACTTCTTGAATCTTGAATCTAACTTTGATCTATATATCTTGACTATACATGGTGCAGATAACATCCTGAACACTCTAAAACTGAATCCTGACTCATCTATTAAGATTATCCTGAACATGTCATACTCAGGGGTTTTGGGATCTAATCAAAATCTTCTTTATTAAATTCATCTTCCAACAATTTCCCCCTTTTTGATGATGCCAAAACCATCTTGTTACAAAAACACTTAACCTATACTCAGGTTTTAGTTTTTCGTATTACAATACAAGAATGGCAAATCTCCCAACAATTTTCACAATAATTCTCCCAACAATTTCACAACACAACATAAGGCATATCAAAATATAAAGACATGTAAAAAGATAATGAGATATTATCTTTGAGCATAAAGATAAAGTTTCATTGATTGTATGATAACAGTTACAGATTACAATGAACTTATCAAAAGTAAAGACAAAAACAAAAGAATTACAAAGAGTCTTCAGTCTTTGGTCTTCAGTCTTCTTCAGTCTTCAGCTTTAGCTCTTCACTCTTCTTCAAACTCATCCCGAGGCACCTCCAGGTTGAACATCTCATAATATCTTTTCTTCAATGCATCTCTTTCTTTATTGATATCTGGGTTGTTTCCTGTCAGGCCAAGTTGGATGGCATACTGAGCAATTTCTTGAGATATGGCTGTCTCATTCACCAGGCTATTCTCTAGTCTAGGAGCAGGGTATGTATATGGACCAGGGGCAACAATCTGAGTTTTACCTTCATCCGCAAGATTTATCCAACTCTGCAAGTACTTTGGATAAAAAGTTAATAGGTAATCAATGAAGGCTTCATTTGAGTCTGAGCTTGTCCCCCTCCATTCCCTCAGAATTTCATAGTAGAACCAGAAGGTTCTCTTGATTTCTTCCCAGGCATCATTGAATTGGATAGGCGTCCATTTATCAATGTGCGGCAACTTCTGAGTTTTAGCTGTCCCTCTCCTTTTGCTCAGGAACTTCTTGAAACCACAACAACTGGCTTCTCTTTTTTCTTTCTTCTTATTAAAGGAACTCGATCTGAAGCGGCCGGTTTTTCTTTGCTTGTTCCACCTGAAGTGATCTCAGAGCTCTCCTAGTGTTGAAGACTTCCTTCTCAACTTCCTCTTCTGACTCTTCTAACTCCATGTTGAGTTTCCTTTGAGTAGCTTTAGAAGCTTTAGCTCATTTCTTTTCAGGTTCAACAAACGCCACAGCCTTCCTCTTGATTGGTTGTTCTGCACCGGCTTGGCTTGTTTCTACCCTTCTTCTAGCACTCAGTTTTTCAGCATTAACTTCTTGCATTGTTTCCTCAGAAACATGAGTGTAGATAGGCTTTTCCACTTGCTTGGACTTGAGCTTTTCAGTGGCTTCTACTTCTTTTAAGGCATCTGCAAGATTTTTCTTTTCAGCTTCCTTGTCCGCCTTTCTCTTCAAGGTGTGTGCCAATAACTCCTTTAACTCGGCACCTGGCCTTTCCCCCTTCTTGGCACCATACCTTGGAAGAAGTTGGGACAGTGAGGTGTCCATGTGATATTGCTCTTTGCTGACACTTCGCACTTCTCCAGTCAACTGGTCTTGCTCTTCCTCCAGCCTCATCAAGTGGTTTTTAGCCACAGAGAACTCTTCAGACATAGGTGCAAACTGATTAGAGAAGACAACTTTCAGCATTTATGTCATCTTGGTCATGAGCAGAGAGCCCATTTCCTCAACAGCATTTTTGATCAGTTGACCATTCTTCTCCACCAGCTTGGCTTCAAGAAATGAAGTCCTTTCCTGATACATCTGCTTCATCTCTGCACTCAGTTCAGCCTTGACTCCATCTACCTTCCCTTCAATGGCAGTCATCTTGTCATTCAGAGATGTCTGAAGCTGCATCAGGTCTGAAGTAGAACTCAGATTCTCTATCTTTTGGGACTGGTTGGCCAATGTCTCTTCAATCTGAGCCACTTTCTCCACAATTGGCACAACTTTATCCAGCTTGTCCACAATGGGACTGAAGTCAATCTCAGTAGCATATAAGACTTGTTGCTTTTCCTGAGCCGTTGTTGCTCTACGAGCCTCGATCTCCACGGGCTTGATCTCCATCGAGCCTCGATCGCATATCGAGACATTCTGAAATTAAAGATAGAAACCGATAGCCTTGGCATAATGTTTAGTAGTGCGAAAAGTTACCTGAAGAGTACTAACTTCAGTCTGAGGATGTGTGATATCAAGCTGTCCAGCATCAGTACTTTCCTTTTCCAATTGAGATTGCTTCTCAGCATTCCCTTGTTGATCCCCATCTTGATCTTTATCTTTGGAGCTCGGGGCACCAACATCAGCTTATGTCCTCTCGGCCGATTTTCTTCCCCGACCCGGCTCATCAAAATCGACACTTTCATTGGAGCTTGGTCTTCCCGAACCCGAAGAACTCGATTAAGACTGCGATCTCTTCATTCCACCCGATCTTCTCCCTGAATGAATGAGGCAATGTTGAGCATTTCAGGCAATGTCTGGTTCAGAATGTAGACTGTTGTTCTCAATCTGAAGAAGAGATCCTGAAGGTTAGGATATGAGCTCAGCTTAGGGTACCTGTCCAATATGAATCGTTCCCCCTTGCTTCTCCACCCAGTCTCTTCTGCTTCGCCCTTCTTGACCGGGCCATCGAGTTTGATGGGAAGGTCTTGATTCTTTGAGGATCAAAGAATGGATCACTCAGGAGCATTTCAAGATTCAACAGCTCCTGAGGCTCAGCTTGATTTGAGGTCTGAGGTCCCTTGAATATTTCTTTAGATAATTTGTCTGAGCTCAGTGATGTCTCAAGAACCTCAGAGAACACTTGTTCCTCGGTTGCTCGAAGTCAAAACTGAGCGATCTTTGCAATGGCGATTTCTGACCTTGCTGGCCCTCAGGTTGGACTTCCTCAGGTTCACTCACCTCCTCCTCAGTGGAAATGTGAACTCTTTTGCGCTTGGGAGCTAGAGCTTTCCTCTTCAGGGCTTCTCCCTTCTCCCTCTTTACCTCCATCAAAGCCTTCCCCCTGGCTTGATGGGCTTCTTCAGCAGCTCCTTCTGCAGCAGATTCCACTTTCTTCTCTTTCTTACCCTTTAAAGTCTTTCTTGTTGTTGTAGGCTTGAACATGATCTTAGACTTTGGGAAGGGTGAGGAGTTAGCAAAAATGTCCTCTTCTTCACGGCACATCTCCAAAATAAAGGCTATTTTGGTTGCATGAAGAATTTTGCCTTTGATGACAACCGAACCATCCTCCTTCTTGATCTGCTTTTGATGGTCGGTGGGAAAACCCATTTTGCGCGTGCGGAAGCAAAACATTTCGTTGCGATGCATATAAAACAGGGGTGAAGGAATGGTGATTCCAGATTTTTCTCTTTAAGCTCATGTGTTGTGTCTTGCTTATAATCGAGTGCGCATGACAAGATAAGAACATAAAGCAGTAAACAACACAACAATGTATAGTGGTTCGGAGACTCAAGCTCCTACATCCACTCTCCCTTTTCCTAGGGAAATTCCTTCAAACACTTCCTAAGGTTTTCTGACTACCTCTGTAGTTTACTAACCTTTCTACTTTGAGCTTTCTGACTACCTCTGTAGTTTACTAACTCAACCTGGACTTATCACCCTCTCGGGTTCGCCTCTTAGATGTTTAACGAGTTCACACTCTTTCGGGACTTATCACCCTCTCTCGGGATTGCCTAACAACTACCTCCCTTCACCACTGGTTATCTCTTACGAGAATGGGGTTTGGGTTTGGTGTTGTCTCCAACTATGGTGAGATTTTCCCTTACATTTGTTTAGCCTCAATGCTAAGGTTGGGAAAATCTCTCTAAGCTTATGATACATCGTGGGTTGCTTAGATTGGGTTCTAGAACACTCTTTGAATATATTTGTATATCTACAGACTTGTGTTCTAGGGTGGGAATGCTTTGACTATAATGCTCTTGGCTCTGTAGCATTTTGTGCATAATCTCCACACTTAATTTGATGGAAGATCTTGTATTTATAGTGTGGATTTGAATGTTACCGTTGGAGAGAATCTCATTCAAATCCATACTATTCTTTGTAAGTTCTGCAGCTTTTTTAGGCTGGTTGTCTTCCTCTCATTGGTCCACGTCAGCTGGATTCCAACGGCTATATTCCTCAGCTTCAGTGCCTTGGAACATTCAGGATATACTGAGCATTCAGTACATTACTGAGTCTTCAGTAATTACTGTGCCTTCAGTATTCTCAGAGTCTTCAGGTTTCTCTGGGCCTTTAGGTTTCTCTGAGCTTTCAGATTCTCTGAGTCTTCAGGTTTCTCTGAGCCTTTAGGTTCTCAGTTTCATACTGAGTCTTCAGAAACTTCAGTTTCTTCAGAAACTCACTGAGTCTTCAGTTTTTAACCTGTTCTATATCTGCCGACTATACACGGTGCAGATAACATCCTGAACACTCTAAAACTGAATCCTGACTCATCTATCAAGATTATCCTGAACATGTCATACTCAGGGGTTTTGGGATCTAATCAAAAACCTCTTTATTAAATTCATTTCCCAACAGCTTTGCTTGGTCACTCACCACTCTGATTAAGTACCTCAACCAATTGAAATCAGTGGTGGGTGAATCTTCTATAGCAGCCATCAATCTAAGCTTTGGCGTGCTTATTTGCTCAAAACTGCCGGATCGACTCATAATGCATTTACTAACTATATCCAGTAAAACTCTATATTTCGGCTTCAAATGCCTTTTATTTAATGTAGCCTCAAACTTAATAGGATGCTCTGTTATCCTATCAAGGTATTCATGTTCCCTACCCAACATATACGTCGTAGGGTCTTCACCTCTATTACACAACTCAAATACATCATTTAAATTCTTAGGGATTATATACAACTCCCTCACAAAATCAATGTATTTAGAGCTATGTTCCAAATGAGAAACTGTAATTTGGGACTCAATATAGTCCTCCTCGTCTATTTTCAAGTTTGAGATAAATTCAATTACCTCCTTCGAATATTCCGCCTCCGGTTGGCTTGCAACCAGGTTTGTAAGCTTCGCGACCCGTATCATATGCAGCGCCTCTTCTTCGTGGGTTGCATTTGATGAACTCTCGAGTGAAACAACATACTCGTATGTGTGGAGTGATAAACTTTGACCATGACCGACGCTTGCACCCTTCCATGGGTAGATATGGCTTGAATTGGGTTCATCACGAAGTGTATGTGCGTGGTAGTTGAGCCAAGAATAGACTTCATTCCTCAAAGTGGATTTAGAGAAAATACTCATCTTCTCATCATAATTGGATCAAAGTCATTGGTCAATGCACGTCAACTTGGACTTTGTGGCCAAGTGTGACATAAATGATCAATTAGTGATTGGAGATAATATGATTAAGTTATTTGAATATACACTTCATCATGTTCAAGACTAATCGAGTATTCGTGAATGAAAGGAGGAAATCGTAATAGCCCATGTTTCAGTTACAGGTAGTTGCACATTTCTCGCAACGTACCTCATATATTGAGAATATCTGATTTATTGTCTTGGGTTCAATTAAGACCATTAGTTTGACTAACCGTTCGATATATGAGGGCCTATGGGTCACACAACAAGTAGTTCCCTTTTACGGATTAAAGTTGGTTGATTAAATGTTAAATTGGATTTAATATTTAATTTATGGAGAATTAATTAATAATAGATTAATTTGGAATTAATTATTATTAATGTTTAATTGAATTGGATTTAATTAAATAGGATTCCCAATAATAATATATGGAATATTATTATAGAATTTAATATATATGGAATCAATTCCGTAGAGATTTGATATACATGGAAATTAAATCCGTAGAGATTTTATATGTGGGAAATAAATCTAAGAGATTTATTTTATAAGATTAGGGACTTTATTTCCTAATCAGGTTAGCTTAAGGTTTAAGCTGGGCCTCTCCTATATATATGAGCTCTTGGGTACAAATGTTCATATTTTCTCCATAAAATCTAGAGTTAGAATTTTCCTAGCAAATTCGTCTCGGAATTCAACGCTGGCAAATTTGTACAAGTTCGTGATCGGGGATTACGTGGATACCATAGTTGAGAAATCTGCTCTCGAATTACTGTAAGATTTCTTGTTATGTTTATTCGTAATCGTTTATGCAATTATATGTTCGTTGTTGGTGAACTGTTTAATTCCGCTGACCAAGTATTACGTGTTTACGTGACTCTATATTCCAACAGTGGTATCCGAGCTTCAGACTCTTGTTTTTAATTTCATAAAATTGGTTTTTAAATTAATTTTTTTTAAAACCATAGGGGCACGGTTTTGTTGGACAAACCGCACCCCTCTCTCTCTTTTATTGGGTTCTACTCACTCGTCCCCCTTTTATCGTCTCCCCCAAATTAGGGTTTCCCCTCTGGGGATTCCGCCGCTGGATGTCCCTCACCCCATGGCCGGCGGCGCTACGCCAAGTCGCTAAAGGCCGGCGCTAGGCGCCGCGCCTCGCGACGCGTGTGGGAGCCCGCGACATAGCCCGCGGCATTGCCCCATCGCGAATTCATCTTCGAGACATCTTCCCTATTTTTATATCTATTCACGGCGGTGTGCCCCTCTATTCGGCTCGTTTCGTAGCGGTGCGCCATCGATTCGTCCCGATTTTGAGGTGCCGACGCTTGGGAATTTTTTAGGCTTGACCGATGTGTCCATCTCGATGCGTTTCAAGGTGGCACGCCACCGGAATCGAGACAAACCAGTGGCGGTGTGCCGTCGACTCGATCGTCTTCCTCGCTGTCTCTCTAGTTTCGAACCAGTTCGATTAAGGGGCCGCAGCTTCACGTGCGCCCCTTTAAGCTCTCGTTCACTGCGGCAAGTCGCCCACACGCGATGCACGGCGGTTGTAACTCGCGCCTATTTAATTGGTCGTGCTCGTCGCGTCGCTTCGTCTGTTTCCATCACCCCTATTCTTCTAACTGAATCTGGACTATTTTTTTTATTTAGGTTCTTGTTCGATTAATTGGGACTAATTAATTAGATTAATTTGTTGATGAAACAGATTAATCTGGAATTTGGGTATTTGGGTGTTCAATTTTTCGGATTGGATCTGATTTGGAAAGGGTGATGATGTAGGAGGATTGTTTTGCAAATTCGATTTGAGATAGGCCCTCCCGTGCAATTTTAAATTGCACTTGAGCCCTCGGGAATAAAATAAATTAAAATTTAATTTTTAGGAATTTTATTAAGTTTAATTCTAAAATTAAATATTGGTTGGACCAAGAACGATTAATTGGATTAATTTTTATTTTAATAATCTTAAAATTGAGTTTTAAAATTGAACTTAAAATTTCGTTTTAAAAGGATTTATTAAAACCCACTGTTAACTTGTTTAGTCGCTTAAATTAGTTTACGCGTTTTATAGTCCACATTATAACTGTTTGGGTAGCGGCCCCCAATATTTGTCGGACCGCATTAAATGCTTGGGTAGACGGTGCTCAAATATTTGTTGGTTCGTATATGTCATGTTTGGGTAGGCGGCGCCCAGTAATTCTCAAATGTGATGTAGATATCATGATGGATCTCAATTAAGCAATTAATACCCTGCCTTTAAAAATATTCCTCACTAAAATATGGTTTTCTCATTAATTTAATAAGATGTCTTTCATCAAACTTAAAAGTAAACCGAAGATTTTGTTCCGATGAGTATTTAAGGCCCTCGTCTTTTGCTCGGATCTACATCTAACGGGACTTTTATAGGGACATGTAATGTCACCGCTTGATGGTTGTAAACCAACTTAATTTTGTTTCGCTTGCCCTCGCGGGGAACAAAAGTTAAGGGACATCAGTCAAACTAGGTTCGACAAACTAGGAATCGCAGTTTTGCAATTGGTTTGGAGACCTACCAGTTATGCTATTGTAATGATCAGCCTCGCTGGGATTATGATAGTAGTAATGTGGATCCTAGTCCTTTATAATTTATATTTGATATAAATTCGTACTTTTCCGATGAGGTCGTTAAGTATGTGAAAATAATGGAAACGAAATAAATTTAAAGGCCATATTGCTAAATATTGATCATAGGAATTATGTGTTTAATTCCCGTTTTATTTTATTTCTCTAGGATTATTGAAATGAATAACTTGTCATTGAGAAGCGTGGGGCCAAACTTTCTCAACTGACACCGAAACGTTTGTTTGGTGCTCAGACAAGAAAAGATTGAGTACGTGTTGGACACGCCAATCCCTGCTACCCCGGATGTTGGTACTGAAGAAGCTGATGTGTTTGACGCCGCTGCTCAGAAGAAGCATCAAGATGATGCTTCCCAGGCTCAGTGTGTTATGCTACTCGGGATGACTCCCGAATTGCAAAGGCAGCATGAGAAGATGCTTCCCTTCGAGATGATCAAGCATCTGAAGGATCTCTTTGATTCTGAATCTCGTTCCGAGATTTATGAAGTAATGAGAGATCTGTTCAGATGCCGACTGTCTGATGGAGGGAAGGTTTCTCCTCATGTGTTGAAGATGTTTGGGCTGATCGAGAAACTTGGTCGTCTAGGCATTGAGCTCAAGACCAATGTTGTTGTTTATGCCATTCTTCAGTCGCTTCCCGATTCATATTCGAGTTTCGTGGTAAACTTTAATATGAATAAGACGGAATTGACTATGCCCGAGCTGCATAACATGTTAAAGACCTTTGAGTCTTCCACTGCTAAGGAAAAGTCCGTGCTCATGGTGAGTGCCTCTACTTCTTCTGCTCCGAAAGGAAAGAAGAAGCGAAGGGGTAAGGCAAAGAAAGGCTCCAAGCCAAGCTTCCTTAAGCCTAAAGATGGAATTCAAAAGAAGAAAAGGGTGGACAAGGATGTATGCCTCCACTGCAAGCAGAAGGGGCATTGGAAGAAGGACTGGAAGGTTCTAGCAGCTGAAAAGAAGACACAAGGTGTCTCGGCCTCTAGAACAGGTATGTTTGTTATTGAGATAAACATGTCCACAAATGATACTAACTGTTGGGTATTAGATACCGATTGTGGCTCACACATTTGTACAAATGTGCAGGGTCTCAAGGATAGCAGGGCAGTTAGGCCGGGTGAAGTCGCTTTACACGTTGGGAATGGAGCAAGAGTTGCTGCTGAACATGTTGGCGTTTATGTTTTAGATTTACCCTCTCGTTTTAGACTTGAACTGAATAATTGTTATTTTGTTCCTTCTATTACCTGCAACATTATTTCTATTCCGATGTTGGATATTGAAGGTTTTTCCTTCCATTTTGCAAATAATAATTGTTATTTTTCGCTTATTGGTGATGTGTATGGAAATGCTCCTTTATCTAATGGTTTATATTTGTTGCATTATGGATATAATGTTCTTAATATACAAAATAAAAGACTCAAACTTAGTAATCATGAAAACCCGACTTACTTGTGGCATTGTAGACTTGGTCATGTAAATGAGAAAAGAATTGCAAGGTTAAGAAAGTTAGACTACTTAACCCCATTCGACTTTGAGTCTTATGGAAATTGCGAATCTTGTTTTAAAGGCAAAATGATTAGCAAACCCTTTTCTGAGAAAGGGCAACGTGCTAAAGAAGTTCTAGAGTTGATCCACAGTGACGTTTGTGGACCATTGCCCACTCTAGCTAGGGGTCAGTTCGGCTACTTCATAACTTTTACTGATGACTTCTCCAGGTTCGGGTATGTGTATCTAATGAAACACAAATCCGAATCTTTTGAGAAATTCAAAGAGTATAAAGCTGAAGTAGAGAAGCATCTTGGTAAGAGTATTAAGACTCTTTGATCAGATCGAGGAGGAGAATGTCTTAGCCATGAATACATCGATTATCTGAAGTTGCATTGAATCCAATCACAATGGACTCCTCCCGGCACACCCCAAATGAATGGAGTGTCCGAGAGGAGAAACCCTGTTAGACATGGTAAGGTCCATGATGAGTTTTTCCTCTCTCCCAACTTTCTTATGGGGATACACGCTCCAAACCTCAATCTACATTCTGAATATGATTCCATCCAAATCAGTTGAGCATACACCATACGAGCTATGGCATGGCAAGAAGCCAAATTTCTCTCACATAAGGACGTGGGGTTGCCCCGCATTTGTGAAGAAAATGCTCACTGATAAGTTGGAATCAAAAGATGAAAAGGGGGACTTTGTGGGATATCCTAAGGAAACTAGAGGATATTATTTCTATCTCCTTGAGAAACAAACAGTGATTGTTTCTAGGCAGGCCATATTCCTTGAAGAAGATTACGACTTCAAGGAACAAGGCCATAAGACGATAGAACTTGAAGAAATTCAAGAGCCAAAATTAAAAAGGAGACTGATGTCTTGTCAAAGCAACATGACAAAGAATCAGTGGGAGCATTTAGCAGCTCACATACTGGAAGTTTATCACTAAGTGATTCGCTTTCAGCTAGTGGGAGCGTAGTTGGAATTGCATTGCCAGAGCAATGAACTCCAAGTAGGCTGGATGAGAACAACATAGTTCAAACTCCCGCTCAAGAGGCATCCGGAAGTGTCGCTCTTGAGGCCTCCCCGGTCAACGATGAAATTGGTGCACCACAAAATTTTCACAATCAGAATGTGCAGCCTGAACAATCACAACTTCGTAAGTCCACTAGGGTTCGTAATCCACTCACTAGATATTATGGTTTCCTCGTGAAGGAACATGATGACGTGGAGATCCTGGATAAAGATGATCCTAGAACTTACATTGAGGCAACATTAGATGTTGACTCAAAGAAGTGGCATGAAGCCATGAAATCCGAGATGAACTCGATGTACACCAATCAAGTCTGGGACTTGGTTGAGTTTCCGAAAGGGGTTCCCATAGTTTGCTGTTGGTCCCGGTGCAAACGAGTCTCACACGTGTATGGGGGGGAATACACATGTTCAGTGATTTTTAAACCTTTTTCTTACTGAGATCAGATGGGTCAGGATGTTCTGAGAATTTTGCCCTGAGAAGCACAAATCGCCCTGAGTCAAAGTCTACTGAGACAATGATCCTGAGCAGCTTTCAGAAACTTCAGATTAGCCCAACTGATCCTGAGTTTTATCAGAGATCCTGAGAAGCTTGGATCAGATAATTATCTTACTGAATACTCAATAGAGTTGGTTCAGTTTGGTAACTATCTGTTCTAGCTACTCAAGAGTGCTGAATGGTTGGCCCTAAGTTTATACTCTTTTTAGCTTGCTGAAAATCTCTTCCTTTAATAAAACAGTGGTTAAGGCTGTGATCAATTTGATGCAGGTTCAGTGGATTGGTTCCAACTGAATATCAGTAAAGTATGCTTTCAGTGAAAATATGAAACAGATAGTATGCAGAACAGAAAGCAAACAACACAACAATTATAGTGGTTCAGAGACTCAAGCTCCTACGTCCACTCTCTCTGATCTTCAGAGAAATTCCTTAACACACTTCTCCTAAAGCTTTCAGGCTGACTCACTGCAGCTTACTAACTTTTCTACCTTGAGTTTTCTGGCTGACTCACTGCAGCTTACTAACTCAACACACACAAGTTTTTAGACTACCACAAATAGCTTACTAACTTCTCCTCTAGAGCTTTCTGGCTGAACTCAACTACAGCTTACTCACTCTTTACAACTCTAACTCACCAACATTACACACACACTCAAACTACCTTATCAAAGGGTTTGGGTTTGGTTGGTTTCCAACTAGGGTGAGATATCCTTTACAATAAGAACAAATGCAAAGGCTAGGATATCTCTACTAAGCTTTGAATATATCTATCAAATCTAGGCTTAGTGTAATGAGCTCTCTTCAATGTGAAACACTTGGGAAATTCTAGTTTTTTTTAGTGCTTCAATTTGCAAGAATACGAATGAGCTCTGGAGTTGCTTTGATTTCCCGTAACCTTGCAATGGTGAAGGTCACTGGTATTTATAGGAAACTTCTCCAAGGGCACTCTTTGAAAAACTATCCGTTGGAAGAGATAGTATCAAGAGTTTCCTCTTCTGGTTATTAATGAACGGCTATTTTGTGGTTTGAACACACCCTTGCATGTTTTAGAAAATATGCAGCCAAGTAGCCAATCACCAATTTCTGTGAACTGGAAGATATCAGACCTGACATTTCTTCAGTGAGATGTCACTTTCAGTGTCAGTAAAGTATGCTGTTGTTGCCTCCTCATTGGTCGAAGTCTTCTTTTGAGCAGAGACAAACAAACGGCTCTTTTTAAGTTGATCTTTCTGATCTGATATGTTCGTTAATGTCCACAAATGTCTAACATTCTGTTTGTTTGTACTAGGAATGAACATAACACTATTTTATTAAGATAGTGGTTCAGGGTCCTTTTTTATCAGTACACAAACAGTCTTCAGGATCTTCGGGTCTTCAGGATTTTTCAATCTTTAGGATTCTTCTGAGTCTTCAGAGTCTTCAGGATACTTCTGATTCTTCAGAGTCTTCTGAGTCTTCAGGGTACTTCTGATTCTTCAGAGTCTTCTGAGTCTCCAGGGTACTAAAATTCCCTGATCTATATCTGCTGACAATACATGGTGCAGATAATCCTGAGTCCTAATATCTATTGAAACGTGATCCTGATTCTATTCTATCAAGATGTCCTGATACATGTCATACTCAGGGGTTTTGTGATCTAATCAAAATCTTTATTAAATTCATCTCCCAACAGTTGCAAATGGGTCTTCAAATGTAAGACTGATGCAAATGGCAAAGTATAAACCTACAAGGCTAGGTTGGTAGCGAAAGGTTATAGTCAACGCGAAGGCATTGACTTTTGGGATATTTTTAGTTTTGATGAATTGTGCCAAAACATTATCAACTTGTGTTTTTGAAGCTAATTTACAGATAACAAGTTGAGGGGGAACTCACGAAAATCAGACGAAGATGATCGAGATCAGGCGAGGTTGCAGACGAGACTGATCGAGATCAGATGAGTAAGAAGAGTTCCGGAGTCAACTGATGAGCTGAGCAAGATCAGAAGAAAAGATAAGTTAAGCCAGCTGATCAGAAGAATCAGAAGGTCAAAAGATCGAGATAACGAATGGACTGATCGGATGATCGGAAAAAGCATTTAGCCGATCTGGTGATCGGAGAAATGACAAAGCCGATCGGAAAAAAGAAACCACCGTAAGATCGAAGAGAAGGTTGCGAGATCGAAGAGGAGCGGATGAGACCGACGAGATCGGATATGAAGATGAGCGGATGATCAAGATCGGGACGTGATTGAGATCGGATGTGCTAAACCGATATCTTAACCTAATATCTTAACTTCGATGTACTAATCGATGCAGATAAACCGATATCTTGACTGATGCTATCTTGATCGATCATGTGAGTGATCGGATCGGTAGAAGAAATCGGATATCGAAGAAAACCGTAAATTTGCATACGGATCGGAAAAGAAGTCATCGTAAGAGAAGTCATCGAAGCCATATTCACCGAGAATCGAGCGGCTGGCGATGATCAGTTAGCTCGAAAAGCTAGTGACACGAGGGTCGGGATGTACGAATTGAAGAAAATTTGAACTCGAAGCTTTGAGTGTCGAAGATGCCTGATCAAACAAGGTCCGCTCAAGAGAAGTCCGCTGAATCAAGAATCCTGAGTCCAAGGAAGCATGAGTTTGAAGAAACTGAGGATCAGACAATCCTGAAGAATATATATAGTTAGATTAAATTTGGCGTGGACCAATGAGAGAAAGACAACCAGCCTGGAAAAGCTGCAAAAAGCTACAGAATAGTATGGATTTGAATGTAACTCCTTCCAACGGTTACATTCAAATCCACACTATAAATACAAGTTCTTCCCTCATTATCAGGTGTGGAAAAATGCGTGAAACATCCATCAAGCCAAATCATCTAGCATTCCCACCATAGAACACAGAGCAAGAAATACACGCATATATTCAAAGAGTGTTCTACCCTAGATCTAAGTACAAATGTTATATCCTAAGCTTAGAGAGATTTTCCCATCCTTAGCATTGAGGCTAAACAAATGTAAGGAAAAATCTCAACCTAGTTGGAAACCAAACAATCTTATACCCAAACCCAAGAGTCGGTTAAGTTTGTAGGTGAGTGTGAACTCGATAAACATCTAGCAATCCCGAAAGGGAGGGTAGGCAACCCCGTGAGGGTGATAAGTCCCGTTTGAGTGTGAACTTGGTAAACATCTGTTGGGTGTTGGACTAACACGTTAAACTAAGTCCAGTTGGTTTAGTAGGTGCCCCTGATGATAGGGAAGAGTGGATGTAGGAGTTGGACTCCGAACCACTATAAAATCGTGTGTTATTTACTGCTTTATGTTTATACTTGTCATATGCATTCTATTATAAGCAAAACAACACACATGAGCTTAAAATGCAAAAATCTGGAATCACTCTGCCCTCTCCCCTGTTTTATATGCATCGACATAAAATGTTTTGCTTCCGCACGAGCAAAATGGGTTTTCAAAATCGGGACCAACATTGACTATAACAAGACTTTCTCACCAGTTGCTAAGATCAAGTCCATTCGAATTTTACTTGCGGTAGCAGCACACCTTGATTATGCGATTTGGCAGATGGACGTCAAAACAACTTTCCTCAATGGCAACATTGATAAGGAAGTGTTTATTACTCAACTAGAGGGTTTTATATCAAAACCAAAATTTAATTTTGTGTGCAAGCTTAAACGATCCATTTATGGATTGAAGCAAGCTTCTAGGAGTTGGAATATCCGATTTGTTGAGGCTGTCAATTTTGGAATATAGAGGCACGTAAACACGTAACACATGCGCAGCGGAATTAAACAGTTCACCAACAACGAACATATAATTGCATAAACGATTACGAATAATCATAACAAGAAATCTTACAGTAATTCGAGAGCAGATTTCTCAACTATGGTATCCACGTAATCCCCGTTCACGGACTTGCACAGATTTGCCAGCGTTGAATCCCGAGATGAATTTGTTAGGAAAATTCTAACTCTAGATCTTATGGAGAAAATATGAATTAACGTTGTTTGTGAATTCCCAAGAGCTCATATATATAGGGAAAGCCCAGCTTAAATCTTAAGCTAACCGATTAGGAAATAAAATCCCTAATCTAATAAAATAAATCTCTTAGATTTATTTCCCATATATGAAATCTCTACGGATTTAATTCCCATGTATATGAAATCTCTACGGATTTGATTCCATATATATTAAATCCTATAATAATATTCCATATATTATTATTGGGAATCCTATTTAATTAAATCTAATTTAATTAAACATTAATAATAATTAATTCCAAATTAATCTATTATTAATTAATTCTCCATAAATTAAATATTAAATCTAATTTAACATTTAATCAACCAACTATAATCCGTAAAAGGGAACTACTTGTTGTGTTACCCATAGGCCCTCATATATCGAGCGATTAGTCAAACTAACGGTCTTAATTGAACCCTAGATAATAAATCAGACATTCTCAATATATGAGGTACGTTGCGACAAACGTGCAACTACCTGTAACTGAAACATGGGCTATTACGATTTCCTCCTTTCATTCGTGAATACTCGATTAAGTCTTGAACATGATGAAATGTCTATTCAAATAACTTAATCATATTATCTCTAATCACTAATTGATCATGTATGTCACACTTAGCCACAAAGTCTAAGTTGACGTGCATCGACCGATGACTTTGATCCAATTATGATGAGAAGATGAATATTCTCTCTATATCCATATTGAGGAATGAATCCTATTCTTGGCTCAACTACCACGCACATGCACTTCTTGATGAACTCAATCCAAGCCATATCTACCCATGGAAGGGTGCAAGCGTCAGTCATAGTCAAAGTTCATCACTCCACACATGTCGTGCGTATTGACTTCAAGTCAAAGGAGTATCACATCGCTCCCACTAACTGAGACACCCGTAGACACATATTGTGGACTTACATCAAACGGTTTCTCAAATGGGTATACTAATACCCTTTAAGGTATTTGTGCATCCATCATGAGATACCTATTATCTCGTAGTACAAGTGAGATCTTACTACACTCTCTAAGAGTATGATGCAGATCGCACACCAATCTCAATTGCATCATCAATATCCCATTCTTGATGATCCTTGATCTGGGCTATTTGAGAATCGTGCTTAAGTCATCTGAGTTCTCACAACCTCAATGGCAACAATGACTCATGGGAACACTTGCATGGATAAATGAAAACAATCAAACATAATATTCAAACAAGTGTATTGTCATACATTAATATTAAAAGAACTATAATATTAAATCAAACTGAATATCATCGAGTATTATGTCCTTACAATAAATTGTCTCTAAGATACTAACACTAACAATCTCCCACTTGGACTAGAGTCAATCACCTACATGTCTAACCCCTAGACCATCAAAATGTTTAGTGTGTACATGAACACTCAGTGTTTTGGTGAAAGGATCTGCCAAATTAAATATATGGGAATACGTTTTAATTCTATTTCTCCTATCGTTATGATCTCTCAGATCAAATGATAAGGTTGGGTACGTGCTTGCTTCTGTTTGTTGATCTCGGTTCCTTTATTTGTGCAATTGTACCAACGTTGTCTCAATATAACTTTATTAGACAACTGGCACTTGGAACTACCCCTAGTTCTCTTAAGAACTATAAAATCCAGACAGGCTCCTTGAGGCTTCTGATACAACAATGTACTCAACTTCGGTTGTTGAATCTGTGGTCGACCTACTTGGAACTATTCCAACTGACCGCCTCATCATTGAGAGTGAAACGTAACTTGACTATGATTTGTAATCATCACAGTCGAATTGGAAACTTGCTTCAGCATAACCAATGACTACTAGTTCTGACTGTCCACCATAGACAAAGAAACATTTTTTAGTTCGTCTAAGATACTTCAGAATGATCTTGACAGCAATCCAGTGTGACTCACCCAGATTTTGTTGGTATCTACCAGTGATGTTGATAGCGTAGGCCACGTTTGGCCTAGTGCAAGTCATGGCGGGACTCAATTGCATATGCATATGGGACATATTTCATGTGCTTGATATCAGCTTCAACAGAAGGACAATCCTTCTTTGATAGCTTTATCCCATGATTTCCCGGTAGGGACCCTCTTTTAGAGTTCTCTATTGCAAAACGCTTCAACACCTTGTCTACATAGGTGGACTGTGACAGCCTCAACATCCTCTTGGATCTATCCTGTGGATCTTGATCCCTAGGATGTAGCAGGCTTCACAAAGATACTTCATCATGAAGGTCTTTGACAACCAATCTTTAAGGGACAACATTAACGGGATATTGGTTCTCAAAATCAATATGTAGTCGACATATACGATTATGAAAACAATATTCTTCCCGCTGCATTTACAATAAACGCAAGGATCTTCCAAATTTCTGATGAAGTCAAAAGACTTGATAGCTTCATCAAAATGCATATTCCAACTCCTAGAAGCTTGCTTCAATCCATAGATGGAGCTCTTTAGCTTGCATACTAGAATAGAATTCGGCTTAGATATTAAAACCTTCTGGTTGAGTCATAAACACTTCCTTATCAATGTTTCCATTGAGGAAAGTTGTTTGACATCCATATGCCAGATCTCATAATCATAGTGTGCTGCTATCACAAGTAAAATTCAAATGTACTTGATCTTTGGAACTGGTGAGAAGGTCTCGTCACAGTCAGTGCTTTCGCATTGACTATAACCATTCGTTACCAACCTAGCTTTGTAGTTTTGTACTTTGTCATTTGCATCAGTCTTACGCTTGAAGACCCAATCACAACATATGGGTCTAACCCCTCTAGGCAACTCAACCAAGTCTCAGACTTGATTGGTGTACATCGAGTCCGTCTCGAATTTCATAGCTTCATGCCACTTCCCTGAATCAATATTTGATATTGCTTCAGAATAAGTATTAGGATCGTCCTTATCCGGTATATCCATATTATCGAGTTTCTCCAAGAGGTAGCCGTATCTAGTGGGCAGATTACGATTCTTAATTGACTTAAGGAGCTCTGGTTATGCAGGCTGTACATTCTGATCGTGAAAATTTTGTGGTGCATCGATTTCATCAATGTCCGGAGAGTCCTCAAGAGCTACACTTTCAGATGACTCTTGGGCGGAAGTTTGAACTATGTTGTTCTCATTCAGCCTACTTGGAGGTTCTTGCACTGGCAAGCATACTCCAATTACGCTTACGCTCCCTCTGGCTGAAAGACGATCACCTAGTGAAAGACTCCCACCGTGAAAGTTGATGAATGCTCCCACTGATTTCTTATCATGCTGCTTTGACAAGATACCAGTCTCTTTGTTAATTTGTGGTTCTTGAATTTCTTCAAGTTCTATCATCTTACGACCTTGTTCCTTAAAGACATGGTCTTCTTTGATGGACCTGGTCTGCCTAGAAACAATCACTGATTGTTTCTCAGGTAGACAGAAGTAATATCCTTTAGTTTCCTTAGGATATCCCACAAAGTAACCCTTTTCACCTTTGGATTCCAACTTATCAGCCAACATCTTTTCCACAAATGCGGGGCAAACCCACGTCTTGATATGTGAAAAAGTTGGTTTCTTACCACACCATAGCTCGTATGATGTATGCTCAACCAATTCAGACGGAATCTTTTTTCAGAATGTAGATTGAGGTTTGGAGTGCATAACCCCATAACAATGTTAGAAGAGAGGAAAACCTCATCATGGGCCTTACCATGTCTAACAAGGTTCAGTTTCTTCTTTCGGACACACTATTCATCTGAGGTGTTCCGGGAGGAGTCCACTGAGATTGGATTCCATGTAATTTCAAATAATCAGTGAATTCATGGCTAAGGTATTCACCTCATCGATCTGATCAAAGTTTCTTAATACTCTTACCTAGGTGCTTCTTTACTTCAGCTTTGAATTTCTCAAAAGATTCAGATTTGTAAAGATACACATGTCCGTATCTCGAGAAATTATCAGTAAAAGTGATGAAGTATCTGAAGTGATCCCTAGCTAGAGTGGACAATGGTCCACAAATATCGTTGTAAATCAACTCTAGAACTTCTTTGGCATGCACCCCTTTCCCAGAAAAGGGTCTGTTGATCATCTTGCCCATGAGATAAGATTCACAATCTCCATAAGACTCATAGTCGAATGGGGTTAAGTAGTCTAACTTTCTTAACCTTGCAATTCTTTTCTCGTTTACATGATCAAGTTCTACAATGCCATAAGTAAGTCGGGTTTTTATGTTTACTAAGTTTGAGTCTTTTATTTTGTATATTAAGAACATCATATCCATAATGCAACAAATATGTTGCGAGTAATAGAAAGAACTAGATGACAATCATTAAGTTCTAATCTAAAACCAAAGGGTAAGTCTAACACATAAGTCCCCACACGTTCAGTTAGCAACTCTTGCTTCATTTCCACGTGTAAGATGACTTCACCCACCATAACTGTCCTACGACACATGATCCCTTTCACATTCGTACAAATGTGAGAGCCACATCCGGTATCTAATACCAAGCAGTTAGCGCTATTAATGAACATGTTTATCTTAATAACAAACATAGATGTTCTAGTGCCAGAATCACCTAGTGCCTTCCTTTTAGCAACCATAACCTTATAGTCCTTCTTCCATTGCCCTCTTCTACTTATAGTAGAGGCACACATCCTTGTCTACCCGCTCCTTCCTTTGAACACCATCTTAGTGATATGAACTCAAAGTCTTGAGCACGTTGTGAAGTTCAGGCATGGTCGCGTCCGTTTTATTCATATTGTAGTTCACAATGAAGCCAAAATATGAATCTGGGAGCGACTGGAGGATAGCATAAATGAAAACATTGGTCTTTTAGCTCAATACATAAATTACCAAGTTTCTCTATTAGGCCTATCATCATTAGCACATGAGGTGAAATCTTCCCTTCTTTAGCTAACCGGCATCTGAACAGATCTCTCATCACTTCATAAATCTCAGAATGAGATTCAGAATCAAAAAGATCCTTCAAATGTTTGAGCATCTAGATGGGACCCATTTTTCTCACGTCGCCTATGTTCATCAGGAGTCATGCCGAGCAACATCACACACTGAGCCTGGGAAGCATCATTTTGATGCTTCTTCTGAGCTGCTACGTCAAACGTGACTGCCTTAGAGTACCAGCTGCAAGGGTAACCGAGATAGACGTGTCCAACACGTACTTAATCTTTTCTTGCCTTAGCATCAAACACATGTTTCGGTGCCAGTCCAGAAAATTTGGCCTAGCCAATTTGGTTTGTTTCCAAGACATAACTCAATAACAGTTATACATTTCAATTAACCAAGAGAAATAAAATAAAAAGGGAATTAAACACATAATTTCTACGATCAATATTCAGCAATCAAAATAAACATGACCGTTCTTTTTTGTTTATTTTGTCTCCATTATTTTCATATACTTAACGACCTCATCGGAAAAGTAAGAAGTTATATCAAATATAAATTATAATGGACTAGGATCCACATTACTACTATCATAATCCCAGCGAGGGCTGATCATTATAATAGCATAACTAGTAGGTCACCAAACCAATTGCAAAACTGCAATTCCTAGTTTGTCGAACCTAGTTCGACTGATGTCCCTTAACTTTTGTTCCCCTCGAGGGCTAGCAAAACAAAATTAAGTTGATTTACAACCATCAAACGACGATATTACATGTTCCTATAAAAGTTATGTTAGATGTAGATCCGAGCAAAAGACGAGGGTCTTTAAGTACTCATTGGAACGAAATCTCCAGTTTACTTTTAATTTTGATTGAAGACATCTTATCAAATTAATGAGAAAACTATATTTTAGTGAGGAACGTTTTAAAGGTGGGGTATTAATTGCTTAATTGAGATCCAACATGTTAATCTACATCACATTTGAGCAATTATTGGGCCCCGCCTACCCAAACATGATTTACATGGACTAACATTTATTTGGGCGCCGTCTACCCAAACAATTAATACGGTCAGACAAATATTGGGTGCCGCCTACCCAAACAGTTATAAAACGGACTATAAAAGTGTTAACGAATTTAATAAAACAAGTTAACCAAGTGGGATTTTAATAATAATGAAAATGATCAAACAAAATTCAAAATCCAATTTTAATTTCATTTAATCCAATTTTCAGTCAATTATTAAAATATAATTAATCCAATTAATCAATCTTTGGTCTAACCATAATCCAATTTTAAAAATTAAATACTTATTAATTTTCAAAAAATTAGATTTTAATTATTTTGTTGTTAAGGGCTCAGGTGCAATTTCCAAAATTGCACGGAATGACCTGTCTCAAATCGAATTTGCAAAATAACCCTCCCACATTATCACCCATCCAAAACAGATCCAATTTGAAAAACGAACAGTCCAGTTTCCAAACCCAAAAATCCAATTTTCAGCTTCATATTCATCAATCAATCGAAAATTCCAGAAACAGGGTCAAGAGGCGGCGACAAAAACGGGGCGAACGAAGGATGAAAAATGAGGTGAAGCAAATCAACGTCGCCCAAGGCGATGCAAAATTGAATCACCGCCGCTTAGTGAAGGCTGAATCAACGCATGAACGCGGCGAATCGCCGCCACAATCTTCGAATGCGGGCGACATCACCGCACAGTCAAACACATGGGGATGAGTCGTCGCCGACGTTCAATGCTTGGGGTTGAGAAATCGCACTAAGCGATAGATCGATAAGGTCGAGCGCCGCCATCGCTGCTATGCGAGAGAGGGGATGACCCGCTGAGGACGATGACGGCGAACTGCCACCGTTCGCGAATCGGACCTCATCGCCAAAGCTGCAAATGAAAATGAACGAACTATTATCGGGATGTGTTGCCATCGCACTGGACGAACGGGTCTGTGCAACCATCGCCTAGCAATGCACTGCGGGTCTCTGTCGTGAGCCGAGCGACGCGCGGTGGAGGAGGGGCGAATTTTAGGGTTTTCGAAAAACCCAATTTGTGAGGAAGACGAAGGGTGCAGTGGATAAGTGGGTGGGTTTTAACTATTACAATCCACCCACAAACAAATATGCACAAATTCGTACAGCCCCAATTAATCAAACAAAATAATTTATGGTGCGGTTGACGTCAAACTCGACCGCACCAAGCATGTATATAAAAAAATATCTTTTAAATACAAAATAATCAATTAGCAATTAAACGAGAGCCTAAAGCTCTGATACCACTGTTGAAATTTAGAGGCACGTAAACACGTAATACATGCGCAACGGAATTAAACAGTTCACCAACAACGAACATATAATTGTATAAACGATTACGAATAAACATAACAAGAAATCTTACAGTAATTCGAGAGCAGATTTCTCAATTATGGTATCCACGTAATCCCCAATCACGGACTTGCACAGATTTGCCAGCGTTGAATCTCGAGACAAATTTGCTAGGAAAATTATAATTCTAGATCTTATGGAGAAAATATGAATTAACGTTGTTTGTGAATTTCCAAGAGCTCATATATATAGGGAAGACCCAGCATAAATCTTAAGCTAACCTGATTAGGAAATAAAATCCCTAATCTTATAAAATAAATCTCTTAGATTTATTTTCCATATATAAAATCTCTACGGATTTAATTCTCATGTATATCAAATCTCTACGGATTTGATTCCATATATATTAAATCCTATAATAATATTCCATATATTATTATTGGGAATCCTATTTAATTAAATCAAATTTAATTAAACATTAATAATAATTAATTCTAAATTAATCTATTATTAATTAATTCTCTATAAATTAAATATTAAATCCAATTTAACATTTAATCAACCAACTATAATCCGTAAAAGGGAACTACTTGTTGTGTGACCCATAGGCCCTCATATATCGAGTGATTAGTCAAACTAATGGTCTTAATTGAACCCTAGACAATAAATCAAACATTCTCAATATATGAGGTACGTTGCGAGAAATGTGCAACTACCTATAACTGAAATATGGGCTATTACGATTTCCTCCTTTCATTCGCGAATACTCGATTAAGTCTTGAACATGATGAAGTGTCTATTCAAATAACTTAATCATATTATCTCTAATCACTAATTGATCATGTATGTCACACTTAGCCACAAAGTCTAAGTTGACGTGCATCGGCCGATGACTTTGATCCAATTATGATGAGAAGATGAGTATTCTCTCTGAATCCACATTGAGGAATGAATCATATTCTTGGCTCAAATACCACGCACATGCATTTCGTGATGAACCCAATCCAAGCCATATCTACCCATGGAAGGGTGCAAGTGTCAGTCATGGTCAAAGTTCATCACTCCACACATGTCGTGCGTATTGACCTCAAGTCAAAGGAGTATCGCATCGCTCCCACTAACCGAGACACCCGTAGACACATATTGTGGACTTACATCAAATGGTTTCTCGGATGGGTATACCAATACCCTCTAAGGTATTTATGCATCCATCATGAGATACTTAGTATCTCGTAGTAAGTGAGATCTTACTACACTCTCTAAGAGTATGATGCAGATCGCACACCAATCTCAATTGCATCATCAATATCCCATTCTTGATGTTCCTTGATCGGGGCTATTTGAGAATCATGCTTAAGTCATCTGATTTCTTCCAGGTCCCGAACGGGTTTTTGTGAGGGCGGAAGTCTAGAGGGGAGGGGTAAATAGAATTCTGAAAACTTTTTGTGCAAGATCAGGTGTGATAGCAAGTATGCCTGATCAGAGTGTGTGTGGATCAGTTTGATCGATATCAACTTCTTGTCGCTCGAAGGCGGATCGATTCGGTGTCTATCAGTTTAACTGATGTGCGGAAGCTAAGTTTTAACCCCGTGTGAAAAACCAGTTTTGTAGAATCAGATTTCTGCTTATCTGTTTTCAATCAGACGACAAAGTGTCAAGCCGATCAGATCAGTTGCTTGATGCAAAACTGATCCAGACTCAGAATATGTATGCAATATCAAATCAGGTAGTGTGCTATAGTGTAAAGCAGGTAAATCAGATAAAGCACACAAGATTTTTATAGTGGTTCGGGCAATTAGTCCTACGTCCACTCTTCCCTATCAGCTGGGGCACCAACTTAACCAATTGGACTTAGTTTAATGTGTTAGTCCAACACAGTACAACAGATGTTTAAAGAGTTCTCACTCAACCAATCCCAGAAATCAGAAACTAGAAACCCTAGTATAAAATCTTGCAAAACAAACTTAACCTAACTTTTGAGTTATAAGATTTGTAGTGTTCCAACTGGAAATCTATCCTAGTATTTGTGTAGCCTAAAGCTAAAGGATAAGATTTCTATGCTAAGAACAATGGGATGAACACTTAGAAATTTTCTTGATTTTGTGTTCTTCGTGCAGAAATTGTTGTAGCTTGAGCTTGATGATAATTTCCATTTTTTCACTATGAAGGATGATCCCATATTTATAGACCATGAAATCAAAGAGCCGTTGGAGAGCAATTTGAATTTCAGGCTATTTTTGGTAGCTTACAGGCTTGATTTGACGTGCTCAGGAAGGCCATGCCGTCTTCATGCATATTTGTCCTTTGTAGTCATTGCCCTGATACGCCATATCCTGTAATGTCAGATTCATACATACGTGTCGATCCCTTATTGACTAACAAGGACACTTATTCAGCGTCTTTGTAAAGCCAACTATGTTGACATTCTTCTGGTCTGATTTACATCGTATGCCTTGGATAAGTGGTTATGCTTATCACTTTTCTGACTAAGCTTGGAATCGATCAATACTTTCTTGATCGATGCTTACCGAGTCTTCTGATATGGTTGTCTTAGCTTCAACCAATCAACTTTGCTGATGACTTCGTAGAATAGGTCTTCTGGTATGTTGTGTCTTCAGATCATTTCTTCTGATTCCCGCTACTGATCTTTGCTGCTGATCTTGACATAACTGATGCATTTTGAGTTCCCCCTCAAAATGTGACCTAGTCTAAATCATCAGTTGTCTAACATGTTCAGCTGGTTTCCTATCAAATCATCAGTCGACTAACAGGTTTGACTGGTCCTATTACAACTGTTTTGAAACTTCCATCAAAACTATAAATTTCCCAACAATTTCCCCCTTTTTGATGGAACCAAAACATTTACCAGAAAGTATGATGAACACAGTTAAAAATTAAAGTAAAAAGAGAGAGAGTAAATCAGAAGACAAAGAGAGCTTGTCTTAAGATCAGAAAAGTAGGATTCTCATTAATAATATCAGCATTACAAGTACAAAATAAGCAAATCATATTCTAATCTTACATAAATTAGTCTTCTGATTCCTTCAATATCTCTCTTCCACCGGAACAACACACATTTCAAAAAGCCTTGCCTTGATTTCTGCCACTTTGCTTTCTTCAAAAATATCATCTTGTGCCAAACACATGTTTAGAGTAGCATTGAAGGCAATCTTGTTTAGCTTCCCATCTGGAGTCTTCTTATATTCCATGATCTCGACCTCAGGAGCAACTGGTATGCAGCTTAACTTCTTGGCCTCCCTCATGATGTTTTCATAGAATACCGGATGTTTGTTACTCAACCAATCTCTGAAGATTTCATTGATTTCAACATTGGTTGGAATAACCTGATTTATGTAAGCCGAGATATACCATTCCCCTTTGATTTTCTTCCATTCAGCAACCATGTTCCTATCCGGCTTAACAATCACATCCACATCTCCATCCAGAATAGGCTCAACAAAATGTGATCCTTCACCAGCTTCAGCAACGAGTCCTTCTTCTTCTTCTTCTTCTTCTTCTTCTTCTTCTTCTTCTTCTTCTTCTTCTTCTTCTTCTTCTTCTTCTTCTTCTTCTTCTTCTTCTTCTTCTTCTTCTTCTTCTTCTTCTTCTTCTTCTTCTTCTTCTTCTTCTTCTTCTTCTTCTTCTTCTTCTTCTTCTGTTTGTATGCTTTATCCAGACTCGATGCTTCTTCCACCCTCTTCTTTCTATCCATCTCTGCTTTCCTCAATTCTTCAGCTTTTCTTTTCTCAGCAAGATCTAGCAATTTCTTCTTCTTCTCTTCGGTAGCAACTTTCTTTCCCTTCTTTGCTGATCTTGCTTTCTTGTCAGATTTCGTTGAGGAAGAGATGCCTTCTGTTTCTTCCAAATCTGCAGCTGTTTGAGCATCCTTCTGAAGTCTTTTCTTGTCCAGCTTGATCTGGATGCCAGCCATAAAATTTTTTACCTGGTTGAGTCTGTCTTGGACTTCAGCATCTTTCTCTTCTTCCCCCTTTTTGGTTCCCTAAAAAAGTGTCTTCAATTCGGAGCTGAGGTTACCAATAGTTTGAACAAGAGATTATTGCATTGCCTTTAGAGCAGGAGACTCAAATCCAGTATCAGCTTTGACTTGGTCAACAACTGCCAGCATAGATGTTTGAGTAGTATCTACCACATTGCTGACCTTGTAAAATAGAGTTTCGAGCTTATCAGCAGAAGAGTTGACCCGCTTAGTGGCATCAGTAAGGTCATTTTGCATTCTGGTCAGCTGAGCCATCTTCTCATTCATCATCAGAGTGAATTGTTGATTCCTGGTTTCTTCAATCTTTGTCAGGCGCTCGTTCACTTCAACCATCTTATCAGCAGTAGTATCTCTCGTCTCTTCAGATTTCGCATGCAGTGAGAGGATACATGTTCTCTCTCAGTTCGGATGGCTTTCTCAATCTGACGGGGAACGAAGAAACTTACATCATCTCTGAATATATGCGCCATGTTCGCCCAGAACGAGTTCTTGATATACTTCATAAGATTCTCTTCGAATGATGGAGAAGTTTGGAGAATCAGCACTACCTGACCTGCTGATGTCGATGGGCCTTCAACCTCCATTTCTTCAGCTTGACTTGCTCCAACAGTTAGGTCTATTATGTGATCGGCTGATTGTGCCTCAGCTGATGGGGACTGTGCCACATCTCCTACATCAGCTTCATCGACAGCTTCTTCTGGCTCCTCAATGATCCTTATCTGTTTAGTTGTCCTTTCAGTGTCAACCATTTGTTCAAAAATTTCTTCAATGCTTATTGGACCCCCATCACCAACCTCCTCGTCATCATCAGAATCATGCTGTTGGGAAATTTGTATTAAGTTTTGATGGAAGTTCCAAAACAGTTTGTAATAGGACCCAATCGGACTAGTTAGATCGATGACTTAAATATCGAGGATAGGATGACCAGCTGAGTTGTATAGACAACTGATGTAAAGGATATGTCACATATTGAGGGGGAACTCAATATGGATAGGTCAGAAGATCAGAAAACCAGATGAGGTCAGAAGATCAGAAGACCAGCTGAGGTCAGAGGGCCAGAAGACAAGTCGAGTCAGAACACAAGTCAAATCAGAAGATCAGACGAATTCAGATGATCAGGTGAAGACATGAAGCTCAAGTTCAGAAGACCTGAAGATCAGATGACTACCAGAAGATCAAGACCAGAAGACCTACATCAGTCGAGTCTGCTAGTTGAGCTAAGACAACTTGCACCAGAAGACTCTATCAGGTAGACTGATCAGTTTTATCTGATCAGGTCAGCTCACTCCAGGTGTCAACTGATGTTACACCAGGTCATACGTTGTCAATCAGAACAAGAAGAATGTTAACTTTAGTTGGTAGAACAAACACTGAAAAGTGTACTTGTTAACCAATGAGAACGAGACACGTATGTACGGAGCCGACAATGCGGGACTCGGCGCTGCAAAGTTAAATGGCTATAAAGGACAAACACACACGCTTTTGGCCATGCCGTTCCTGAAGCACGTCAAATCAATCCTGCAACCTACCAAAAATAGCCTAAAATTCAAATTGCTCTCCAACGGCTCTTTGATTTTGAGGTCTATAAATATGGGATTGTTCTTCATAGTGAAGACACAGAAATTATCATCAAGCTCAAGTTATAAGCAAATTTCTTCACGAAGAACACAAAAATCAAGTTTATTTTATAAGTGTTCATCCCATTAGTTCGTAGCATAGAAATCTCATCCTCTAGCTTTAGGCTACATAAACACTAGGATAGATTTCCAGTTGGAACAACAACAAATCTTTACCCAAACCCAAAAGGTAGGTTAAGTTTGTTTTGCAAGATTTCAGACTAGGGTTTCTAGTTCTTATTTCTGGGATAGGTTGAGTGAGAACTCTTAAAACATCTGTTGGTTGTACTGTGTTGGACTAACACAATAAACTAAGTCCATTTGGTAAGTTGGTGCCCCTTGTGATAGGGAAGAGTGGACGTAGGACTAGTTGTCCGAACCACTATAAAAATCTTGTGCGTATTTACTTGCTATTAACTGCTTTACACTTGCACACAGCTTGGTTTAAAACTGTATACATAGTCTGAGTTAGGATCAATCTGCATCAAGCAACTGATCTTATCAGCTTGACATTTCAGTCAGCTGATTGAAAACAGACTTCAGAAACTGATCTTAGAAAACTGGTTTTTCACACGGGTATAAACTAGGTTCCGTACATCAGTTAAACTGATAGACACGGAACTGATCTGCCAACAGGCGATCAGTAAGTTGGATATCAGTCCAAACTGATTCACTCACACTCTGATCTTGCACGAAAAGTTTTCAGAAGTCTATTCACCCCTCCCCTCTAGACATCTACCCTCACAAAACCCATTCGGGACCTACAAGTGGTATCATAGCGGTGGTTCTACGGACCACTGGCTTTGAATATCATCGGTTCTTGAGGAAGAACCTTTGTGGTCACTTGAACAGATCTTGAAAAACCATTTTTAAAACTTCATCTGTTTTCAAAACTCACTAAGCATGGATAATACATCTGGTATGTATCATGATCTACCCAAGTTTTTTATTGATGAGTATGCAGATTGGGTCATACTCATGAGCAATCATTTGGGAGCTATAAACACCAGGATGATGGAAGTTCTTGAACAAGGACCTATCATTATCTACCACAACAACCCAGCTGAAGGTGGTGATCCAGATTTTCCAGTTGGTGCTCGGATCAGAAAGAGCCCATCTCTGATGGATGCTGAAGAAAGGAAGCTGTCAAATCTGGACACAGTTGCTAGACATATCATCATGAAGACGATGGATAAGATCACAAGAGAAAAGATCAAGTACCTCAAGACTAAGCAGATGTGGGATACTCTAGCTGAGATATGCGAAGGAAATGAACAGATAAAGGACAGCAGATTACAGGCCGAACTGGTTAAGTTCGAGAAACTTAAGATGCTGCCCAACGAGACTATCAACCAGATAGATGGAAGGATTACCATGTCAATCAACAAGCTCAGAGAATTAGGACGTGAAATGACCGACAAGGATATCAACTGCAAGATTCTGAGATCTTTAACGAAGAAATGGGATATGAAGGTTACTGTGATCAAGGACTGCCAGGATATAGCCAAGATGAAGTCAATCAATCTATTCTTAAATCTGAAAGCCCATGAATTCGACCTGATTGAGAGAGGTCAAGAGGAAGATAATGAGTCATCTGCCGAAACCACACCTGCAACAACTAAAGCAGTAGCATTCAAAGCAGGCGACAGCGGCTCAAAACCTTCTGAGCCTATTGGAAATATTGTTAGTCAAGGTGAACAGATTGCTCTACTCACCAGAAAGTTTGAAAGATCAAACATTCAATTGGGAAAGTATAGAAGATTCTACAAAGACTATTAGAATAGCAGAGAAAGAGATAGAAGATCGTCTGACAGATCGCATGAAAGAAATAGATCTGATGACAGAAGAGACGACCAAAGAGAAAAGAAAAGAGATGATCGTGGTGAAAATGACAAATCAGAAATGAGATATTCAGATCAGAGACAGGCCGGGAAGTCACCTGACAGATCATACAGAAGACATGACTCACCTGCCAGAAGAAGTTCAGTAGAGAGAGGAGTCTGCTTCAACTGCCAAAAACCAGGTCACTATAGTGCAGACTGCCCTGACCTGACGCTAAAAGAAAGAGAAGATAAGAGGAACAGAAGAGAACAACGATACAGAGACAGGAAAGCTATGGTTGCTGACACTACAGGAATAGATGACTCTTATCTGCCATCAGAAGATTCTGGTTACTCATCTGTGGAAGACTTCTGCCTGATGAGCAATGCTGGTGATTTCAACGATTACGATGATCTGATGTTCTCATCTGACGATTACATCTGTCTCATGGCCAAGGAAGAAGATCAATCTGAGGTATCTTCTAAACCTTCTGTGTTTTCTGTTTCCACACCAGCTGTGCTGAGCACACCTGCTGGAGAGATTGACCTGCAGCTCTATAGTGAGTAATTGCTTGATGATCTCTCCAATGCAGTAGACACTTATACCATAGTGGAAGCTGAGAACGACAAGCTAAGGATAGAGAACATTGAGCTTGTTAAAGAAAATTCTGTCAGAAAAGCTGCTGAACTGAAATCAGCTGAAACTGCTCAAAAGATGACTGCAGAAATGGAAGTTCTGAAAGTCAGTTCTTCTGATCAGGACAAACTGATTAAGGAACAACTAGCTATTAACAAACCGCAAGCTGATGATCTCAAAATCCTCCAAGCTAAGTTTGATAAATTCTTCCGACTGCATGAGAGTCTAAAAGTTACTGAGGATAGTTTACGTAAGAAAATAGAGGTTTTTACAAAATCTTCTAAAACTATTCAAGATCTGAACAACTATTTTTGTATGTCAACTAATAAGAAGGGAATTGGGTATGAACACCCTTCTGCATCCTCAAAATCCCCGTCTGGTTCACTTCAGAAAAGTGTAATCAAACGAGTTTCTAATCAAGATACACGAAAAGCAAAATCTGTATCAGATAAGGTAAAAGGATCAACTACCAGGCAAGGCAAGTGTTTGATTAGAAAGGGAACAGAAATGGACCCAACTGATCAAGCATCAGCCGAGGAATCAACATAAGAATCATGTTCTTCTGAAGAAACCTCAACCTGATCAGCAGATTAGGAATCAGAAAAGACAACCTCTCAAAGGGAAATCTGATTTGAAACCTAATCAGGTCCAGCTGCCTAACAAGCAAGCTAAGGGTAAACTACTAAGACCATCTATGCCAAAAAGATATGAATCTTTTAATGGTAGCAGTCGTACCTACCCTTACAATCAGAAACCTAAGGTTGCTGCACCTGAGCCCCACTGGATTAAAAGAAGACAACTATCAATGAAAAATCCCAAGTCTTCTGATTCATCCAAGGCTCACACTAATAATCATACTGACCAGATTGCATATGAAGAGACGTATGATTATGTAGATGTTTATGGGAGACAAATCAAGCCCTCTGTTTTCAACAAAGGTGCCAGATATGTTTGGATCCCGAAAGGTATTTCTAACCCCCCAGGACCAGATTCTACTGGGGTACCTAAAGCCTGATTTGATTGCAGGTTCGCATGGGTTTGGCCAATAAAGGAGGTGTACAAGAAGCTATCTGGTACATCGATAATGGATGCTCAAGGCACATGACTGGAAGCAAACATCTCCTTAGCTCTTACACAGAACAAGAAGGCCCACATGTACTCTTTGGTGATGATAACTTTGGTTTTACCAGAGGATTCAGAACCTTAGAGAATGATGATGTACAGGTTACTGGAGTCTCGTATGTCGAAGGTTTAAAGCACAACCTGTTATCGGTTTCACAATTCTGCGATAATGAATTCAGTGTTGAGTTCTCGACTGATCAATGCACTATCAAGAATCGAGTTACTCAACAGATTTTTTTAACAGGTTCAAGGAAATGCATGCCTGATTTTTAAGAGTTACAAAAGCAGCAGTTGGCTCTGACACAAGAGAATGAGCCATCTGAATTTTAAAACTCTTAACAAGATAGCAAGGATGTCTTTGGTTGAGGGTCTCCCGAATGAGGTATTCTCTAAGGATCAGACATGTATCGCATGTCAGAAGGGAAAACAGGTAAAAGCCTCATTCAAGGGAATCCCAGGACCAGCATCTAGCAGAGTACTGCAACTGCTCCATATGGATTTATTTGGACCAGTTACACCACTTAGTCTCAGCGGACGCAAGTACACTCTGGTGATCGTGGATGATTACTCCAAGTTCACCTGGGTGGTTTTCTTATATAAGAAGAATGAGACTACAACAAAGATACCCAAGCTGCTCAAGAAGTTATAAAATGAGAAGGGTGTTAGTATAGTGAAAATCAGATCCGATAAAGGTACAAAATTTCTGAACTGCTTTATTACTGACTTTTGCACTAAGTTTGGAATACAACATGAGACATCAGCTGCAAGGACACCACAACAGAATGGAGTAGCAGAACGGAGAAACAGAACACTCAAAGAAGTTGCTCGTACTATGTTAGCTGAACATGCCACTCCAAACCGTTTCTGGGCAGAAGCCATCAACACTGCATGCCACACTCAGAACAGATGTTCTCTGACTAAGGCTCACTTCAAAACACCCTATGAACTGTGGAAGGGCAGAAAACCTCGTGTTTCTTACATCCATGTTTTCGGGTGCAAGTGTTTCATACACAACAATGGGAAGATCCAGTTGAAAACCTTTGAGGCCAAGTCAGATGAGGGTATATTCTTAGGATATTCCTCAACCAGCAAGGCTTTCAGGGTGTTCAACAGGCAAACCCTAGTTGTGGAAGAAACACCTCATGTGGTCTTTGATGAGACATCTTCTGAACAAGAGAAATCTGCCTCAGAACCAGCAGTACCAGATCAACCGGTACCTGATGCACATAAAATGGATCAGCTAAGTATCAAAGATAAGGGATCAGATCACGTAACAATGTATGTCCCAAAACTTGATCTTACTGATTCACCAGGTCAATCAGACCCAAAGGTACGTACAACTGTCAATGAAAAAATTTGATGCAATTTGAGACGAAGAAGAAATGAACCATCTGGTTCAGGGGGAACACCTGATGTTCCTACGGATAAACATCAGCATATGATGATTCCAACATCAGCTGAGACTTGTCCATGTCAAGTGGATCCTATTACTGCACCACTCCCACCTGCTAGTGACTCAATATCAGATGAGGATGATGACATCCAAACTGATATACATCAGAAAAGAAGGACTTGGTTATCTGACCATCCAACTGATCTGATAATCGGCAATCCGAATGCCCGAGTCCAAACTAGACATCAGGTTGGTGAAAGTGTCATGTATTGTTGTTATCTGTCTTTGAAGGAACCAACCACCATTGATTAAGCTCTACAAGACGCTAACTGGATTCTAGCCATGCAAAAAGAATTAGAGCAGTTTGAAAGGAATCAAGTGTGGAAACTGGTGGACAGGCCAACTCATCAAGATATGATAGGCACAAAGTGGGTATTCAAGAACAAGAGAGATGAGAATAATGGCATAACCAGAAATAAGGCAAGACTTGTTGCTAAGGAGTATTTACAATCAAAAGGAATTGATTATGATGAGACCTTTGCACCAGTCGCTCGCCTGGAAGCCATTCGACTGTTTCTGGCTTATGCTGCCCACAGAGGGTTTATTGTGTATCAGATGGATGTAAAGAGTGTATTCTTAAACGGGGTACTAGCTGAGGAAGTTTATGTTGAACAACCTTCTGGCTTTGAAAGAGGCAACCAGGTGTACCGTTTAAGAAAAGCTCTTTATGGCCTGAAACAAGCTCCTCGAGCTTGGTATGATACATTATCTCAATTATTGATAGACAATAGATTCACTAAAGGAACAGTGGATAGACTCTTATTCAGAATAGAGGATGGAGAAGATATTCTGATGGTTCAGATTTATGTGGACGACATAGTCTTCGGATCTCCCAACAAGAGCTTATGTGAAAGATTCAGCAAACTGATGCAAGGGAAATTCGAGATGTCCATGAAGGGTCAGATGAATTACTTTCTGGGTCTACAAGTTAAGCAAAGTACATAAGGGATATTCATCTACCAGGCAAAGTACACTATGAATCTGTTGGCTAAGTTTGGAGTTCAAAATTGTAAGGAAGCCAAAATTCCTATGATGACTGGATTCAAGATGGATCTAGATGAGAATGGTCAGAAAACTAATCAGAAAGAATACAGGGCTCTCATTGGATCTCTACTATACCTGATTGCCAGTAGACCAGATACAACTTTCGCAGTAGGTGTATGTGCCAGATTTCAGGTAAATCCAATGCAAAGCCACCTGGATACAGCTAAGCGGATTCTTAAGTATCTGAAGTGGACATTAAACCTTAATTTATTCTACCCATCAGAAAATAATCTAGAGCTTAGTGGGTATTCTGTTTCTGATTATGGAGGTTGCAGAATAGACAGAAAATTAACCTCAGGTACATGTCAGTTCTTAGGTAGTAAACTAATCTCTTGGTTTTTGAAAAAGCAGACATCAGTTGCCACATCTACTACTGAAGCAGAATATATGGTTGCAGGAAGTTGTTGTTCGCAACTGCTCTGGCTAAGTCAGCAGTTGAGGGATTACAACATTGTAGCTAAGAACATACCTATATTCTGTGACAGTAATAGTGCTATTGCAATTACTCAGAATCCTGTTTTACACACAAAATGCAAGCATGTGGATGTCAGACATCATTTTATAAGAGATCATGTTGAATAGAAGAACATCAGAATGGAAAAGATTCATACTGATAAGCAGAGAGCTGATATCTTAACCAAACCACTAGCTGAATTTAGATTCAGAGAACTCTGTAATGAGCTAGGACTTCTGGACCTTGGAGAAAGTGCACCAGAAATATTTGGTGGACTGGCCTCCAGAACCAGTTGGTTAAGAGACTGACCAGATAGGCATAATCAGTTTTGTAAGGTACCTCAACTGATCAGGTCTGATAAGATAAGGAGGATCAATTGAGTAATGGTACCTCAACTGATCAGAAAGATCAGATTGGGAACTGATTAGATTAACAAGTTGCATAATTTTTTAAGACAACAAGGACAAGGCAAAATTTGCATAAGGAAATTAAATCAACACAACAATAGGTAAAAGAGAATTTCATTGATAAAGACCCGGAGGTCAAAATTTTCATTACAATAGACCCGAAGGTCGAAAGATAAACCCTAAACCCTAAACCCTAAACCCTAAACCCAAAAACCGATGAGACTTCTCGTTTTAAATGAACACGAGTGACATACATGTAATTCAAAGGATTGTATTGTAGAGCATCTTGGCCTGATCAAGATCGTATATACAATACTAAATCCATATTACATGTCAGAAGTTGCTCATCGTCGTGATGTTGCGTGTCAGAAGTTGCTCATCATCATTAACCACGTCATCTCGATTGAAACCCAAGGCACAAACGGCCACCTCCAGGTTGTCGGCAGCAGATTCGCCACTCCGGTGGCAGTGAAGCTTGGCAATGGTTGTATGGTCATTCTCCGATGAAGACGAGATTAGGAACGGGGGAAGCACAAGGTTGGACTGAGAACCGGAGGTCATTTGTGTAAGGTAGAAGAAGCATGTTGCCGGAGAATTTGCTGGAATTAAGGACTCGCCGGAATTTCTCATGTGCAATAAGGATGGGGAATGGGTTATGTTGTGTGTCTAAAACCTTCGTCCTATTTATAGAGGTAGAGCAAGGGTGGAAATTGGCATAGCAAAGACAGCGCGTAGGTGATACGCGACTGCTGGTTGGGTTAATTCACATCGTATGACGTCACAGAGTGTCCAGACCATCATTGCAGGACTGTCACATCACGTCGACTTAAAGAATCGAGGCGACTCTTCGACTCCCCGAGTATGAGGCTTTGGCGGGAGACTGGCACAAATCCCAAGACCTGACTTGACCAGACTGGATCAACAGATTGGATCAGCGGAAATCTGATCAGCAGATTGGATCAGATTGGATCAGCAGAAATCTGATCAGATGAGTGGGACTTTGTTGGGAAATACTAAGGGATATGCTACCATCAGTAAGGTCAACAGTAATCAGGCCAACCAGATCAGATCAACAGTGGTAACTGACTGATTACAATATCAGTCAGTCAGATACGTTTTTTTATTTATCTTTATACCTACTCTGTGTTAGCTGTTATTGTTCCCTTAACTTTATGACATATGCACTGCAAGCATTAAATGCGGACGTGGGGAATATGTATTTAATGGTATTTATTGCGAGTTTTCTCGTCCAAAATAAGAGCGGGCTACTTTTCCAACCACTCGGTTAAAATACTTTATAGTCGTTTGACTCTCAGTCGTTGATTTCAAAACACAGATACTTGAGATTTATGGGAAATTGTGCTAAAAGTTTTCCCTCTCATTATATAACCCTAACTCAATTTCTGAAAAACCTTTCCACTTCTATTATTTACCAAAATTATTGAGATCAAACCTACTACTTCTTCAAACTTTATACTCTCAATCAATTGATTCAATTTTCACGCTGTTCAAATTCCACGAATCAATACTTGGTAAAAAAAATCTTGCTAACACAAGTTCTTAGTATTTCTTAGGCTTACGAATCGTGATTCAATGTGTCTGATAATTCATATCTGTTATAATATTAAAAAGTTCTGTATGCATACATGTTTAATTCATGTTGAGATTATTGGATTGTTTGAGATTATTGATTTTTCCTACTCAAGCGTATATCTTTTTACATATGTTACAGAAAAGAAATGGCACAACTCATTGCACGAAAGGGGCAAGGCAAGAAGATCTACAACTTCGCATCAATGAAGAAGGATATCATTGATGAGAAATTTGTTGGAGGTATGGAGGTCGTGGTCACAGACAATGATCTACGGAGAATCTTTGGTCACCGTCAAGGACGTATTGCTCCGGAATCCTTCACATTTGGTGTTGGAGAGAAACAGTTCCTCCAGGTCGAGCTGTTGAGACCAGCCAATAAAGATCAGATGGTAAATGTCAGAGCCCCATATATGAAGAGGAAGTATCGCCTTCTCTTCGAGATTGTACAGAAGGTGATTATGTGATTAACCTACAGTCTTGATGCCGTCACATCTCACAAGATCGGTGTCATGACTGCAATTATCAAAAAGGCATCTGATGTGGATTGGTTGGGAATGTTTAAGACAAGACTGCTGAAAGAAACGACAAAGTTTGATCTGACTGACATAAATGAGGTGTATTTATCCTCCAAGTGCTCATTTATACACAAAGTTTCTATCATCCTTTTAGACAAGCTGCCTGACAATTTTGAGTGGAATGAGGATGGCACGAAGCTGTATCAAGCTAAGTTCAAGGCCATCTTGGGCAGAAATGAATCCCTGCCGGGCCAATCTGATGATGATCCAACCCCCTATGTGCCTAGACAGCGCGGGGAAGGAAAAGGAAAGGACTCCAAGGCAGCAACGACTTTTGTTCAATCAGAAACGCTCGAAAAGGCTGCTCATGTAAAGAAGCTGAAAAGAAAGGATGTGCCAAAGAATTCATAGGAACCTGAGAAGCATCAAAAGATGATTTCTACTTTTCTGGAGAAGGTCTCTGAACCGGTGGAGAAGACAGAGGAACTGATTCATCTGGAATCAGTTGATAATTTTATTGTGAGTCCTGAACGGACTACCAGTCTTGAACGAGAAGAAGAGGGAGAATGAGAGGCTGAAGGTGCAGAAGCTGAGCCTTCTGGGGAACAATCTCCATCTGATTATGTGCCTCTTAGTACAGTTTTCAGAAAAGAAAGATCACCCACGCCAACATCTAAATCACCCTCACCTAGCCCACACAGATCACCTATACACACTTCACCCCAAGCCCAGATACCAGATCTAACCCCAGTTGAGACAAGACGTCCTGATCAATCCTCATCTCAACTGGAAATTCCACTCGTCCCACAATCTTCAGAAACCCCATCTGCACCTCAACCCACGGAACAAACAAATATTCCTACACCTCCCAACCTCAATCAGACATAGCCATTGAACCACAAATACTCACATCTACGCCAACTCCCTCATCTGCACTTGGTACTGAAGCAGTTGAAGAACCTGCTGAGACTATGCCTAGAGATGATCTTTATGTCTCAATGTCTCACAACCCCTTCAACACCAAAACATTACTTGAATCTCCAGATGCAGAGAGCCCAGTGCTATACATTCTGAAGCAGCAGGTGAAAGCATATCTGCTTGGCTTGTGCCCTGATTTGATTAATCATCCTGGTCTTCAGCACAAGATTGAGGAGATAGTATTCTGGAGAGATGTGAGGTTGAAAAGACTCTATTGGAGAGTGTCTGGGGATCCTTGGAAAAGACTGAATCATGTATGGATATTGGCTGGAAACGATTTGAAAGATCTGTTGATCAAACCAGGAAGGCCATTGAATCTGGGTTAAACAGGCTCCTGGGTCCAGCACCTTCTTCTGCAACTGTTCAGATCACTCCTCTCGCTGTGGAAGAACTGAAAGAGGAGATGACGAGTCAGTTTAGGGCTCTGAATATCAGGCTGTCACACCTTTTTGATGCAACCAAAATGGGGGAAGAACAAGATCAAGAAAAACAGATGCAGATGGTAACTATTCTGAACTTACCAGAAGCCACCGCATTTGATGTGCCTGAAGTCACTCCTGAAGTCACTCCTAAAGTCACTCCATCTGATGATCTAAAACGAACTGTGGAGCAACACAGCATGGAGATCGAGGCTCAGGGAAAGGAGATCATTGAGCAAAAGTCAGCATTGTCAGAAGTTGTTGCCAGAGTTGATAAAATTGAAGATTTCTCCTCCTCTGTGCAGAAAAGGATAGAATCTGATGATCAGGTAAAAAGCCTTGAACTTGCAAAGAAATTATTCACAGAAGAGGAAGAACAAGCCAAATCTGATCAACCTTTGAAAAGGAAGAAAGGCAAGGGCAAGATGGTAAAATCAACTACTGAAGCTCAGGGACAAGGTCAGATAACTTCTACCAGATCCAGAAGCCAGTTGTCTCCTGAGCAGATTCAAGAACAGAAAACCAGACAAAAGGTAATGGATGCTGCCATTAAGAAGCAAAAAATGTCAGAGGCTGAAGGACTGAACATTGCATACATCCGAAAGCAGAGAAAGAAGGAAGCTGCCGCAGAGGATATTGACATGGAAGAGAGAGCCTTTCCGGCTAATGTTAAAGACATCCTCTGTGCTCGGGAAGATCTGCTTCCTGAGTGGAACCAGATCAGGGGGGATTGGCTGTGTGATGTGTACATCTTGGAGAAGATTCCGATTCATCAAGACCAAGTTGCTAATGATGATGAATTCATAAACTAGTTAGAAACGAAGTACCCTAATTTCTACCAGATTGTTATGAAGGAAGGGAATATTATGTCATTAATACCTGAAGCACCTCCCTTCGAACAACTTCTTCCACCTCTGCGACCAGACAAAAAGCTTGATCCTATCCGATTTAAGAAGGCCTATTACGAATTTGCAAAGAAATGAGGGATCATCGGGAGAGACAATTTGGAACAGCTGATGCAGCGGATGTATTGACTTTTCGGCATCCCGAAAGAGCTTCAAAAATTCAAGTACGTGTGATGAAGACAACTTAGTATCAGATGATAGGTATTTTATGTAATCTGTAATCATGCATATACTTTAATAAAATATCCTATCCTTTTCTGATTCTAAGACAATGCCTCATTGTCTTCTGACCTGTGCACTTTATCAAGTATTTGTCATTTCGCATGGTTATCTGTTTTTCTGATTAAGTGTTTTGGTTCCATCAAAAAGGGGGAAATTGTTGGAAAATTTGTATTAAGTTTTGATGGAAGTTCCAAAACAGTTTGTAATAGGACCAGTCAGACCTGTTAGCTGACTGATGACTTAGTATCAGGATAGGATGACCAGCTGAGTTGTATAGACAGCTGATGTAAAGGATAGGTCACATATTGAGGGGGAACTCAATATGGATAGGTCAGAAGACCAGATGAGGTCAAAAGATCAGAAGACCAGCTGAGGTCAGAAGGCCAGAAGACAAGTCGAGTTAGAACACAAGTCAAATCAGAAGATCAGACGAAGTCAGATGATCAGGTGAAGACATGAAGCTCAAGTTCAGAAGACCTGAAGATCAGATGACTACCAGAAGATCAAGACCAGAAGACCTACATCAGTCGAGTCTGCTAGTTAAGCTAAGACAACTTGCACCAGAAGAATCTATCAGGTAGACTGATCAGTTTTATCTGATCCGGTCAGCTCACTCCAGGTGTCAACTGATGTTACACCAGGTCATACGTTGTCAATCAGAACAAGAAGAATGTCAACTTTAGTTGGTAGAACAAACATTGAAAAGTGTACTTGTTAACCAGTGAGAACGAGACACGTATGTACGGAGCCAACAATGCGGGATTCGGCGCTGCAAAGTCAAACGGCTATAAAGGACAAACACACACGCTTTCGGCCATGCCGTTCCTGAAGCACGTCAAATCAATCCTGCAATCTACCAAAAATAGCCTGAAATTCAAATTGCTCTCCAACAGCTCTTTGATTTCGAGGTCTATAAATATGGGATTGCTCTTCATAGTGAAGACACGGAAATTATCATCAAGCTAAAGTTATATGCAAATTTCCGCATGAAGAACACAAAAATCAAGTTTATTTTATAAGTGTTCATCCCATTAGTTCGTAGAATAAAAATCTCATCCTCTAGCTAGGCTACATAAACACTAGGATAGATTTCTAATTAGAACAACAACAAATCTTTACCCAAACCCAAAAGTTAGGTTAAGTTTGTTTTGCAAGATTTCAGACTAGGGTTTCTAGTTCTGATTTTTGGGATCGGTTGAGTGAGAACTCTTAAAACATATGTTGGTTGTAATGTGTTGGACTAACACAATAAACTAAGTCCAGTTGGTTAAGTTGGTGCCCCTTGTGATAGGGAAGAGTAGACGTAGGACTGGTTGTCCGAACCACTATAAAAATCTTGTGTGTATTTACTTGCTATTAACTGTTTTACACTTGCACAAAACTTGGTTTAAAACTTCATACATATTATGAGTTAGGATCAGTCTGCATCAAGAAACTGATCTGATCAGCTTGACATTTCAGTCAGCTGATTGAAAACAGACTTCAGAAACTGATCTTAGAAAACTAGTTTTTCACACGGGTATAAACTAGCTTCCGCACATCAGTTAAACTGATAGACACCGAACTGGTCTGCCAATAGGCGATCAGTAAGTTGGATATCAGTCCAAACTGATTCACTCGCACTCTGATCAGGCAACCTGCCATCACACCTGACCTTGCACGAAAAGTTTTCAGAAGTTTATTCACCCCTCCCCTCTAGACTTCTGCCCTCACAAAACCCGTTCAGGACCTACACATGCATTCTCCGCATTGCCTGGCTGTACTTGACCATCTTGTAGGTCATCTCCCTATGGATTGGGGTATCCAGCATGCCCAACTACCTCGTGATCAGCCCGGCTACTGCATCATCTGATAGGAGATCAGGAGCAGTCTCAACACCCTCAATCTTGCGCATTTGTACCTCATATTCCAGGAAAGGATGGATTCCACCTTTCTGTTCAAGTACTGCCCCAAATTCCTCAAATTTCTTTAACCTGATATCCCTCTAGGTAAGCACATCCAGCACGGTGGCTTTGGCGTCAGGCTTGAGGGCGAGCTCCGGATATCTTTCCTCGACATCTTCTCCAATCATCGTCTGATGATCTTTTCAGTATAGGACAGAGTTTCTTCCTGTGGAGAAGATGATGGGAGTGGAGGAGAAGACACAACAGATTCTGGCACGGCTTGTGCTGGCTCAATGTTTTCTGGAGCCTCTGGATCAGGTGAAGAGGCCTCCAGATGAGCAGAATCAGTAGAGGCAGGTAGGGCCGTGGGCAATGGCTCAGTTTGAGAAGGGCCTTTTGAAGCTTATCCCAGACCTTTTGCCAGCCTGCTGATCGGAATGCGATCATCATCAGAGTCAGAAGACTCATCCACCAGTATGGTCTGCCGTTTCTGTTTGCCTTTACCACAAACCTCTGTTACAGGTGCTGATTTTGCCTTTTTGATGGCTGGCTCTTTGAAGACAACTCCCTTCTCTGGTTTCCTGCCAGTTGCCTTCCTCTTCTGACCACCTTTCCCAGCCCTGCGGACTTCAGTGGCTAGTTTAACAGCTGCTTCTGCAATATCATCAGCTGGGCCAGGCAGCAGTCTGTTGACAATCAGCATCTTCTTGTGAGTGAGCTTGTGGGGGATCATTTCATTCTCGCTCCACTCTCTATCCCTCATAAGATCAATCAGAATGAGAGAGACCTTGTGCAGCAAGGTGATCTTGGCAGAGAGAACAACTTTCCCTTCTTCCACCACAAACTTGGCTGACTCCTCCAGAAACCTCCTTTTCAAGAACTCCAGTCAGTTTATTTTAGCATTGTGGATGATGGCAGTCATGATCCGAGCCTTTTCTTGAGTGACTGCATCCAGGCTGTAGGTAATTCCCACTATGACCTTTTGGACCATATCAAGCAATAGCCGATATTTCCGTTTCAACATTGGTTTCTTGAAGCCCTTGGAGTGATGTGCGTCCGTGGGGCGTAGAAGGTGTTTGATAACGACACTCTCCTCTGTGGCAAGGTATTCGTCGGGCATAATACCGTCTGTCGGAGCCGAAAGCCAAAATATCCTATATAAATCATCGTCCGTAATCTCTAGATGCTCTCCCTGGACCTCTGAGTATAGCACCCCTTCACGGTCTCTCAAATTGTAAAGGAATTCGAGAGTACCATCCAACAAGATTGAATCCGCACTTGCAGAACAGTACGTTTTCAATCCACAGTCTTTAAGCATCTTCAAAATCTCAAGAGACTCTGGATCTGTGGTTGTCCTGAAGTCTACACATCTTTTTTCAATAATTTCATCCGCAAAGTTCCTAAAGATTAGATCTTCAGGTTCCGGAGAGGCGTGGGAAGAGGAGTGAGAAGTCTCTGCAACTTGACGTACTTTAGGTGTCATTTCTGCAAAAATTAGGAGTGATTAGAATCGAGAAATTTGTATATATTAACCACAAATTTGGAAATGAAATCATAAATATAAACCCTAGTACATTTACCAGTTTTAAACGCGCAAGAGATACAAATTTAAACGGCGTAAAAATGATGAAATGCAGAAAATATTTGAGCTTTGCGTGAAAGAAAATTTGCAGAGAGTATGTGAGTTTGTGAAGTGTGCAAATGATGAATGAGGGTTTTAGAAAGGGGAGGGAAAGATCAATGATTTTCGAATCGGAACCCCAAACGTCGTGTATTCTAGATCAATGGACCAGATTAAGCGATTTTAAACAAATGGGGATCGTGCGGTTAGGAAAAAAATAGGTCGCAGCGTTTTGGATTTAAAAATGAGTAATTAATGTATTTAATACATATTCCTCGCGTCCGCATTAAATGCTTTGCAGGTCTTGCGTCATAAAATTATGTGAACAGTAAAAGTAAATAAAGCTCAGATAATTTCATATAAGTAATCAGTAAGATAAAAGAACAGAAATACGTATCTGGTTGACTGATATTGTAATCAGTCAATACCACTTGAAGTCTGACGGATTTCTGTTGATCTTAGTTTCTGCCTAAACCTTAGTGTTTCCCAACAATGTTCCACTTATCTGATCAGGTTCCTTCTGATCCTATCTGATCAGTTGAAGTTCCCCCTTCAACTGTTATCCCTTTTCTAATCAGTCCCTGACTGATCCTTTCTGATCAGTTGAGGTTTTTATTTCTCAACTGATCCTCCTTATCTAGTCAATCTCTTAACTAATCGGGTCTCCGAGACCCGATCCACCAAAGAGTCGTGCACTCTCTCCCAGGTCAAAAGTCCTAGCTCATTCTGAGTTCTTCGAATCGACTTCAAACTAGTGGCTTGGTTAAGATATCAGCTCTCTACTTATCAGTATGGATCTTTTCTATTCTGATATTTTTCTTTTCCACATGATCTCTTATAAAGTGATGTCTGACATCCACATGCTTGCATCTTGTATGTAATACTGGATTCTGAGTGATTGTAATAACATTATTATCGCATCACGTAATATAGGCACATTCGTGAGCTACAATGTTATAATCCTCGATGTCGATTAAGCCGAAAGCGATTGGGAACAAATGACTTCCTCGCAGCCCATATATTTCCTCAAAGTAGTAGATGTGGCAACAAATGTCTACTTCTTTGAGAACCAAGAGATCAGTTTACTTCCTAAGAACTGACATGTACCTGAGGTTGACTTTCTGCCTATTCTGCAACCTCCATAATCAGAATCAGAAAATACCCACTAAGCTCTAGATTATCATCTGATGGGTAGAATAAACCAAGGTTTACTATCCCCTTCAGATACTTAAGAATCCGCTTAGCTGCTTCCAGGTGGCTTTGCATTGGATTTGCCTGAAATCTGGCACATACACCTACTGCAAAAGTTATATCTGGTCTACTGGCAGTCAGGTATAGTAAAGATCCAATGAGAGCCCTATATTCTTTCTGGTTAGTTTTCTGACCATTCTCATCTAGATCCATCTTGAATCCAGTCATCATAGGAATTTTGGCTTCCTTACTGTTCTGAATTCCAAACTTAGCCAACAAATTCCTAGTGTATTTTGCCTGACAGATAAATATCTCTTCTGTACTTTGCTTAACTTGAAGACCCAAAAAGTAATTCATCTAACCCATCATGGACATCTCGAACTTCCCTTGCATCAGTTTGCTGAATCTGTCACATAGGCTCTTGTTGGGAGATCCGAAGATGATATCGTCCACATAGATCTAAACCATCAGAATATCTTCACCATCTTCTATTCTGAATAAGGTTCTATTTATTACTCTTTTAGTGAATCCACTGTCTATCAAGAACTGAGATAGTGTATCATACCAAGCTCGAGGACCTTATTTCAGGCCATAAAGAGTTTTTCTTAACCGGTACACCTGGTTGCCTTTTTCAAAGCCAGGAGGTTGTTCAACATAAACTTCCTCAGCTAGTACCCCATTTAAGAATGCACTCTTTACATCCATCTGATACACAATAAACCCTCTGTGGGCAGCATATGCCAGAAACAGTCGAATGGCTTCCAGGCGAGCAACTGGTGCAAAGGTCTCATCATAATCAATTCCTTTTGATTGTGAATACCCCTTAGCAACAAGGCTTGCCTTATTTCTGGTTATGACATTGTTCTCATCTCTCTTGTTCTTGAATACCCACTTGGTGTCTATCACATCTTGATGAGTTGGTCTGTCTACCAGTTTCCAAACTTGATTCCTCTCAAACTGCTCTAATTCTTCTTTCATGGCTAGAATCCAGCTAGCATCTTGTAAAGCTTCTTCTATAGTGGTTGGTTCCTTCAAAGACAAATAAAAACAATACATGGCACTTTCACCAACCTGATGTCTAGTTTGGACTCGGGCATTCGGATTGCCAATTATCAGATCAATAGGATGGTCATTCAACCAAGTCCTTATTTTCTAATGTATATCAGTTTGGATATCATCATCCTCATCTGATATTGAGTAACTAGTGGTTGAGAGTGGTGCAATAATAGGATCCACTTGGCATGTACAAGTCTCAGCTGATGTTGGAATCATCATATGCTGATGTCTGTCCGCAGGAACATCAGGTGTTCCCCCGAACCGAGATGGTTCGCTTTATTCTTTATCTCGGTTGTACCCGAACTTCTTCATTGACAATTGACGTACCTTTGGGTCTGATTGACTGGTGAATCAAGAAGATCAAGTTTTGGAACATACAATTGTTACGTGATCTGATCCTTTTTCTTTGATACTTAACTGATCCATTTTCTGAGCAACAGTACAAAAGTTGATCGGTAATCTTTTGTTCTCGGGGCGTGTTTCTCTTGTTCAGAAGATGTCTCATCAAAGACCACATGAGGTGTTTCTTCCACAACTAGGGTTCGCCTGTTGAACACCCTAAAAGCTTTGCTGGATGAGGAATATCCTAAGAATATACCCTCATCTGACTTTGCTTCAAAGGTTTTCAGCTGACTCTTCCCGTTGTTGTATATGAAACACTTGCACCCAAAAACATGGAAGTAAGAAACACGAGGTTTTCTGCCCTTCCACAGTTCATAAGGTGTTTTGAAGTGAATCTTAGTCAGAGAACATCTGTTCTGAGTGTGGCATGCTGTGTTGATAACTTCTGGCCAGAAACGGTTTGGAGTTGCATGTTCAGCTAACATAGTGCGAGCAGCTTCTTTGAGTGTTCTGTTTCTCCGTTCTGTTACTCCATTCTGTTGTGGTGTTCTTGCAACTGATGTTTCATGTTGTATACCAAACTTAGTGCAAAAGTCAGTAATAAAGGAGTTAAGAAATTTTGTATGTTTATCCGATCTAATTTTTACAATACTGACACCCTTCTCATTTTGTAATTTCTTGAGCAGCTCAAGTGTCTTTGTTGTAGTCTCATTGTTCTTATACAAGAATACAACCCAGGTAAACTTGGAATAATCATCCACGATTACCAGAGTGTATTTGCGTCCGCTGAGACTAAGTGGTATAACTGGTCCAAACAAATCCATATGGAGCAGTAGTAGTACTCTGCTGGATGCTGGTCCTGGGATCCCCTTGAATGAGGCTTTAACCTGTTTTCCCTTCTGACATGCGACACATGTCTGATCCTTAGAGAATACCTCATTTGGGAGACCCTCAACCAGGGACATCCTTGCTATCTTGTTAAGAGTTTTAAAGTTCAGATGGCTCATTCTCTTGTGCCAGAGCCAACTGCTGCTTTTGGAACTCTTAACAATCAGGCATGCATTTCTTGGACAACTGTTCCAATCTCCAGTGTTGATCGTTCCCTTCCTTGAACCAGTTAAAAAAAAATTTTGAGTAGCTCGATTCTTGATAATGCACTGATCAGTCGAGAACTCAACACTGAATCCATTGTAGCAGAATTGTGAAACCGATAACAGGTTGTGCTTTAAACCATCGACATACGAGACTCCAGTAATCTATACATCATCATTCTCTAAGGTTCCGAATCCTCTGGTAAAACCAAAGTTATCATCACCAAAGAGCACACGTGGGCCTTCTTGTTCTATGTATGAACTGAGGAGTTGTTTGTTTCCAGTCATGTACCTTTGAGCATCCACTATCGATGTACCAGATAGTTGCCTGTACACCTCCTTTATTGGCCAAACCCACGCGAACCTGCAATCAAATCAGGCTTTAGGTACCCCTGTAGGATTGGGTCCTGAGGGGTTAGTGTTACTTTTTGGGATCCACACAAACAGGGCACTTCTATGGTAATCATTGAGATCAGAAGGCTTGATTTGTCTCCCATAAATATCTACATAATCATACATCTCTTCATGTGCTTTCTGGTCAGTATGATTATGAGTGTGAACCTTGGATGAATCAGAAGACTTGGGATTTTTCTGATTGGTTTGTCTTCTTTTAATCCAGTGTGGTTCAGGTACAGATGTCCTGGATTTCTAGTTGAAGGGATAGGTACGACTACTACCATCAAAAGATTCATATCTCTTTTGCACAAATGGTTTCTGCAGTTTACCCCTAGCTTGGTGGTTAGGTAGCTTGACCTGATTAGGTTTCAGATCAGATTTTCCCTTGAGAGGTTGTCTTTTCTGATTCCTAATCTGCTGGTCAGGTTGAGGTTTCTTCAGAAGAATATGATTCTTCTGTTGATTCCTCGGCTGATGCTTAATCAGTTGAGGTCCATTTATGTTCCCTTTCTGATAAAACACTTGCCTTACCTATTCAGCAGGTCTGTTTCCCTTCTTTGATACAAATTTTGCTTTTCGTGTATCTTGTCTAGAAACCTTCCTAATTCACTTTTGGATTGTGAACCAGGTTGGACATATGAGGATACAGAAGGGCTATCATACCCAATACCCTTCTTATCAGTTGGCTTTCGAAAGTAGCTTGTTATTTCATCAACATTTTTAGAAGCTTTTCCAAAAATCTCTACTTTCTTTTGCAAACTGCCCTCACTTTGTTTTAGACTCTCATGCAGTCGGAAGAGTTCATCAAACTTCGCTTGGAGGATTTTGAGATCATCAGCTTGTTGTTTGTTAATAGTTAGCTTTGTTCCTTAATCAGTTTATCCTGATCAGAAGAACTGACTTTCAGAAGCTCCAGTTCTGTAGTTATTTTTGAACAGTTTCAACTGATTTCAGTTCAGTAGCTTTTCTTGCAGCATTATCTTTAACAAGCTGATTGTTCTCTGACCTCAGCTTATCGTTCTCAGCTTCCACGATAGTATAAGTGTCTACTGCATTAGAGAGATCATCAAGCAGTTGCTCATTGTAGAGCTGCAGGTCAATCTCTCCAGCAGGTGTGCTCAGCACAACAGGTGTGGAAACAGAAAACACAGAAGGTTTAGAAGTTACCTCAGAATTATCAGAATCCTTAGCCATGAGGCAGATGTCGTCATCAGATGAGAACATCACATCATCAAAGTTGTCGAAATCATCAGCATTGGTCATCAGGCAGAAATCTTCTACAGTTGAATAACCTGAATCTTCTGAGGGCACATAAGAGTCATCTATCCCAGATGTATCAGCAACCATGGCTTTTCTATCTCTGTATCTTTGTTCTCTTCTGTTCCACTTATCTTCTCTTTCTTTTGGAGTCAGGTCAGGGCAATCAGCACTGTAGTGACCTGGTTTTTGACAGTTGAAACATGTTCCAGGTTCCACGGAATTTCTTCTGCCAGGTGAGTCATTCCTTCTATAGAATCTGTCAGGTGACTTCCCAGTTTGCCTGTAATCTGAATTTCTCCTTTCTGATATGTTGTCTCTTCTATCATCAGAACGATCATCTCTTTTCTTATCCTCTCTGCGATCCTCCCTGTTGGGAGATGAATTTAATAAAAGATATATGATTTTGATTAAGATCCCAAAACCCCTGAGTATGACATGTTCAGAATGATCTTGATAGTTGAGTCAGGATTCAGTTTTAGAGTATTCGTGATGTTATCTCGCAAAATGTATAGTCGCCAGATATAGATCAGATAGGTTTCAAGACTCAAGAACTCAAGATAGTTTCGAAGAAATCAAGTTTCAAAGATGAAACTCAAGCTTCAAGACTCAAGAAGAAATCGAGAATATGAAGACTCAAGCAGAAATCGAGATATCAAGACTCAAAGATGAAATCGAAGTAAATCAAGACTCAAAGATGAAGACTCGTAGATATCATCAGATATCGCTAAAGACTCAAGACTCAAGACTTCAGAAGACGTCAAGACTCAAGACTCAAGACTCAAGACTCAAAGACTCAAGACGTCAAGACTCGTAAGACTCAAAGACTCCTAAGACGTTGAAGACTCGTAAGACTCAAGACTCAAGACTCGAAGACTCGTAAGACGTCAAGACTCGTAAGGCTCAAGACTCAAGACTCAAGACGCAAGATCAAGATCAAGATCAAGAATATCAAGGCACATGAATTATCAAGACTCAAGAATGTACTAAATGCTCAAGATATAAACCGAATGTTCCGAGGCAATCAATATATCTATTCAAGGATGCAAATCGGAAGATCGCGATTCCTTAGAAAATAGATATTTGCCAAGACATTCAAATGCAGACAAAATGGAACTAAGTCAGAAGTGTTGTTAAGGATATATCAACTCAGAGTTTGTAACCAAAAGAGCCGTTGAAGGTGTCTACCTTTAACTGGAGACAAAAGTCAAAAAGAGGAAGACAACATGCATAAAAAATCGATAATCGACAAAGGATGTGTCATTGAAAAAAGATGTCAAGTACAAAAGTTCCGCATCGCAAAAAGTGAAGACTGCTACATGAAAGGCTATTGCCTAAAAACGTGTTAGGGAGGTTCAAACCCTAAATATAGTCGATTTCTCACACACCATAAGAGGAAACTCACGGGTTATCTCTCCAACGGATAGTTTTCAAGAGTGACCTTGGTGTATGCCTATAAATACTGGTGACCCTCTACATTGTAAGGTTACGGGAAATTTATAAGCAACTCAAGAAGCTCAAACTTATTATCGCAAAGTTAAAGCACTCGAAAAACTTAGAATTTCCCAAGTGCTTTTATATTGAAGAGAGCTTACTAAACTAAGCCTAGCTTGATAAGACATATCCGAAGCTTAGTCGAGATATCCTAACCCTTTGCATTGTACTTCATTGTAAAGGATATCTCATCCTAGTTGGAAACCAACCGAGAAACCCCAAACCCTTGAGAAGGTAGTTGGAGTGTGTTTGTTGGTGAGAAGAGTTGTAAAGAGTTAGTAAACTACGCGGAGTAGTCGTAAAGCTCTAGAGGAGAAGTTAGTAAGCTACATGAGGTAGTTCCAAAGCTTGTTTGTGTTTTGAGTAAGTAAACTACGGAGGTAGTCGTAAAGCTCAAGGTCGGGTTGAGTAAGTAAACCACGTGGAGTAGTCGTAAAGCTCGTGGTCAAGTTGAGTAAGTAAACTACGCGAGGTAGTCAGAAAAGCTCGAAGTGATTAGTGAATTTCTCGAGGATCGAGAGAGAGTGGACGTAGGAGCTTGAGTCTCTGAACCACTATAATTGTTGTGTTGTTTATTGCTTTCCTTATCTGTGCTTAACTATTGCATCACTGAGTTTGAAAGCATATTTCCACTGATATTTCAGTTGGAATCAATCCATTGGAAGTTGCATGCAATTGAATCACAGCCTAATCACTATTCCATTAAAGGAAGGTTTTCAGCAAAGCTTAAAACGAGTATAAACTAAAGGGCCAACCATTCTGCACGTCTGAGTAGCTAGAACAGATAGTTACCAAACTGAACTTACTCTTCTGAGGGTTCAGTAAGCTAGTTATCTGATCCAAGCAACTCAGGATCTCTAACACTCAGGACTCAGTTGGGATTATCTGAGGTTTCTGAAAGCAGCTCAGGATCACTGTCTCAGTAGACTTTGACTCAGAGTGATTTGTGCTTCTCAGGACCTAATCTTCAGGATCATTTGACCCAAGCTGACCTCAGTAAGAAAAGGTTTTAAAAACACTGAACACGTGTATTCCCCCCCATACACGTGTAAGACTCGTTTTCACCGGGACCAACACTCCCTATGATCATCTCTTCTATCACCAAATCGATTCCTTTCTGATGATCTGTCAGTATATCTCCTATCTATTCCTCTACTGTTCTGATAGTCTTTATAAAATTTTCGATATTTTCCTAGTTGAATGTTGGATCTTTCAAGCTTTCTGGTCAGCAAAGCAATCTGTTCAGTCTGACTTATGATATTTCCAATAGGTTCAGTAGACTTTGAGCTACTGTCGGCTGCTTTGAATGCAACTGCTTTTGATGTGGCAGGTGTGACTTCGGCAGGCGACTCATCATCTTCTTCTTGCCCTCTTTCAATCAGATCAAACTCATGGGCTTTAAGGCTCAGAAACGGGTTGCTTGGCTTCATCTTCGCGATATCTTAACAATCCTTTATCACTGTTACTTTCATATCTCATTTCTTTGTCAGAGATCTCAAGATCTTGTAGTTGATGTCTTTGTCTGACATTTCTCATCCCAGTTCCCGTAGCTTGTTGACAGACATGGTGATTCTTCCATCGAGCTGATTTATGGTTTCATTTGGCAGCATCTTAAGTTTCTCAAACTTTACCAGTTCGGCTTGCAGTCTGTTGTCCTTAATCAAATCATTTCCTTCGCACATCTCAGCAAGCGTATCCCACATATGTTTGGCTGTCTTGAGATACTTGATCTTCTCTCTAGTTATCTTGTCCATCGTTTTCATAATAATATGTCTGGCCACAGTATCCATATTAGACAATTTTCTTTCCTCGGCATCCATCAGAGAAGGACTCTTTCTAATTCGAGCTCCAACTGGAAATTATGGATCACCTCCTTCAGCTGGGTTGTTGTAGTAGATGATGATGGGTCCTTGTTCAAGAACTTCCATCATTCTGCTGCTTATTGCTCCCAGATGGTTGCTCATGAGTATGGTCCAGTCAGCATACTCATCAATAGAAAATTTAGGCTGATAATGATACATACCAGAGGTATTATCCATGCGGATTGTGAGTTTTCAAAACAGATGAATTTAAAAACAGGTTTTTCAAGATCTGTTCAAGTGACCACAATGGTTCTTCCTCAAGAACCGATGATACTCAAAGCCAGTGGTCCATAGAGCCACTACTCTAATACCACTTGTAGGTCCCGAACGGGTTTTTGTGAGGGCAAAAGTCTAGAGGTGAGGGGTGAATAGACTTCTGAAAACTTTTTGTGCAAGATCAGGTGTGAGCAAGTATGCCTGATCAGAGTGCGTGTGGATCAGTTTGGACTGATATCCAACTTACTGATCGCCTGAGGGCAGATTAGTTTGGTGTCTATCAGTTTAACTGATGTGCGGAAGCTAAGTTTTAACCTGTGTGAAAAACCAGTTTTGTAGAATCAGATTTCTGCTTATCTGTTTTCAATCAGACGACAAAGTGTCAAGCTGATCAAATCAGTTGCTTGATGCAAAACTGATCCAGACTCAGAATATGTATGCAATATCAAATCAGGTAGTGTGCTATAGTGTAAAGCAGGTAAATCAGATAAAGCACACAAGATTTTTATAGTGGTTCGGACAACCAGTCCTACGTCCACTCTTCCCTATCAGCGGGGGCACCAACTTAACCAACTGGACTTAGTTTAATATGTTAGTCCAACACAGTACAACAGATGTTTAAAGAGTTCTCACTCAACCAATCCCAGAAATCAAAAACTAGAAACCCTAGTCTGAAATCTTGCAAAACAAACTTAACCTAACTTTTGAGTTTGGGTATAAGATTTGTAGTGTTCCAACTGGAAATCTATCCTAGTATTTGTGTAGCCTAAAGCTAAAGGATAAGATTTCTATGCTAAGAACAATGGGATGAACACTTAGAAATTTTCTTGATTTTGTGTTCTTCGTGCAGAAATTGTTGTAGCTTGAGCTTGCTGATAATTTCCGTTTTTTCACTATGAAGGATGATCCCATATTTATAGACCATGAAATCAAAGAGCCGTTGGAGAGATAGGAGATCAGACAACAGATCTCCAAAAGAACCAGATCTGATGATCGGAGAGATCACAGAGATGAAAGGAAAAGAGATAATCTAAATGATGAGAGAAGAGATAACCAATCAGACAGAAGAAGCTCAGACTACTATCAGAAAGGAAAGTCACCTGATAGATCATACAGACGGAGTGATTCACCTGAAAGAAAAGGTTCCGTGGATCAAGGAGCGTGCTTCAATTATGAGAAGCCAGGTCACTACAGCGCGGACTGCCCAGACCTGACGCCAAGAGAAAGGGAAGAAAAGAGGAACATAAGAGAGCAACGGTACAGGGACAGAAAAGCCATGGTTGCTGACACGTCAGGAATTGACGACTCGTATCTGCCCTCTGAGGACTCTGGATACTCCTCTGTAGAAGATTTGGCCTCGACAAGAATCTTTGTTGACTTCTATGGAAATGAAGATCCGATATTCTCTTCGGGATGATGATGAGATCTGCTCGATGGCCAAGGAGGACCAACTGGGAGGTAACCTCCAAACTCGCTTTGTTCGCTTCTACACCTGCTATCATTAGTACACCTGCTGGGGAGATTGACCTGCAGCTCTACTCTGAGCAATTGCTTGAGGATCTCTCCAATGCAGTAGACACTTATGCTATAGTGGAAGCTGAAAATGATAAGCTGAGGACCATAAATAATCAGCTTGCTAAAGAGAATGATCTCAGTAAAGCCTCTGAACTTAAATCGGTTTAAACCTTTCGGAAAGGCAACCGAGGAATTTAAAATTTCGAAAGTTAAAGCTCGATCGAGAGAGAAGTAGATCAAAGATCACCGCAATTAACAAACAAAGAAGTCGATGACTTCAAAATCCTCGCAAGCAAAATTCGATGAGCGGTTCCAAAGCATGAAAGTCCAAAATCATCGAGGATAATCGTGAAGAAAATAGAGGTTTTTACAAAATCATCTAAAACCGTTCAAGACATGAACACCTATTTTCGAACAATGATTAACAAGAAGGGACTTGGGTATGAGAACCCTTCCACATCCTCAAAAGCCCCGACTGATTCATCTCAAAAAGGTGTAATCAGACGAGTTTCTGACAAAGATACACCAAAAGCCAAACATGTATCTAAAAAAAGACCAGTTGAGCAGGTAAGGCAGGTTCCTAACCAGAAGGGGAACAGAAATGGACCCCAACTGGTAAAGCATCAGCCGAGGAATCAACAGAAGAACCCAGTTCTTCTGAAGAGACCTCAACCTGATCAACAGATCAGAATCGAAAAAGACAACCCGTAAAAGGAAGTCCAATCGAGACCCAATCAAGGTCATTGCCTAATAAGCATGCTTCGTAATTGCAAAAACCACCTATATAAAAAAGATATGAATCTTTTGATGGTAGCAATCGTACCTACCCCTATAATCGTAAATCTAGGGTGCTTTGCACCGTAACCATTAATCGGATGAAAAGAAGACAAACAGAAAAGATAAATCCCAAGTCTTCTAAGTCACCCAAGGTTCACACTAATAATCATACTAATCAGAAAGCATATAAAGAGACGTATGATTATGTTGATAGGTATGGGAGACAAATCAGGCCTTCTGATCTAACTGATCACAATAGAAGTGCTCTGTTTGTATGGATCCCCCAAAATTAATCCTAACCCCTCGGGACCCAATCCAAAAGGGTACCTAAAGCCCCGATTTGGCTGCAGGATCGCGTGGGTCTGGCCAACAAAGGAGGTGTGCAAGCAACTATCTGGTACATCGATAGTGGATGCTCAAGGCACATGACTGGAAGCAAACATCTCCTCAGCTCTTACATAGAACAGAAAGGCCCGCGTGTACTCTTCGGTGATGATAACTTTGGTTATACCAAAGGATTCGGAACCTTAGAGAATGATGATGTACAAGTAACTGGAGTCTCGTATGTCGAAGGTCTGAAGCACAACCTATTATCGGTTTCACAATTCTGCGACAACGGATTCAGTGTTGAGTTCTCGACTGACCAATGCACTATCAAGAATCGAGCCACTCAACAGATTTTGCTAACTGGTTCAAGGAAAGGGACGATCTACACAAGCTGATTGGAACAGTTGCCCAAGAAATGCATGCCTGATTGTCAAGAGTTCCAAAAGTAGCAGTTGGCTCTGGCACAAAAGAATGAGCCATCTGAACTTTAAAACTCTTAATAAGATAGCAAGGATGTCTCTAGTGGAAGGACTTCCGAATGAAGTATTTTCAAAGGATCAGACATGTACTGCATGTCAGAAGGGAAAACAGGTCAAAGCTTCATTCAAGGGAATTCCCGGACCGGCATCCAGCAGAGTACTGCAGCTGCTTCATATGGATCTATTTGGACCAGTTACACCAGTCAGTCTCAACGGACGCAAATATACTCTGGTAATCATGGATGACTATTCCAAGTTTACCTGGGTTATATTCTTACATAAGAAGAATGAGACGACAACGAAGATACCCGAGCTGCTAAAAAGATTACAAAATGAGAAGGGTGTCAGTGTAGTAAAAATCAGATCAGATAAAGGTACAGAATTTTTGAACTCTTTTATTACTGATTTTTGCTCTAAGTTTGGTATACAACATGAAACATCAGCTGCAAGGACGCCACAACAAAATGGAGTAGCAGAACGGAGGAACAGAACTCTCTCAAAGAAGTTTCGCCGCACGATGTTAATTGAACATGCAATACCAAGCCGTTTTCAGGCGAAGCAATCAATCGCATGCCATACTCGTAAGCAGATGTCTTCCGACTAAGGCTCACTACAAAACACCCTATGAACTGTGGAAGGACGAAAAACCTCGTGGTCTCTTACTTCCATGTTTTTGGGTGTAAGTATTTCATACACAACAATGGGAAGAGTCATTTGAAGACTTTTGAGGCCAAGTCGATGAGGGTATATTCTTAGGATATTCCTCATCTAGCAAGGCTTTCGTGGTTTACAATGCATTTAACCCCACTTGTGGAAGAAACACCCCATGTAGTATTTGATGAAGCATCTTTCAACAAGAGAAATCGCCTCGTAACAAGGTGTACCGATCAACAAGTACCGATGCTCGTAAAATGGATCAAACCTAATGATCAAGGAAAAAGAATCGTAAACCGTGAATAAAGATACATTCCAGATCTAGCTGATTCACCGGATCATTCAGATCCTAAGGTACTAAAAACTGTCGGTGAAGAAGCCGTCTGGTGAGATAAGATCAATCGAACCATCCGGTTCGTGGAGAACACTGAAGTTCCCACTTAACGACATCAAGACATGATGAGTCCAACATCACCGAGACATGTTCTTATCAAGTGGATCATAATACTCGCACCACTCCCGGTCTCTAGTAATGAACCTTTTCTAAATGGATGATGTTCTCCAAACCGACGCAAATCGTAATGAAGGACTGGATAACCAGTCATCCAACTGATCTGATCATTGGAGACCCATCTGATAAAGTTAAAACTAGACATCGATTGGTGAAAGTGCCATGTATTTTTGTTATTTGTCTATGAAGGAACCAACAACAATAGAGGAAGCTCTACAAGACGCAAGTCGATTCTAGCCATGCGCAGAAGAGCTGGAACAGGTCGACGTAAATCAAGTTTGGGAACGGTAGATGGACCAAATCATCAAGACGTAATTGCACGAAGTGGGTTTTCAAGAACAAAGAGATGAGAAAAATGTCATCACGGAAATAAGGCAAGACTTGTTGCTAAGGGGTATTCACAATCAGAAGGAATTGATTATGACGAGACCTTTGCACCAGTCGCTTGCCTAGAAGCCATTCGGCTGTTTCTGGCATATGCTTCCCACAGAGGGTTCATCGTGGTATCGATGGACGAAAGAGTGCATTTTTAAATGGGGTACTAGCAGAGGAAGTTTATGTCTAACAACCTCCGTGCTCGAAAAGAACAACCAAGTGTACTTGGATTTAAGAAAAGCTCTTTATGGCTTCAAAACAAGCTCCTCGAGCTTGGTATGATACACTCTCTCGGTTCTTGATCGACAAAGTGGGTTCACTAAAGGAACAATGGGACGTAACCTTATTCGAGAATAGAAGATGGAGAAGATATTCGATGGTTCAGATTCACGTGGGCGACATCATCTTGGATCTCCTAACAAGAGTCTATGTGAAAGATTCACAAAGCTGATGCAAGGGAAGTTCGAGATGTCCATGATGGGACAGATGAATTACTTTCTGGGTCTCCAAGTGAAGCAAAGTGCAGAAGGAATATTCATCTGCCAAGCGAAGTACACTAGGAATTTATTGGCTAAGTTTGGAGTTCAAAATTGCAAGGAAGCCAAAATTCCTATGATGACCGGATTCAAGATGGATCCGGATGAGGATGGTCGTAAAACAAATCGTAAAGAATATAGGGCTCTCATTGGATCTCATCAGTACATGACCGCAAGCGGACCGAGATATCACCTTTTGCAAAGAGGTGTATGTGCGATTTCGTGTAAATCCAATGCAAAGCCACCTAGAAGTTGACTAAGCGGATTCTTAAGTATCTGAAGGGACAAGAAACCTTGGTTTATTTTACCCATCGATGATAATCTAGAGCTTAGTGGGTATTCTCGATTCTCGATTATGGAGGTTGCAAGATTGACAGAAGTCAACCTCGTGAACATGTCGGGTTTTAGGAAGTAAACCGATCTCGTGGTTTTCAAAAAGAAGGCATATCATTCTACATCATCTACTATGGGCGTAATATATGGTCCGCAGGAAGTCGTTGCTCCCAACCGCCTCCGCTTAGTCGCCGGTGAGGATTATAACATCGTAGCTAAGAATGTACCTATATTCTCGGACAATAATAGTCTTATTGCAATCACTCGTAATCTTCGTTTCTACATACAAGATGCAAGCATGTGGATGTCGGACACCATTTTATAAGAGATCATGTTGAAAAGAAGAATATCGAGAATGGAAACGATTCACACCGATTTACGTAAAAGTCGATATTCTAACCAAGCCACTAGCCGAGATTAGATTCAGAGAATTGTGTAATGAGCTAGGGCTTCTCGGATCTTGGAGAAAAAAGCACCTAAAATGATTGATGGATTGTTCTCAGAACCGGTGGTTAAGAGACTAAACCAGTGAAAAGGAATCATTGAGTTTGGTATCTCAATCGATCGTAAGATCGATCAAGGAACTGATGTGAGAAATCGATCAGATTTACGAGTTATCAGATTAAAGGAACTGATCAGATTTAAGGTTTATCAGATTAAAGGAAACGCTCAATTTAAAAGGAATATCTGATTAAATCAGTTGGGTTATTTTACATCTTTGTAAGTCGATTTAGCTGATATTCAACAAGCAAGATTCACAGATTAAAGCCTACAATCGCATAAGAAAGCAGAGAATTTACACAACAATGGAATAATAGAACTTTTCATTGATAAAGACCCGAAGGTCAGATTACATTACAAGTTACAAGTACAAAGGACCCAGAGGTCAGTACATAAGTCATAACCAAACACCCTAAACCTATAACCCTAAACCCTCATCCTAACCCAAGAAGAGCAGGGGAGAGAGAGATTTTAAATCTGATGCTCTCATTTTCCCCCACTTAACAAGGGTGAGAGAGGCTTTAAAGAAATCCTAAAGCCGCTAGCTGAAGCTAAAACCAGTAGAGCGAGAGCGGCGTTGATAGGATTTCTAAGCCAGGAGCCCTTAGACCTGAAGTCAATGGACTCTCCAGCTGTTAAATGGAGCACATGTGCCAAGAAATTGGTTCAAAGACCTTATGGGCACATGTGTTGCATGAAAAAATTGAGTTGATATACGAAGATCAGCTGTTGTCTGATCAAGACCGTATATCAAACTCATGTTTTATATCAGACTGAGTCTGTTGATGCTGGTTACGTCATAACGATAGACACACAAGGTGCATACGGTTAGGAGAAGTGTCTTTCGATTCTTGACAAGCAGATCCGCCGTGGTGGTAGAGGAGCTTGGCAACAATTGTATGTGAAATCTTTGATGACGACGAAAACAGTGATAAGGGACACACAGGGTTGATTTGAGAAGCTGAAATCATTGAAAAAGGGGTAAAGGTGTTTGTCGGAAGTTTCACCGGAAATAAGGGTTCACCAGAATGCATGTTTTTACAAAGAAAGATAAGTATGGTGAATGGGTTATGTTGTCTAAAACATTGGTCCAATTTATAGAGGCCAAGCAAGGGTGCAAATGCAAATTTGATTTCAAAAAGCCTTTTAGAGAAATTTGCATCACAAGGACAACGTGTAGAAATCACGCGACTGATAATTGGATAAATTTACGGCGGATTGACATATCAAGATATACAGACGATAATTACGCATGTCAAATCGCGCCAACTTAAGGAATAGAGACTACTATTCTAGACTAAGTTTTGGCGGTAACACTTATCCCAAGAATTGGCTTGATCTGAGAAGAATCAGATTAGGTCAACCAAAATCTGATTACATACGAAACTGATCAGATAAGGAAGATCGGTTGAACTTGAAACCTCAACATATCGATATATCGATCTATGAGAAAAGCGAAATATCGAGTTGAAGGGGAACTTCAACCGATCGAGGAGGATCGAGGGAAATCGGACACAAAATGAAACAAATCGGGTTGAAAAAAACGGTTGGGAAATTATAAGGTTTAGGCAGAAAACTAAGATCAACAAGTGGAATCAACTTCAAGTGGTATTGATCGATTACTATATATCATCAATCGAATCGCCTTTCTTTTCCCTTGTTATTTGCTTATTTATCGGATTTTATCATTTTTTATTTGCTTTTATTATACGACATTACGTGTGACGATCCCCGCAAATCATTTAATGTGGGCGTGGGGTACATGTATTAATTGCTACAAAATGAGCTTTTAAATCCAAAAGGTTTTCAGAAATGCGTGCTTTTTCCCAACCATTCGATCAAAAACCGCTTTAACTGGATCGCCTAATCTTTTCAAATGGTTGATCTTCCAAATCTTGTCTTTTTCCCTCCTCATCTTTTATAAGGTTCATCAAAAACCCTACCGAGTTTTCCAAATCACAAACTTGCGTTTATTTTTTCGAAAACTCTCCAGATTGCTTTTTTTGCGATTCAAAGTGTTTTTCTTAAGTCTCAAATCGGAAAAACAGAATCTGGTAATTTCTGATAATTTGATGAATCATTCTTTTAAAACCATTGATCTTAAAGATTTTGTCAATCGCTGATATCCTGTATTATGTTTTATTGTTTCTTGGTTCCCGCATATGTGATATTCTTAGTATTTATGCACAATTTTAACCGAATCTATCTTATCGTAGATGATCACTCACGGTATGGGTAAAATAATGTGCAACTATCTTGGAATCGACATTAAGGATTGTCGAGGACAAGTTCGCATAATTTGGGGTGACAAAGGATCCTAATCAATGGAAGTAGAGGAAATTCAAGAAAAAGCAGGACTTGAGAAATATTAGGCCGCTTCATCGCAATCCAATGATGCAAAGATGAAGCCCTCGAATTCGTAAGAAATTTAAGGGTGGATACAGATGCTCCAGAAGAAGAACTACTTTCAACAGTCACCGGAGAAGAGATCAGACTGGCGAATGAGGATATAACTCGTCTGTTCAAATTTTACCAAAAGGACGAATCTCGCCGCTCACTACTGAGGAGAATCAAGATGAGCCGATCGTAAACGAAGCTCATCAGAGAGGCCGACAAACATCATACGTCAGGGCTTTGTCGTTAATGCTCAAGAGGAAATACCGATTGTTGTTTGATATTTTGTCAAAAACAATTATGGGTATTTCATTCACCCAGATGCTCTTACATCATCAAATCAGACAAAGATGGTCGCAATAATTGATGAAGCCAAGAACATCAATTGGCATGGGTTCCTAAAGGCCATTCTACTCCAAGAACATGATAAATTTGGAGTTGATGAGTGGAGGCAGGTCTATTCAAGAAAGAGCGCCAGATCAGTCTGTTGCACCACAAAAATCGTGAAAAAATCGACAGCTAAGCGAAGCTTCTCAAGCCGAGAGCTCGCCAGATTCATTCTCGAGGAAGAAGCACGAGACTAACGATCTCCTTCTCCTCCAGCTCGAAATGATTCACCACTCGACTAATGGTCACGAAAGCATGTCTCTCCCTTTTTCCACCGCCCTTGAACTCGAAATCGCAACATTCATGAACGTAAACCTTACCTGTTGTGGAACCAAAGAATCGCCTCCACAAGCAGTAACCTCGCAGCCGAGCCTATCGACAACTTCCACCTACTCAAGCACCACAGGAACCCTCCACATCTCATCAACCGAACCGATGCATAATTTCGAAGTCTAGATCATCAAAGACCATCACAGGGAAAATAGTCGAATGCAAATCGAACGAGAAATTAATGAGATGTATCCGTAATCGGTCGCCCATCCCCGCTATTAGAGAACAAGTTATGGAGATCCTCACCGAGAGATCTCGATTAAAAAGCTTCTCGATTTTATAATGATTATTGAGCAAATGGGCGGTGCTGATGAGTTAGCAGATTTTGATTTCGATATGAGGAAATCTGCTAAAGTAGGATCACCAGCTGAGTTGATAACTACTGAATCTATCAAAGCTTTGATCCACAGGAAGCTAAGGTTGATGAACAAGGCGTAACCGGAGATCGCCAAGAAGCTCTCCCCAGCGGATGCTACAATGAAGGATACTGAGAGTCGCCGATGATAGTGGAACTGTGCCGCAGCTTCATGACCAACCACCGGAGGCACAAACAATCGAGACCGATCAAGTGATTAAAAACATTCCAACATCACATATCACCGCTGATCAATTTCAGGAAATTAGATCTTGTCTCAAAGATCTCCTGAAAGAAGAAGTTGAGGGAGTGATAATGATCGAGGCAGATTGGCCTCAAAGAAATAACAGATCAAAGGAATTGGCTATTTCCCAGATTAATTTATCAAAGATCGGTTCTCCCAAACCGTGACCACCGTGGTTCCGCCGAACTTATAAAATCCGTTGATGACAAAGTGATTGGGTGGATCAACAACAAGTTTCTTTTCGATGCTCTTTGAAAAGCTCGAATTGTAAGAGAAACTTGACAAACTAATTTTTACACTCTCTATCGCCATGGAATCTGTCAAGACCGAAGTGATCTCGAAGGTTGAACATCTAACCGCTCAAGTTCTGTGTTTATCTGTTGGCAGATCTCTCAAGGCAATATCGCCGATTTTGGATCCCTAACTTCCCACCTCATAGCTCTTTTTGATCAAACCAAAAAGGGAAAGGACGGAGTGAGAAACCAACCGACGTGATCGTAACAATGTAAGACCTAATTCGGGCGGTTGAAGCCTATGGACAAAGACTAGACCATCTCGGATCTCTTTGCTAACGAAGTCTCTGAAAAGATGGAAAAGTCAAAGGCAAGAAAGGTAGGCTGCTGCGAGTCTTTGGGACATCACAAAAAGGTAGCCAGCCATGGGTGCTGGGAAATCACAACTGTATTAAACCCACTCGGACACAACATGTACCAGCCCACTCAGACTAAAAAATAGTCACAAGAAGCACAATTTAGCCAGATACAAAAGCCGATAAGGAATCGGGCCGAGAAATCGCCCAAAGAGTTCTTTCAAGAGGCTAAAAAAAAAAAGAAGAAAGAAAAAAAAAAAATTGACAGAGGCGTAAAATCAAGAAAAAATTCAGATCGAGAGCAAAGAAAGGAAAGGTCGGAAAATCTGTATTCGTAACCTCATTTTGCCAAAGAAGAGTTGATGAGATCATTCCAAAAACCGGCCGCGACATGCTAAGAGGTTTGAGGAATGGAACAAGATCGTAAGTGAATGGCTTCGGATGCTTTTGTCCTTAATCTTGTTCCACGAGAAGAATCTCCGGATGATGAATTCCTGTTGGTTAGAAAATAAATATCCAAATTTTCTGAAGTATCTGGAAAATGAGGCCAAACTTATCAATGTAAAAATATCTCGTCAAGAGTATGATCTGTTTGATTACTCGAAGAAGGCATATGGCTCATTTGACAAACTGGCATTTCAGAGATTCTACTTTGACATCCTGAGCAAAACGCATATAACTGATCCTCAGCAGACCAATGATGTCAAATGGAAACTATATCAGATCTTCAACGTACCTCAAGATCAAAGAGAGATGCCAGAAGGATACAAGCCTAAAGAGTGAAGAATCAGAAGACTTCTCAGGATCAGCTGTTTTTAAATTCAAACTTTTCTGATGTAACATGTAATCGACATATCTAATGAGAAAAGTTTATTTTCTGATCCTAAGACAAAATCTCATTGTCTTTTGATTATGTGCTCTTTTCTTCGTTCTATATTTATCAACTGTGTTTGGTTTCTCGGTGTTTTGGTTTTTTATCAAAAGGGGAAATTGTTAGGAAATTTATAGTTTTGATAAAAGTTCGTAAACACATGTAATAGGACGATCGGACTGTTAGGTCGATCGATGTTTATATTACCGTTTATAGAATACCAGTTGATAATTACTGTATAGAACAACTGATGTAATAGATAGGTCACATATTGAGGGGGAACCTCAATATGTATAAGTCAGATCTGAAGATCCAAAGAATACCGATATCCGACAGCCGTAATGCTAGAGAAGAAAGAAGATCGATCGATCCGATCTAGTCGATATCTCATTTGAAGTCATAAAGCTCAAACTCGTAATACTTGAAGATCGATGACTTCGGAAGATCGCACTGGAAGACCCACGTCACCGAAGTCCGCTAGTTGAAGCTAAGTCAACCCGCACCGGAAGACTTCATCAGTAGATCGATCGATTCGACCGATCAAGTCACTCACCGTGAAAACCGATGTTTCACCTAATCATACGCTCTCACGATCCGAACAAGAAGAATGTCAACCTTAGTTGGAAGAACAAACACTGAAAAGTGCGTCTGCTAACCAATAAGAACAAGACACGTATGATCGAAGCCGACAATTAAGGGATTTGATGCTGCTCTCTCTAACGGCTATAAAATACAAGTTCACGCTTGCCGTTCCTGAAGCACGTCACATCAATCCTGCAAACATACCTAATATAGCCTGAAATTCAAATTGCTCTCCAACGGCTCTTTGATTTCAAGGTCTATAAATATGGGATCACACTTCAGAGTGAAGACACGGAAACACCTTTGAGCAAGAAGCTCAAGCAATTATCAGATTTCCGCACGAAGAACACAATCAAGAAGATTATTTTATTAAGTGTTCATCCCATAAGTTCTTAGCATAGAAATCTTTTCATCTAGCTGATAGGCTACCTTAAACACTAGAAAAGATTTCATAGTTGGAACCAAAACAATCTTATCCAACCCCAAGTTAGGTTAAGTTGTTTAGCAAGATTTCAGACTAGGGTTTCTAGTTCTGATTTTTGGGATCGGTTGAGTGAGAACTGCTTAAATATCTGTCGGTGTACTGTGTTGAACTAACACATAAAACTAAGTTCAGTTGGTTAAGTTGGTGCCCCTTGTGATAGGGAAGAGTGGACGTAAGACTGGTTTGTCCGAACCACTATAAATCTTGTGTGCCTTTACCGCTTTGATTAACTGTCTACACAATTGCACACAACCTTTAAAGCGCATACATATTCTAAGTTGAGATCAGCTAGCACCAAGCTTCTGATCTGATCAAGCTTGACACTTCAGTCAATTGGTTAAAACACTAACTTTGGAATCTGATTTATAAAAACTGGTTTTTCACGGGTAAAACTTAAGCTTCCGCACACATCAGTTAAACTGATAGTTACCGAAATAATCTGCCTTCAGGCGATTAGTAAGTTGGTTATCACCAAACCGATTCACTCAAGACTCGATCAAAGCTAATCGCCTCACACCTGATCTGCACAAAAAGTTTTCAGAAGTCTATTCACCCCTCCCCTCTAGACTTCTGCCCTCACAAAACCCGTTCGAGACCTACAAAATCTTTACCCAAACCCAAAAGTTAGGTTAAGTTTGTTTTGCAAGATTTCAGACTAGGGTTTCTAGTTCTAATTTCTGGGATCGGTTGAGTGAGAACTCTTAAAACATATGTTGGTTGTAATGTGTTGGACTAACACAATAAACTAAGTCCAGTTGGTTAAGTTGGTGCCCCTTGTGATAGGGAAGAGTGGACGTAGGACTGGTTGTCCGAACCACTATAAAAATCTTGTGTGTATTTACTTGCTATTAACTGTTTTACACTTGCACAAAACTTGGTTTAAAACTGCATACATATTATGAGTTAGGATCGATGCAAGATCAAGAAATCGATCGTCGACAATTTTGACATTTCACTTCGGTGATTGAAAACAGAAGACTTAAATCGATCTTAGAAAACTAGTTTTTCACACGGGTATAAACTAGCTTCCGCACATCAGTTAAACTGATAGACACCGAATCGGGTTCCGCAAATAAGCGACAAGAAGTTGGATATCAGTCCAAACTGATTCACTCGACTCTGATCAGGCAACCTGCCATCACACCTGACCTTGCACGAAAAGTTTTCAAAAGTTTATTCACCCCTCCCCTCTAGACTTCTGCCCTCACAAAACCCGTTCAGGACCTACACATGCATTCTCCGCATTGCCTGGCTGTACTTGACCATCTTGTAGGTCATCTCCCTATGGATTGGGGTATCCAGCATGCCCAACTACCTCGTGATCAGCCCGGCTACTGCATCATCTGATAGGAGATCAGGAGAAGTCTCAACACCCTCAATCTTGCGCATTTGTACCTCATAATCCAGGAAAGGATGGATTCCACCTTTCTGTTCAAGTACTGCCCCAAATTCCTCAAATTTCTTTAACCTGATATCCCTCTAGGTAAGCACATCCAGCACGGTGGCTTTGGCGTCAGGCTTGAGGGCGAGCTCCGGATATCTTTCCTCGACATCTTCTCTAATCGTCGTCTGATGATCTTTTCAGTATAGGACAGAGTTTCTTCCTGTGGAGAAGATGATGGGAGTGGAGGAGAAGACACAACAGATTCTGGCACGGCTTGTGCTGGCTCAATGTTTTCTGGAGCCTCTGGATCAGGTGAAGAGGCCTCGGATAATGAGCGTAATCGATGAGAGGCGGTTTTACTTTGTGGGCAATGGCTCGCCTTTGAGAAGGGCCTTTTGAAGCTTATCCCAGACCTTTTGCCAGCCTGCTGATCGGAATGCGATCATCATCAGAGTCAGAAGACTCATCCACCAGTATGGTCTGCCGTTTCTGTTTGCCTTTACCACAAACCTCTGTTACAGGTGCTGATTTTGCCTTTTTGATGGCTGGCTCTTTGAAGACAACTCCCTTCTCTGGTTTCCTGCCAGTTGCCTTCCTCTTCTGACCACCTTTCTAGGCCATGCGGACTTCAATAAGGGCTAGTTTAATTGCTTATACGCAATATCATCATTTGGGCCAGGTGCAGATCTTTTAATCAAGATCTTCTTGTGAGTGAGCTTGTGGGGGATCATTTCATTCTCGCTCCACTCTCTATCCCTCATAAGATCAATCAGAATGAGAGAGACCTTGTGCAAACAAGGTGATCTTGGCGAAGAAGAACTTTTTCCTTCTTCCACCACAAACTTGGTCGACTCCTCCGTAAACCTCCTTTTCAAGAACTCGGTCGGTTTATTTTAGCATTGTGGATGATGGCGGTCATGATCCGAGCCTTTTTCTTGAGGATCGTGATCCAGTAATGTAGGTAATTCCCACTATGACCTTTTGGACCATATCAAGCAATAGCCGATATTTCCGTTTCAACATTGGTTTCTTGAAGCCCTTGGAGTGATGTGCATCCGAGGGGCGTAGAAGGTGTTTGATAACCACACTCTCCTCTATGGCAAGGTATTCGTCGGGCATAATACCGTCTGTCGGAGCCGAAAGCCAAAATATCCTATATAAATCATCGTAAGTAATCTCTAGATGCTCTCCCCGGACCTCCGAGTATAGCACCCTTCACGGTCTCTCAAATTGTAAAGGAATTCGAGAGTACCATCCAACAAGATTGAATCCAAGACTTGCGTAGCGAAGACGTTTTCAATCCACAGTCTTTAAGCATCTTCAAAATCTCAAGAGACTCTGGATCTGTGGTTGTCCTGAAGTCTACACATCTTTTTTCAATAATTTCATCCGCAAAGTTCCTAAAGATTAGATCTTCAGGTTCCGGAGAGGCGTGGGAAGAGGAGGAGCGATCTACGCAACTTGACGTACTTTAGGTGTCATTTCTGCAAAAATTAGGAGTGATTAGAATCGAGAAATTTGTATATATTAACCACAAATTTGGAAATGAAATCATAAATATAAACCCTAGTACATTTACCAGTTTTAAACTCGCAAGAGATACAAATTTAAACGGCGTAAAAATGATGAAATGCAGAAAATATTTGAGCTTTGCGTGAAAGAAAATTTGCAGAGAGTATGTGAGTTTGTGAAGTGTGCAAATGATGAATGAGGGTTTTAGAAAGGGGAGGGAAAGATCAATGATTTTTGAATCGGAACCCCAAACGTCGTGTATTCTAGATCAATGGACCAGATTAAGCGATTTTAAACAAATGGGGATCGTGCGGTTAGGAAAACAATAGGTCGCAGCTTTTTGGATTTAAAAATGCGTAATTAATGTATTTAATACATATTCCTCGCGTCCGCATTAAATGCTTTGCAGGTCTTGCGTCATAAAATTATGTGAACAGTAAAAGTAAATAAAGCTCAGATAATTTCATATAAGTAATCAGTAAGATAAAAGAACAGAAATATGTATCTGGTTGACTGATATTGTAATCAGTCAATACCACTTGAAGTCTGACTGATTTCTGTTGATCTTAGTTTCTGCCTAAACCTTAGTGTTTCCCAACAATGTTCCACTTATCTGATCAGGTTCCTTCTGATCCTATCTGATCAGTTGAAGTTCCCCCTTCAATTGTTATCCTTTTTCTAATCAGTCCCTGACTGATCCTTTCTGATCAGTTGAGGTTTTTATTTCTCAACTGATCCTCCTTATCTAGTCAATCTCTTAACCAACTGGTCCTGGAGACCAGTCCACCAAAGATTTCTGGTGCACTCTCTCCCAGGTCCAAAAGTCCTAGCTCATTACAGAGTTCTCTGAATCTGACTTCAGCTAGTGGCTTGGTTAAGATATCAGCTCTCTACTTATCAGTATGGATCTTTTCTATTCTGATATTTTTCTTTTCCACATGATCTCTTATAAAGTGATGTCTGACATCCACATGCTTGCATCTTGTATGTAATACTGGATTCTGAGTGATTGTAATAACATTATTACTGTCACAGAATATAGGCACATTCGTAGCTACAATGTTATAATCCCTCAGTTGCTGACTAAGCCAGAGCAGTTGGGAACAACAGCTTCCTGCAGCCATATATTCTGCTTCAGTAGTAGATGTGGCAACAAATGTCTGCTTCTTTGAGAACCAAGAGATCAGTTTACTTCCTAGGAACTGACATGTACCTGAGGTTGACTTTCTGTCTATTCTGCAACCTCCATAATCAGAATCAGAAAATACCCACTAAGCTCTAGATTATCATCTGATGGGTAGAATAAACCAAGGTTTACTATCCCCTTCAGATACTTAAGAATCCGCTTAGCTGCTTCCAGGTGGCTTTGCATTGGATTTGCCTAAAATCTGGCACATACACCAACTGCAAAAGTTATATCTAGTCTACTGGCAGTCAGGTATAGTAAAGATCCAATGAGAGCCCTATATTCTTTCTGGTTAGTTTTCTGACCATTCTCATCTAGATCTGTTGGGAAATTTATAGTTTTGATGAAAGTTCCAAAATCACATGTAATAGGACTAGTCAGACCTGTTAGCTGACTGATGTTTATATTACCTGCTATAGGAGACCAGTTGATAATGATTGTATAGAACAACTGATGAAATAGATAGGTCACATATTGAGGGGGAAACTCAATATGTATAGGTCAGATCTGAAGACTCAAAGGACAGCTGATATCCGACAGGCCAGAATGCAAGACAAGAATAGAAGATCAGATCGTTCTGATCTAGTCAGATATCTCAGCTGGAGTCATAAAGCTCAAACTCAGAATACTTGAAGATCAGATGACTTCGTAAGATCGGACCGGAAGACCTACATCACCGAAGTCCGCTAGTTGAAGCTAAGTCAACCAAACACGAAGACTCTATCAGTAGATCGATTCGGGCCAGATCGATCAGTCACCCTTGGTGAAATCTGATGTTCCACCTAATCATACGTCGATGATCTGAACAAGAAGAATGTCAAGCTTAGTTGGAAGAACATCACTGAAAAGTGAGTCTGCTATCCAATAAGAACAAGACACGTATGATTGGAGCCGGCAATTGTGGGATTTGATGCTACCTCTCTGAAACGGCTACAACGTACAAATTCACGCTTTTGGCCATGCCGTTCCTGAAGCTCGTCACATCAAGCCTGCAAGTCTACCAAATATAGCCTGAAATTCAAATTGCTCTCCAACGGCTCTTTGATTTCAAGGTCTATAAATATGGGATCACACTTCAAAGGTGAAAAACACTACTTAAATTTGAACAATCAAGAAGCTCAAGCTAATATCAGACTTCCGCACAAGAACACGAATAAGAAGATTAATTTTTATTAAGTGTTCATCCCATAAGTTCTTAGCATAGAAATCTTTTCATCTAGCTGTTAGGCTGCTTATACGCAAGAAAAGATTTCATAGTTGGAACCAAAACAATCTTACCCAAACCCCCAAGTTAGGTTAAGTTGTTTAGCAAGATTTCAGACTAGGGTTTCTAGTTATGATCTCTAGGATCGGTTGAGTGTGAACTCCTTAAACATCTAGTTGGTGTCTTTGTGTTGGACTTACACATAAAACAAAGTCCAGTTGGTTAAGTAGGTGCCCCTTGTGATAGGGAAGAGTGGACGTGGGGAATTTGGGTTTGTCCGAACCACTATAAATCTTGTGTGCCTTTACCGCTTTGATAATAGCGATTACACAATCACACACAACCTTTAAAGCGCATACATATTCCAAATCGAGATCGATTAGCACCAAGCTTCGATCCGATCAAACTTGACACTTCGAGATAACCGATTAAGATTAACTTTGGGATCGATTTATCAAAACCGGTTTTTCACACGGGTAAAACTTAAGCTTCCGCGACACATCGATTAAACCGATAGTTACCGAATCGATCTGCCTTCAGCGTCAAGAAGTTGGTTATCGACCCAAACCGATTCACTCACACTCGATCAAAGTTAATCGCCCTCACACCGACGATTTGCACAAAAGTTTTGTAAGTCTATTCACCCTCCCTCTAGACTTACGCCCTCACAAACCCTTTCGGGACCTACAAGTGGTATCGAGCGGTTGGTTCTATCGATTAACGACTTTGTGTATCATCGATTCTTGAGGAAGAATCTTTGTGGTCGACTGAACTGATCTTGAAAAACCGTTTTTAAAACTCATTCATTTTCCAAAATCACTCAGCATGGATAACACCTCAGGTATGTATCATGATCTGCCGAAGTTCTCAATCGATGAGTATGCAGATTGGGCCATATATATGTCCAACCATCTAGGTTCGATCAGTGGCAGAATGATGGAAGTCATCGAAAGAGGACCCATCATCATATATTACGACAACCCTGCGGTTGGAGGAGATCCAGACTTTGCCCCGGGAAGTCTTGTGCGAAAAAGCCCAGCCTTGATGGATGCAGAGGAAAGAAAGTTGCACACTCTAGATACAATCGCAAGGCACATTATCATGAAAACAATGGATAAGGTCACCAAGGAAAAGATTAAGTATCTCAAATCTGCGAAAGCAATGTGGGATACTCTGGCTGAGATATGCGAGGGAAATGAACAGATAAAAAGGCGGTAGTCTAAGTTTAACCGGTGAAGTTCAAAAATCAAGATCTTTGCTTCAACTAAAACCATCAACGAACTCGATGGAAGGATTACGATGTCAATAAACAAGCTTCAAGAACTTGGTAGAGAGATGTCTGATAAAGATATAAACTACAAAATTTTAAGGTCTCTCACCAAGAAATGGGACATGAAGGTCACGGTAATCAAGGATTGCCAAGACATTTCAAAAATGAAACCAAGTAGCTTGTTCTTGAGCCTTAAAGCTCACGAGTTCGATTTGATTGAAAGAGGACAAGCTGATGAAGATGAGGTGCCCGCTGAAGCCTCAACTTCAAAATCAGTTGCTTTTAAGGCAACCAAAGAAGTTAGAGCTAAGACCAACGAACTGTTGGGAATATAATGAGTCAGCGTATCAGATCGCTCTCGCTTACCTGGGAAGCTTGAGAAGTCAAACGTCCAACTTGGTAAGTATCGAAGATTTTATAAGGACTATCAACATAGCCGAGGGAGAGATAGGAGATCAGCCAACAGATCTCCAGAAAGAACCAGATCTGATGATCGGAGGGATCACAGAGATGAAAAGAAAAGAGATAATCAGACTGAGGAAGGAAGAGATAACCAGTCAGACAGAAGAAGCTCAGACTACTATCAGAAAGGGAAGTCACCTGATAGGTCATACAGACGGAGTGATTCACCCGAAGGAAAGGTTTGGTGGATCAAGGAGCGGCTTCAACCGGTGAGAAGCCAGTCACTATAGCGCAGACGCCTGCACTGGACGCCAAGAGAAAGGGAAGAAAAGAGGAACAAAAGAGAGCAATGTTATAGGGACAGAAGAGCCATGGTTGCTGATACGTCAGGAATTGACGATTCCTATCTACCCTCTGAGGACTCTGGATACTCCTCTCAGAGAAGACTTACCGATCAAGATCTTTGTTGACTTCTATGAAAATGAAGATCGATATTCTCTTCAGACGATGATGAGATCTCGCTCGATGGCCGTGGAGGACCAATCTAAGGTAACCTCCAAACCTGCTTCGTTCGCTTCTACACCTGCTATCATTAGCACACCTGCTGGGGAGATTGACCTGCAGCTCTACTCAGAGCAATTGCTTGAGGATCTCTCCAATGCAGTAGACACTTATGCTATAGTGGAAGCTGAAAATGATAAGTTGAGGACCAGAAATAATCAGCTTGCTAAAGAAAATGATCTCAGTAAAGCCTCTGAACTTAGATCAGCTGAAACTGCTCAGAAGGCAACTGAGAAATTTAAAATTATCAAAGTTAAAGCTTCGATCGGGGAGAAGCGGATCAAAGATCACCGGCATTAACAAACAAAGAAGTCGATGACTTCAAAATCCTCGCAAGCAAAATTTGATGAGTTTGTTCCAAAAGCATGAAAGTTTAAAATCATCGAGGATAATCTGCGTAAGAAAATAGAGGTTTTTTCAAAATCATCTAAAACCGTTCAAGACATGAACGCCTATTTTCGAACAACGATTAACAAGAAGGGACTTGGCTATGAGAACCCTTCCACATCCTCAAAAGCCCCGGCTGATTCATCTCAAAAAGGTGTAATCAGACGAGTTTCTGACAAAGATACACCAAAAGCCAAACATGTATCTAATAAAGGAAAAAGACCAGTTGATCAGGTAAAGGCGGTGCCTAACGTAAGGGGAACGAAATGGACCCTAATCGGTAAAAGCATCGATCGAGGAATCAATAGAAGAACCCGGTTCTTACGAAGAGACCTCAACTCGATCAACAAATCAGAATCGAAAAAAGACAACAGAAAAGGGAAGTCCAATCTGAGACCCAATCAAGGTCAGCTGCCTAATAAGCATGCTTCAGGTAAACTGCAAAAACGACCTATGCCTAAAAGATATGAATCTTTTGATGGTAGCAGTCGTACCTACCCCTATAATCAGAAATCTAGGGTCACAGACCGAACCACTAATCGATAAAAAAGAAGACAAACAGAAAAGATAAATCCCAAGTCTTCTAAGTCATCCAAGGTTCACACTAATAATCATACAAATCAGAAAGCATATACAGAGATGTATGATTATGTTGATAGGTATTGGAGACAAATCAGGCCTTCTGATTTAACTGATCACAATAGAAGTGCTCTGTTTGTATGGATCCCCAAAACTAATCCTAACCCCTCAGGACCCAATCCAAAAGGGTACCTAAAGCCCGATTTTGGTCCGCAGGATCGCGTGGGTCCGCCAACAAAGGAGGTGTGCAAGCAACTATCTGGTACATCGATAGTGGATGTTCAAGGCACATGACAGGAAGCAAGCACCTCCTCAGCTCTTACATAGAACAGAAAGGCCCGCGTGTACTCTTCGGTGATGATAACTTTGGTTATACCAAAGGATTCGGAACCTTAGAGAATGATGATGTACAAGTAACTGGAGTCTCGTATGTCGAAGGTCTGAAGCACAACCTACTATCGGTTTCACAATTCTGCGACAACGGATTCAGTGTTGAGTTCTCGACTGACCAATGCACTATCAAGAATCGAGCCACTCAACAGATTTTGCTAACTGGTTCAAGGAAAGGGACGATCTACACAGGTGATTGGAACAGTTGCCCAAGAAATGCATGCCTGATTGTCAAGAGTTCCAAAAGTAGCAGTTGGCTCTGGCACAAAAGAATGAGCCATCTGAACTTTAAAACTCTTAATAAGATAGCAAGGATATCTCTAGTGGAAGGACTTCCGAATGAAGTATTTTCAAAGGATCAGACATGTATTGCGTGTCAGAAGGGAAAACAGGTCAAAGCTTCATTCAAGGGAATTCGGACCCAAGATCCATCAGAAAATCTGCAAATGCTTCATATGGATCTATTTGGACCCGATTACACTGTCAGTCTCAACGGACGCAAATATACTTTGGTAATCGTGGATGACTATTCCATGTTTACGGGTTATATTCTTACATAAGAAGAATGAGGCGACAAACGAAGATACCCGAAGCCGCTAAAAAGATTACAAAATGAGAAGGGTGTCGATTAGTAGTAAAAATCGGATCGAGATAAAGGTACAAAATTTCGAACTCTTTTATTACCGATTTTTGCTCTAAGTTTGGTATCTGACATGAAAACATCACCGCAAGGACGCCCACAACAAAATGGAGTAATTTGAGCGGAGGAACATAACTCTCAAAGAAAGCTCGCTTTCGCAGACGATGTTAAATTGAACATGCAATACCAAGCCGTTTCAGGCGTATAATCAACTTTGCATGCCATACTCAGAACAGATGTCTTCTGACTAAGGCTCACTACAAAACACCCTATGAACTGTGGAAGGACAGAAAACCTCGTGTCTCTTAATTCCATGTTTTTGGGTGTAAGTGTTTCATACACAACAATGGGAAGAGTCAGTTGAAAACCTTTGAAGCCAAGTCAGATGAGGGTATATTCTTAGGATATTCCTCATCTAGCAAGGCTTTCGTGGTCTACAAAGCATTTAACCCTACTTGTTGAAGAAACACCCCATGTAGTCTTTGATGAAGCATCTTCTGATCAAGAGAAATCTGCCTCAGAACAAGATGTACCGGATCAACAAGTACCTGATGCTCAGAAAATGGATCAGCTAATGATCAAGGAAAAAGAATCAGAAACCGTAACGGTATACATTCCAGATCTAGATGATTCACCGGATCATTGGATCCTAAGGTATAAAAAAACTCGGTGAAGAAGCCGATCTGGTGAGATAAGTATCAACCGAACCATCCGGTTCGGGGAACACTGAAGTTCCCATTAAGCAGACATCACACATGATGAGTCCAACATCACCGAGACTTGTTCTTATCAAGTGGATCATAACTCGCACCACTCCCAATCGCTAGTAATGAAATTTTATCAAAAAGCGGACGATGTTCTCCAAACCGATTTAAATCGTACAGAAGGACACGGATAACCAAATCATCCAACCGATCGATAATCGGAGACCAATCTGATAAAGTTAAAACTAGACATCAGATTGGTGAAAGTGTCATGTATTGCTGTTATCTGTCTATGAAGGAACCAACAACAATAGAGAAAGCTCTACAAGACGCAAGCTGGATCCTAGCCATGCAGGAGGAGCTTGAACAGTTCGAGAGAAATCAAGTTTGGGAACTGGTAGACAGACCAAATCATCAAGACGTTATTAGCACGAAGTGGGTATTCAAGAACAAGAGAGATGAGAAAAACGTCATCACCAGAAATAAGGCAAGACTTGTTGCTAAGGGGTATTCACAATCAGAAGGAATTGATTATGATGAGACCTTTGCACCAGTCGCTCGTCTAAAAGCCATTAATTTGTTTTCGCATATGCTTCCCCTGAGAGGGTTCACTGTGTATCAGATGGACGTAAAGAGTGCTTTCTTAAACGGGGTACTAGCATAGGAAGTTTATGTCGAACAACCTCCAGGCTTTGAAAAGAGTAACCAGGTGTACCGTCTAAGAAAAGCTCTCTATGGCCTGAAACAGGCTCCTCGAGCTTGGTATGATACACTCTCTCAGTTCTTGATCGAAAGTGGGTTCACTAAAGGAACAGTGGACAAAACCTTATTCAGAATAGAAGATGGAAAAGATATTCTGATGGTTCGGAGTTACGTGGCCGACATAACCTCGGATCTCCCAACAAAAGTCTATGTGAAAGATTGACAAAAGTCGATGCAAGGGAAGTTCGAGATGTCCATGATGGGTCGGATGAATTACTTTTACGGGTCTTCAAGTAAAAGCAAAGTACGAAGGGATATTCATCTCGCCAACAAAGTACACTAGGAATTTATTGGCTAAGTTTGGAGTTCAAAATTGTAAGGAAGCCAAAATTCCTATGATGACTGGATTCAAGATGGATCCAGATGAGGATGGTCAGAAAACAAATCAGAAGGAATATAGGGCTCTCATTGGATCTCTACTATACCGACCGCCGTGAGACCGAGATATAACCTTCGCGATAGGTGTATGTGCGATTTCGTGCAAATCCAATGATAAGTCACCTAGAAGCGACTAAGCGGATTCTTAAGTATCTGAAGGGACAAGATAAACCTTGGTTTATTTTACCCATCGATGATAATCTAAAGCTTAGTGGGTATTCGATTCGATTATGGAGGTTGCAAGATTGACAGAAAATCCACCTCAGGAACTTGTCAGTTCTTAGGAAATAAACTGATCTCGTGGTTTTCAAAGAAGCAGACATCAGTTGCAACATCTACTACTGAAGCAGAATATATGGCTGCAGGGAAGTCATTGTTGTTCCCAAAATCGCTTCGGCTTAGTCGGCGGTGAGGGATTATAACATTGAAGCTAAGAATGTACCTATTTTTTGTGACAGTAATAGTGCTATTGCAATCACTCAGAATCCTGTTCTACATACAAGATGCAAGCATGTGGATGTCAGACACCATTTTATAAGAGATCATGTTGAAAAGAAGAATATCAGAATGGAAAAGATTCATACTGATATACAGAAAGCTGATATTCTAACCAAGCCACTAGCTGAGATCAGATTTAGAGAATTATGCAATGAGCTAGGGCTTCTGGATCTTGGAGAAAATGCACCTAAAATGTTTGGTGGAATGATCTCCAGAACCAGCTGGTTGAGAAACTAATCAGTTCAAGTAAAATCAGTTGAATTTGGTATCTCAACTGATCAGAAGATAAGTCAAGGAACTGATATGAGAAGGTACTGATCAGATTTAAAGTTTATCAAGATTAAATGAACTGATCGTTTAAAGGATTATCTGATTAAATCTGTTCAGTTATACTTTGTAAGTCTATTAAGCTGATATTCAACAAGCAAGATTCACAAGTGGTATTCACAAGATTAAAGCTTAAAATCGCATAAGGATCGTGAATTTTACACAACAATGGAATAATAGAACTTTTCATTGATAAAGACCCGAAGGTCAGATTACATTACAAGATACAAGTACAAAGGACCCGGAGGTCAGTACATAAGTCATAACCAAAAACCCGAAAACCTTAACCCTAAACCCTCATCCTAACCCAAGTAGAGCAGGGGAGAGAGAGATTTTAAATCTGATACTCTCATTTTCCCCCACTTAACAAGGGTGAGAGAGGCTTTAAAGAAATCCTAAAGCCGCTAGCTGAAGCTAAAACCAGTGGAGCGACAGCGGCCTTGATAGGATTTTTAAGCGAGGAGCCCTAAGAAAGAGTCGATTGGGCTCTCCAATTTACATTAAATGGTGAGTTGATATCGAAGATCGGTTGTTGGTGATCAAGATCGTGATATCAAACTCACGTTCATTTTCGAGACTAAGTCTGTTGATGGTAATTACGTCATAACGATATACACACAAGGTGCATCGGTTAGGAGAAGTGTCTTCTCGGTTATTGAAGGGGAGGTTGATTTGAGATTTGAAATCATTGAAAAAGGGGGTAAAGGTGTTTGCCTAAAGTTTCACCGGAAATAAGGGTTCACCGGGATACATGATTCTACAAAGAAGATAAGTATGGTGATTGGGTTATGTTGTGTAAAACAATTGGTCCAATTTATAGAGGCCAAGCAAGGGTGCAAATGCAAATTCGAGTTCTCAAAACCTTTTAGAGAAATCGCACAAAAAAAGATGTTGATGTAGGAATCACGCGACCGATAATTGAGAAATTTACGGCGGATTGACATATCGAAAGATTCGGATGATAATTACAAAGATGTCAAATCACGCCAACTTAGGGAATAGAGACTACTATTCTAGACTAAGTTTTTGGCGGTAACACTTATTCCAAGAATTGGATTGACTTGAGAAGAATCGATTAGGTCAACCAAAATCGATACATCTGTTGATCGGATGAGGAAGATCGGTGAGCTTAAAACTCCAACAAATCGGATACTTGATCTATGGGAAAAACAGAAATATCAGTTGAACGGGGAACTTCAACTGATCAAGGAGGATCAGAAAGGAAATCAGACGTATTCAAGGAAGATCAGTTAAAAGGATCAGTTGGGAAATTTTAAGGCTTAGGGCATTAATACTAAGATCAACAAGTGAATCAACATGGACAAGTGGTATTGATCGATTACAATATCGATCAACCGATCGCCTTTCTTTTCTCTTGTTCTTTGCTTATTTATCGGATCTTATCTGATATTATTTGCCTTACTGTACCCATTATCCTTGTGACGTATTTCCTGCAAATCATTTAATGTGGACGTGGGGAACATGTATTAACTGCTACTAAATGTGCTTTTAAATCCAAAAGGTTTTAAATGCGTGCTTTTTCCGACCCTACGATCAAAACCGCTTAATCTGGAGCGTTTAATCTTTTCAAACGGTTGATCTTCCAAATCTTGTCTTCTTTTTCCCTCCTCGTCTTTATAAAGTTCATCAAAAACCATACCAGAGTTTTCCATTTCACAAACTTGCGATTTATTCTCTGAAAACTCCAGATTACTTCTCTCAAATTCAAAGTGTTTTCCTAAGTTTCAAAATCATCTTTCCAAAAAAAAACAGAATCTGGTAATTTACGTTTATTTGATGCACTTTTTTTTTAAATCCATTGATCTTAAATGTTTTATCCTGTGTTATGCTTTATTGTTTCCTGGTTTCCGCATATGTGATGTTCTTATATATATATGCACAACTTTAATCGGGTTCATCCCTTTGTAGATGGCCACCCACGGAATGGGAAAGATAATGTGCAACTATGCGGAACTGGCAACAAATATTGTGGATGATAAGTTCGTACAGTTCAATATCACTCAGGATCCGGAATCCATGGAGGTCGAGCAAATTTCAAAAAGGCAGGCCTTGAGAAATTTTGCGCCGCTCAACGCAATCCAAATGATGCAAAGATGAAGCACTAGAAATTCTAAGGAATTTAAGAGTGGATGATGCTCCGAGAAGAACTACTTTTCGGCGATCACGGAGAAGAAATCGATCGTCGAATGAGGATATAACACGTCTGTTTCATTTTACCCAAAGGACGGATCTCTTTGCTCATTCATTACAGGAGAACGAAGATGAGCCGATCGTAAAAGAGTTTTTCGAGAGAGGCTGACAAACATCATACGTCAGGTTTTGTCAGGCCAATGCTCAAGAGGAAATATCGATTGTTGTTTGACATATTGTCAAAAACAATTATGGGTATTGCATTCAGCCCAGATGCTCTTACATCCATCAAAATGTACAGCATGGCTGCAATAATCGATGAAGCCAAGAACATCAATTGGCACGGGTTCCTGAAGGCCATTCTGCTCCAAGAACATGAGAAATTTGGAGTCAATGAACTGAGGCAGGTATATCTGAAGAAGAAGATAGCAATCTCAACAAGGTTGCAGTTATCCTAAAGGATAAAATGCCAAAGGCCAAATGGGAACAGAATGGACTGAAGTCCTATAAGGCCTTTCTAATGACCACTTCAAACCATCTTTGGGCCGCAGACGATGATATCTACCAACCCCCCAAAGTCAAAGAAAGGAAAAAGCAAGAAAGTAACTTCATCTACACCAGATGCGGGCGAATCAGCTCAAGCTGGTGAAGGCCCCCCAGAAGGCCCACCAGATGCCCCCCAGAGGAAGAAAAGAAAACTGGTGAAGGCCCAGGAGAAGAGGCCAAAGAAGGCGAAGCAAGCCTCCATGACTCTGATGCTTGAAGATGAGTCAGATGAAGATAGAGCGCCAGATCAGTCTGTTGCAACACAAAAATCGGTGAAAAATCGACGGGCACAGGGCTTCTCAAGCTGAGAGCTCGCCAGATCATTCTGAGGAAGAAGCACAAGCCGATCGATCTCCTTCTCCTCAAGCTCGAGTGATTCACCACTCAGACTAATGATCACGAAAGCATGTCTCTCCTATTCTTCCATCCGCCAGCGAACTCGAAATCGCATCGGTTCGCGAACTGTAAAGTTTACCTCGATGTGGAACTGTGAAGCATCCGCTTCCACAGCAGTAACCTCTGCAGGTCGAACCGATCAGCATCTTCCGCTTACTCAAGCACAAACGTAACCTTCCACATCTCATCAAACCGACCGACAGACAATTCCGAGTCCAGATCAACAAAGATCATAACGGGAAATTGATCGTAATGCGAATCGAAAGAGAAATTGATGAGTTTTATCCAGAACTGGTCGCCCATCCTGCCATAAGAGAGGAAGTTATGGAGATCCTCACCTGGAGAGATCTTCGATTAAAAAGCTTCTCAGATTTTATAATAATTATTGAACAGATGGGCGGTGCGGATGAGTTTGCAGACTTCGATTTCGACATGAGGAAATCTGCTAAAGTGGGATCACCACCGTGGCGATAATCGCTTAAATCTGTCAAAGATCGATCCACGAGGAAGCTAGAAATTTCGCCGTAAGCAGAGACGAATCGGAGATCAAAAAAAAAACTCTGGCAGATGCCATCATGAAGGATACAGGAGCTGCCGATGATAGTGGAGCTGGTGCTGCAGTTCATGACCAACCACTGGAGGCACAAACAACTGAATCAGATCAAGTGACACCCAACATTCCAACATCAAACGTCACTACTGATCAACTTCAGGAGATCAAATCTTGTATCAAAGATCTCCTGAAAGAAGAAGTTGAGGGACTGATAGCTGATCAAAGGCAGATTGCCATCAAAGGAATAACAGATCAAAGGGAATTGGCTATTTCCCAGATTGGGGCAATCAAAGATCAGTTTTCCCAAACTGTGTCCACTGCGTCAGCTGAACTGATAAAGACCGTTGATGCCAAACTGACTCAGGTGGATAAACAACAAGTTTCTTTTCTGATGCTCACTGACAAGCTAGAATTGACAGAAGAGAAACTTGACAAACCGACATAACACTCTCTCTCGCCATGGAATCTGTCAAGATCGAGCCGATATCGAAGATTCAAAATCTAATCGCTCAAACTCAAGGCATATATCATTGCGAGATCTCAACAAGGCGATCATGATCAACTTTGGTTCTCGACCTCCCACCTCACTACTCTTTTTGATCAAACCAAAAAGGGGGAAGGACGATTGAGAAACCAATGACATAACAGTCTTGAGGACATCACAAACTCCTGATTTCTTTGAAAAAGATGTCCAAAGAACAGATAGCAGAAGAAGCCCAAAAAAAGCCAAGAAGAAAGAAAGGCGAAAAAAAAAATGGCAGAGGCGTAAAAATCGAAGAAGAGATTCAAATCGAGAGCAAAGAAAGGAAGAAATTTGGGAAAATCCGTGCGTAACCTAAAAGCCGCCCAAAGAAGAGTTGATGAGATCATCCAAAAAACTGCCAAGATGCTAAGAAATTTGAGGAATGGAATAAGATCAGGAGTGAATGGCTTCTGGATGCCTTTGTTCTTAATCTTGTTCCACAAGAAGAATCTCCTGATGAAGAATTCCTCAACTGGTTAGAAAATAAATACCCGGATTTTCTGAAGTATCTGGAAAATGAGGCCAAGCTTATCAATGTAAAAATATCTCGCCAAGAGTATGATCTGTTTGGAGTACTCGAAGAAGGCGGATGGCTCATTTGATGATGGCATTTCAAAGATTCTATTTTGACATCCTGAGCAAAACGCATATAAGTGATCTTCAGGACTAATGATGTCAAATGGAAACTTTATCAGATTTTCAACGTACCTCAAGATCAAAGAGAGATGCCAGAAGGATACAAGCCTAAAGAGTGAAGAATCAGAAGACTACTCAGGATCAGCTGTTCTTATTTACAAAACTTTTCTGATGTAACATGTAATCAACATTTTTTAATGAGAAAAGTTTATTTTCTGATCCTAAGACAAAGTCTCATTGTCTTCTGATTATATGCTCTTAATCGTTTCTATTTTTTATCAATCAGTATTTGGTTTCTCAAAGTGTTTTGGTTTTCATCAAAAGGGGAAATCGTTGGGAAATTTATAGTTTTGATGAAAGTTCCAAAAACACATGTAATAGGACCGATCGGACTGTTTAATCGAGTGATGTTTATATTACTGTTATAGGAGACCGATTGATAATGATTGTATAGAACAACCGATGAAATAGATAGGTCACATATTGAGGGGGAAACTCAATATGTATAGGTCAGATCTGAAGACTCAAAGGACAGTTGATATCCGACAGGCCAGAATGCAAGACAAGAATAGAAGATCAGATCGTTCTGATCTAGTCAGATATCTCAGCTGGAGTCATAAAGCTCAAACTCAGAATACTTGAAGATCAGATGACTTCCAGAAGATCGGACGGAAGACCTACACGGTACCGAGTCCGCTAGTTGAAGCTAAGTCAACCAAAGACCGAAGACTCTGATAGGTAGATCGATTCGGGCCAGATCGATCAAAGTCACCACCGTGAAATCGATGTTCCACCTAATCATCGTCGATGATCCGAACAAGAAGAATGTCAAGCTTAGTTGGAAGAACATCTTTGAAAAAAGTGAGTCCGCTATCCAATAAGAACAAGACACGTATGATCGAGCTTGGCAATTGCGGGATTTGATGCTACCTCTCTGAAACGGCTACAAAGTACAAATTCACGCTTTTGGCCATGCCGTTCCTGAAGCTCGTCACATCAAGCCTGCAAGTCTACCAAATATAGCCTGAAATTCAAATTGCTCTCCAACGGCTCTTTGATTTCAAGGTCTATAAATATGGGATCACACTTGATTGTGAAAAAAACATGGAAACTTATTTGAACAATCAAGAAGCTCAAGCTAATATCGGACTTCAGCACAAGAACACGAACAAGAAGATTAATTTTTATTAAGTGTTCATCCCATAAGTTCTTAGCATAGAAATCTTTTCATCTAGTTTTGTTAAAGTCGCTTATCTGCAAGAAAAGATTTCATAGTTGGAACAAAACAATCTTACCCAAACCCCCAAGTTAGGTTAAGTTGTTTAGCAAGATTTCAGACTAGGGTTTCTAGTTCTGATCTCTGGGATCGGTTGAGTGTGAACTCCTTAAACATCTAGTTGGTGTACTGTGTTGGACTTACACATAAAACAAAGTTCAGTTGGTTAAGTAGGTGCCCCTTGTGATAGGGAAGAGTGGACGTAGGACTGGTTTGTCCGAACCACTATAAATCTTGTGTGCCTTTACCGCTTTGATTAACTGATTACACAATCGCAGACAACCTTTAAAGTGCATACATATTCCAAACTGAGATCAGTTAGCACCAAGCTTCTGATCTGATCAAACTTGACACTTCAGTCAACTGATTAAAAGATTAACTTTGGGATCTGATTTATCAAAACTGGTTTTTCACACGGGTAAAACTTAAGCTTCAAGACACATCAGTTAAACCGATATATCAAATCGATCCGCCTTGAGCGATCAATAAGTTTGGTTATCGACCAAAACCGATTCACTCACACTCGATCGAGTTAATCGCCCTCACTTTTGATTTGCACAAAAGTTTTCAGAAGTCTATTCACCCCTCCCCTCTAGACTTCTGCCCTCACAAAACTCGTTCGGGACCTACAAGATCCATCTTGAATCCAGTCATCATAGGAATTTTGGCTTCCTTACTGTTGTGAATTCCAAACTTAGCCAACAAATTCCTAGTGTATTTTGCCTGACAGATAAATATCTCTTCTGTACTTTGCTTAACTTGAAGACCCAGAAAGTAATTCATCTGACCCATCATGGACATCTCGAACTTCCCTTGCATCAGTTTGCTGAATCTGTCACATAGGCTCTTGTTGGGAGATCCGAAGATGATATCGTCCACATAGATCTGAACCATCAGAATATCTTCACCATCTTCTATTCTGAATAAGGTTCTATTTATTACTCTTTTAGTGAATCCACTGTCTATCAAGAACTGAGATAGTGTATCATACCAAGCTCGAGGACCTTATTTCAGGCCATAAAGAGTTTTTCTTAACCGGTACACCTGGTTGCCTTTTTCAAAGCCAGGAGGTTGTTCAACATAAACTTCCTCAGCTAGTACCCCATTTAAGAATGCACTCTTTACATCCATCTGATACACAATAAACCCTCTGTGGGCAGCATATGCCAGAAACAGTCGAATGGCTTCCAGGCGAGCGACTGGTGCAAAGGTCTCATCATAATCAATTCCTTCTGATTGTGAATACCCCTTAGCAACAAGGCTTGCCTTATTTCTGGTTATGACATTGTTCTCTTCTCTCTTGTTCTTGAATACCCACTTGGTGTCTATCACATCTTGATGAGTTGGTCTGTCTACCAGTTTCCAAACTTGATTCCTCTCAAACTGCTCTAATTCTTCTTTCATGGCTAGAATCCAGCTAGCATCTTGTAAAGCTTCTTCTATAGTGGTTGGTTCCTTCAAAGACAAATAAAAACAATACATGGCACTTTCACCAACCTGATGTCTAGTTTGGACTCGGGCATTCGGATTGCCAATTATCAGATCAATAGGATGGTCATTCAACCAAGTCCTTCTTTTCTGATGTATATCAGTTTGGATATCATCATCCTCATCTGATATTGAGTCACTAGTGGTTGAGAGTGGTGCAATAATAGGATCAACTTGGCATGTACAAGTCTCAGCTGATGTTGGAATCATCATATGCTGATGTCTATCCGCAGGAACATCAGGTGTTCCCCCTGAACTAGATGGTTCAGTTGTTACTGTCTCAATTGTACCAGCTTCTTCATTGACAATTGTACGTACCTTTGGGTCTGATTGACCTGGTGAATCAGTAAGATCAAGTTTTGGAACATACACTGTTACGTGATCTGATCCTTTTTCTTTGATACTTAACTGATCCATTTTCTGAGCAACAGGTACTGGTTGATCTGGTACTGCTTGTTCTGAGGCAGGTTTCTCTTGTTCAGAAGATGTCTCATCAAAGACCACATGAGGTGTTTCTTCCACAACTAGAGTTCGCCTGTTGAACACCCTAAAAGCTTTGCTGGATGAGGAATATCCTAAGAATATACCCTCATCTGACTTTGCTTCAAAGGTTTTCAGCTGACTCTTCCCGTTGTTGTATATGAAACACTTGCACCCAAAAACATGGAAGTAAGAAACACGAGGTTTTCTGCCCTTCCACAGTTCATAAGGTGTTTTGAAGTGAATCTTAGTCAGAGAACATCTGTTCTGAGTGTGGCATGCTGTGTTGATAGCTTCTGGCCAGAAACGGTTTGGAGTTGCATGTTCAGCTAACATAGTGCGAGCAGCTTCTTTGAGTGTTCTGTTTCTCCGTTCTGTTACTCCATTCTGTTGTGGTGTTCTTGCAACTGATGTTTCATGTTGTATACCAAACTTAGTGCAAAAGTCAGTAATAAAGGAGTTAAGAAATTTTGTATGTTTATCCGATCTAATTTTTACAATACTGACACCCTTCTCATTTTGTAATTTCTTGAGCAGCTCAAGTATCTTTGTTGTAGTCTCATTGTTCTTATACAAGAATACAACCCAGGTAAACTTGGAATAATCATCCACGATTACCAGAGTGTATTTGCGTCCGCTGAGACTAAGTGGTATAACTGGTCCAAACAAATCCATATGGAGCAGTTGTAGTACTCTGCTGGATGCTGGTCCTGGGATCCCCTTGAATGAGGCTTTAACCTGTTTTCCCTTCTGACATGCGACACATGTCTGATCCTTAGAGAATACCTCATTTGGGAGACCCTCAACCAGGGACATCCTTGCTATCTTGTTAAGAGTTTTAAAGTTCAGATGGCTCATTCTCTTGTGCCAGAGCCAACTGCTGCTTTTGGAACTCTTAACAATCAGGCATGCATTTCTTGGACAACTGTTCCAATCTGCAGTGTAGATCGTTCCCTTCCTTGAACCAGTTAAAAAAATTTGTTGAGTAGCTCGATTCTTGATAATGCACTGATCAGTCGAGAACTCAACATTGAATCCGTTGTAGCAGAATTATGAAACCGATAACAGGTTGTGCTTTAAACCATCGACATACGAGACTCCAGTAATCTGTACATCATCATTCTCTAAGGTTCCGAATCCTCTGGTAAAACCAAAGTTATCATCACCAAAGAGTACACGTGGGCCTTCTTGTTCTATGTATGAACTGAGGAGTTGTTTGTTTCCAGTCATGTACCTTTGAGCATCCACTATCGATGTACCAGATAGTTGCCTGTACACCTCCTTTATTGGCCAAACCCACGCGAACCTGCAATCAAATCAGGCTTTAGGTACCCCTGTAGGATTGGGTCCTGAGGGGTTAGTGTTACTTTTTGGGATCCACACAAACAGGGCACTTCTATGGTAATCATTGAGATCAGAAGGCCTGATTTGTCTCCCATAAATATCTACATAATCATACATCTCTTCATGTGCTTTCTTGTCAGTATGATTATGAGTGTGAACCTTGGATGAATCAAAAGACTTGGGATTTTTCTGATTGGTTTGTCTTCTTTTAATCCAGTGTGGTTCAGGTACATATGTCCTGGATTTCTAGTTGAAGGGATAGGTACGACTACTACCATCAAAAGATTCATATCTCTTTTGCACAAATGGTTTCTGCAATTTACCCCTAGCTTGGTGGTTAGGTAGCTTGACCTGATTAGGTTTCAGATCAGATTTTCCCTTGAGAGGTTGTCTTTTCTGATTCCTAATCTGCTGGTCAGGTTGAGGTTTCTTCAGAAGAATAGGATTCTTCTGTTGATTCCTCGGCTGATGCTTGATTAGTTGAGGTCCATTTATGTTCCCTTTCTGATAAGACACTTGCCTTACCTGTTCAGCAGGTCTGTTTCCCTTCTTTGATACAAATTTTGCTTTTCGTGTATCTTGTCCAGAAACCTTCCTAAATTCACTTTTGGATTGTGAACTAGGTTGGACATATGAGGATACAGAAGGGCTATCATACCCAATACCCTTCTTATCAGTTGGCTTTCGAAAGTAGCTTGTTATTTCATCAACATTTTTAGAAGCTTTTCCAAAAATCTCTACTTTCTTTTGCAAACTGCCCTCACTTTGTTTTAGACTCTCATGCAGTCGGAAGAGTTCATCAAACTTCGCTTGGAGGATTTTGAGATCATCAGCTTGTTGTTTGTTAATATTTAGCTTTGTTCCTTAATCAGTTTATCCTGATCAGAAGAACTTACTTTCAGAAGCTCCAGTTCTGTAGTTATTTTTGAACAGTTTCAACTGATTTCAGTTCAGTAGCTTTTCTTGCAGCATTATCTTTAACAAGCTGATTGTTCTCTGACCTCAGCTTATCGTTCTCAGCTTCCACGATAGTATAAGTGTCTACTGCATTAGAGAGATCATCAAGCAGTTGCTCATTGTAGAGCTGCAGGTCAATCTCTCCAGCAGGTGTGCTCAGCACAACAGGTGTGGAAACAGAAAACACAGAAGGTTTAGAAGTTACCTCAGAATTATCAGAATCCTTAGCCATGAGGCAGATGTCGTCATCAGATGAGAACATCAGATCATCAAAGTTGTCGAAATCATCAGCATTGGTCATCAGGCAGAAATCTTCTACAGTTGAATAACCTGAATCTTCTGAGGGCACATAAGAGTCATCTATCCCAGATGTATCAGCAACCATGGCTTTTCTGTCTCTGTATCTTTGTTCTCTTCTGTTCCACTTAACTTCTCTTTCTTTTGGAGTCAGGTCAGGGCAATCAGCACTGTGGTGACCTGGTTTCTGACAGTTGAAACATGTTCCAGGTTCCACGGAATTTCTTTTGCCAGGTGAGTCATTCCTTCTATAGAATCTGTCAGGTGACTTCCCAGTTTGCCTGTAATCTGAATTTCTCCTTTCTGATATGTTGTCTCTTCTATCATCAGAACGATCATCTCTTTTCTTATCCTCTCTGCGATCCTCCCTGTTGGGAGATGAATTTAATAAAAGATATATGATTTTGATTAAGATCTCAAAACCCCTGAGTATGACATGTTCAGAATGATCTTGATAGTTGAGTCAGGATTCAGTTTTAGAGTATTCAGGATGTTATCTGCAAAATGTATAGTCAGCAGATATAGATCAGGATAGGTTCTGAAGACTCAAGAACTCAAGATAATGTTTGAAGAAACCAAGTTTCAAAGATGAAACCGAAAGTTTCAAGACTCAAGAAGAAACTGAGAATATGAAGACTCAATGTGAAATCGAGATATCAAGACTTCAAGATGAAATCGAAAGTAATCAAGACTCAAAGATATCATCAGATATCGCTAAAGACTCAGAAGACTCAAGACTCGAAGACGCTGAAGACTCAGAAGACTCAAGACTCAGAAGACTCAAAGACTCAGAAGACGCTGAAGACTCGTAAGACTCAAAGACTTGAAGACGCTTGAAGACTCAAGACTCGTAAGACTCGAAGACTTCGAAGACGCCAAGACTCGTAAGGCTCAAGACTCAAGACTCAAGACTCAAGATCAAGATCAAGATCAAGAATATGAAGGGCACAAGTAATTATCAAGACTCGAGAATGTCTTGAATGCTCAGTATAAACCTGAATGTTCCGAGGCACTGAATATATCTATCTGAAGGATGCAATACTGAGAAGATCGCGATTCCTTAGAAAATAGATATTTGCCAAGACATTCAAATGCAGACAAAATGGAACTAAGTCAGAAGTGTTGTTAAGGATATATCAACTCAGAGTTTGTAACCAAAAGAGCCGTTGAAGGTGTCTACCTTTAACTGGAGACAAAAGTCAAAAAGAGGAAGACAACACTGTACAAAACTAACACTGACAGTGATAGGTCGCTGAAAAAGATGTCAGAAGTGCAAAAGTTCCAGACTGCAAAAAGTGAAGACCTGCTACATGAAAGGCTATTGCCTAAAACGTGTTAGGGAGGTTCAAACCCTAAATATAGCCGTTCCTCACACACCATGAGAGGAAACTCACGAAGCTATCTCTCCAACGGATAGTTTTCAAGAGTGACCTTGGTGTATGCCTATAAATACTGGTGACCCTCTACATTGTAAGGTTACGGGAAATTTATAAGCAACTCAAGAAGCTCAAACTTATTATCGCAAAGTTAAAGCACTCGAAAAACTTAGAATTTCCCAAGTGCTTTTATATTGAAGAGAGCTTACTAAACTAAGCCTAGCTTGATAAGACATGTCCGAAGCTTAGTCGAGATATCCTAACCCTTTGCATTGTACTTCATTGTAAAGGATATCTCATCCTAGTTGGAAACTAACCGAGAAACCCCAAACCCTTGAGAAGGTAGTTGGAGTGTGTTTGTTGGTGAGAAGAGTTGTAAAGAGTTAGTAAACTACGCGGAGTAGTCAGAAAGCTCTAGAGGAGAAGTTAGTAAGCTACAGAGGTAGTCTGAAAGCTTGTTTGTGTTTTGAGTAAGTAAACTACGGAGGTAGTCAGAAAGCTCAAGGTCGGGTTGAGTAAGTAAACTACGTGGAGTAGTCAGAAAGCTCAGGGCCAAGTTGAGTAAGTAAACTACGCGAGGTAGTCGAAAAGCTCGAAGTGATTAGTGAATTTCTCTCGAGGATCGAGAGAGTGGGACGAGGAGCTTGAGTCTCTGAACCACTATAATTGTTGTGTTGTTTATTGCTTTCCTTATCTGTGCTTAACTATTGCATTACTGAGTTTGAAAGCATATTTTCACTGATATTTCAGTTGGAATCAATCCATTGGAAGTTGCATGCAATTGAATCACAGCCTAATCACTATTCCATTAAAGGAAGGTTTTCAGCAAAGCTTAAAACGAGTATAAACTAAAGGGCCAACCATTACGCGACGCCCCGAGTAGCTAGAACGAGATAGTTACCAAACCGAACTTACTCTTACGAGGGTTCAAGAAGCTAGTTATCGATCCAAGCAACTCGGGATCTCTAACACTCAGGACTCGGTTGGGATTATCTCGAGGTTTCGAAAGAAACCAGATCACCGTCTCGATGAGACTTTGACTCGAGTGATTTGTGCTTCTCGGGACCTAATCTTGAGGATCATCGACCCAAGTCGACCTCGATGAAGAAAAAGTTTTAAAAACACTGAACACGTGTATTCCCCCCCATACACGTGTAAGACTCGTTTTCACCGGGACCAACACTCCCTATGATCATCTCTTCTATCACCAAATCGATTCCTTTCTGATGATCTGTCAGTATATCTCCTATCTATTCCTCTACTGTTCTGATAGTCTTTATAAAATTTTCGATATTTTCCTAGTTGAATGTTGGATCTTTCAAGCTTTTCGTTGACAAAAGCAAACTGCATTGATCGACTTATGATATTTCCAATAGGTTGATGAGACTTTGAGCTCTTTGTTTACCGCTTTGAATGCAACTGCTTTTGATGTGGCAGGTGTGACTTCGGCAGGCGACTCATCATCTTCTTCTTGCCCTCTTTCAATCAGATCAAACTCATGGGCTTTAAGGCTCAGAAACGGGTTGCTTGGCTTCATCTTCGCGATATCTTAACAATCCTTTATCACTGTTACTTTCATATCTCATTTCTTTGTCAGAGATCTCAAGATCTTGTAGTTGATGTCTTTGTCTGACATTTCTCATCCCAGTTCCCGTAGCTTGTTGACAGACATGGTGATTCTTCCATCGAGCTGATTTATGGTTTCATTTGGCAGCATCTTAAGTTTCTCAAACTTTACCAGTTCGGCTTGCAGTCTGTTGTCCTTAATCAAATCATTTCCTTCGCACATCTCAGCAAGCGTATCCCACATATGTTTGGCTGTCTTGAGATACTTGATCTTCTCTCTAGTTATCTTGTCCATCGTTTTCATAATAATATGTCTGGCCACAGTATCCATATTGGACAATTTTCTTTCCTCGGCATCCATCAGAGAAGGACTCTTTCTAATTCGAGCTCCAACTGGAAATTATGGATCACCTCCTTCAGCTGGGTTGTTGTAGTAGATGATGATGGGTCCTTGTTCAAAAACTTCCATCATTCTGCTGCTTATTGCTCCCAGATGGTTGCTCATGAGTATGGTCCAGTCAGCATACTCATCAATAGAAAATTTAGGCTGATCATGATACATACCAGAGGTATTATCCATGCTGATTGTGAGTTTTCAAAATAGATGAATTTAAAAACAGGTTTTTCAAGATCTGTTCAAGTGACCACAATGGTTCTTCCTCAAGAACCGATGATACTCAAAAGCCGATGGTCCATAGAGCCCTTTGCTCTAATACCACTTGTAGGTCGAACGGGTTTTTGTGAGGGCGTAAGTCTAGAGGTGAGGGTGAATAGACTTACGAAAACTTTTTTGTGCAAGATCAGGTGTGATAGCAAGTATGCCCCGATCGATCGAGGCGTGTGGATCGATTTGGGTGATATCCAACTTACTGATCGCCTGAGGGCAGATTAGTTTGGTGTCTATCAGTTTAACTGATGTGCGGAAGCTAAGTTTTAACCCGTGTGAAAAACCAGTTTTGTAGAATCAGATTTCTGCTTATCTGTTTTCAATCAGACGACAAAGTGTCAAGCTGATCAAATCAGTTGCTTGATGCAAAACTGATCCAGACTCGAATATGTATGCAAAATCAAAATCAGGTAGTGTGCTATAGTGTAAAGCAGGTAAATCAGATAAAGCACACAAGATTTTTATAGTGGTTCAGACAACCAGTCCTACGTCCACTCTTCCCTATCAGCGGGGGCACCAACTTAACCAACTGGACTTAGTTTAATATGTTAGTCCAACACAGTACAACAGATGTTTAAAGAGTTCTCACTCGACCAATCCCAGAAATCAAAAACTAGAAACCCTAGTCTGAAATCTTGCAAAACAAACTTAACCTAACTTTTGAGTTTGGGTATAAGATTTGTAGTGTTCCAACTGGAAATCTATCCTAGTATTTGTGTAGCCTAAAGCTAAAGGATAAGATTTCTATGCTAAGAACAATGGGATGAACACTTAGAAATTTTCTTGATTTTGTGTTCTTCGTGAAGAAATTGTTGTAGCTTGAGCTTGCTGATAATTTCCGTTTTTTCACTATGAAGGATGATCCCATATTTATAGACCATGAAATCAAAGAGCCGTTGGAGAGAAATTTGAATTTCAGGTTATTTTTGGTAGCTTGCAGGCTTAATTTGACGTGCTCAGGAAGGCAATGCCGTCTTCATGCATATTTGTCCTTTGTAGTCGTTGCCCTGATACGCCATATCCTGCAATGTCAGATTCATACATACGTGTCGATCCCTTATTGGCTAACAAGGACACTTATTCGGCGTCTTTGTAAAGCCAACTATGTTGACATTCTTCTGGTCTGATTTACATCGTATGCCTTGGATAAGTGGTTATGCTTATCACTTTTCTGACTAAGCTTGAACTGATCAATACTTTACTGATCAGTCGCCTTGAGTCTCCTAATATGGTTGTCTTAGCTTCAACCAATCAACTCTGTTGATGTCTTCGTAGAATAGGTCTTCTGGTTTGCTGCGTCTTCAGATCATTTCTTTTGATTCTCGCTACTGATCTTTGCTGTTGATCTTCGCTGCTGATCTTCGCTGCTGATCTTGACCTAACATATGCATTTTGAGTTCCCCCTCAAAATATGACCTAGTCTAAATCATCAGTTGTCTAACATGTTCAGTTGGTTTCCTATCAAATCATCAGTCGACTAACAGGTTCGACTGGTCCTATTACAACTGTTTTGGAACTTCCATCAAAACTATAAATTTCCCAACAGTTCTCACAACCTCAATGACAGCAATGACTCATGGTAACATTTGCATGAATAAATGCAAACAATCAAACATAATATTCAAATAAGTGTATTGTCATACATTAATATTAAAAGAACTATAATATTAAATCAAACTGAATATCATCGATTATTATGTCCTTTCAATAGATTGTCTCTAGGACACTAACACTAACAGTCAAATCATTTGACTTCATCAGAAATTCGAAAGATACGTGCGTCTATCGGAAATGCAATGGGAAGAATATTGTCTTCATAGTCGTGTATGTCGATGACATACTGATTATGGGAAACAATATCCCACTCATGAAGTTCGTGAAAGAATGGTTGTCAAAGACCTTCATGATGAAGGATCTTGGTGAAGCCTGCTATATTTTAGGGATCAAGATCCATAGGGATAGATCCAAGAAGATGTTGGGGTTGTCACAGTCCACATATGTAGACAAGGTGTTGAAGTGATTTGCGATGGAGAACTCTAAGAGGGGTTCTCTACCGGCATGTCATGGGATAAAGCTATCTAAGAAGGATTATCCTTCCACAGAAGCTGATATCCAACACATAAAGGATATACCATATGCATCTGCAATTGGATCCATCATGTATGCCATGACTTGCACTAGGCCAGATGTGGCATTTGCTGTCAGCATCACTGGTAGATACCAACAGAATCCGAGTGAACCTCACTGGATTGTTGTCAAGAACATTCTTAAGTATCTCAAACGTACTAAAGATTGCTTCCTGGTCTACGGAGGACAGTTAGAGCTAGTTGCCACTGGGTATGCTGACACAAGTTTCCAATCTGACTGTGATGGTTACAAATCTCAGTCAGGCTATGTGTTCACTCTCAATGGTGGGGCGGTTAGTTGGAATAGTACCAAACAAGAAACTACCGCGGACTCAATAACCGAAGCTGAGTACATTCCTGCGGCGGAAGCTGCCAAAGCAGTTGTCTGGATAAAATAGTTCTTAAGTGAACTAGGGGTAGTTCCGAGTGCCAGCAGTCCAATAAAGTTGTATTGTGACAACACTGGTGCGGTTGCACAAGCTAAGGAACCGAGATCCAATAACAGAAACAAGCATGTACCTAGGCGTTATCACTTGATAAGAGAGATAATCTCTAGAGGAGAGATAGAGTTAGAGCTTGTCCCCACAGAAGATAACCTAGCTGATCCTTTCACCAAATCTTTGAGTGTTCATGTACACACTAGACATTTTGATGGTTTAGGGGTTAGACATGTAGGTGATTGGCTCTACTTCAAGTGGGAGATTGTTAGTGTTAGTGTCCTAGAGACAATCTATTGTAATGACATAATGCTAAGATAATATTCAGTATTGGTTTAACATTATTGTTTATTTAATATTAAATGTATGACATTACACTTATTAAAATATTATGTTTGATTGTTTGCATTTGTTTTTATCTGTGTTCTCATGAGTCATTGTTGTCATTGAGTGTGTGAGAACTCAGATGACCAAAGCATGATTCTCAAATAGCCCCGATCAAGGATCATCAAGAATGAGATATTGATGATACAATTGAGAATGGTGTGCGATCTGCATCATACTCTTAGAGAGTGTAGTAAGATCTCACTTACTACGAGATACTGGGTATCTCATGATGGATGCACAAATACCTTAGAGGGTATTGGTATACCCATCCGAGAAACCGTTTGATGTAGTTCCACTATATGTGTCTACGCGTGTCTCGGTTATTGGGAGCGATGTGATACTCCTTTGACTTGAGGTCATTACGCACGACATGTGTGGAGTGATGAACTTTGACCATGACCGACGCTTGCACCCTTCCATGGGTAGATATGGCTTGGATTGGGTTCATCACGAAGTGCATGTGCGTGGTAGTTGAGTCATGAATAGGATTCATTCCTCAAAGGGGATTTAGAGAGAATACTCATCTTCTCATCATAATTGGATCAAAGTCATTGGCCAATGCACGTCAACTTGGACTTTGTGGCCAAGTGTGTCATAAGTGATCGATTAGTGATTGGAGATAATATGATTAAGTTATTTGAATAGACACTTTCATCATGTTCAAGACTAATCGAGTATTCGTGAATGAGTGAGAGACTTGAGAACTGTGGCTCCAGGCGGATGAGCGGGATCAGCACCTTCAACACCTTCAGCAGGATTGGTATGATAGATCAAAATTGGTCTTATCTGAATCACTCCCATCATGCGCGAGCTAATAGAACCCAGATGATTCTCCATGCGGTACATCCAGTCATCATAATCCTCAATGTCGAACTTAGGCCAATCATGATACATTCCAGATCCATTTTCCATGCTGGTTTTGTGTGAAAACAGATGAGTTTTAAAAGATTTTCAAGATCTATTCCAGTGACCACAAAGATTTTTCCTCAAGAATCAATGATAATCAAAGCCAGTGGTCCGTAGAACCACTGCTCTGATACCACTTGTAGGTCCCAAACGGGTTTTGTGAGTGGAAAATCTAGAGGGGATGGGTGAATAGACTTTCAAAACTTTAGGGCGTGTAAAATGTGTAATCAGATAAGTGATGTAAGAGTGTGACTGAATCAGCTCAGACTGATATCCAACCTACTGACTGCTCGGAAGCTGGTCAGTTGGACGTCTATCAGGCTAGCTGATGTGCGGAAGCAGTTAACCCGTGTGAAAAACCTTTATAAAACTAACTCAAAGATTTAACCTGATATGTTGGTAAACGACCAGCTTGATCTGATCAGTTGAATTGTTGTCAAATCTGATCCTTTTTAAGTATTATGCATGTTATATAACAAGAGTGGTGTGCAAGGTGTAAAACAGATAAACAACATACAATATATTATAGTGGTTTGGAGAACTTTTCCTACGTCCACTCTTCCCTATCAGCAGGGGGCTTACTAACAATCCACCTTAGTTTAATGTGTTAGGCAACACAGTACCAATTGATGTTTACTGAGTTCACACTTTAACAATCCCAAAAAATAATCTAGAACTTCTAACTTATAATCTTGCTAACAAACTAACCTAACAGGATCTGTTTGAGAAAGATTTGTTGTGTTTTCCAACTAGGAATTACCCCTAACAATTATTTAGCCTTAAGCTATAGAGGATAGTTATGCTAAGATGGATATGGGATGAAAACTTGAAGATATACGTGAGTTTCTTGAGTTGAGTGTTCTTGCGAAAATGGCTTGAATGTTTGAAGCTTGATAATTTCCGTTAATAACTCTGAAGGAGTGATCCCATATTTATAGAGGTTGAGATCAAAGATCCGTTGGAGAGAAATTTGAATCTCAGTCTATATTTTGGTAGCTTGCAGATATGAAGTGACGTTCTTAGGGATGACCATGCTATAAGCATGTAATTTTATCCTTTCCAGTTGTTTGACCCTAAGACTCCATACTGCGATCTGTCAGTCAAGTACATACGTGTCGATCTCACATTGGTTGATAAGTACACATATTCGGCGCTTGTCAGACCGATATAGTTGACATTCTTCTTGTTTGATCTTGTGTGTGACTTGGTGAATAATCTTCGTGAATAACTGACTTGAGCTTCTTTGATTAGTCGAGACTGATCAGTCTACCTTGAGTCTTCTGGTTCAAGTTGTCTTAGCACAACTTGAAACTCTGTTGATATCTTCACTAGAATAGATCTTCTGGTCTTCTTGTCTTGAACACTTCAGGTCTTCTGATCTTAGTGTGTTCTAATCTGAACAAGACTTAACCTATATATATTGAGTTCCCCCTCAATATATGGCCTATACTAATCGTCAGTTGTTTATACATTATCAGCTGGTTACCTATCTGATTCATCAGTCAGCTAACAGGTTTGACTGGTCATATTACACATGTTTTGGAAATTTAATCAAAACTATAATTTTCCTAACAATTGCCCACTACAAAAATATGACAATAATAACATCAAAAGTAATTTGTAATTATATTCTATATTAAAAAAAGAGCACAACCCCCAATACGCTCTCATCCCACAAATTCTCTCTCCCCCGTCTCTTCTGGAAAAAGCACCATAATTCCTATCTCTTTTTCTCTCTCTCTACTTTTTCCTCGTTCAAGGTGGTGGTGGTAGGTTTAGATTGACTGGTGGTGGGGGGTTTTAGTGGTGTGTTTGGACGGAAGCGCTCGGCGGTGGAGGTGGAGACGGGTCTAGGGATCTGGTGGCGGCGGCGTGGATTTGATGGGGATAGCGATGGATCGGCCTCAATTTTCATGCTTGGGAGAGGGTACAAGACGGCGGTGGTGGAAAGGGGTTTCACATTTTTTGCAGTGGTGGGGAATAGATCTAAGGTTTCTAGTGTCGCCACTAGGATGGCGGAGGCGAAGGTGGTGGTGGTTTCCTAAAAGGGGATGAAAGACGCGGTAATGGATGGCGGCGGATGATGAGGATGGTGGGGATGGCGGCGAAATCGTTGCGCTATTAACTGCGCGGCGGCGGATCGTGGAAAAATCTTTGAAGGTCATGTGTTCGATCCACATTCACCGCACCACTATTAACACACTGTTACGATCACACACGTACACGAGCACAACAAGCCAACACACTATCAATTCACACACTAGACTTTATACCATAACATAATACATATAAAAAAGAGATAAAATATATTTTATCGGAAGCACTATAAGTCGCGGGATGCCCAACAGGTCGTCATCTATGTACACAGCCACTCAAAACCTGCAGAAGCTTCACAACTTATCCAGTAAGGTCAGCTCATCACAACTCATCAGAATTACTTACAATGCACAAAATAGGTGAGACATATAAATCTCAGTAAGTAGAAATTATGCATGATGTTGTGATTCTTTAAAAATCCTCCCCATGCACTCTCTTTTGAAATCACCCATTTATTTATGAAACACTCGCAGGGCCCCTGGCACACAGTTATACAGCAGAATGAGCTCAACATATACATAATCAAATGGCCAATATAAATATCACATAAGTATGATCCAGACGTGAGGTCCACCCTCTTGTGGCCCAACAGGGGTTCTCCTCACACGTTAGGGCCCTTATGTCCACCAAGAAGTCATCCCTCCACGCCGAATCATAATGGTGCAGTCCGAGGATCCGCCCTCTAACGGCCCAACGAGATCCATCACCAAACTCGACCCCAGTCCGCTTAAGAAGTCCCCTCACTGAACACCTACCCAACATATCACAAATACTTTATAAGGGTTCTCCTCGCACTTACGCCCCTTATCATATAACATGCCCCACAAGGGTTCTCCTCGCACGTACTCCCCTTGTGTTTCCAATGTATAACCAGTGGTCGTGTTACACATCATCTGCTCAAATATCAAATCTAATAAAAGTATAAACTATATATATATATATATATATATACATATATTGCTCGAATTATTAACTAATTAAATTAACAATAAAAGTTAACCATTTCTCAATTAATTTTAGCCACATCAATTGAATGATGACACTTTTGGTGTTTAGTTGGTATTCCAACTGAGAAATCTTACACCTTTACTTAGATAATAGTAAAAAATGAGGGATAACACAATTATTAAGTATTTAAATATTTCATGACAAACATCTCATTACTTCTTTTGCAGCAGTTTGTTAACAAATTCCAACTGTTTGTTTGAAGAATGAATGGAAGATTGACAACTTGTGAGCCCATATATGATTTTGGGAGAGAATGCTTGAAATTTTTCTGGGCACATATGCAATGTGAAGATGCAATTGTTGAAGTGTATACGCAATGTGTTATGCGTGTATGTAATGTATTGTAGTGTATATGTAATATTGTTTTTAACAATGCATTTTTTGAGTCACATATGTAATTTATTATATATGTATGCAATATAGTTAGTGTATATGCAATATATTTTTTCATAATGCATTTTTCAGCACATATGCAAATCTATCTTGAACAATGCATTTTTTGTTAGCGAACGATTTTTATTTTGGCTGTGTACATTTTTCAGAGATTTAGTCAGCAAATTCGCACAATCGAGAAATAAATTTTAATAAAATTATTTTATTAATTACGAAAATAATAAGAAGCATCTTTTTTTCAATTAAAATGAAAATAATATATTAAATGAGAAAAAAAAAGAGATGGAGACTTGAGATTACCATAAAATAAAATAATTCTTAATTGAAGCATGACACTGCAGTTTTGTTGCAGTGTATTGTCCAATCAAAATTGCTTTTAACTTATTCAATTTTAGTAGATGGAAAGCAAGGGTATATTAGGCTTTTTACATGCCTCAAAAAAGTCAATTTGTTTTGGATTGCTACTTTGGAGTCAGAATTGTAGTTTATAGTCGGTTGCCCGTTTAAAAAGGTGTTGTATCTTATAGCAACCATACATGGACTTTTTGTAGTAAATAACAATTTACTCGATGCATGTATAAAATAGGATAAATTATATTATCATCCAAACAAATTCCGTGTTAGACAGAACCGCCTTATAGGTGTGCAATTAACTATGCGTAAAACACGTCAGATATTGTGTGCACAACGCCGTCACTTACAGAATTAGAAGTACTTTTTCAAGTGAGAATCAATATTCATTAATTAGTGAAAAATAAGCATAATTAGCAAGTAATTGGGTAAGTGGGAATGGAATAAGAATGATAATATATAGTAAGAAATAACAATAGGTATGATCATTATTACTGAATTGTTTGGTTGGTATATAAGAGTGACTCTTATTACTATAGATGATGTTTGAATAGTAAAAAGTATTTAATTATAGAAATTATCATATTATTTTATTTGAGTTAAAAAATATTTTATGAACAAATGATATTTAATTATTATAAAATGATATTAATAATTAATTTGGAAGTTTAATTTATTTTTTAAAAAAATTATACATAAACTTTAGTTGACAAACACTTTTAATTCCCCCTAAAATGTTGAGGAATGATATCAAAGTACTATTCATGAAATCAAAGTTTCTAACCAAACACTTAAATTTGACTCCATTCACATACCTCACCTCCAAGGTTGGAGCTCCCCCTAAATTCATTTCATTACAACTAGCCGAAACAGAACTGTTATCACGTCATTAAATTAAGTTGGTTCAATTTTACTTTAAAAAAAGGTCGGCACTCGAGCTGGAGCTGTACCTGATACAAGAGAAGATCCAAATCACAGAAATGGTAGGTATGTGAAAAGGAAAAAGTGAAACATTAGTCCTGGTATTTGTCATTCAAGACCACCGGACATAATGATGATTTTGAAAAGACAAATTTTAATTACAGATATAGATACGATACAGTAGACCAAGTCTGAAGGCACAGCCAGAGATCATTTTGTACATAATACGAGATGAAAGAAGCAAGCTGAGGCTGCGCGTGTGGTTTTAGGAAAGTAAAGCAGTTAGCTGCTGCTATTGGAAGCGTCGGGGTGAGTCTCGGAATCCTCAGGGGGCTGCTTGGGCACTGAAGCAGCTCCTCCGTTCATGCGAGCGCGTGCCTCAGCAAACATTCTCTGCTGCTCGGCCAATGCTTCTTCTTCCGTCATTTCAGCTCCGTTGCTCCATTTCCCACTTCTCATTGTGTCCTGTGCACCAACACCACTTATTAGCTGCCTGCTGCTAACATCTAGCATGTTACTATACAAGATATTTTACGACAGGATGATAAACTGACAACTAGAAAAGAGAAAGCAGAAAGGCTTTCTGTAAAATGTTTGATTTTCAGAATGGTGACAGTAAATCACTGAGTCTACAGCATTTAAAAAAGAGGGAAGCTTGAACGGGGTATAAATTGGGCATCGACGCTTTAACACTTGGGGAGGGGTGGGTATATTATACCCCGTCTCATACATGAGACCGTCTCATATGAGTTTTTGTCTTTAAAAAAAGCATGGGGCATGGGTACATAAAGAAGAGAAACTACTTACTATAGTCTCCAGCCTGTGCTGTTCATATGCAGCGTAGACATCTTCAATATACTCTCCAAATCCTAGAACCTGATAGATTAACGTGGACCAAATCCTTGGGTTTACAGCCGCTTATAACAACTAAAAAGAGTACGGAGAAAGGGAAAGGGTATCGACAAGAAATAGCTGCAGATACTCAAATTTGTTTGTTATGCACAAACAGGCTAGAGTTATTTAACTAGTCAATTTACAATGACAATCAAATCAGTTCTGATTGCCGTCCTGTCTGAATATAAGTAAGGAGTTTTAGATCACATCAACAAAAGGAAGTCAGAATACGGCTTATTCTCACGTAGATGCTGGGAAAATGCAAGAGCATCACAACACATAATATTAACAAACCATACCACTTCAAGAAGAATCAGGTTAGCAGTAGAGAACAGTAGTTAATCAGAAATGAAGAAAGTTGAAAACCTTAAAAGATCAACATAAAACACCCTCACTTTCTCATGATTCACCACAAATCAAAAGTGAGGACATCTCCACGATATGCCAAAATGAAATGTTTAACATAACATTGAAAACCATAAAAATCTCAAGTCATCTTAAAAACACCCTCACTTTCTCATGTTTTACCACAAATCAAAAGTGAAGACCTCAAATGAAATGTTTAACGTGGATAAACAAGAGAAATAGTACCAGATTACCAAGAGAACTTATTACCAGAATCCTACACAATCTTATTTAAATCAAGATTTATGAAATCTATTCCACGCGGACACTCGTATTCTTATTTGAATAAAGATTTGATAAATCTCTTCCTATGAGGAGACAAGAGTTACTCAAAAGTCAAGCGAAGACATCTCCACAATATGATAAAATGAAATGTTTAACACAACATTGGAAACCATAATAAAAAAACACCCTCACTTTCTCATGCTTTACCACAAATCAGAACTGTGAAGACCTCAAATGAAATGTTTAACATGGATAAACAAGAGAAATTGGACCAGATTACCAAGAGAACATATTACCAGAATCCTACACAATATCCCAAGCGGACAAGTATATTCTTATTTGAATAAAGATTTCACAAATCTCTTCCAATGAGACAAGAGTTAGTAACACAGCATAAGTAAAAACATAGCAAGAGAGATGATTCACGAAAAAAACGGGAAAAAGAACATAGTGTACAGCACAAGCGGCTAGAAAGCTGCTTTTGTTTCTTCCTTTTTTTTTCTCTTTATGTTTCTTATAAAAAATACATTTCATCTTTTTTACCAAATTTCCCTTGAACCCTTGGCCAAAAGTCAGCATTGTTTTCTTTTTTATGATTCTGTTGCTGTTTCATTTTGAGTTTTTTTTTTGTCTATCAGTCTATGTGTTTTATATCTCAAAAATTAAAAAAATGAAAAGACACATTACAGTGCGAAGACCTGGAAAGTACAGAGGCAAGCCTTGGGCGCACCCAACAACTATGCATTCAAGCTGCAGCAGAAAACATGCTCACACAAGAATACTTTTATGTTGTTCCACTCTTACCAAAATATTATACCCAACCAGTTGCCCAGTTATGCCTCTAAATCACTACAATTAAGATATCCCCAGAAATGGGATATATTTGAAACAAAAATAAATAAGGTAACTCCAAACATTACTCTAGTAATAATCTTAAATTTCGAAATCATATTACGAAATTCCCCAAATAGTGCAGTGAATGTGAGGCACATAAATAGTTTGAGTCTGCGAGGTCGCTGAACTCTAACTATGGAAGATTGATTCTAGAAATTTTATATGATTTGTAATAGAAGTATTGAGGTATAACAAAAAACAAAAAAAAAGGAGAAATAATTTCCACAGAAATCAAGAGCTATGATGGTTCGTCCACAACATCAAAGCGCACGGTCAATAATCCTTGCAAATGGACTACTAAGAATACATATTATAAAATTGAAAAGAACTACTAGAAGGAAATTCAAGGATAAGTAGTACAACACTTAGGTATCAGAGACATGGCTGGATGCATTGCATCACCAGAAGAACGCTTTTGTAAAAAGTAAGAAATTTATTAATTGAACTTTGTTTTAACTTGAGATATAAATATAATGCATAGACCCTATAATACTCCCTCCGTCCCAATCTTAATTGGACATATTTTGTTTCAGTCCGTCCCAATCTTAATTGGACATTTCCTTAAATAGAAATACCCACTTTAACTCACACCCTTCAATCACACACTTGTTTACAACATGCCACTCACTCATACCCTTAACACTTTATCAATTTATCACCTTTAATAATATTATTCTACTATTCAATGAAGTTGAATTTCCAATACTACCCTCAACACTTTATCACTTTATCACCTAAAATACTAATAAGCAACTCTTTCTTAAACTCCGAGCTTTGTTGTATGTCCAATTAAGATTGAGACGGAGGGAGTATTTATTCTAAAAAGGATAGCAGAATTTAATAATGAAGCGTGCCACTAATCCCAAAGATCCAAGGTTATTTTTACTTTTACCTGCATTAAAGAGACTCCATCTTATTTATACATGATTCTTTTCAGCAACAAAATTGTACTGCTTAACATGATAAGCGTATCAAAGAAAAGGCAGCACAAAGATGTTCCACATTCTTCTCATTTCTCAAGAGGTAAACAAGTTTGCAGGCTCCTCTATCCACAGTACACTACACATATCTATTGATAAACTTTTACAGAGAAGTGATGGGCAGGGAGTCCGCGAAAGATAATAGGAAAGTTGATAGCAGACGATTCTTTTGGCCAAGCTTGAAAAGGTTGATGGAATATGTTAAACCAATTACTAAAGCCAAAAACCCCAAAAAAATATGGAAGAAAGCAATTATAATACACTCAACAAACCACTTAAAGGCTACAATTGAAAGTAACTGAATCACTGACATAATAAGATAAGAAAGAAGAAAATAATTATTGTATAGGATCAGATACCTCCAAGGCCTTTAGCACATGTTCAGGTGCAATTGTTCTTTTCTCTTCCCTGTTACAGACTTCATTCGATTCTGATGAAATGAGATTAATAAATTCTGCAGAAGAAACGAACATGAAAAAGATTTAGCCATAAAAAATTGACATGGAATTTCATGATAAAGTCTGGCACAGAAGCTGTAAGTGAGACTTAGATGAAAGCGCAACAATAATTTAAATTTCACTAAACTGGTTAATTGTAGATCAGAAATGTGAAGAACGGAATGATGCTCAAAGCACTCACTTTTACTTGGCCAACTAATCAAAAAAGAGCCTTGAGATCTAGAGGAAAAATTATTAATATAACTATGACCCGTCCTTTGTCTGTTAAAACCTATCATTGCAGTATACGAAATCAGTATTGTGAGGGCCTAACTTCTTATATCAGCAATACATTTATTCCATGCCTTTAAAGGATGAAAATTTTAAAATATAAAAGCTACTCCCTCCGTCCTTTAGCAATTTGCACACTTTCCTTTTTGGTCCGTCCCTTACCAATTTGCACTCCTTAAAATGACAAAGAATCTCACAATCTCCACTTCACAATCTCCACCCTCACAATCTCCACCCTCCATCTACTTTGAAAAGTCAACAAAACACTAAAAAGTTACTTTTTCTTAATATGTGTGTCATTTTTAGGGTGCAAATTGCTAAGGGACGGAGGGAGTATATGATTTGGACATTCTACTTACATGCATGTATTAAACATGCAATGTAATGCAATATCATATGCCAGCCACTATATCTTTACTTTAAGTGTATAGTATTGCCCTCCATCCACCTACTGCGATCCACCACAATCTCCAGTGATCTAATCCCATTGGAAGACCACCAGCACCAACAATGCATCTGCTACTTCCAGCACTATCTTCACCAGAAGATCATTGAACCACCAAACTTTAATTTACTACAAATTACCACCAATAAGACCTCCACCAACCAATCATGAAAATTGCCTGAAGTAAGATAGAACCTTCTTGAAACTATCCCTAATCAGAATAAGCTCCATAGTAGACAGACAAGATGTCCTGAAGAGGACCAAGTCCAATTACAAATTTCGCTCCAATTTCTGGTGTCACAAATTAGGCATGAGGAAATTGATCTATGGCTTAACAGGTCGCGTTCAGAATGATGGTGATGGCTACGAAAGATTTGGTCCATGAGGTGAATTTGAGAGACGTGGAATGGTTCACATGACAGTGACAAGAAGAGTCAATTTGCAACCAAGCATTTTCCTTTATTAAGTAATGTTTGAATTCTCAGCTACAAATTAAGAGCCATAAATTGTTGGACAAAATTACATTCATTTAATGCCTTATAACAATATCTTACTATTGCAATAATAATTCATTCACTAATGATTCCATAATCAACTCCAAGTTCTTGAGATCAAGTTTACACACCTCTGACCAACCAAATTACACCATGAAGCAAAAATTTTGTGAATTGCAACAGTTATTGCAAAGACAGCAACTCTTCCTTCAAATTTCTACTTTCTCTACTGTTACTGAGAATTCTAAGCCAAATTCTGCATAGGATCAAGGACGCCTTCATCATCAATTTCTCAGAAGGAAAAGATTCATCCAAGTCTCATAGATCATACACGTGTACAAAATTATCTATTTAATCATTTAATGATATTCACTACTAGCAAAAATACAATATTTTGTAGGAAAAGAAGGTAAACATAAAAATATAAACAATCGAGTATATCAATTACTTAAATAGAACTTCCTAGGTTGCAAAGGAGTTTTATGTTTGAGAGCACTAAAGTTTAACCACTTCAATTGTATCAAAAAAAAAGTGATTACAAATTTAAATAAGAAGTTCTAAATATGAAGGATCAGACCACTAATGGAAGAACATACAGATACAATAAGAGTCATCATAATGAATATAAAGTATGCCATGTAAGCCCAAAAAAAAATTACACACCTACACAGCATTCGATCAGAAGATCTTGAGCATCTCTTGCAACACGAACATCTGGAGGAAGCATCTCCTTGATGATTTTTGTCATGGTCGCTGAAAGGAAATAACTATTTCATTTGCAAGTAATTGAATTCATGTAAAGTGATTTAATTTTGAAAATATAATAGAAGCCTAGAGTGCATGGAAGTATTCATGATGCTTCTTACACAAAATCAAGCTCAATTACAAAGCCTAAAACACGTATTTAACATCCATAATAGCAATCAATACCTTGAATTGATTATGGCCATATTTCAAAAACATGATGGTGATCTAAACTTCACAGCATCTCTCATCGGTTATGCAATTATTAATTACGGATAAGTTAACATGAACAGAAAAAAGCTCGATGAGTCTGTTTGAATAGCTATCTTCACATTGAAATAAACAGGTTATGCCAGAATGTTTATGCAAATGTATTTCCAGATTGCTTTTATTAATCACATAACTAGTATGAAAACCATACACTCGAGAGTTCAATCAAATCCACACTCAGGTCAGAGTTTAGACGTTATATGGTTCAAACACAGAAAATGCAAGTCCTTATTACTCTAATTGCACAGGATTAGAGTCTAAAACATGGTCCATTTTTTAGTGTAACCATGGAAAGGCAGACTTGATCCAAGGCCTCCTAAGTCGGATGATCTTCTATTCTCTGTACAATTCAATTTAGGAAATAGCGTAACAAGTGAAAATCATACCATCTGCGGTGTTCAAGTCTAAATAGACTAGCAAGAGAACTCAAAAATACATCATGTCTCATTAGTAATCAGTCTATAAATCCGAGAAAGAGCAAGAGTGTTCATTGCTCTGTTATTAACAAGATAATATAAAGGGGTTTTGAATTTAGAAATTGAAAATTTTATTTTCCACAATTTCTAATTGTCTCCAATCATCATTACAAGGCTCTGGATTACTCCTTGCTCTAGATATATTGCCTTGATATCATATTGTTATTTCCACAGCAGCACCTCCCATTGATACGAACAATCCTACTATACTCAAGAGCTAAGGAGCAACAACAAAGCATTATAATACAGCTTGCTTTGAAAATCACAAATTCGGGGAGAGCAACTAGTGCATAAAAGACTTGTTTATTTGAGTTTTAATAGCGTGTTGCAAAAGTCAGTTCTCCATGTCACAGGATTTAGGTTATTCGTTATCCACTGAATCTAGTCCATATGCAATTCGTAATTATTAAAGGCGCAGGGCGTCCCACCAAAGCATGCCTCTTGAATATGGAAAAATGAAATTAAAAGAACATAATAGTGAAGCTCTATTATTTGAGGAATAGCCCAATGGGTTAATCTTATCTAAATCAAGACTTTCCAAATCTCTTGCTGTATGAAGGAGATATAATCTAAAGATTCTTAACTAAACAAAGATTTGTCAAATCCCTTTTTTAAGGAAAGAGTTTAAAACAGAGCACAAGTAAAAGTGCAGAAACGGAGATAAGATTCACAAAAATAAAGGGGTTGCAGGGGAAGAACCTAGTATACAGGGGCAGCGGCATAGTTTAAAAGTTTCTTCTTTCTTTACCAATTTTCCCTTTAAACCCTAGGCCTAAAGTCAGAGCTGTTTTCTTGTTTCTGATTTTGTCCCTGCTTTCTTTTGAGTTCTTTTTTTTCTAGGCAAAAAAAGTGTTTTTTATTTAAAAAAATTGTACAAAAAAGCACGTGTTGGCTGTTGGGATGAGGAGATCGGCAAAATGCGCCGCCTCTGCCCTGGAAAGGCGCAAACCGTGAAGCCACGTGCGCCCTTTAAAAACTATATGCAAATAGATTTCAAATTTTCCTACAATTATTTCTGTTAATGTTACTTTTCTGTCAGTTTACCAGAAAAAATGCTTGAGTGTGTTACAGGGATCTAACAAACTGGCTGCCCATAATAACAACCTAAGAAGAACCACAATTACACTATTCAGAATTGGATATAAAAAATCCTGAATAAAACCAAGAAACTGGGCACACATTCAATACAACTATTCTTTAAGCTGCTGTGCAAAAGTAAGGGACCATGGTTTTGTGAGATCTCAAAACAGTATATTAATCAAAGTATAAGGCGACTGATGAAAACCCTCTCTGAATGCTAACCCTAATCCAAGCAATAGCCAAGTACTGAAATCCCTAGACGTCACTGAATACCTCAATATACAGTAAATAATTTATGAATCATCCATGTACGAAGTTTCAGAAAGGAAATTTTAAGGACGAGGGGAAAAAAGAGCAACAATCGCATGAAGTGATTGGGGGGGAAGGGGGGGAACCTTTAGGAAGGGAAGCATCCTCTTTCGTTCTACCAACAATGTCCATGGGTTCCATTTTTACCTTAAAAAACGAAACAATATTGTGACGTAAGGATTGAATTAAAAAAAAAAAAAGGATGTGAAAGAAGAGAAGATTGGAGTTACCTGACAATTATAGGCGGTCAATCTGTAAAACCAGAAGAACAAAATAAAGAAAGCAATATTGATGGAAAGGGGTATCAATGGTGTGATGCAGGTGGCCGGAGTCGCAGACGGTGGTTCATGGTAGAGAGAGATTTCACCAGTCAATCACGCAATTGCTATTGCTATTGCTATTGCTAACCCTAATCTGCTGCAACTTCGCCTCATCTCATTTTACACGACACTCATGTATAAATATTACTACAAGTACTAGATACTACGAATTTTCATTTTAAATTATAATATAAATTCAATTTAAATATTAAATTTTCTATTATGATTGTGCTGTAAATTGTAATGGTGGCGAAATCCTGCACTTCAATCGCCTCTATCCTATTTAATTTAATTTTCTCTCCGCCTCAATAGCATTCAATTTTCTTTTGAGTGTTTTAATTAAGGAATAATAATAAAATAATAAAATTAAATTATAGTTTTGAATATTGAAAGAGAGAGGAAATAGGTATATGAAGTAATGAGTGGAGTAGTTAGTGATATTTTTTGTAATATTGTGTGAAAAGTGAAGATAAAAATTATGGGTAGCGAAGTTACTTTTTCCATTTATGGAAGAGGAAACTTTGTGACGGATAAAATGGAAAAGTGGAAACTTATAGTGGGGGGGAGGAGTATAAATCTGTAAAAATAAAATTTGAAAAATAAAAAAATAATGAAAAATAATATTCTCTACTTCCCCTTCTTAGAGTTGATTTTATATATGCATCGTGTAAGTTATGTGTATTTTTTAAACGTGCAACTTTTTTTTTCTAAATGTTCAACTTGTTTACATTAAAAATACACAATTTGTTTTATACTGAACAAGTCGAACGTTTCATTGTAAATAAAATGGACATTTCAAGAAGACAAGTTCAAGAATTGCAAGATGCACCTAGTGCATATAAGACTTTGCCCCCTTTTTATTATTGAGAAAATCCATTTTTAACCCATTTCTCATTTAAAAAGTTGTTTTTTATTAAGAGTTTTAGTTTCGTTCTTTTTTAACAAAGAGATTAATTTTTGGGTCATTATACCTTTAATTAAGTTAATAAAAAATTGGAAAAAAAATGGTAGTGCGAGCTTCATTAAATAGTGGTACGGGGTTAACATATTGTAGTGTGAACTTAATTAAATTGTGGTATAAACTTAAAACATAATTAAATTGGTGGTACGGGCTTCATTATTTTATTTTATTTTAAACCCTTCAAACATCTCAATATTATACTATATGTCATTGTTTTCTCACACTAAAGTCAACTTTATCTCTTTTAATTTACAATACATGTCATTATTTTACCATTCAACTCTTCTCAGAAAGCAAATTTATCCCTTTTAATACTAATAAACAAGATCTACATTAAAACTCGTTCGAATAGTAAATTTTTAAATAAAAAGGGACTGGTGGGAACATGAGATAGTAGCGATGCGCCCATTAAAAGAAAGATTTGAATAGATAGAAAAGGAATTCATAGAGAGGCCAAAGAATCGGTGATGAAAATAGATATGTTTTTTTTTTTTGGGATACCAAAAGAATTTTTATCTATATATATATAATCTATTGATGTGGCATAAATATCGTCTGTTTTAAGATGGTGACACATTTATAAAAATTACAAGATTATGCCATCAGGAATGATCCGCTAAAGGACCCTCATGGGGCTCTAGCCCCTTCTATGGTATTGTTTACGACTTCAGAAGAGAGGATAAGAACTGATCGAGTAATGACTATTGTTTGACTAGATGTCGACTAAAGTTGAGCAATCAGGTTAGGCCCACGTGGGAGTGTCAATCGGGTCTTAGCCAATTTAAGGGAAGAATATTCCAAGGATCCGTTGAGGAAGTTGTGGTTTGTTGAGAGAAGAAGGGAGTGCTTACGTGGAACTAAAGGAAGGAATGGTGAGGACGAGTGGACTCGGTCTCCAAGGCGATAAGGATTGAATTGGCGGAGAGTGTTTTTGACAGAGGGGAGTTAGTTGAGAAATAAGTGGAGGCCGAGAGTGGAAGATAATCTCGATTGGTTAAGATATTCAAAGAAGCTGAGGAGGGAGCTTGGCGGTTGAGATATTTGCAGGCCAAATGAGTGGCAGACTTAGTGTGCTTAGCCCACGAAAGGTAAGGAGATTGAATTCAATTTTCAGGTATTATAAATAGGACATTCATCACACACAAAACACACTAATTCTGAGATACTTTCTACTTTTAAACTTGACTACTTGCCTATTTTTTATAGTAAACACGAGCGATTTAGAGAGGAAAATGTTGAGTGAGATTGTTATTGCGTGTGAGATCTCCCTCCTTGTGATTTGCATGGTTTTCCGGTCTTTTGACTTGAGCGTCGGAGTGCCCGCGCCGGAGAACCTCCGACGTGTTTTTCAGATACCTCTTGGTACTGGAGAGGAGCTACGATGTGGGATTGACATATACATTTTGCGTCTCAGGTTCGACTCTTGCAGGTACGTTAAATTTGCATCTATCATCTATAATATATAATCTATAATCTATTATCTATAATCTATAACATATTAAAAAATAATTTGGGGTTGGAAATCATTTTTGGACCATTTTGCCCCTATCATTTTTTATTTTGTTCAATTTGTCCCTTCTTTTAATTTTTTTATTTTGTAACTTTACTTAATAACTACTTTTAAATATTTTACCTCTTTAATTTGTTCGATTTTGTCTCATCTTTTATTTTATAATTTTACTTAACAATTATTTTTAATTCTCATTTTTTATTTTATTTTTAAAATTTGTATTCAATTATAGCATGTGGTCTGGTGTTGAGAATCATATATTGAATCATTTTACCTCTACAATCTTTTAATTTGTTCAATTTCGTCTCATCTTATATTCATTTTATTTTGTAACTTTATATAATAACTATTTTTAATTCTTTTATGTATATCCTTTTTTAGTTTTCTCAATTTCATCTCATGTTTTATTTATTTTATTTTATAACTTTACTTAATAATGACCTTTAATTCTCATTTTTTATTTTATTTTTTTATTACAAAAATGGAGGCTAATTGAACAACTAAAAAGTAATTAATTTTAATTTTTTTTCTTTTTATCTAATTTGAAAATATAGTTTTTTATATATTTTTTATATGCATGTGTTTTGTATATTATATGTGTTCAGGTACTTTATTTTCTTTAATAATTGTAGCTCTAAAATTTAAAGAACCTATTTACATTCTGCTTTAGTAAATGTGGTGGGTATAATAAGGATCTGGATATCTTTGGATGAAACTCCAACATGATTAGTTGCTACAATTACTACTGTCATGATGTTTGTCCATTTAATTGTTAAAACTTCAATTTACAGATTTGGGAAGGTGAGCAGAATGGGACTATAAGTTTAATTTTTTATAATTATTTTGCTTATAATTTTTATTTCTTGGATTTTTACAATGGTTGAAGAAAACAAAGAGGAAAGCTTTTTGTGCTTTCAAAATTAAGGAATGTATATTTTTTTCCTTAGAATTTGTGTTGATGTAGCTTTAAATTATGTGAAAGTCACATTATGTGATTCATTTTGATCTCATCTTATTTGATATTTACTTTGCGATTCATTTGTAGGAGTTCTTTTTTGTAGACAATATAAGATAAATTACACAAAGATGACTGAAAAATAAATAAAACAATAAACAAATTGAGGCACCTGAAATTCACGATTTTCTTAAATCGAAATACGTCAATCACTCTTGGTGCTAGTGATTTGTAGAACGTCCGTTTCCCAGAATACAACAATGATAACAGGAAATTTAGCACGAATATCGTACTCTAGCGAACCGAAAATCTCCTGACTTACACCACCGGAGGGCCAACGAAAGAGCAGAAAGTATGTGTGTAGCAAAGTGCTGGAACAATAACTGTATGAACTTTCAAAATTCGTGTGTTTCTCAATTCTTGAACCACTCTATATATAGAGCTTCAAAAATCTGAAATTGCTGGATGAGCCTTGATGAGCCATAAACATGGCTGACCAAAAACTGCCGCAAAATTCAAATTCGAATTTGAATTTTATTGTAACTTCTGCTTGCAGCACTGAATTCAGGTTGTGAAACTGTCATGCAAAATAAATTTCGAGAAACTGCTCATTTCATTTGAATTTGAATAGCCACATGTGTTGGGAAAAAGAAAATAAATTTAAGGCAAAAGTTATTTTGCCCGTCCGACACCAACTCGGTGTGACATTCGTGTACGCATGTAGCGCTCGCACACAAGTTCACACCCCGAAGACAATTTCATCCATGATTTGCACCCCCCCCTGTACGTCCGCGTGGAGGTTGTAGGATAATCATGACATTAATTTACAACTCACACAATTTACAAGTTACAACTACATCGTTTCTCATTCAATTTTTCCAACAGTCCCCCACATGAATGGGAAATCATACAAACACAAAAATTTGGTGATATAAGTCAACGTTAGAAACTTACACAGGATAGGTAGGTGTTACCCTTTGAATCTTCCCTTGTGAATGTACACTTAGTTTACTGGTTAGATAGTAGACACGATGTCTTTGAACTATTCACTATTTTGTGTAAGCATTAATGCACCCCACTCAAGGTCTTTCTAACGATATCCAGTTCTTACGATTATGTTCGTTTTGGCCATGAACATTCGCCTGGTTCTGTAAAAGTGTTTAGGAATATGCCTCACAATATTCCCTTCGAAGCGGCCCCTCTTCCTCTCTTACATAGGTGATTTATTTTAAGAGTATCTCAAACTCTTCTCAAATCATTAATAGCCTTTTGCTAATCCTCACTACATATCACTATCACATCTTTAGGCAATGGGCTCTTGGGATTTAATTTAATCATCTCCCACATTTCAGTGATACATGAGTTTAGACGATTAGGTTGTCTTTTTTAACCTAGTTCTTGGAATCTCCAGTCAGCTAGGTAAGGTTTTCCTTCATCTCAACCCTTTCTTAAGGCTTTTAGTCTCATTCCTCTTGAAGATGTGGCAACCAACTCTCCATTTAACCCCTTGGTTAGTGGATTCGCAATGTTATACTTAGACCTTACGTTGTCTATTGAGATAATTCTAGTTGAGAGTAGTTGTCTAATGGTATTATGTCAACGACGAATATGTCTTGACTTACCATTGTTCAAGTTACTTTGTGCTCTTCTAATTGCAGATTGACTATCACAAAGAATGCATATTGGTGGCACTGGTTTCGTCCACTTTGGAATATCTTCCAAAAAATTTCTAAGTCACTCGGCTTTTTCACCACATTTGTCTAGAGTTATAAACTCAGATTCCATGGTGGATCTTGCAATTACTATTTGTTTAGAAGATTTCCACGATATAGCTGCACCGCCAAGAGTTAAGACATATCCACTCATTGACTTAGTGTCCTTCATATCGGATATCCAATTTGCATCACTGTAACCTTCAATTACAGTTGGATTTTTATTTTTTTTGATCGGGCAAAGTTAGTTGTTATTAGTTAGTAGTTAGTACACCAAGCACCCAAATACTCCACGAAATCACCAATCCACCTTATAACTCCTATAACTCCAAATTCATTCCCAAAGGGAATTGAACCCGAGTCTCCCACTCAAATGAGGAGCCCAGTGGCCAGATGGGCTAAGCCACCTGGTTTAATTACAGTTGGATATTTCATATAATGCAGCCCGTAATCTCTTGTATACCTTAAATACCTAAGTATTCGTACAATAGCTTTCAAGTGACTTTCACTCGGATTACTAGTGTATCTACTTAGCTTATTTACTGCATAGACTATATCCGGTCTAGTACAACTTGTTAAGTACATTAGACTGTCTATCACTCTTAAGTACTCTACTTGACTCACACCTTCACCTTTATTTTTGGCTAGGTGTTGACTAGGACCTATTGGAGTTCTAGCAAGACCCGAGTCGTCCTTGCTAAACTTTTCTAGAATCTTGTCGATATAATGAGTTTGACTCAAAACAATTCCTTATGATATCTTATGGATTTTAATCCCAAGTATTACATCAGCAATTCCCATATCCTTCATATCAAATTTTGAATTTAACATGTTTTTAGTGGATTTTATCATTTTATCGTTTATTCCAACGATAAGTATGTCATCTACATAAAGACAAATGATTACATACCCATCTACCATCTCTTTTATGTAAACACATTTATCAAATTCATTTATTCGGAATCCATGTTCTAACATGACATTATCAAATTTAACATGCAACTGTTTTGGTGCTTTTTCAAGCCATACAAAGACCCTTCACCAATTTTTACACACTTTGTTCTCTTAGAAAAGCTGTTGTTACATCCTTTTAGAAAAGTTGTTTTTACATCCTTTTGATGTATTTCAAGACTTCTCAAAGCAGATATTGTTACTATTAATCTTATTGATGTAATTCTCATCACGGGAGAATACATATCAAAATAGTCAAGACCTTCATTTTGTCTATAACCTTTAATTACAAGTCTCGCCTTGAATTTATCAATGGTCCCGTCAACTTTCATTTTCCTTTTGAAAATCCACTTATAACCTAGTGGTTACTTCCCGGAGGAAGATCCACTAATTCCCAAGTGTGATTTTGCAAGATAAAATCAATCTCACTTTGAATTGTCTCTTTCCATAGAGGACCCTTGGAAGAATTTACAGCTTCTTTGAAGCTTTGAGGCTCACTTTCAAGCATATATGTTAGAAAATCCGGACCAAAAGATTTTTCCACCCTAACTCTTTTACTTCTTCTAGGTTCAACCTCTACTTCTTCAATAATATTTTCAATTGTTGTATTTGTTGGGGTTATACTGGAAAGTATGCTTTTATTGTATAACCAAACTGAATTTCTTATTTATTTACTGAAATAAATTATTTATCATTGTTGCATTAAATATGATTGAATGTTATATATATTTACTGCATACCTGTTCAATAAATAGTACGTGTTACATTGTAGTTAATTTGGTGATACCAGATCACGGAAGATCAAATTAACAGTTCCTCGTAACTAAGTACAAATTCACAACCTAGATGGAAATGAACAAATTACACTAGTGCATTATGATGTGTTGAATAGGACCTACAGGAGGATAAATTCTTCAGTACTGAATATAGAAGAATTAGACCTCAGTGGTTTGTTATTTCTTAATCTCCATTCCTTAAATAGGATCGTGTGAAATTAATAACTATTGTTTTGACTTATGATGGGAAGAGAATCAACGTGATTCGATACCTTATATCTTGGGCAATATTATTAATTACACAACGATTGTTAAGATTTAATACGGAGAATCGTGTGCAAGCACGTCTTGCTTGATTTGTCCCCTTGGTGGGCTCAGAAGCTTTATCATACCAAATCTTGCAAGTGGAAATTTATTTCCGGTATGGATAATAATGTTGAGTTGTCTTACTCCAAGGATAAATATATTAATTAAATAAAGCTCTTTCAGTGACTTAATTAATTAGTGGACTAGATAATCTTAAACACGGGAAATAATAACCGGGAGCCATATTATTGAAGCATCGTAATATGGATTAAGATGGATAGTTCAATATTAATTTTATAGTGGAATAAATTAATATTAATGGGCTTGAATAATATTTTGGCTTAATATTAAAGTTTCATGGCCCATTGGAGGTCCAATCTTAATTCTCCTAAAGGCCCCCCAAATAGCCTAATATGAGTCCAATTAATGAAAAGGAGAAGAAAATATTATTGCCCTATTTTTCCTAATATTTTCGAAAATTATGGGACAAGAAAGGAAAATATTTTCTTGATTTTCTTGAAACGATTTTTATGGAAAAAGATAAGTATTCTTCCAATACAAGATTTTTATGGAAAAAGATAAGTATTTGATATATTCAAGATTACTTCTTGCACAAGAATTAAAGATCTTCCCATATCCAAATTATGCCAAATTTTCGACCACTCCTAGCATTATAAATAGGGGATGATTTTTTCATCCCCAATGCAATTCCATGTGTTGAAAAAATTAGAAATCCACAAAGGTGGTGTCATATATTTTTGGTTTTATCCTTTATTAAAATCGTTCGTGAGAATCCTTCCACCAGATTACGTTCGTGGACGTGGGACATACTTGAGAATGCACTTTGGGTTGATCCATCATCTCAACGGTTGTCTCTACAAGAGGTATGTAATCTCGTAAATCCTAGATTCCGCATGCTTAGGATTTACGTGGATTATGTGTACGCATGTTGTTGTTGTTTTTTAATTATTATGTTGAATTAATTTAGGACTGATTGATGTTAGTAATTAATTGAATAATTTAAATACACCTCGAATAGATCTGGGCACCCCGTATTTCCCAACAACTGGTATCAGAGCCTCGATTTTGAGCTATGTATTTAAATTGTTATTTAAATGTGTTGGCCATTAAATTTTATTGAAAATTGGATAGTAGAATTGTTAGATATGTTTTGCAGGTATCCAATTGTCATGGTATTTAATGTATTTATTTATTTCATGCGCATGATTGGTTTTATTTCGACTCGTTCTGATTTGTTTTTCTCGTGAGAAAATCCACGAGTAGACTAGATTATTTGATTTGTTCAATGTAATAGACTAGTCTAGATTTTAGGTTTATTTATTTTTGTAAAATAAATTGTAACCTGATCGAAGACGAAGACGGAGACGAGAAGTTAAGACGGATCTGGAACCGTATGCGGGCGGGATCGGCCCTAGACACGCACGGGCGTGCTGGGGCACTGGGCGGGGGAGCGCTTGAGGCGCACGCCAGACACGCCAGGCGGACAGGCGCGAGTGGCCGAAGGGGGGGAGGCGCGCACATATGCGCGACCCGCCCGATCCCCTGCCGAGGCTATCGAGGCCCACGGGCGACGCGCGATGCGCCTAGGCGCACGGGCATGATCGCTTGGCCAAGTGGCCGGCCAGATGTGGATGTGCATCCCGGCTGCGAGCTACTTGGCGTAGCGATTCGAGATGTAATTTTTTTTCGAGATGAACGAGTGGGAGAAATCAAGATGGATTTTCTTCAAGATCAAGACAAGGAAAATTAAACCATGACAATTGGATAATTTGTGCCCAATATGTTTAATTTATGTTTTGTTTTGATATGCTTTTTCTTATGCTTCTGTTTAAATTCGTTTAATGTGTTTGCATAAGATATTGCTTGTGAAAAATCTCAAAACTCAAAATTACTAAGTATTTTTTATAATTAATTTGGTTTTGAATCAAATTAATTTGACCTACATGATTTATTTATTTGTGAATTCTTTTGGAGAAATCTCCCCAACGGAGCAGCCAAAAGATAGCCTTCACATGAATAAATTCCCAAAATGATGATTGTGAATTATTATTAGTGGCGACGATGACCCTCTCAACGAGGCTCGATCAAAATGAAATAAATGGTTATTACTTAGTATAAAATTGATATGCATATACTTCTCCGAAGTCCCTGTCAATTTTATATTGGTCAAGTGGGAGCCAACTATTACTTTTTTTTTTAATTAAAAGTTTTGTAACTGTTCTTGTTTGTAACTTGCTCAAATGTGTTTAAATAATGGCCCACCCAACGTGGCTTATTTAAACTATTTTGGGATGTTGGCTGATACATGTTCATATTTTTTTGAGATTTTAATATGATTCATGGTATCGAATTATGTGATGAATTTTTTCTGTTTTAATTCTAGCATTAATATGAAAATGTATGCTTATTTCAGTTCAGCTATGTCACAACCTTTTAATCCACTGTTAATATACTTAAAGTCAATAGAATTGTATAGGAAACTATGTAGATTGGAAATTATTTATTCTCTTGACAATGCAATAGCATAAGTCCGTCCTTGACAAACCTAAACTCTCTCAGACTACGAATGTGAGGAATATCATAAGTAGTGGTTAAGCTCCAATGAAATGGCTAAGTGTATCACCTTGACTTCAACGTCAGATGTGTTGAAACACCGACACCAGAACTTGGAAACCATTGCAGCTATTTTGATAGATCTTAATGAATTCTTCGCTCACCAGATTCGTAAAGCGAGTCAGATAGCCATACAGAATTTGTCCCCGTGGAAAATGGCATTAAAAAGTGTCAAGAAAAAGACCGACAAACGAAAATGCTTAATTGCAGTCTAAGAAGACATCGGAGGTCTGCCTGTTCCAAGCCCAAGAGGGCTGGAAAGAAAGGTAATTCTCATGCACTAGTTGTTGAAACTTGATTAGCGATGTATACTCCCCATTCTTGGGTAGTTGATACGGAATCCACTGATCATGTTTGTTTCACGGGTTCAAAGTGACCCAACAACTTAGTGAAAGTGAGATCCTCATCACATTGGGCGATGCTACGAGAGTGGCAGCTGAAGCAGTGGGAGACGTGCACCTGTCTTTTGAAGACAGAGTTTTAGTTTTGAGAGACGTTCTTTACGTTCCTATTTTCCGTAAAAACCTTATTTCCGTTTCTAAACTATTTTCTGATGGATATAATGTTCGTTTTAAAAAGCAAGTTACTATTTTTCGTAATGATGTGTTTATCTATCATGGAATTTTACGGAATAATCTCTATACTATTAACTGTGCACAACACTCAAAAATGCATCTTATAATACATTGAGTGTTTCAAGCAATAAGAGAAAATGTGAACGAAATAATTCTTTGGCATCTCAGAGTAGGTCATATTAATCTGAATAGGATTCAAAGGTTGGTGAAAGATGGTTCGCTGGAGGACCTACAACTAGAACCACTTCCAATTTGCGAATCATGTTTAGAGGGTAAGATGACCAAGAGGGCATTTGGAGCCAAGGGGACAAGAGCCACAGAAGTGTTGCAAATCGTTCACACTGATGTGTGTGGTCCAATGTCAACCAAAGCTAAAGGTGGCTACGAGTATTTTTTGACTTTCATCGATGATTACTCAAGGTTCGGGTACATTTTCCTTATGAAGCATAAATCGGAAACTTTTGATAAATTCAAAAAGTTTAAAGCCGAAGATGAAAAGCATAGGGAAAAGAGTATCAAGTTTCTACGATCTGATCGTGGAGGCGAACACCTCAGCAATGTATTTTTGAACTACCTGTCAGACGAGGGTATTGTTTCCCAGTTGACTGCACCCGGAACCTCTCAAAAAAACAGCGTGGTAGAACGAAGAAATAGAACACTCTTAGAAATGGTCAGATCCATGATGACTTATTCAGATCTACCCAAGTCATTTTGGGGTCACGCCTTGGAAACAACATCTTATGTTCTGAACTTAGTGCCATCCAAATTGGTTCCCAAAACCCCGAGAGAGTTGTGGACCGGGCGCAAGCCCAGTCTGAGATACTTGAGAATCTGGGGGTGTCCGGCAAACGTGCTAGACAAGGAAGCTAATAAGTTAGACGCACGTTAGGAGCTAAGGTTGTTCATAGGGTATCCCATGGGAACGAAGGGGTGCATGTTCTATGGTCCTGATCAAAAGGTGGTAATCAGTACGCACTTTAGATTCTTGGAAGAAGACTATATGAACAATAGAAAGCCCAAAAGTGAGATTACCTTAGATGAATTAAGAGGGCAAACTCATGTACCAACTGTTCAAGTTGATATACCAAGCGTCACACCGACACAACCGGAACCTCATCGTAGTGGGAGGGTTGTCCGACAACCTGAGAGATTCACGGGGATAGTGAATCAGACCCGTGGTCCTACAAAGAGGCGGTCCAAGATAAGGATTCGAAATCCTGGCAAACTGCGATGGAAACCGAGATGGGTTCAATGGACCATAATCGAGTGTGGGAGTTAGTTGAACCACCCAGTGGGGTAAAACCCATTGGATGCAAGTGGGTCTACAAGAGGAAAAGAGGACAGGACGGGAAGGTGGAAACCATTGAAGCTAGGCTAGTGGCAAAGGAATACACTCAGAAAGAGGGTATCGATTATGAAGAAACCTTTTCGCCTGTAGCCATGCTTAAGTCCATCCGTATTCTCTTGGCAATAGCTGCACATCTATATTTTTAGATTTGACAAATGGATGTCAAGACAGCTTTCCTATATGGAATTCTTGACGAGGAAATTTATATGCAACAGCCTGAAGACTTTATTGCGAAAGGCTAACAACATCTTGTTTGCAAGCTGAGGAAGTCCATTTATGGATTGAAGCAAGCATCTCATGCTTGGAACCAATGTTTATATCAGGTAATTAAATCTTATGGGTTTGATCAAAATGATTTTGAGGGTTGTGTGTATAAGAAGTGTGATGGAACTGCCTTGATATTCCTAGTACTATACATAGACAATATTCTGCTCATTGGAAATAATGTAAAGGTTTTGTCAGACGTAAGGGTATGGCTGTCAAAACAGTTTGATATGAAGGACTTAGGGGAAGCCGGACACATCCTTGGGATCAAGATCACTCGAGATTGCAAGAAAATGATGGCAGACTTATCGCAAGCTTCATACATAGATACAGTCTTGAAGCGTTTCAGCATGCAAGATTCCAAGAAAGGTTTTGTACCTTTCAGACATGGAATCCATCTATCCAAAAACATGTGCCCTAAGAAAGGAGATAGATGACATGAGAGACATTTCTTATTCATCGGCAGTAGGAAGCCTCATGTATGCAATGTTGTGCATGAGGCCGCATATCTGCTACGTCGTAGTCATGGTAGTGAGATATCAAAGTAACCCGGGAAATCAACACTGGACTGCTGTTAAAAATATTCTAAAGTATCTGGAAAGAACGCGGGTTAGAATGCAGGTTTACCAGTCAAACAATTTATTTTCGGTGGGATACATGTTGGGGTTATACGTGAAAGTATGCTTTTACTTTGTATAACCTATGTATTAAACACTTATTTACTGAAATAAATTATTTATCATTGTTGCTTTAAATATGATTGAATGTTATATATATTTATTGCAAACCGTTCATAGCACGTGTTACATTGTAGTTAACGTGGTGATACCAGATCACAGAAGATCACGTTAACATTGCCTTGTAAACGAGTGCGTGTTTCACCACTTAGATAGATCCGAACAATCTATTGGTAGAAGTTGATGTGTAAGACTCAGATTGGCTTGTCTTGACTAAGAGATTACACTAGTGCATTCGATCTTGTTGAAGCGGACTACGCAGAGAGAGGATAAACTCATTCGGACTGACTTAAGGGATGAAGAGTTAGACCTCAGTGGTTGTTGATTTCTTAATCTCTGTCACTTAATAAGGATTGTGTGTGATTAGTGTTGGGGTTATACGTGAAAGTATGCTTTTACTTTGTATAACCTATGTATTATACACTTATTTACTGAAATAAATTGTTTATCACTATTGCTTTAAATATGATTGAATGTTATATATATTTATTGCAAACCGTTCGTAGCAAGCATTACATTATAGTTAACGTGGTGATACCAGATCACAGAAGATCACGTTAACAGTTCCTTGTATAAGAGTGCGTGTTTCACAACTTAGATAGATCCGAACAATCTATTGGTAGAAGTTGATGTGTAAGGCTCAGATTGGCTTGTCTTGACCAAGAGATTACACTAGTGTATTCGATGCGCTGAAGAGGACTGTTGGTCCCGGTGCAAACGAGTCTTACACGTGTTCAATGTTTTTAAAACTTTTTCTTACTGAGGTCAGCTTGGGTCAGATAATCCTGAAGATTAGGTTCTGACAAACACAGATCGCTTCCGAGTCAAAGTCTCTCTTGAGGCGGTGATCTGGCGCTTTCGAAACCTCGAGATAATCCCAACCGAGTCCGAGTTTGAGAGATCTGAGTTGCTTGGATCAAATAACTAACTTACTGAACCCTCAGAAGAGTAAGTTCAGTTTGGTAACTATCTATTCTAGCTACTCAGATGTGCGGAATGGTTGGCCCTTTAGTTTATACTCGTTTTAAGCTTTCTTTGAAAACCTTCCTTTAATGGAATAGTGATTAGGTTTGTGATTCAATTGCATGCAACTTCCGATTGGATTGATTCCAACCGAAATATCGGTGAAAATATGCTTTCAAACTCGGTGATGCAGCGGTTAAGCCGGATAAAAGCAATAAACAAACAAAGCAATTATAGTGGTTCGAGAGACTCAAGCTCCTCGTCCACTCTCTCGATCCTCGAGAGAAATTCACTAATCACCGAGCTTTTACGACTACCTCGCGTAGTTTACTTACTCAACTTCGCCTGAGCTTTTCGACTACTCCCGTAGTTTACTTACTCAACCCGACCTTGAGCTTTCAGGCTACCTCCATAGTTTACTTACTCAAACACAAACAAGCTTTTCGGACTACCTCTGTGGCTTACTAACTTCTCCTCTAGAGCTTTTCGACTACTCGCGTAGTTTACTAACTCTTTACAACTCTTCTCACCAACAAACACACTCCAACTACCTTCTCAAGGGTTTGGGGTTTCTCGGTTAGTTTTCAACTAGGATGAGATATCCTTTACAATGAAGTACAATGCAAAGAGTTAGGATATCTCGACTAAGCTTCGGATATGTCTTATCAAGCTAGGCTTAGTTTAGTGAGCTCTCTTCAATATAAAAGCACTTGGGAAATTCTAAGTTTTTTGAGTGCTTTTAACTTTGCAATAATAAGTTTGAGCTTCTTGAGTTGCTTATAAATTTCCGTAACCTTACAATGTAGAGGGTCACCCGGTATTTATAGGCATACACCAAGGTCACTCTTGAAAACTATCCGTTGGAGAGATAACCCGTGAGTTTCCTCTTATGGTGTGTGAGAGCGACTATATTTAGGGTTTGAAACTCCCTAACACGTTTTAGGCAATAGCCTTTCATGTAGCCGGTCTTCACTTTTTTGCGATGCGGAACTTTGTACTTGACATCTTTTTGTTGACACATCCTTTGTCGATTGTCGATATGGTGCGATGTTGTCTTCCTTTTTTGACTTTTGTCTCTCGGTTAAAGGTAGACAACTTCAGCGGCTCTTTTGGTTACAAACTACGAGTTGATATAACCTTAACAACACGCCGACTTAGTTCCTTTTATGCGCATTTGAATGTCTTGGCAAATATCTATTTTCTAAGGAATCGCGATCTTACCGATATTGCATCCTTGGATAGATATATTAAGTGCCTTGGAACATTGAGGTTTTATCTTGAGCATTGATACATTCGAGTCTTTGTGCCTTGATATTCTTGATCTTGATCTTGATCTTGCGTCTTGAGTCTTACGAGTCTTGAGTCTTACGAGTCTTGGCGATATCTGATGATATCTTGAGTCTTCATCTTTGAGTCTTGATTACTTTCGATTTCATCTTGAGTCTTGATATCTTAGTTTCTGCTTGAGTCTTGATTCTCGATTTCATCTTGAGTCTTCAAAAACTTGATTTCATCTTTGAAACCGGTTTCTTGAAACTTATCTTGAGTTCTTGAGTCTTGAGAACCTATCACGATCTATATCTGCGACTATACATTTTGCGAGATAACATCACGAATACTCTAAAAAAGCCGAATCGACTCAACTATCAAGATCATTACGAACATGTCATACTCTCGGAGGTTTTGGGATCTTAATCAGAATCATATATCTTTTATTAAATTCATCTCCCAACAATTTCCCCCTTTTTGATGATGCCAAAACCTATCTTGTTACAAACATATAACCTATACTCAGGTTTCAGTTTATCCAATTACAAGATTGGTTATGTCTCCCAACAATTTCCTGAAATAGAGAATCTCCCAACAATTTCAGAGAGTCTCCCAACAATTAACAATTTCTTCAGTAATGAATCTTCTTAAATAGTTCATCACCAAATACTTAAACAATTAATTCAGAGACATTCATTCAGCATATCAAATATAAAAGACATGTAAATAAGATAATGAGATATTATCTTTTGAGCATAAATGATAAGTTTTCATTGATGATTGGTATACCATTACAGATTACAATGAGTCTTATCATCAAAATCAAAAAAGACAAAAATTTAAAGATTACAAGAATCTTCTGAGTCTTCAGTCTTCAGTCTTCTGCTCTTCAGTTTGCTTCTTCTTCAACTTCATCAGCGGGCACCTCCAGGTTGAACATTCCGAAATACCTCTTCTTCAGTTCATTTCTTTCCTTAATGATATCCGGACTGTTTCTTGTCAAACCCAACTGACCAGCATATTGAGCAATTTCTTGAGTAATGGCTTTCTCATTCACCAAGCCATTATCAAGTCTTGGAGGAGGGTAGGAATATGGACCAGGGGCTACTATCTGTACCTTTCCTTCATCTGCTAAGTTCATCCAACTTTGGAGATATTTTGGATAGAAGGTTAGGAGATATTCAATGAACGCTTCATTTTGATCTGAGCTTTCCCCTCTCCACTCCCTGAGCACATCATAGTAGAACCAGAAGGTTCTCTTGACCTTTTCCCATACATCGTTGAATTTGATAGGCATCCATTTATCAACGTGTGGCCATTTCAGTACTTTTGATGTCTCTCTCCTTTTGCTCGCAAACTTTTTGAATCCACTCCTTCGCTTCAGCTCTTCTTCAGTCTTCTTCCTGATCACAGGCACGCCTGAGACTGAAGCAGCTACTTTCTTAGCCTGTTCTATCTGGAGTGTCTTCAGAGCATTCTTCGTGTTGAAGACTTTCTTCTTCTGCTGACCTGCAGACTCTTCCAATTCCTCCATCAACTTTCTCTGCACTGGCTTAGAAGCCTTAGCACGCTTGCTCTCAGGTTGAACAATGCCCAAGGCTTTCCTCTTCATAGGCAATTCAGCAGCAGCCTGGCTTGTTCCAACCTTAGTTCTAGCACTCAGTTTCTCTCTTGCAACATCAAGCATGGTTTCCTCAGAAACTTGAGTGTAGATAGGCTTCTCTACCTGAACGAACTTCAGTTTGTCAGTAGCTTCGACTTCATTCAAGGCTTTGGATAGGTTATACATTTTAGCTTCTTTCTGTGCCTTTTTCTTCAAAGTACGTGCCAATAACTTCCTGAAGTCTTCACCTTCCTTTTCCCCCTTCTTGGCACCGTAATTTGGAAGAAGTCTGGAGAGTGCTGTGTCCATGTGATATTGCTCTTTGCTCACACAGCGCACCTCTCCTGCTATCTGATCTTGTTCGTCTTCCAGCCTCCTGATGTGGTTCTTAGCCACAGAAAATTCTTCAGAGAGATGGGCAAACTGGCCAGAGAGAGCCTCTTTAAACATCTCTGTCATCTTGGTCATGAGCATTGAGCTCATTTCCTCAACAGCAGATTTGATCAGTACCTCATTCCTCTCTGCCAATTTCACCTCTAGAAATGCAGTATTCTCCTGGTGCTTCTGTTTCAGTTCAGCACTCAGCTCAGCCTTGACTCCCTCCAGCTTTTCATTCAGCTTATCTTCCATGGAGGTCATCTGTGAGGTCAGAGTGTTTTGGATTTGCACCAGTTCTGAAGAGTGACTAAGATTCTCCATCTTATGAGCTTGACTGGCCAATGTTTCTTCCATCTGAGCAATCTTGTTCATCATTGGCTCAACCTTCTCAAGCTTTTCCATTAAAGGAGTGAGGTCGATCTCAGGAACCTTCTGCACCTTCTGTGCTGAGTGATCATCCTGAGGTTCAGACACAACCTGAGGGTCGGCCTGCACCTGAGCATCAGCTTCATCCTGAGCTCCAGTCTCCAACCGAGCCTCAGTCTGTACATCAGATAATTCAGAATTAAAGATAGAACTTTCAGTAACTTTGGCATAATTGTTAATAGTGCCAAAAGGTACCTGAAGAGTGCTAACCGATCGAGGTTGGTGATTCGGGTTGATCGAAGACGAAGTTTCCTTCTCCATCCGAGGCCCGATCCTCGGCTTCTCCTGTTGGTCCCCATTTTGAAATTTGTCTCTGCTTTGCTAGGGGCACCAACCCAGTAGCTTTCCTCTCAGCTAACTTCTTCTGAACCAGCTCATCAAAATTGGAATTTTTCATCCTGAGCTTTGTCCTCCTCCCGAATCTTGAGAAGTCGGTCGGGAAGGTTGTCTCCTCATTCCACCGATCTTCCCCTCTGAATCAAAGCAATATCAAGCATCTCCGGGAAGAGTCGATTGAGGATGAAAACCGTCGACCTTAATCTGAAGAAGATATCTTGCGGATCGGGGAATGAAATTTGAGCTCGGGGTAGCGGTCAAGGATGAACCGTTCCCCTTGCTCCTCCACTCGGTTTCTTGACCGCCCTTCTTCCATCTCGGGCTTTACGGTTCGGTCGAAGCATCGGTGAAGGATCAAGAAGTAGATCTTTCGGGAGCTCATCAAGAATAAAGTTTGCTCACGAGTCTCAAAGAAGTCGATCGAAGGTTGTGCGGTCGAGGTCCTCGGTTTGCATCGAGTGGGTTACGGGGGGCTGGTGGCATATCCTCAGATTGACTTTGAGTTGGCTCTTCATGCGGCCGAAGTCACATCTTTGGTAGGAATCTACGAGGCTGAGTTCCTTTAAAAATTTCTGAGAAATTTTATGCGAGGCTGAGCGAAGTCTCAAGCACCTCAAAGAAGACCTGCTCCTCAGTCTGTTCCTGTGCCTTAGAGATAACCTGAGCCAAAACTTGCAATGGCGGTCGAGCGGTTTGGCCCCTCGGGTTGAATCTCTTGAGAATCCTTCGCCATCTTCATCGGTGAGAACCACCAATCTTTTGCGCTTGGGGGCGAGGGTTTTCTGCTTTTTCAACTTCTCACCCTGCTCCATTTTTGCCTCCAACAAAACCTTCCCCCTGGTTTGTTGGGTCTCTTCAGCAGCAACAACTTTTGGTGATTCTGCTTTCTTTTCTTTCTTCCCTCTGATGGCCTGTTTCTTCACAGCAATGGGCTTGAAGAGCACCTTGGACTTGGGGAATGGGGTCGAATTGGCGAAGATATCCTCCTCCTCTCTGCACATCTCCAAAATAAATGCTATTTTGGTTGCATGGTGGATCTTGCCTTTAATCGTGATAGCCCCATCAACCTTCTTGAAGACTTTGGCTTGCTCACTCACCATCTGAATCAAGAATTTGAGCCAGTTGAAGTCAATGGTGGGTGAGGGCTCGATCGCCGCCATCAATCAGAGCTTCGGGGTACTGATCTGCTCAAAACTCCCCGCAAGGCTCATGATGCTTTTGCTCACAATATCCATCAAAACTCTATATTGTGGCTTCAAATGCCTCTTATGCAGTGTTGCCTCAAATTTTACAGGATTCTCAGCAATCCTATCTAAATACTCCTGCTCTCTACCCAACATATACATAGCAGGATCCTCTCCACTATCACAAAGCTCAAAAACATCGTTCAAATTCTTCGGAATAATATACAAATCCCTCTCAAAATCGATGTATTTGGACGAATGCTCTAAATGTGATACAGTAATCTTAGAATGCATACCATCCTCTTCATCTATCCTCAAATTACAGATGAACTCGATTACCTCTTTTGCGTATTCTTGGCCCGGTCGGCTTGCGACGAGATGAGTGAGTTTGGCCAATCGGATCATATGGAGAGCCTCCTCTTCTGGTTTGGAGTTGGTTGTACTATCGAGCGAGACAACGAACTCGTATCCTATCGAGCGAGACAACGAACTCGTATCATGGTTTGTTGGTTTCGGCTAATTTATCGAAAATGGTAGGAGCCATTTGAGAGATTGAAGATTTAGGGTTTAGGATTTTCTGGGCAAAGGGGATTTTTCTTGCAGAGGATTTTGGGAACGAAGGGTTTGATAAAATTTGGCTTGAATGGCTTATTGGGGTATAAATAGTTTCGAGATCGTGGGAATTCGCGTTGGTTAGGTGAAAAGCAACGGTTGAGATTAATCTCCGATTAATTGGGTATGCGAATAGTCGATCTTCTGAAAAGTAAGCCGCCAAAATATCCTCATTGGTCATTAATGTAACAGAGCATTAAATGACTGTTGACCTTCTTCGGAATTTCAAACGATCCCGCCCAAAACATTCCTTAGGTGTTTTGTATTTATTGCAAATGATTACTGAGCTTTACTTAAGCAATAAATGAGTTGCATGAGTCATTACTTCTTCAGACTAATTTCTCTCTATCAGTCTTACTGAGTACTGACCTTGATAAAATGTCGATTATATCTTTGAAATCTTGAATGGGTTCAAGATATAACCGAAAATCTTGACCTTGATGAATCTGAGTTTCCTGAGACTCAGTTTAGTATTTCCATTTTATCCTGAGTTTCTCAGTAGAATTCTAAGAAAACTTCATGCATCTGAAAACCTTCAATTTTTCAGATTTTACTCTAAACACCTGGATCTAACATCCCTAATTCATTTGAAAGTTCACGAAATCTTGATTGACCCAAAGGTTTAGTCAAGATATCGGCTCTCGCTTATCGATTATGAATTTTCTCCATCCTTATGTCCTTTTTCTCGACATGATCTCTGATGAAGTGATGTTTGATATCCTCATGCTTGCATCTGGTGTGCAATACCGGATTTTGTGAAATAGCAATGGCACTATTATTGTCACAAAATATTGGTACTTCATTGGCTACAACTTTATAATCCCTTAATTGTTGTGCGAGCTAAAGAATCACGAAAGCACAACTGTGACTTCCTGCTGACCATGTATAAAACCGATAATCTTGGTTGCTCTTCGAGGTCTGTTTTCTTCGAAAACCAAGATATCGACTTACTTCCTAGAAATTGACAAGTTCTGTAGTGGACTTCTGTCAATCCTGCAACCTCCATGTCGACATCTCGAGTAACGGTTAATTCAAAGTTATCATCAGCTGGATACCATAATCCTCTATTCACTGTGCCTTTGAGATACTTCAGTATCTTTTTGGCAGCCTCCATTTGACTAGCCTTAGGATTAGCTTGGTATCTTGCACATACCCCAACAACAAATGTTATATCCGGCCTACTTGCTGTGAGATAGAGCAATGATCCAATGATTCCTCTATAATCAGTATGACTCACTGATTTGCCTTGAATCGGGATCCATCTTGTAGTTAGTATTCATGGGAATCTAAGCGCATTGCAGTCTCCCATACACCATATTTGGCAATCGGATCTACGGTGTACTTTGCACGGTTGATGAATATTCCTTCCTTTGATTGTTTCACTTGAAGACCTAGAAAGAAATTTATCTCTCCCATCATTGACATCTCAAACTTGCCTTTCATCAGTGTTGAAAACTTTTCACACAGCTGATGGTTTGGAGATCCAAAAATGATGTCATCAACATATATCTCCCGAACCACTAAGATATCTTCCCCATCTTCTATCACGACGAGTTCTATCAGCGATCCCTTTGACAAAACCATGGTCGATGAAACCGAGAAAGAGTATCATACCATGCTCTGGGTGCTTGCTTAAGACCATACAAAGCTTTTCTGAGCCTGTAAACTTGGTCATTATGTTTGAAACCAGGAGGTTGTTCCACATAAACCTCTTCTTTAAGCACACCGTTCAGAAATGCACTTTTCACATCCATTTGATAGACTGTGAACTTCATGTGGAAAAGCATATGCAAGAAACAATCGATGGCTTCTAGTCTTTGCAGGTGCAAAGGTTTCATCATAATCCAAGCCTTCTTCTTGGGAATAACCTTGTGCAACTAGCCTTGCCTTGTTTCTTACAATGTTGTTGTTTTCATCTCTTTTATTCTTAAAAACCCACTTGGTTCCAATGACATTGTGCCTTTCAGGTCTATCTACTAGCTCCCATACTTCATTCCTTGAGAATTGATTCAACTCATCTTGAATAGCAGAAATCCAATGAGAATCTTGAAGAGCTTCAAAAATCTCAGTAGGTTCTTTCTCTGATAGGAAGCAGCAGAATAGTGCACTCTCACCATGGAACCTTCTTGTTTTAACACCTTCAGTTAGATCACCCACAATCTGACTTGTAGGATGACTATCTAACCATTTCCTTCTTGATGTTCCCCCTTCAGTAGTATCCTCAATATTTGAAATGTTAGGTTCAGTTAATTCAGTAAACTCAGGGAACAACAGAAAAGGAGAAAGGGAATCATCTTCCTCAGGGGAAATTCCATTCAGAACATTGTCAGAGACATTTGTTCCCCTTTGGTTGATAGATTCAGAATTTGCCTCAGCTGTGACCACATCTTCATTGGCATCACATACGAGTGCGAGGCGGTGTCTGTTCGGATTGGTCACCTTTGGAGTGTTGGTTTTCTGAGTCTCACCATCCCGAGTTCCATCACGAACTTCTTTTATCGAGTCCGAGTCACTCCAATCATAGGATGTGGTGACTTCTTCTTTTTCGAGTTCGATGGATGATTTATCTTTCATTTCGGGCTTAATCGATGATCCTCTTAGTCGGTTCATCTGCATCATGTTCTGTTTCTTCCGAACACAAGTAGATTCATCAAAAATAACATGAGGTGTTTCCTCCACAATAAGAGTCCTCTGATTTGTAAACTCGAAAGTTTTTTCTTGACTTGAGAATATCCTAAGAATATTCCTTCATCGACTTTTACTATCAAATGTTTCAACCGATCTTTACCATTATTGTGTATGAAACACTTGCAACCAAACACACGAAAAAGAAAGAAACAAGAGGCTTCCTTTCATTCCAAAGATCATAGGGTGTTTTGCCTTGACTCTTGGTCATCATGGATCTGATACGAGAGTAGCATGCGGTGTTGGATGACTTGACCCCAAAACCTTTTAGGAATATAAACTTTTATCATTGTCCTTTCTTAGAACTTCTTCGAGTCCTGTTCCTTCTTTCAAACAACACCATTTTGTTGAGGGGTCCTTGCGGTGATGTTTCATGTGAAATTCCATTTCTTTGCACAATAATCGATATGATATGATTTATAAATTCGGTTCCTTTGTCGATCGATTTTGACCACACTCAGATTTTTCTCAATCTTGAGCCTTTTCGAAGAATCTGGCGACTTTATCGAGTCTCTTTCTTCTTGAGTAAGAATATGACCCAAGTATATCTTGAGTAGTCATCAACTACTACCAATGTGTTTCTGCCCATTAGTGCTTCTTTGGTGTTATAGGACCAAAAAGATCCATATGCAGTAAATGAAGTATTCTGTCAGTAGAAACATGTACTTTGCTTTTAAATGATGCTCTAATTTGTTTTCCTTTCTGGCACGCATCACAGATATGTTCCTTACTGAACACTTCATTAGGCAACCCTCTTACAAGAGCTAATCTTGCAAGCTTATTCGGGGTTTTGAAATTTAGGTGATTCATTCTTTTATGCCATAACCAATTTGGTATCTGTGGAACTTTTAGCAACCAAACATGTATCTTTAGGAGTTGAACTCAATCGACCAAGATACACATTTCCTTTTCTTGTACCCGGTCGGTAATATTTTTTACGTGTTGTATCATCTTTCACATAACATAAGTTCTTAGAGAACTCAACATTAAAAACCCTTATCACGAATTGGCTTATTGAAAGAAAATTATGCTTCAATCCAAATACATATGAAACACCATGGATATGAACTGAGTCGATTTCCAAAGTTCCATATCCTTCAGTCTGTCCCTTGGAGTTATCTCCAAAAGTGATCTGTGGGACTCTTTGTTCAACATAGTCTTTGAGTATCTTCTTGAATCTGTCATATGTCTTGAACATCCCTTTGTCAAGATACCATACATCGAGGGGGCCTTTTCATCTCTGCTCATCGGTCTTTATGTGATCTTTAATCATTTCGGTGCCCTTGTTTTCCTCCGAAAAAGCAGATCAATTTTTAGGTACCCAATTTGTGTAGGGTCCTACAAGGTTAGATGTACCTTTTCGGAATCCAAATTTTCGACAACTCTAATCACTTTAGAGTGGCTAATTTGTCTTCCATAAACATCAACATACACATTTACTACTCGGGTGCCTTAGCGGTTTTACGTGTATGTGTGCTAGCTTTAGCATGAACATGGGCTTTTGATTTTTTCTTTGGTTCGGGCCTTACATTTCATTTGCTTTTTGGCTTCGTGCGGCGGTCTAAATCTTTGATGACTCGGGTTGAGATAACCTTTACCCTTAGGCAAGTGGGGTTCGGGTTATGCATCTTTGAAATCTGGTCTTTCAAAGACATCTTGAGGACTTGGTCTCTTGGTTGAGAATGTCTCTCTTGAGTGTTTCTCATCGAGGATTCTCTCGATGGTTGATGTGGATCCTTTCGGGTTTGCATTCTTAGCGAGGCTTTGAAGTACTTACACGAAACTTTCCAACCGAAAGTGCTTTCGGTTTTCTAGCCTTCACCGAGGTTTGGGCTTTCCTACCTGATCATTCAGTTTTACTGAGACCATAGGTCTCTTTCCCTTGTCTACAACCTTGGGCATTTCTTCAGTTTGAAGTGTAGGTGCCACTGGTTTTACAAAGATTGTCTTTTTCTACTTGATGCGACATTTCGGATGACCTTGTGAGGTTCCCCACGGAATGTATCCCAATCCAGATTTTTTTATAGTGGCGGATCTCTGGTAACTCACGAATTTCGTCTATTACTTTAGATGCAGTATTCAATAGAGTTAACTTATTATATGCACTATCCTCACAGTTCTGTAGAGTTTCATGCTTCTCAAAGAGGTCATTGAATTTAGTTACGGCAATTTGAATCTCTTGATGGATTTCTCTAGCTTTTCGATTTAGGGTCATTATCAACTTCTCTTTCTCACGAGAGTTGTACTTTTCGAACATCCGGTTCATCAAGTAGCTCCCATTAATTTAGAAGTGATTTGATTATTGCTAGAGTCTTTCCATTTTAGATTTTCAACTTTTCGGTTCCTTATTACGCTCTTGAGTTTCATTTAGCGAGTTCTTGTAAAAACGGCATAGTCCTTCATTGATTCTCAAAAGAATCCATCAGGTCAAAATATTTGTTTTGAGTTGAACTTGACAACTCTTGTGCTAGTGTAGGAGCAACAAAAAAGAAAGAAAGAGTTTACCTCCTCAATGGCCATCGAGCCGGATGTCATCACTTTTCTTTGTCGAGAATATTTCATCGAAGAGCTAGATCCCTCCTCGAGTGTTCTTCTTTACGCAACCATGGCCTTTTTGCTAGAGAACTTCTTGTCTCTTTTAGCTTGCCTTTCTCTTCTCTCCTTAGCACTCAAATCGGACAATCATCTTTGGAAGTGACCTTTCTTTTGGCAATTATAGCATCTGTTGGTATCATCATCTTGATCACTTTCTTCTATGGACTTGGAGTCCTTCTTTTGCGGATGAAGATCCCTCGACTTCGAGTCCTTCTTCTTCTCGGTTGATCGTCCTCGGGTTTCTTCGGTACTGTGGTTCTGTAATAGCTTTTGTATTTTCCAAATCTACTATTAAGTCTTTCAAACCTCCTTGCCATCGGTCTAGCTTTTCCTCAAGCTCATCGATTTTTTTGGCATGGGGTTCTCGAACTCTCTAGTTTTCTGAGGTTTTATCTTTGGCTTTTAAAGCCACATTCTTACTAGATGATGAATCATCTTTCTTTGTCGACCTTTTTGGATTTCTTATCAATTACAAATTCATAGGCCTTCAAATTTCGAGAGAAGACTTGTTGGTATGGCATTAAATTAATGTTTTTGGTGTTTTCAATCACCACTGCATGAATATCCCATTTCTTAGAAAGACCTCTAAGAATTTTCAATGCAACTTCTCTTTGTGGATATTTCTTTCCAAGTGCATTTAGATCATTCATGATCTTGCTAGTGAATCGACTTCCAATTTGTCTATTGATTCACCATCATCCATTTCAAAACTATCAAACTTTCCAATTGCCACTGAAAGTTTGCTTTCTTTTATATGATCTGTGCCTTGGCACATTACAGCTAGTGTATCCCAAATTTCTTTGGCAATATTGCAGTGAGAGATCATTCCCATCACACCATCATCAATTGTCTTTGTATAGTGTGTCTTTTTGCAATGTAGTCTAGATTGACTAACTTTCTCTCCCCGAGTCGGGTTGGTCATCGGACTTAGGAAAATCTGCTCTAGGATCAATTCTCTCATCTTCTTTTCTCTCTGGGATTCACCACGATGAAATTGGAATGGTCCTTGAGAGACCACTCTCCACATACACTCATGTTTAGAATACTGGTGAGCTGCATTCTTAGTCTCCACAAATCATAGTTCTCCCTTTGAGAACATGGGAAGTTTTTAGAAGACATTTTTATCTGAGCTTTTGAAAAATTCAGCAAATAAGATCAGTTCAGATAGACCACAAGTATTTTTAGCAAATAAAACTTTGGTCAACAAAGTAGGTGGTCAAGTTGAACCACTGCTCTGATACCACTTGTTGGTCGCGGTGCAAACGAGTCTTACACGTGTATGGGGGGGGGAATACACGTGTTCAGTGTTTTTAAAACTTTTTCTTATTGAGGTCAGCTTGGGTCAGATAATTATGAAGATTAGGTTTTGAGAAGCACAAATCGCTCTGAGTCAAAGTCTGCTGAGACAGTGATCCTGAGCTGCTTTCAGAAACCTCAGATAATCCCAACTGAGTCCTGAGTTTCAGAGATTCTGAGTTGCTTGGATCAGATAACTAACTTACTGAACCCTCAGAAGAGTAAGTTCCTTTAATGGAATAGTGATTAGGCTGTGATTCAATTGCATGCAACTTCCAGTGGATTGATTCCAACTGAAATATTAGTGAAAATATGCTTTCAAACTCAGTGATGCTTGGTTAAGCCTGAGATAAAAGCAATAAACAACACAACAATTATAGTGGTTCAGAGACTCAAGCTCCTACGTCCACTCTATCTGATCCTCAGAGAAATTCACTAATCACTTCTGAGCTTTATGACTACCTCGCGTAGTTTACTTACTCAACTCCGCCATGAGCTTTCTGACTACTCCACGTAGTTTACTTACTCAACCCGACCTTGAGCTTTCTGACTACCTCCGTAGTTTACTTACTCAAACACAAACACAAACAAGCTTTCAGACTACCTCTGTAGCTTACTAACTTCTCCTCTAGAGCTTTCTAACTACTCCGCGTAGTTTACTAACTCTTTACAACTCTTCTCACCAACAAACACACTCCAACTACCTTCTCAAGGGTTTGGGGTTTCTTGGTTGGTTTCCAACTAGGATGAGATATCCTTTACAATGAAGTACAATGCAAAGGGTTAGGATATCTCGACTAAGCTTTGGATATGTCTTATCAAGCTAGGCTTAGTTTAGTGAGCTCTCTTCAATATAAAAGCACTTGGGAAATTCTAAGTTTTTCGAGTGCTTTAACTTTGCGATAATAAGTTTGAGCTTCTTGAGTTGCTTATAAATTTCCCGTAACCTTACAATGTAGAGGGTCACCAGTATTTATAGGCATACACCAAGGTCACTCTTGAAAACTATCAGTTGGAGAGATAGCTTCGTGAGTTTCCTCTTATGGTGAGGAACAACTATATTTAGGGTTTGAAACTCCCTAACACGTTTTAGGCAATAGCCTTTCATGTAGCCGGTCTTCACTTTTTGCAGTCTGGAACTTTTGTACTTCTGACATCTTTTTCAGCGACCTGTCACTGTCAGTGTCAGTATGGTACAGTGTTGTCTTCCTCTTTTTTACTTTTGTCTCCAGTTAAAGGTAGACATCTTCAACGGCTCTTTTGGTTACAAACTCTGAGTTGATATAACCTTAACAACACTTCTGACTTAGTTCCTTTTGTCTGCATTTGAATGACTTGGCAAATATCTATTTTCTAAGGAATCGCGATCTTACCGATATTGCATCCTTGAGGATAGATATATTGATTGCCTCGGAACATTCGGGTTTATCTTGAGCATTGATTACATTCTTGAGTCTTGATAATTCTTTGTGCCTTGATATTCTTGATCTTGATCTTGATCTTGATCTTGCGTCTTGAGTCTTGAGTCTTGAGTCTTACGAGTCTTGGCGTCTTTGAGTCTTACGAGTCTTGATATCTGTTGATATCTTGAGTCTTCATCTTTGAGTCTTGATTTTTCGATTTCATCTTGAGTCTTGATATCTCGATTTCATTTGAGTCTTGATTCTCGATTTCATCTTGAGTCTTGAAAACTTTCGTTTCATCTTTGAAACCCGTTTCTTGACTTATCTTGAGTTCTTGAGTCTTGAACCTATCTGATCTATATCTGTATTGACTATACATTTTGCGAGATAACATCTGAATACTCTAAAAGCCGAATCCTGACTCAACTATCAAGATCATTCTGAACATGTCATACTCAGAGGTTTTGGGATCTTAATCAAAATCATATATCTTTTATTAAATTCATCTCCCAACACGGACCTACATAGAGGATAAACTCATTCGCATTGACTTAAGGGATGAAGAGTTAGACCTCAGTGGTTGTTGATTTCTTAATCTTTGTCACTTAATAAGGACTGTATGTGATTAGTAGTTATTGCTTTGACTTATAAATGGGAAGAGAATCATTGCGACTTCGATACCCTATATCTTGGGCAATAATATTAATTGCACGACAATTGCTAAATTAATACAGAGAATCATGTGCTTGCAAAAGTCTTGCTTGATTGGTCCCCTTGGTGGGCCCGAAACCTTTATTATACCAAATCTTGCAAGTGGAATTAATTTTTCAGTATGGATAATAAAGTTGAATTTTGTCCTTACTTCTCGAGGATAAAAATATTAATTAATATAAAGCTTTTCAGTGGCTTAATTAATTAATGGACTAAATAATCTTAAACACGGAAAATAATAATCGGGAGCCATATTACCGTAATATGGGTTAAGATTGGATAGTGCAATATTAATTATATAGTGGTATTAATTAATATTAATGGGCTGAATTATATTGTGGCTCAATATTGGAATTCAGAAGCCCATTGGAAGGTCCATCTTAATTCTCCTAAAGGCCCCTCAAGTAGCCCAAATTATAGTCCAATATATAAAAGATGCTTAAAATAAAATAAATTATTGTTGCAATATTTCCTCTATAATTTTCAAAAATAATTAAAGAAAAGAGGGAGAATAATTTTCTTGAAAAGATTTTATGGAAAGAAGATAATGTATTGTTGGAATACAAGATTATCCCATAAATTCAAGAAAACTCCCACTTGACCTCTTTAATTGGGATTTTTCGAAAAATTGGTATAAGAAAGGGAAGAAATATTTTCTTGATTTTCTTGGAAAGATTTTATGGAAGATATGTATTCTTGGAATACAAGAATATCTCATAAATTCAAGAAAGTTCCAATCTTGAAATTATTTCTTGAAATTTTTGAAAATATAGGCCAAAATAAAGGTGTGAGATTTTGTGGAAAAATACACTTGGAAAAAAGAATGTATTGGATATATTCAAGATTTCTTGGAGATCAAGAAAAGATCTTTTCTAGCCCTAAAAGTACCCAATATTTTGACCACCCCTCCTCTTATATATAGGGGATGAATTTTTCATCTCCAACTAGTGTTCCATGCGTTGGAAATATTAGAAATCCACAAAGGTGGTGCAACAATATTTTTATTTTCCTTGTTTTATAAATCGTTCATCGGAGAACCTTCCACTGGGGTTATTGGACGAGGACTTGGGAATACTTGAGAAGGACTTTTGGTGGGTATCCAGATACTTGATCCTGTTTGTCTCGGATCGTCTCTCCAACAGGTACGTTTGCGTAAACTCCTAGAAATTCCGCATGCTAGGATCATTTACGTGAAATTTTATTTGCATGTTGTTGTTGGATTAATTATTATTACGAGAAGGGCGGGTAGCGCGTAAGAGGCACGCGATCGCTGGTTGGGCGAGCTCGCGGCTTGAAATGTCACATGCCCGCCAAACCATCATTGTAATTCTATCACACATCAAGCCGATTTGGAAGATCGAGGCGACTGTACGACTCCCCAAGGATGAAGATTTGACTTGGGCACATGTCCCGAGGTCGACTTGCCATAGGCCGGTGAACATCGACGATTCAAGACAAGGCCCCAAAGCAAGTTTGCGACCTCGTCTTGAGGGGCAATTGTTGTAAGGGGAAATGACCCGCCCTGAGGAAGGCCGGGGGTTGAATCTTTTTGTGGTCAGCTTATTATCCGACTTCATCCAGCTAGAGCAAGACTTGAAGCGACCTCAAAAAGTCGGTAAGTCGTGGGAAGTTTGGGAAGCTAAGCAGGTCGTGGGGGCGGCTTGGGATAGCAAAAAGGTCGTGAAGCGACTTGGGAGAACCCAGAAGTCGGGACCGACTTTGCCTCGAGGTCAGTTGAAGATAAACATGGGAAAGATTCTGGTAGTTAGTGAGGCGGATTTCTCTGAGTATAATCAGGTAAGTGTATCTGTGAGCGCGACTTGCGCGACAAGAAAGGAAATCCTGTGCTTGGCGGCCGAAACCCTAGGTTGGTCCACGAGATGAAGCCCACAAAGACGGTAACCCTAGTTCTGTGTCTATAAATATAACTTGTATTGCGCATTGTAAAGGATCAAAATCTTAGTATCCTAGGCATAAATTATACATAAAATATCCTGGCTTGGTGCCCCCAGATGTAGTCTATTTCACAGACGAACTGGGTAATCAAATTTTGTGTTATTTATTGCTTTCGCCATTATATTGATCGGTGTCTATTGAGTTACTTGTTTGTTCGTCAGTAATCAAACCGGGTACAACATATAGGGGATGAATTTTTCATCTCCAACTAGTGTTCCATGCGTTGGAAATATTAGAAATCCACAAAGGTGGTGCAACAATATTTTTATTTTCCTTGTTTTATAAATCGTTCATCGGAGAACCTTCCACCGGGGTTATTGGACGAGGACTTGGGAATACTTGAGAAGGAATTTTGGTGGGTATCCAGATACTTGATCCTGTCTGTCTCATATCGTCCCTCCAACAGGTACGTTTGAGTAAACTCCTAGAAATTCCGCATGCTAGGATCTTTTATGTGAAATTTTATTTGCATGTTGTTGTTGGATTAATTATTATTTGAATTCACTTAGGTAAATTCATGCTAGTAATAATTGTTAATTTAAATTTGTGTTTATGAGGTTATCCTGATAGATCCTGGCAAATGTTATCCCAACAACTAGTAGTTATTGTTTTGACTTATAAATGAGAAGAGAATAATTGCGATTTCGATACCCTATATCTTGGGCAATAATATTAATTGCACGACAGTTGCTAAATTAATACAGAGAATCGTGTGTTTGCAATGTCTTGCTTGATTGGTCCCCTTGGTGGGCCCGGATCCTTTATCATACCAAAATCTTGCAAGTGGAATTAATTTTCCGGTATGGATAATAAAGTTGGGCTGTCCTTACTCCAAGGATAAAGATATTAATTAATATAAAGCTTTTCAATGGCTTAATTAATTAATGGACTAAATAATCTTAAACACGAGAAATAATGACTGGGAGCCATATTACCGTAATATGGGTTAAGTTGGATAGTGCAATATTAATTATATAGTGGCTCAATATTGGAATTCAGAAGCCCATTGGAAGGTCCATCTTAATTCTCCTAAAGGCCCCTCAAGTAGCCCAATTAAAGTCCAATAAATAAAAGGTGCTTAAAATAAAATAAATTATCGTTGCATTATATTTTCCTTATTTTTTTCGAAAATATTAAAGAAAAGAGGCAGAAGAATTTTCTTGAAAAGATTTTATGGAAAAGAGATAAGTATTCTTGGAATACAAGATTATCCCATAAATTCAAGAAATCTCCCACTTGGCCTCTTTAATATAAATTTTTGAAAATTATAGAGTAATAATAGGAAGAAAGATTTTGTTGATTTTCTTGGAAAGATTTTATAAGATATGTATTCTTGGAATACAAGAATATCTAATTGTTGCACCCGGTTTGATTTCACCGGCCAACAAACAATTAATACGATCAACACAACCAAAAAACCAAAGCAATAACCAACACAGTATTTGATTACCCAGTTCGTCTGTAAAATAAGACTACGTCTGGGGGCGACCAAGCCAGGAGTATTTTACTATATATTTTATGCCTAGGATTCTAAAGGTTCGATCCTTTATAACGTACAATGCAAGTTATATTTATAGATACAGAATTAGGGCTACAATCTTCATGGGCCTCCTCTCACGGGCCGGCCTAGGGTTTCAGCTTCCAGGCTAGGGTTTCCTTGCTTGTCCCGCAAGTCGCGCATCCTGATACACTTACCCTGATTATAGTCCGCAAAATCCGCATCATTAACTACCCGTATCTATGCCATATTTGTCCTTCACCCGACCTCGTGGTCAAGTCAATCCCGACCGACGCAAATTCGTAGGTGGCCGCGCGGCCTTCATCGTTCCCCAGGTCGCTCCCGCGACCTGTGCAGCTCCTCAAGTCGCCAGCGACCTACCTCTCTTTAAAGTCACCCCAGATCCTGCTCGACTGAACAAAGTCGCGTGATACCATAAGAAGGGCAATCCCCGACCTCCGACAAGTCGGGTTATTTCCTGTTACAACAATTGCCCCTCAAGTCGAGGTCGTAAACTCGCATTGGGGCCTTTACTTGAATCGTTGTTATTTACCGACTTATGGTAAGTCGGCCTCGGGATGTGTACCCAAGATGAATCTTCGTCCTTGGGGAGGCGTACAGTCGCCTCGATTTCCTGAATTGGCGTGATGTGTGACAAAACAGCAATGATGGCCTGGCAAATAGGTAGCGTCACATGCCGTGAGCTCGTCCAACCAGCATTCGCGTATCCCGTGTGACCTCAATTTCTTCGGGGGGCCTCGAGAGTTCGAATTTGCACTTTCGACCCCCTTCATTTCTCTATAAATAGGGCGAGGGTTTTAGAATTTAAACCCTTCTCCTCTCTTTGCTCCCAACACTTCTCCCCTTCACAACTCTGTGTCCAAGATTCTGGCAAGTCTCAGAGTTCGCATCAACCCGCAGGTAATCCCTCCTTTTCCGATTCTACACCAATGGCATCCGATTCTCAGTCCATTCCCGTGCCTCTCCCATTCACGGTTTCATCTTCATCGGACGACAACGACACCGCCATTGCTGAACTCTACCGCCGTCAAGGTAGTGAGTCTGTCACCTCTAGCGTGGAGGTGCCCCTGACCGTCGGTGCCTGGGGCACTGATCGGGATGACGGGGGCAACGAAGATGACCAATTTTTCGCAGAATTGGACAAAATCATCCACCTCCCTGCCTTGGAACCTAGCCCTCGTCGCGTGGCCATGCAGGAGAGATAGAGGAAATCGGGCCCCCCGACCCGGCCTGAAGGTATGGGGCCTTCAAGTAGATCTTCGACTATCGCTCATATGAAGCCCGAGCTCCATACAAGTTACCTGATCGCAGCTATTGGAAATCGGTCAAGTCAGAATTCATGGCGTCGCACGAGAAAAATAGGTCGGTTTTGTCCGATAAGTATGTGCGCTCCCTTCGTCGCCTGTACAAGGTGCCTTGGGACGTACATTTCTACGGAGCGACCTCTGAGGAGAGTGTCGACCAGCTGCCGCCCGGGATGATCGCGGTAAATGAGCACACAATGGAGGCTGGGATTCGGTTTCCTCTTCACCCGGCCATCTCTCACCTGCTGGCGGCCTGGAATCAGAGCCTGACACAGATCACTCACAATGGTTGGAGTTACATTCTCTCCACCATACCCGTGTTTGGGCAGGTCGGGCTCTACCGATTGCCAAACCCATCGCCCAAGCCGGCGGCTACAATGTCGTGCGACTTTGGAAAGGTCGGGAGCTATTGAGCGGGATTCCTAACAAGGTCGAAGGCTGGCACAATAAGTGGTGGTTCATCGGGGGGGCGTGGGAGTCTGTGGACCCTTCGAGTACTCTGCCAATACACGTTCCAACCGACTACGCAACCCGAGTCGCTCATGGTATGTTTTATATTTCCCGACTTTGAGGTTTGTACTAATCTAATTCTACTCTTCTTTTGCAGTCTTCACACCTGCTGCCGCCGACCTCTACTGGGATTTCCTAGAGGCCTACAATCTCATTCGCGACACTCCCCCGAGTTTGCGAGATGTGGACGCCCTAAACTTCGAGCTCGACCGACATAAAGCAGGCCTGTATACCTATCCGCATCACCTGAAGATCCCTTGTAAGTAATCCTTGCTCGTCGCTCAAGCATTATCATCCGAGATCTGTTATACCAGTTTTGATTTCCTTGTTTTTGCAATTCCCAACATTCCCATCTACTGACGCCAACCTCCTGCCTAAGTTATGGCTTCCCGCAAGAAATCTGTGCTCGGACAAATGAGGCACGTGCGGTTTCACCGGCCGCTCCTCCAAGCCCGGCCCCTAATGGCCCCTCTACCATTGATAAAGGCAAGAGGAAGATCGTGGGGTCGACTCCGCCAGATTCTGAGTCCGCTCGGAAGAGGGTGAGGGAGGAGATCGGCACATACTGATCTGAGATCAACAGGGGGCTGGGGAGGTCGCATCCCTGTCCGACTTCACAACCTGCCTCTGTGCGGCCGTCCTCACCTTCCTCCTCAGCTCCCCAAGGAGGTCGTCATCCATAGGACGACTCCTGGTTGGGCTGGGAGGCCGAACGGGTGGCCGAGTGAGTTTTTTCTTTCATGTATCCTTTTTTCCATCAGTTCTTTTTTGTCTTGAGTGACGACCTACTTCTCGCAGCCCTGATTTTGGGCCGACCAAATTTTCCCCTGAGGTGGTGAGATTCTTGAGGTCGCCCCCACTCGTTTCGACCGGGGTCCCCGAGGGCTGGCCCGGGTACCTCTCCCGCGGCCTATGAAATTTCCCCCGGGGGTGGACAAAGACTGACCATGCCAACGCCCGACGCTAGAAGGTGACGGGGAATCTTTACTCCACCCTCGTTTACTCTCAGAAGGCGGCATTTTTCTTGGAGAAATCCAGCGCCCAGCTGGAGACTGAGCTCAAGAATTTGCGGCAGTCTCGGGCTCGAGTCGCAGATCAGACCAAGTCGATTCTGACTGCGACCGAGGCCTAGAAGGACTTGGAGAAGTCTAACTCTGAACACCTTCAACGGATCTCGACCCTTGAGGGTCACTTGGCAGAGGTCGAGGGTAAACTGGCGGCGGAGAGGGCGAAGGTGGCCCGAGGTGGAGAGAGCGGAGGGCAAACTGGGCGAGGTGGAGGCCGGGTCGAGGGAGGCGAAAGAGCAGCTGGCTGCAAGGAGGCGGAGTTTCAGGCCTCGGAGGAACTGAACGCCAACTTCACATACGTGATGGCATTTGTGGGTGCCATTCGGATCTGTCACAAGGCGAACCCCTCCGGCGACCTCAGCGGGCTTGTCGCTGAGCTCACACCATATGTCCGCGATAACCCCTGGCCCCCGATGTCCTGCTGGAGATCAAGGACCTGGAGGACATGGGCATCTACCTCTCCTTTTATGACAATCCAGTTCGGCTCGTGCATCCAATTCTAGATCCTGTGGAGGCCTTGCTGAGCTCGGAGGTTGATTCTCCCGCCGATCCTGTTCCCGAGCCTCCCTTCGGAACAGTTAGCACCCCCTCAGAGGCCACCCCCTGAAGAACCATATTTGTAGTCTCCTTTTCTCTTCCCTTTTTATTATCCTTGTACGGGCCTCCGGGCCTTTAATGTAATGGGAATTTTCCCGGCTTCTGGGCTTTTTCAATGAAGAACTTATTTACCTGTCTGTACCAATGAAACTCTTTTTAATTCCCTTGTTGTGCCGACCTGATTTCCTTATGCGACCTTTGTTTTATGCTTAGTCCTTGTCGCCTCATTTTTTATGCGACTTGTTTTTTTGGGACATTGCTTAGTCGTCTTACAAAGTCGGGATTCATCACACCTCTGTGGGTTGTGATTTATTCTCCTGTATTTTGAAAGTCGCACCTCGAGTGATTCGCATGTTATCAATCATATGTTTTTCATGCGAACCGCATGTTATCAATCATATGTTTTTCACGCGACCCTCTTGGTTTCTACACATAGGAATTTTTCCTTCAAATAGAATAAAGAGAGAATAATCGTTAACGACTAAGATAATTCGTTTACATGGATGTGATCAGTACAAGGATGTGATTCTACTGATAATATTTCTTCAGGTCTGTTGCATTCTAAGGGTATTGGGCTTTGGTTCCATCCGACCTCTCGAGTTCGTAGGCTCTGTTTGGTAGGACCATCGAGATTTGGAAGGGGCCCTCCCAGTTTGGACCGAGGGCTCCTTTTGAATCTCCGAGTACCTATTTCAGTACTAAATCCCCGACCTTGAAACGTCGAAGTCAGACCTTAGAGTTGTAGTACCTTTCCGACCTCTGCTTGTATCTTGCATTTCTCATGTTAGCCTCCAATCGCTTCTCTTCAAGTAGGTCTACGTTTCTTGCCAGAGCCTCATCATTGTGGTCGAAAGCGACCTGACTGGTACGGAAAGTCGGGAGGTCGACTTCCGCGGGTACAACTGCCTTAGTTCCGAAAGCCAACGAGTAAGGGGTTTCACCCGTTGACTTTTGGCAGGTCGTTCTGTACTCCCACAACACATCTGGGAGCTCGCTAGCCCATTTTCCTTTTCCCCTTCGATCTTAGACTTAAGCATGTGCTTGATGATTTTGTTCACGGCCTCGACCTGACCGTTCGACTGGGGTTGGTATAGGGTTGAAAATAACTTTGTGAACTTCCACTTCTTGAAAAAAATGTCTATTTTGATACCAACGAACTATTTTCCATTATCAGATATGATTGCCTGAGGCAGGCCGAACCTGCAGATGATGTTCCACCATATGAATTTGATAACATGATCTTCGTCTATGGTTGCCAAAGCCTCAGCCTCGACCCATTTTGTAAAGTAATCCACCGCTACTAGGGCGTAATTAACTGAGCCTGGGGCCATTGGGAGTGGCCTAATGATGTTTATCCCCCACTTTGCAAATGGCCAAGGACTGAGGATGCTCGTGAGCTCCTCTGGTGCGACTTTGATGGAAGGGGCGTAGATTTGGCATTTGTGGCACTTGCAGGCGAAAATGATGGCATCGGCCCTTAACGTTGGACAAAAATACCCCTGCCTTGCGGTCTTGTGGGCCAACGACTCCCCCCCAGTGTGGTTTCCGCATACTCCTTCGTGTATTTCATGTAGGATAGCTTGACCTTGTTCAGGTGTAATACATCAAAGTAGGGCGTGCTGAAACCTCGCTTGTATAACTCGCCATTGATCATTGTGTATCATGCGGCACACAATTGTAGCTACCGAGCTCGGACGCGATCAGCTGGCAAGAGGCCGCTTATTAGGTAATCCATGATGGGTGTCATCCAGTTCGACGTCAGGGTCTCCACAGTTGTGACCGTTACCTGTGCGGTGGATGGGTGGGAAAATGTCGTGATGGTGACATCTTTCATATCTGGTGGTCATTCGGAAGTCGCCAGCCTTGCTAAAGAATCAGTTCGCGAGTTCTGTTCCCTCGGTATCAGCTTGACATGGACTTGTGTGAACTTTTGACATAGTATTTTTACGACCTCCTGATAGGTCGCCATCCTGTCGTCTCGTGCCTCGTACTCCCCTGAAATCTGACAGGCTACGAGCTCCTCGTACTCCTGTGCCTTGTACTCTCCTGAAATCTGACAGGCTACGAGCCGAGCTAAAGGTAATGGCTTTCTGGAAGGAAATACCCTCTGGGCTCATCAGGACCAAACCGGCCCCCGACTTGTGGGAAGTCGCTGATCCATCCACGAATAACTCCCATGGCGGGCTGCTCGGGCACCCGGCCTCTGAAGGGAACGTGAGCTCGACGATGAAATTGGCCAGTGCCTGAGCCTTGATGGCAGGTCGCGGTGCATATGTCACTCCATATTGCCTGACCTCAATGGCCCATTTGAGGCATCGACCTGACGTGTCTGGTTGGTGAAGCACGTTCCTCAAGGTTAAGGAAGTGAGGACCTCGACCTGATGGTCGAAAAAGTATGGCCTCAGCTTCCTTACACTCATGACTAGTGCGTAAGCCAGCTTTTCTAGTGATGGATAACGTTGCCCTGTCTCGTTCAGTGTCTGGCTGATGAAGTAAATGGGCAAATGGATCTGGCCCTCTGCTCGGACAAGAACTGCACTCAAGGCGGTTTCTGAAGCCGCGAGATACATGAATAGCTTCTCTCCTGGGATAGGTTTGGATAGGATGTTCATGTCTGCCAGGTACATTTTGATTTTTTCAAAAGCATCCTGGATCTCAGGTGTCCATTCAAACTTTGCTTTCTTACGAATCGTGTCGAACATCGGCTTGCATTTGTCACCCATCCGGGAGATGAACCTGTTTAGTGCGGCCAGACATCCCGTGAGTTTCTGGACCTCTTTCACATTTCGGGGTGCCCCCATGTCTAATATGACCTTGACCTTTACTGGATTCGCCTCTATCCCTTGCTTACTGACCAGGTGCCCCAAGAACTTCCCCGACTCCACCCCGAAGTTACACTTCTTGGGGTTGAGTCCCATGTTGAATTTTCTAAGGATATCAAAGGTTTGTGCGAGGTGGGACAGGTGGTCCTCCCTCTTCAAGCTCTTGACGACTATATCGTCGACGTAAACCTCTACCGACTTCCCGATCTGGTCAGAAAACATATGATTGACTAGCCTTTGGTACATCGCCCCTGCATTCTTCAGGCCGAAAGACATTCTTTTCCAGCAGTATAGATTTTTCTCTATCAGAAATGAGGTATGTTGCCGATCTGGTTCATGCATGGCTATCTGGTGATAACCTGTGAAAGCATCCATGAACGACATCATCTCGTGTCCGACCGTGTTATCTATCAAGTGATCGATGTGCGGCATGGGGAAGAAATCTTTTGGGCAGGCCTTGTTGAGGACGGTAAAGTCGATACAAAGTCGCCAGGTTCCATTAGACTTTTTTACCAAAACTGCGTTGGCTACCCACTGTGGTTGGTCGGCCTGCATGATCAAGTCGTTATCTAGCAACTTTTTCACTTCCTCAGCTAAAGCAGCATATTTTTCGAGGCCAAATTTCCGCCTTTTCTGGGCAATCGGCCTCCGAGTTGGGTCAATATGTAGTCGGTGACATGCGACTTCTGGATCGATCCCCACCATGTATTTGTGCGACCAGGCAAAAACATCCAGGTTCTTTTTAAGAAAGTCGACGACTTCCCCCCTCAGGTCGTCCGGTATCTTGGAGCCAATAATGACTTCTAGATCAGGGTGAGTAGGATCTATCTTGACTTTCTCGAGTTCTTCCCCCGGAATGGCCCTTGGGTCGTCTTGTCGGGGGTCGTCGATTTCGGCCTCAATTAGGAATTCTTCAGGCTCATGTCCTATTCTTGGATCGAGGTCGCTGTATGTTCTTTTTCTGCTCGCTCTTTTCTTATTTGATTCCTCATCTTGTTTATTGTTATCTATTACAAATGTTTGTTTGATAGGTGTTGGTGCGGAATTGAAAAGAGACGAAGAGTAAATCAAACAACCCCTTGCATCGACTTGGTCACCCTTAACGGTGCCGACCAGCCCACTCTTGGTGGGGAATTTTACACAAAAGTAGAAAGTAGAGGACGCAGCCTCGAACTCATGCTCGAAAGGCCTTCCCAGGAAACCATTATAGGAGCTGGGAAGGTCGACAACTAGAAAATCTAACAGCCTAGTCGCCCTAACTTCACTATTCAGTGTGGAGACCAACTCAACGGCCAACCGAATCATTCCTGATGGTTTCACAGTTGCGTCACCGAAGCCTTTCATGACTTGGTCGCACGAGGTGATGTAGGCGTCATAGTTGCGGAGCTGGTCTAGGGTTTTCTTAAAGAGGATGTTGCAGAAAGCACCCCCATCCACCAGAAGCCGACACACCGTAGTCCCCATGATGTTTACTCTGATCACCAGGGGGTCGACGTTGGGGTAGACTATCCCCGCCTTGTCCTTCTCTCCAAACTTGATCGTGTTGGATTCTTCCCCCATTGTGAGAATTAGCAACACCATCTTATGGGCAGTCTCTAACTCCCTTATCTCGACCATCATCTTCCGCCTGGAGGAGGAGGTCGAGGTGAATCCCCCTACTGTCCCGAGGGGGGAGAGGGTGTGTATGACGCGATCTCCCGCATTATCAGGCATGGGAGGAATAGGTCGCTCCCCCAGCCCCAAGCCTGAGTTGACATTCCTGGGGGCAGGTTCCCCTTGTTGGCGACCTCTCTGAGCCTGGTCGTGATTCTTCTGAGGTCGCATGACAAATTCATCAAGCAGTCCATCTTCATACAATCTCTAGAGCTGGGCAGTAGATCTTTACACTCACTGGTATAGTGACCGACCTGCTCGTGAAAGTGGCAATACTTGTTGGGGTTCAGCTTACCCTTACTCTTGATAGGGCGAGGCGGGAGGAGTAATTCCCGCTCTCGGATCTGGGTATAGATGTGTCCTAGCGTCATGCCCAGTGCATCCATCAGTTTCACGGGGATTTTTTCCTCAAAAGTTTTGAAACTTCCAGGCGGCTTGTACTATGAGCTGGCCTTTTTGGAACTTTTCTTGGGCTAAGCGACATCTTTAGTATAAGAGAGTCGAGATTTCAGTAACTCCGCAGTATGAATCAGGTCGCTAGCTCACCTTCTGAAGTCGGCGTAGCTAGTCGGATAGTCGGTCATCATGCGCCGCCAGAGTTTGGTCCCCTTCTTGAGGCTGGAGACAGCCCCTAACAGTTTTGCCTCATCCCCAATGGGATCTCCTTCCAAGATCAATTTGTCGATCCTCTCCATATAGGACCGATCAGATTCTGTATCACCCTGCTGGGTGTTCATCAGACACTGCCTGGTCGCAGGTCGGGGCACCAGGGCAATAAAGTACATCAAGAACAGGTGAGCGAGCTGCTCAAAAGTGTCCACCGACAAGGGTGGCAGGGAGGTAAACCATTGATGAGCTTGGTCGCTCAAGGTCAGAGAAAAAAGTTGACATTTCGTCGCATCAGTTGAGCCCATGGAGGCCATGTACGAGTTGTACTTGGCCACATGGACCCTTGGGTCCGTGTTCCCACTATAGCGATCCAAGGTCGCTGTGTTAATCTTCCTCTGGGTAGGTGCCAGAGTGACCAGAGCTCCGAGCGGAGAATCCGGGATGGTGAGAAAAGGGTTTGTTCCCACCGGCCCATTTCGATTCTCAATGCGCTCCATCAGCTGCTGGACTGTCCGGGTCAGTGCTACGACCTGAGTGTCGCGATGGTCTATTCTTGCCTTCATGGCCAGAGGGTCGCCGCGATGCACGGTCGATCCCCTCGGCAAATCATTGTGGTGGAGCTTTAGTGCAAGTGCGAGGTCGTGCTCCACCTGATCAACTCATCGAGGCTCAGATTGCGCCTCATCTTCAGCGACCCTTGGGGCTTTCTGAACCCCTAGGTCTCCCAGTCGGTTGAACACAATGTTCGACCCCTCCGGTCTCTCCAGGAGTCGGCGATTCCGAACTACAACGTGTTTTGCCGGAACGTAGGCCAGATGGCCCATCGAATGTCCCTTCTGGGCCAATGCGCCCTTATTTTTCGAGGGTCCGACCTCCTGGGTGGCCTTCTTGGCTGGAGGGTGCTCGTGTTCACCATTGAAGGCGAGGCGTTTCTTGTTGAGGACGACCATCACGACCTTCGCATCCTCCGGGGTCTGAACCAAGTTCCACCAGTCCAGGGTGATCACTGGAGCCACCGGGCGAGTGCACTGTGAGCTCATAGAGATCTCGTCCCCATCGTGGGTGTCCAACTCATGTCTGATAACATTGCCTTGGTTGTTCGTCATCATTGTTGATCGGAGAAGAGACGGGTTTTCCCTTGAACAAAGATATTTCTCAGGAATGTTCCCATAGACGGCGCCAATTGTTGCACCCGGTTTGATTTCACCGACCAACAAACAATTAATACGATCAACACAACCAAAACACCAAAGCAATAACCAACACAGTATTTGATTACCCAGTTTCGTCTGTTAAATAAGACTACGTCTGGGGGCGACCAAGCCAGGAGTATTTTACTATATATTTTCTGCTTAGGATTCTAAAGGTTCGATCCTTTAGAACGTACAATACAAGTTATATTTATAGATACAAAATTAAGGCTACAATCTTCATGGGCCTCCTCTCACGGGCCGGCCTACGGTTTCAGCCGCCAGGCTAGGGTTTCCTTGCTTGTCCCGCAAGTCGCGCATCCAGATACACTTACCCTGATTATAGTCCGCGAAATCCGCATCATTAACTACCCGTATCTATGCCATATTTGTCCTTCACCCGACCTCGGGGTCAAGTCGATCCCGACCGATGCAAATTCTCAGGTGGCCGCGCGGCCTTCATCCTTCCCCAGGTCACTCCCGCGACCTGTGCAGCTCCTCAAGTCGTCAGCGACCTACCTCTCTTTGAAGTCACCCCAGATCCTGCTCGGCTGAACAAAGTCGCGTGATACCGTAAGATGGGCAATCCCCGACCTCCGACAAGTAAGGTTATTTCCTGTTACAACACTCATAAATTCAAGAAAGATCCAATCTTGAGGATCTCCTATTATTTTCGAAAATTTGGCTAAATAAGGGTGTGAGATTTTTGTGAAAAAATACACATGGAAAGAAGAATATATGAGATATATTCAAGATTTCTTGGAGATCAAGAAAAGATCTTTCCTAACCTTATTTTGAGTCCAAAATTTCGTTCCCCCCTCTATATAAATAAGGGGATGAATTTTTTCATCCCCTAGAGTTCCATGTGTTGGAAAAATTAGAAATCCACAAAGGTGGTGAAATAATTTTTTAATTTCCTTTGTTTTATAAATCATTTATTGGAGAACCTTCCACCGGGGTTATTGGACGAGGACTTAGGAATACTTGAGAAGGACTTTTGGTGGGTATCCAGATACTTGATCCTGTGTATATCAGACCGTCTCTCCAACGGGTATGTTTACGTAAACTCCTAGAAATTCCGCATGCTAGGATCTTTTACGTGAAATATTATTTGCATGTTGTTGTTGGGTTAATTATTATTTGAATTCACTTGGGTAAATTCATGCTAGTAATAATTGTTAATTTAAATTTGTGTTTATGAGATTATCCCGATAGATCCTGGCATATGTTATCCCAACAACTGGTATCAGAGCCCTGGTTTGGGCTCTGATCTTTTAAACTGTAATTTAAATTGTTGTTCATTAAAATTGAAATTGGATAGTAGAACTGTAAGATCTGTTTTGCAGGTATCCAATTGATATGGTATTTTAATGTGATTATTTACATGCAAATAAATTGTTGGTTTTTTTAATTCGATTCGTTCGAATTCGTTTTGCCTCGTGAGAAAATCCACGAGTAGATTAAAAATTTGTTTAATTTGTTCAATGTAATAGACTAGTCTAGATCTAGGTTTATTTATTTTTCGTAAATAAATTGTAACCGGATCGTGAACGAAGATGGAGACGAAGAATTAAAGATGGACGTCCAAGTGCCCGGACGTACGTGAGTCAAGGCGGAGCACGCAGGCTAGGCCGAAGGCCTGGCGACCGTGCGCACCACCCGGATGGTTGCTGATGGGGCGAGGCGGACGCGCTGGGCGCGGGCATGTTTGGCATCGAGCGATGCAAGCTACGCGCTCATGGCGAGCGCGACCAGGGCATGCGAGGGCTGAGCTGGGCGACGGGGGGCGGGACCCCAGACGTGGATGCGTCCAGGTGATGCTTCGCTCGCGCAAGGCTGTGGGCGACGGGGTGGGATGGCCGATCCGGATCGGGGCGTGCGCCTAGGCGCATGCGACTCGCGTTCCGGGTCATGAGCTACTCGTTTTCCGGACGTCGTCCTAACCCGAAACGGAGGACATTTCTTTGAAGAATTATTGCAGATTCAGTGGGAGCCTTTCGAGACGAACAATGAAGGCAAAAGAAGAGACGATTTCTCAAGATCAAGATTTGGAATTAAACCATGACAGTTGGATATATGTGCCCAACTTGATTTATTTTGTCTTGATGCTTCTTTTAAATTCGTGCAATTTTATTTGTTAAATGTGTTTGCATGATTTAGAATTGTCTAAAGAAAATCTCACTTTCGAAAATTACTAAGTATGTTTTATTGACAAATTTTATTCCGGATAATAAAATTACGTCAAATTGACCTCCATGATTTATTTATTTGTGAATTCTTTTGGAGAAATTTCCCCCACGGAACGGCCAAAAGATGGTTTTCACATGAATAAATTCCCAAAATGATGATTGTGAATTATTATTAGTGGCGACGATGACCCTCCCCACGAGGCTCGTACAAAGCGAAGTAATAATTCTGTATTTAATCATGGTTATTACTTAAGTATAAAATTGATATGCATATACTTCCCCGAAGTCCCAGTCAATTTTATATTGGTCAAGTGGGAGCCGACTATTAATTTTGAATTAAAGGTTTGTAACTGTTCTTGTTTGTAACCTGCTTGAATGTGTTTAAATAGACAGTTCACCCCACGTGACCTATTTAAACTGTTTTGAGATGTCGGCTGATGCATGTTCATATTGTTTTGAGATTTTGATATGAACAATGTGATCAAATTATGTGATATTTTTGTGTTTGCACAATTGTTGTTTATTTCAGTTCAACATGTCGCAACCTTTTTATCCACTGTTAATATACTTAAAGTGAATAGAATTGTATAGGAAACTATGTTGATTGGAAACGAAAACTATGATTGTCCTAACTGCACAAAAGCACAAGTGGATTATTGACACACCAAAACCAGATGAGCCAACTGACGAGTAAAAAATGCGGGACTCGTCAGATCACCTTGCGAGAGATGTTGTCGCTGAAAATGATGGAGGGTAACCCCGTAAGGGATTACGTCCTCAAAATCAATGGCCCATCTGAACAAACTTGAGGTTCTGGAGACCTAGATCGATTTGGTACTCCACTCTCTGCCCAAAAGTTTTGAGCACTTTGGCCTCGCTAGCTGATTTGTTGCAAGCTTTAGTCACGGCAGAGACATTGATGGGGCACAAAAATCAAGCTTTGACGGTAAATGGTCCGTCTTCATCTTCTAGGCCAAGGGAAGACAAGAAGAAGAAGAGGACCAAAAGCCATAAGCAATCAAACTCAACCGTTGGAAAGGGCAATGGTAAGATGAGGAATGCTGGTGGTGTCAAGGAAAATCCAAAGGGGAAGTGCTTAAACTGCGGTGAAAGAGGACAATGGAGGTTTGCCTGTTCCAACCCAAAAGGGCTGGAAAGAAAGGTAATTCTCACGCACTATATGTTGAAGCTTGTTTAGCGGCGTATACTTCTCATTCGTGGGTAGTTGATACGAGATCCACTAATCATCTTTGCTTCACGGGTTCAAACTAACCCGACAACTTAGTGGAAGTGAGATCCTCATCACACTGGGCGATGCTACGAGAGTAGCAACTGAAGCAGTGGGAGATGTGAACCTGTCTTTTGAAGATAAGATTTTAGTCTTGAGAGATGTTCTTTACGTTCCAATTTTTCGCAAAAACCTTATCTCAGTTTAAAAACTATTTAATGATGGATATTCTGTTCATTTTTCTAAGCAAGTTACTGTTTACCGTAACGATGTGATTATCTGTCATGGACCTTTACGGAACAATCTCTATACTATTAACTGTGCACACCACTCACAAAATGCATCTTATAACACATCGACTGTTTCATGCAATAAGAGAAAATGTTCAAAGTGAACGAGACACTTCTATAGCATCTAAGATTAGGTCATATTAATCTAAATAGGATCCAAAGGTTGGTGAAAGATGGTTCGCTGTCGGACCTACAGTTAGAACAACTTCCAACTTGCGAATCATGTTTGGAGGGTAAAATGACCAAGAGGGCATTTGGAGCCAAGGGGAATAGAGCCACAGAAGTGTTGCAAATCGTTCAAACTGACGTGTGTGGTCCAATGTCAACCAAAGCTAGAGGTGGCTATGAGTATTTCGTTACTTTCATCGATGATTACTCAACGTTCGGGTATATTTTCCACATGAAACACAAATCAGAAACCTTTGATAAATTCAAGGAGTTCAAAGCCGAAGTGGAGAATCATAGGGAAAAGAGTATCAAGTTTCTACGATCAGATCGTGGAGGCGAATACCTCAGCGATGAGTTTTTGAACTACCTGTCAGATGTGGGCATTGTTTTCCAGTTGACTGCACCCAGAACCCCTCAACAAAACGGGGTCACAGAACGAAGAAACAGAACACTCTTAGAAATGGTTAGATTCATGATGAGCTATTCAGATCTACCCAAGTCATTATGGGGTCATGCCTTGGAAACAACAGCTTATGTTCTGAATCTGGTGCCATCCAAATCGGTTCCCAAAACCCCTAAAGAGTTGTGGGCCGGGCGCAAGCCCAGTCTGAGGCACCTCAGGATTTGGGAGTGTCCGACATACGTGCTAGACAAGGAAGCCGGTAAGTTGGACACACATTCAGAACTAAGGCTGTTTATAGGATATCCCATGGGAACGAAAGGGTGCATGTTCTATGGTCCCGAAGATCAAAAGGTGGTAATGAGTACGCACTTTAGAGTTTTGGAAGAAGAATTTATGAACAATCGAAAGCCCAAAAGTGAGATTACCTTAAATGAAATAAGAGGGCAAAATCCTATACCAACTGTACAGGTTGATATACCAAGCGTCACACCGACACAATCGAAACCTCATCGTAGTGGGAGGGTTGTCTGACAACCTGAGAGATTCATGGGGATAGGAGAATCTTTGGATTTGGTCCCCTGGGATAGTGAATCAGACCCCTAGTCCTACAAGGAGGCGGTCCAAGATAAGGATTCAGAATCCTGGCAAACTGCGATAGAAGCCGAGATGGGCTCAATGGATCATAATCAGGTGTGGGAGCTAGTTGAACCACCCAGTGGGGTAAAATCCATTGGATTCAAGTGGGTCTACAAGAGGAAAAGAGGACCGGACGGGAAGGTGGAAACCTTTAAAGCTAGGCTTGTGGTAAAGGGATACACTCAGAAAAAGGGTATCGATTATGAAGAAACATTTTCGCCTGTAGCCATACTTAAGTCCATCCGTATTCTCTTGGCAATAATTACGCAATCTAGATTTTGAGATCTGGCAAATGGATGTCAAGACAGTTTTCCTTAACGGGAGTCTTGACAAGGAAATCTATATGCAACAGCCCGAAGGTTTCATCGAAAAAGGCCAAGAACCCCTTGTGTGCAAGCTGAGGAAGTCCATTTATGGTCTGAAGCAAGCATCTCGGGCTTGGAACCAATGTTTTGATCATGTAATCAAATCTTATGGGTTTGATGAAAATGATTTAGAGAGTTGTGTTTATAGGAAGTGTGACGGAACTGCCTTGGTATTCCTAGTACTATACGTAGACGATATTCTGCTCATCGGAAACGATGTAAAGGTTTTGTCAGACGTAAGGGTATGGCTGTAAAAACAGTTTGTGTTGGTCCCGGTGGGAAAACATATTTTGCGCGTGCGGAAGCAAAACGTTTGATTTCGGTGCATATAAAACAGGGGAGAGAACAGAGTATTTCAATTTTTTAAACTTTTGAGCTCATGTGTTGTGGTTTGCTTATAGCTAGATGCATATGACAAGTATAAACATAAAGCAGTAAACAACACAGCAATATATAGTGGTTCGGACAACCAGTCCTACATCCACTCTCCCTCTCTAAGGAAATTCCTTATCAACACGAGCTTTTCGACTACCTCGTGTAGTTTACTTACTCAACTTCGTATACGAGCTTTACGACTACTCCCGTAGTTTACTTACTCAACCCGACCACAGGCTTTTCGACTACCTCAGTAGTTTACTAACTCAAACTCTTAGATGTTTAACGAGTTCACACTCCTTCGGGACTTATCACCCTCACTCGGGATCGCCTACAGATGTTTAACGAGTTCACACTCCAACGGGACTTATCACCCTCACTCGGGATCGCCTACAGATGTTTAACGAGTTCACACTCCAACGGGACTTATCACCCTCTACGGGATTGCCTAACAACTACCTCACTTCACCACTGGGTTTGGGTTTGGTGTTGTCTCCAACTATGGTGAGATTTTCCCTTACAATGGTTTAGCCTCAATGCTAAGGTTGGGAAAATCTCTCTAAGCTTATGATACATCGTGGGTTGCTTAGGTTGGGTTCTAGAACACTCTTTGAATATATTTGTATATCTACAGACTTGTGTTCTAAGGTGGGAATGCTTTGACTATAACGCTCTTTGGCTTTGTAGCATTTTGTGCATGATCTCCACTCATCCGCCCATCCACCACTGATAATGAAGGAAGAACTTGTATTTATAGTGTGGATTTGAATGTTACCGTTGGAGAGAATCACATTCAAATCCATACTATTCTTCGTAAGTTCTCTTGACTTTTTCATTTGGTTGTCTCCCTCTCGTTGGTCCACATCATTTGGATTCAGCGGCTATATTCCTCGGCTTGATTGCCTCGGAACATTAGGGATATCTTGAGCATTAGGTATATTCCGAAGTCTTGATATTTCTCCGAGTCTTGAGTTCTCTCGAGTCTTGAGTTCTCGAGTCTTGGTTCTGAGTATCCTCGAGAGTCTTGATATCTTGATTTCTTCTTGAGTCTTGAAACTAACTTTGTTCTATATCTGCCGACTATACACGGTGCAGATAATATCCTGAACAATCTAAAACTGAATCCTGACTCATCTATCAAGATTATCCTGACCATGTCATACTCAGGGGTTTTTGGGATCTAATCAAAATCCTTTTTATTAAATTCATTTCCCAACAATTTCCCCCTTTTTGATGATGCCAAAACCTATCTTGTTACAAACATATAACCTATACTCAGGTTTCAGTTTTTCTTATTACAAGAATGGTAAATCTCTAATCAATTTAAATCATTCAACAGATTTCTTCAGTAATGAATCTTTCCTAAATAGATCATTACTAAATACTTAAGCAATTTCTCCCATAGCATCATATAGTTTCTCTTTTATATGAGCATATAATCAGATCAGAGACATTCAATCAGGCATATCAAAATAAAAGACATGTAAAAAAAAGATAATGAGGTATTATCTTTGAGCATAAAGATAAAAGTTTCATTGATTGTATGTTATCAGTTACAGATTACAATGAACTTATCAAAGAAATAAAGACAAAACAAAAAAACATAAAGAATTACAAGTCTTCAGTTTTGGTCTTCAGTCTTCTGTCTTCAGCTCGGTTCCTCATTTTTCTTCAATGGACCTTGTCTGATCAGGTATACTGACACTCATGCTGACTGAGTTCAGTTTCTTCTGTCTTCAGTCATCTTGACCCTCAGGTCTTTTGACCTATACTGAGTCTCAGTTTACTTTACTTACTGAGTCTCAGATCACTCTACCCAAGCTATCTGATTTCTTCTTTGCCTGATCTGATTAGCTTGACTAATCAAATCAACATATCTTTAGATCAACATAGCATTAGGTCATTATATCAGGTTAGCATATCAGATTTATCATATCGATCTTGATCACGTCGATCTCGTCGATCTTCATCCGCTCATTATTATATCTGATCTCGATCACGTCTGATCTTGATCAGTCTCTTTTGCTCATCTTCTGATTTGCAACCTTCTCTTCTGATTTGCTGGCTTTAGCTTTTCTTCACTTCTGGTTTATTGCACAGCTTATCATTTGAACTCTTCTAATTTATTTGATTTTGATCAGTCTAGTCTGCAGCCATGTCTGATCTTGACCATTTACTTTTGATTCCGTGAGTTCCCCCTCAAGTTGAAGTTCCCCTTTCAACTGATATAGACCGATATATTTGATTTGGTGAAGCTTTCAAGCTCGGTGATTTTCTTCATTTGATCGACTTTGTATGTAATCGATTTTTGTTGACTTAATCTGATTCTCCTCGATTAAGCTAATTCTTGGAAAGTGTTCTTGCTTAAAAACATTAGTCTAGAATAGTAGCTTCTATTCCCTAAGTTGGTGCGATTTGACATGCGTAGATATCGTCGACACTCTCGATATGTTAATCCGCCAGTAACTTTTTCCAATTATCGGTCGTGATTTCTACATCGTTTGTCCTTGTGATGCAAATTTTTTAAAAAGGTTTTGAGAACTCAAATTTGCATCGCACCCTTGCTTGGCCTCTATAAATTGGACCAATGTTTTACACGACATAACTCATTTCACCATACATATCTTCTTTGTAGAATCATGTATCTGGTGAACCCCTTGTTTTTCGGTGAGATTTTCCGGCAAACACTTTTACCCCCCTTTTCCATGATTTCATCTTCTCAAATCAACCTGTGTGTCCTTTTTGCGGTTCTCGTCGTCATCAAAGATTTCTCATACAATCGTTGCCAAGCTTCTCTACCATCGGGGTGGCGGATCTCTTTGTCATGGCCCGAGAAGACACTTCTCCTAATCGTGACGCGACTTGTGTGTCTTTTCGGATGACGTAATCCGGCATTCTCGGACTCGGTCACGAAAATGAGCGTGAGTTTGATATCACGAACTTGATCGGACAACGGTGATCTTCCTATATCAAACTCACCATTTAATGTTGGAGAGCCCACTGACTCTTTCTTAGGGCTCCTAGCTTAAAAATCCTATCAAGGCCGCTCTCACTCCATTGGAGAGTCCATCAGTTTGCGGCATAGGATTACCTTTCAAGCCTCCCTCACCCTGTTAAGTGGGGGAAAATGAGAGCATGAGATCTTAAAATCTCTCTCACTCCTCCTCTTAATCACTACCCTGTAGATCGGGTTTGGGTTTGGATGAAGGTTTAGGGTTATGGCTTGAGGGTTTAGGGTATAGAGTTATGTATTGACCTCCAGGTTCTCTTGTATTTGTAACTTGTAATGTAACCTGACCTTCGGGTCTTTATCAATGAAAAGTTCTATTATTCCATTGTTGTGTAAAACTTTCTGTTTCCTTGATACCACTTGTTGGTATCAGATCAGAGACAGGTTTTTAAAAAAAATATCTGCTCAGGCGATTACATTGAAGAAGTAATCTTTTGAGCACCTGCTCTGATACCACTTGTTGGTCCTGGTGGGAAAACCTATTTTGCGCGTGCGGAAGCAAAACGTTTGATTTCGGTGCATATAAAACAGGGGAGAGAACAGAGTATTTCAATTTTTTAAACTTTTGAGCTCATGTGTTGTGGTTTGCTTATAGCTAGATGCATATGACAAGTATAAACATAAAGCAGTAAACAACACAGCAATATATAGTAATTCGGACAACCAGTCCTACATCCACTCTGTTTACTAACTCTTTACAACTCTACTCACCAACAAACACACTCCAACTACCTTCACAAGGGTTTGGGGTTTCTTGGTTGGTTTCCAACTAGGATGAGATATCCTTTACAATGAAGCACAATGCAAAGGGTTAGGATATCTCGACTAAGCTTTGGATAAACCTTATCAAGCTAGGCTTAGTAAAGTGAGCTCTCTTCAAGATAGAAGCACTTGGGAAATTCAAGGTATTTCGAGTGCTTTAACTTTTGCAAGAATAAGTTTGAGCTCTTGAGTTGCGTATAAATTTCCCGTAACCTTACAATGTATAGGGTCACCAGTATTTATAGGCATACACCAAGGTCACTCTTGAAAACTATCCGTTGGAGAGATAACTTTGTGAGTTCCCTCTTATGGTGTGTGAGAAACGACTATATTTAGAGTTTGAAACTCCCTAACACTTTTTAGGCAATAGCCTTTCATGTAGCCGGTCTTCACTTTTTGCAGTCTGGAACTTTCGTACATCTGACATCTTTTTTTTGGCTTGTCATCCTTTGTCGATGTCGGTATAAGATGGTACGATGTCGTCTTCCTCTTTTTTGACTTTTGTCTTCAGTTAAGGGTAGACACCTTCAACGGCTCTTTTGATTACAAACTCTGAGTTTGATATAACCTTAACAACACTTCTGACTTAGTTCCTTTTGTCTGCATTTGAATGTCTTGGCAATATCTAACTTTCTAAGGCATCGCGTTTTTCTCAGTATTGCATCCTTCAGATAGATATATTCAATTGCCTATACGTTTCAGCCACTTTCGATTAAATGCGGAATGGTTGGCCCTTAGTTTATACTCGTTTTAAGCTTTGCTGAAAACCTTCCCCTTATGAAATAGTGATTAGGCTGTGATTCACTTATGCAACTTCAGTGGATTGATTCCAACTGAATATCAGTGAAAAGTATGCTTTCAAAAATCAAGTTAATGCAACAGTTAAGCCCAGATAAGGAAAGCAATAAAGAACACAACAGTTATAGTGGTTCAGAGACTCAAGCTCCTACATCCACTCTCCATGACTCTTCAGAGAAATTCACTATCAACTTCTGAGCTTTCTGACTACCTCGTGTAGTTTACTTACTCAACTCGGCCCTGAGCTTTCTGACTACTCCACGTAGTTTACTTACTCAACCCGACCCTGAGCTTTCTGACTACCTCTGTAGTTTACTAACTCAAACTCTTAGATGTTTAACGAGTTCACACTCCTTCGGGACTTATCACCCTCACTCGGGATCGCCTACAGATGTTTAACGAGTTCACACTCCAACGGGACTTATCACCCTCACTCGGGATCGCCTACAGATGTTTAACGAGTTCACACTCCAACGGGACTTATCACCCTCTACGGGATTGCCTAACAACTACCTCACTTCACCACTGGGTTTGGGTTTGGTGTTGTCTCCAACTATGGTGAGATTTTCCCTTACAATGGTTTAGCCTCAATGCTAAGGTTGGGAAAATCTCTCTAAGCTTATGATACATCGTGGGTTGCTTAGGTTGGGTTCTAGAACACTCTTTGAATATATTTGTATATCTACAGACTTGTGTTCTAAGGTGGGAATGCTTTGACTATAACGCTCTTTGGCTTTGTAGCATTTTGTGCATGATCTCCACTCATCCGCCCATCCACCACTGATAATGAAGGAAGAACTTGTATTTATAGTGTGGATTTGAATGTTACCGTTGGAGAGAATCACATTCAAATCCATACTATTCTTCGTAAAGTTCTGCAGTCTTTTTTCAGTGGTTGTCTCCCTCTCGTTGGTCCACATCAGCTGGATTCCAACGGCTATATTCCTCAGCTTCAGTGCCTCGGAACATTCAGGATATACTGAGCATTCAAGATATTCTCGAAGTCTTGATGATTTCTCTCGAGTCTTCGTGTTCTCGAGTCTTGAGTTCTCTCGAGTCTTGAGTTCTCAAGATCCCATCGAGTCTTCATATCTTGATTTCTTCTTCGAGTCTTGTAAACTAACTCGTTTCTATATCTGCCGACTATACACGGTGCAGATAATATCCTGAACAATCTAAAACTGAATCCTGACTCATCTATCAAGATTATCCTGACCATGTCATACTCAGGGGTTTTTGGGATCTAATCAAAATCGCTTTTATTAAATTCATTTCCCAACAATTTCCCCCTTTTTGATGATGCCAAAACCTATCTTGTTACAAACATATAACCTATACTCAGGTTTCAGTTTTTCTTATTACAAGAATGGTAAATCTCTAATCAATTTAAATCATTCAACAGATTTCTTCAGTAATGAATCTTTCCTAAATAGATCATTACTAAATACTTAAGCAATTTCTCCCATAGCATCATATAGTTTCTCTTTTATATGAGCATATAATCAGATCAGAGACATTCAATCAGGTATATCAAAATAAAAGACATGTAAAAAAAAAGATAATGAGGTATTATCTTTGAGCATAAAGATAAAAGTTTCATTGATTGTATGTTATCAGTTACAGATTACAATGAACTTATCAAAGAAATAAAGACAAAAAAACATAAAGAATTACAAGTCTTCAGTTTTGGTCTTCAGTCTTCTGTCTTCAGCTCGGTTCCTCATTTTTCTTCAATGGACCTTGTCTGATCAGGTATACTGACACTCATGCTGACTGAGTTCAGTTTCTTCTGTCTTCAGTCATCTTGACCCTCAGGTCTTTTGACCTATACTGAGTCTCAGTTTACTTTACTTACTGAGTCTCAGATCACTCTACCCAAGCTATCTGATTTCTTCTTTGCCTGATCTGATTAGCTTGACTAATCAAATCAACATATCTTTAGATCAACATAGCATTAGGTCATTATATCAGGTTAGCATATCAGATTTATCATATCTGATCTTGATCACGTCTGATCTCGATCAGTCTTCATCTGCTCATTATTATATCTGATCTCGATCACGTCTGATCTTGATCAGTCTCTTTTGCTCATCTTCTGATTTGCAACCTTCTCTTCTGATTTGCTGGCTTTAGCTTTTCTTCACTTCTGGTTTATTGCACAGCTTATCATTTGAACTCTTCTAATTTATTTGATTTTGATCAGTCTAGTCTGCAGCCATGTCTGATCTTGACCATTTACTTTTGATTCCGTGAGTTCCCCCTCAAGTTGAAGTTCCCCTTTCAACTGATATAGACCGATATATTTGATTTGGTGAAGCTTTCAAGCTCAGCTGATTTTCTTCATTTGATCAGCTTTGTATGTAATCAGATTTTTGTTGACTTAATCTGATTCTCCTCAGATTAAGCTAATTCTTGGAAAGTGTTACTGCCAAAACATTAGTCTAGAATAGTAGCTTCTATTCCCTAAGTTGGTGCGATTTGACATGCGTAGATATCGTCTGACACTCTCGATATGTTAATCCGCCGTAACTTTTTCCAATTATCGGTCGCGTGATTTCTACACGCTGTCCTTGTGATGCAAATTTTTCTAAAAAGGTTTTGAGAACTCAAATTTGCATCTGCACCCTTGCTTGGCCTCTATAAATTGGACCAATGTTTTACACGACATAACTCATTTCACCATACATATCTTCTTTGTAGAATCATGTATCCTGGTGAACCCTTGTTTTCGGTGAGATTTCCGGCAAACACTTTTACCCCCTTTTCCATGATTTCATCTTCTCAAATCAACCCTGTGTGTCCCTTTTTGCGGTTCTCGTCGTCATCAAAGATTTCTCATACAATCGTTGCCAAGCTTCTCTACCATCAGGGTGGCGGATCTCATTGTCAAGAATCGAGAAGACACTTCTCCTAATCGTATGCAGCTTTGTGTGTCTTTTACGGATGGCGTAACCAAAGATTCTCGGACTACCGAAAATGAACGTGAGTTTGATATGCGAACTTGATCAGACAACAGCTGATCTTCCTATATCAAACTCACCATTTAACAGCTGGAGAGCCCACTGACTCTTTCTTAGGGCTCCTAGCTTAAAAATCCTATCAAGGCCGCTCTCACTCCATTGGAGAGTCCATCAGTTTGCGGCATAGGATTACCTTTCAAGCCTCCCTCACCCTGTTAAGTGGGGGAAAATGAGAGCATGAGATCTTAAAATCTCTCTCACTCCTCCTCTTAATCACTACCCTGTAGATCGGGTTTGGGTTTGGATGAAGGTTTATGGTTATGGCTTGAGGGTTTAGGGTATAGAGTTATGTATTGACCTCCAGGTTCTCTTGTATTTGTAACTTGTAATGTAACCTGACCTTCGGGTCTTTATCAATGAAAAGTTCTATTATTCCATTGTTGTGTAAAACTTTCTGTTTCCTTGATACCACTTGTTGTATCGGATCGTAGACAGAGTTTTTAAAAAAATATCTTTCAAAGCGATTACATTGAAGAAGTAATCTTTTGAGCACCTGCTCTGATACCACTTGTTGGTCCTGGTGGGAAAACCTATTTTGCGCGTGCGGAAGCAAAACGTTTGATTTCGGTGCATATAAAACAGGGGAGAGAACAGAGTATTTCAATTTTTAAACTTTTGAGCTCATGTGTTGTGGTTTGCTTATAGCTAGATGCATATGACAAGTATAAACATAAAGCGAAAGAACAACACAAAGAATATATAGTAATTCGGACAACCAGTCCTACATCCACTCTGTTTACTAACTCTTTACAACTCTACTCACCAACAAACACACTCCAACTACCTTCACAAGGGTTTGGGGTTTCTTGGTTGGTTTCCAACTAGGATGAGATATCCTTTACAATGAAGCACAATGCAAAGGGTTAGGATATCTCGACTAAGCTTTGGATAAACCTTATCAAGCTAGGCTTAGTAAAGTGAGCTCTCTTCAATATAGAAGCACTTGGGAAATTCAAGGTATTTCGAGTGCTTTAACTTTTGCAAGAATAAGTTTGAGCTCTTGAGTTGCGTATAAATTTCCCGTAACCTTACAATGTAGAGGGTCACCAGTATTTATAGGCATACACCAAGGTCACTCTTGAAAACTATCCGTTGGAGAGATAACTTTGTGAGTTCCCTCTTATGGTGTGTGAGAAACGACTATATTTAGAGTTTGAAACTCCCTAACACTTTTTAGGCAATAGCCTTTCATGTAGCCGGTCTTCACTTTTTGCGATCGGAACTTTCGTGACATCCGACATCTTTTTTGGCTTGTCACCGTCGATTGTCAAGATGGTACAAATGTCGTCTTCCTCTTTTTGACTTTTGTCTTCAGTTAAGGGTAGACACCTTCAACGGCTCTTTTGATTACAAACTCTGAGTTTGATATAACCTTAACAACACTTCTGACTTAGTTCCTTTTGTCTGCATTTGAATGTCTTGGCAATATCTAACTTTCTAAGGCATCGCGTTTTTCTCAGTATTGCATCCTTCAGATAGATATATTCAGTGCCTATCTGTTCTAGCCACTCAGTCGTGCGGAATGGTTGGCCCTTAGTTTATACTCGTTTTAAGCTTTGCTGAAAACCTTCCCCTTATGAAATAGTGATTAGGCTGTGATTCACTTATGCAACTTCAGTGGATTGATTCCAACTGAATATCAGTGAAAAGTATGCTTTCAAAAATCAAGTTAATGCAACAGTTAAGCCCAGATAAGGAAAGCAATAAAGAACACAACAGTTATAGTGGTTCAGAGACTCAAGCTCCTACATCCACTCTCCATGACTCTTCAGAGAAATTCACTATCAACTTCTGAGCTTTCTGACTACCTCGTGTAGTTTACTTACTCAACTCGGCCCTGAGCTTTCTGACTACTCCACGTAGTTTACTTACTCAACCCGACCCTGAGCTTTCTGACTACCTCTGTAGTTTACTAACTCAAACTCTTAGATGTTTAACGAGTTCACACTCCTTCGGGACTTATCACCCTCACGGGATCGCCATGGATGTTTAACGAGTTCACACTCCAACGGGACTTATCACCCTCACTCGGGATCGCCTTACGAGATGTTTAACGAGTTCACACTCCAACAGGACTTATCACCCTCTCTGGGATTGCCTAACAACTACCTCACTTCACCACTTTGGGTTTGGGTTTGGTGTTGTCTCCAACTATGGTGAGATTTTCCCTTACAATGGTTTAGCCTCAATGCTAAGGTTGGGAAAATCTCTCTAAGCTTATGATACATCGTGGGTTGCTTAGGTTGGGTTCTAGAACACTCTTTGAATATATTTGTATATCTACAGACTTGTGTTCTAAGGTGGGAATGCTTTGACTATAACGCTCTTTGGCTTTGTAGCATTTTGTGCATGATCTCCACTCATCCGCCCATCCACCACTGATAATGAAGGAAGAACTTGTATTTATAGTGTGGATTTGAATGTTACCGATTGGAGAGAATCACATTCAAATCCATACTATTCTTCGTGAAGTTCTCGCAGACTTTTTTTCAGTTGGTTGTCTCCTCTCGTTGGTCCACATCATTTTGGATTCCAACGGCTATATTCCTCGGCTTGCAAGTGCCTCGGAACATTCGGGATATAATCGAGCATTCAAAGATATATATCGAAGTCTTGATATTTTCTCGAGTCTTCGTGTTCTCTCGAGTCTTCGTGTTCTCTCGAGTCTTCGAGTTCTCTCGAGTCTTGAGTTCTCAAGATCCTCATCGAAGTCTTCGATATCTTGATTTCTTAATGAGTCTTCTAAACTAACTTTTGTTCTATATCTGCCGACTATACACGGTGCAGATAATATCCTGAACACTCTAAAACTGAATCCTGACTCATCTATCAAGATTATCCTGACCATGTCATACTCAGGGGTTTTTGGGATCTAATCAAAATCCTTTTTATTAAATTCATTTCCCAACAGTTTGATATGAAGGACTTAGGGGAAGCTGGTCATATTCATGGGATCAAGATCACTCGAGATCGAAAGAAAATAATGATCGGCTTATCGCAAACTTCATACATAGATACTGTTTTGAAGCGTTTCAACATGCAGGATTCCAAGAAGGGTTTTGTACCTTTCAGGCACGGAATCCATCTATCGAAAGACATGTGTCCCAAGACGCAAAGGGAGATAGATGACATGAGAGGAATTCCTTATGTGTCGGTAGTAAGAAGTCTCATGTATGCAATGTTGTGTACGAGACCGGATATCTGCTACGCCGTAGGCATGGTAGCGAGATATCAAAGTAATCCCGGAAATCAACATTAGACTGTTGTTAAGAACATTCTGAAGTATCTGAAAAAAACTCGAGATAGAATGCTGGTTTATCAATCAGACAGTTTATTTCCAGTGGGATACATGGACTCAGATTTCCAATCAGACCTAGATTCCAGACTATCTGCCTCAGTTAGTGTGTTTTCATTTGGGAAGTGTAGCCATGAAATGGACGAGTGTGAAGCAGAAATGCATCATTGACTCAACCATGGAAGCCGGGTAAGTAACTGTTTGTGAAGTAGTGAAGGAACCAGTTTGGCTCTAGATCTTCTTAGTGGACTTGGATGGAGTTCGATTTTTGTCAAAGCAATATTTGCTAGGGACAGCTGCAAATTCAAGGGAACCAAGAGTCCACGAGTCAAACAAACACACTGAAGGAAAGAAATCTTAGACGAGAAATCATTAAGAGAGGAGATGTAGAGGTGGCTAAGATCGCATTGGAGGATAATCTAGTTAATCCTTTCACAAAGTGTCTGCCTCTGGAAACATTCGAGAGACATGTGGGAGGAATGGTTGTCAAGCGAGCTAAATCTTTTGAGTATAAGTGGGAGAGATATTATTAGGTTCGTGTAGGTGGCATTAGATATCACGTAGAACTACACGAGACGTGTTGTGGTATACTTAAAAGCAGACTTTGAGTATAAGTGGGAGATTGTTGGGGTTATACGTAAAAGTATGCTTTTACTTTGTATAACCTATGTATTAAACACTTATTTACTGAAATAAATTATTTATCACTGTTGCTTTAAATATGATTGAATGTTATATATATTTATTGCAAACCGTTCATATAATAGCACGCGTTACATTGTAGTTAACGTGGTGATACCAGATCACAGAAGATCACGTTAACAGTACCTTGTAAACGAGTGCGTGTTTCACAACTTAGATAGATCCGAACAATCTATTGGTAGAAGTTGATGTGTAAGGTTCAGATTGGCTTGTCTTGACCAAGAGATTACACTAGTGCATTCGATGCGCTGAAGCGGACCTGCAGAGAGGATAAACTCATTCTCACTGACTTAAGGGATGAAGAGTTAGACCTCAGTTGTTGTTGATTTCTTAATCTCTATCACTTAATAAGGACTGTGTGTGATTAGTAGTTATTGCTTTGACTTATAAATGGGAAGAGAATCATTGCGACTTCGATACCCTATATCTTGGGCAATAATATTAATTGCACGACAGTTGCTAAATTAATACAGAGAATCATGTGCTTGCAATGTCTTCCTTGATTGGTCCCCTTGGTGGGCCCGAAACCTTTATCATACCAAAATCTTGCAAGTGAAATTAATTTTCCGGTATGGATAATAAAGTTGGGCTGTCCTTACAAAGATATTAATTAATATAAAGCTTTTCAGTGGCTTAATTAATTAATGGACTAAATAATCTTAAACACGGGAAATAATGACCGGGAGTCATATTACCGTAATATGGGTTAAGTTGGATAGTGCAATATTAATTATATAGTGGCATTAATTAATATTAATGAGTTGGATTATAATGTGGCTCAATATTGGAATTCAGAAGCCCATTGGAAGGTCCATCTTAATTTTCCTAAAGACCCCTCAAGTAGCCCAATTAAAGTCCAATAAATAAAAGGTTCTTAAAATAAAATAAATTATTGTTGCATTATATTTTCCTTATTTTTTTCGAAAATATTAAAGAAAAGAGGGAGAATAATTTTCTTGAAAAGATTTTATGGAAAGGAGATAAGTATTCTTGGGATACAAGATTATCCCATAAATTCAAGAAATCTCCCACTTGGCCTCTTTAATAGAAATTTTCAAAATTTATAGAGTAATAATAGGAAGAAAGATTTTCTTGATTTTGTTGGAAAGATTTCATAAGATATGTATTCTTGGAATACAAGAATATCTCATAAATTCAAGAAAGATCCAATCTTGAGGATCTCCTATTATTTTCGAAAATTTGGCTAAATAAGGGTGTAAGATTTTTGTGGAAAAATACACATGGAAAGAAGAATATATGAGATATATTAAAGATTTCTTGTAGATCAAGAAAATATCTTTCCAAACCTTATTTTGAGTCAAAAATTTCATTCCCCCCCCCACCCTCTATATAAATAAGGGGATGAATTTTTTCATCCCCTAGAGTTCCATGTGTTAGAAAAATTAGAAATCCACAAAGGTGGTGCAACAATTTTTTATTTTCCTTTGTTTTATAAATCGTTCATTGGAGAACCTTCCATCGGGGTTATTGGACGAGGACTTGGGAATACTTGAGAAGGACTTTTGGTGGGTATCCAGATATTTGATCCTGTCTGTATCAGACTGTCTCTTCAACGGGTATGTTTACGTAAACTCCTAGAAATTCCGCATGCTAGGATCTTTTACGTGAAATATTATTTGCATGTTGTTGTTGGATTAATTATTATTTGAATTCACTTAGGTAAATTCATGCTAGTAATAATTGTTAATTTAAATTTGTGTTTATGAGATCATCCCGATAGATCCTGGCATATGTTATCCCAACAATACATGGACTCGAATTTCCAATCGGACCTAGATTCCAGAAAATCTACCTCAGGTAGTGTGTTTTGTCTGGGAGGAGGAGCTGTAACATGGAGAAGCGTTAAGCAGAAATGCATCGCCGATTCTACCATGAAAGCCGAATAAGTAGTTGCTTGTGAAGCAGCGAAAGAAGCGGTGTGGCTCAAGAACTTCTTAGTGGACTTGGACGTTGTTCTGAATTTGCCCAGCACTATCACAGTATTCTGTGATAAGGCCAAAGCAGTTGCAAATTCAAGGGAACCGTGAGCCCACAAGGCCAGCAAACACATTGAAAGAAAATACCATCTTATACGAGAAATCGTTAAGAGAGGAGATATAGAGGTGGCAAAAATCGTGTCAGATGACAACCTAGCAGATCCATTCACAAAAGGTCTGCCTCAGAAAACATTCGAGAGCCATGTGAAAGGAATGGGTGTCAAGTGTGTTGTCAATCTGCTTTGAGTATAAGTGGGAGAAATGTATTAGGTTTGTGTAGGTGACATGTAGATGTCACGTAGAACACGAGACTAGCTGTAGGGTATACTTAAAAGCAGACTTTGAGTATAAGTGGGAGATTGTTGGGGTTATTCGTGAAAGTATGCTTTCACATAATAACGAACTCATGTAACTCTTATTTACTGAATATAAATATTTCATCACTGTTGCTTTAAATATAAATGAATGTTAATTATTTATTGTAAACCGTTCAATATTAATACAATATCACATTGTAGTTAATGTGGTGATACTGTTGGGAAATTCGGGGTGCCCGGATCTATTCGAGGTGTAATTAAATACATATTCAAATTAATTAATTAATTACTAGGATGAATCAATCATAAATTAATTCAACATAATAATTAAATAAACAACAACAACATGCGTACACGTAATTCACGTAAATCCTAAGCATGTCAAATATAGGAGTTACGAAATTACATACCTCTTGGAGTGACAACCGTTGAGACGATGGATCAACCCAAAGTACCTTCTTAAATATGTCCCACATCCACGAATGTAATCCGGTGGGAGGATTCACAAGAACGATTTTAATAAAGGAGAAAATACAAAAATATATTGCACCACCTTTGTGGATTTCTAATTTTTTCAACTCATGAAATTGTGTTGGGGATGAAAAAATCATCCCCTATTTATAACCAAGGAGGTGGTCAAATTTTTTGGCAAAATTGGATATGGGAATATCTTTAATTCTTGTGCAAGAAGTAATCTTGAATATATCCAATATATTCTCTTTCCCATAAATAATTTTTTCCACAAAAATCTCATTCCTTATAAATATGATATTTTCGAAAAATTCAATGCACAAGAAGGCAAGATTTTATTTCTTGAATTTATGGGATAATCTTGTATTGCAAGAATACTTATCTTTTTCCATAAAATCTTTTCAAGAAAATCAAGAAAATCTTTCCCCTTTCTTGTCCCATAATTTTTGAAAATTTCAAGGAAAAATAGGCAATAATATTTTCTACTCCTTTTTATTAATTGGACTTATATTGGGCTATTTGAGGGGTCTTTAGGAGAATTAAGATTGGACCTCCAATGGGCTGTGAAACTCTAATATTAAGCCAAAATATTATTAAAGTCCATTAATATTAATTTACTCCACTATAAAATTAATATTGAACTATCCATCTTAATCCATATTACGATAATATGGCTCCTGGTTATTATTTCCCGTGTTTAAGATTATTTAGTCCATTAATTAATTAAGCCACTGAAAATCTTTATATTAATTAATATCTTTTATCCTTGGAGTAAAATCACTCAACATTATTATCCTCTGAAAATAAATTTCACTTGCAAGATTTGAATATACGAGCCCACCAAGGGGACAAATCACACAAGATTTGTAATAAATAATTAAACTTATTCAATTTATAATTAATAATATTGCCCAAAACAATGATATCAAAATAATTATTAATTTATATTAAAGTAATGAGAGGTTAAGAAATCAATAACAAGAGTTCATTTAAGGTATGGAAGAATTTATCCTCTCTGTGGGTCTTCTTACATCATAATGTGCTATATCTCTTTCAAGATAACCCCAACATACTTCAACCACTACCAATGGGTGATTTCATCACAAGATCACTTTTATTTACAAGGCTCTTTGTAAATAAAAAGTACAACTTCACAACCTAGATGGAATTGAACATCCATTGGTAGATAATTAACAAGTGCAAATTAAAAGCAACAATGACTTATTTAACCAAGAGATTGCACTATTAAAGCACATTATGATGTATAACCCCAACATAAGAGGACCAAGATCACAGAGAGGATAAATACTTTCGCAACCTAGATGGAATTGAACACTCCATTAAGGGATGAAGATTTAGACCTCAATTGTTATTGATTTTTAATTCTTCGTCTTGACTTAAGGGATGAAATTAAGATAGATTGTTATGTACCTGATACTTAAATATTGCATTTGATCTTAGGTTACGTATTTGGGTTTAGAGTCAGACAACAATTCTATACTTTGCATTTTGGACAATATTATAAATTATATGGCAATTGCTAAGATTTAATACAGAGCAATGTGTGCAAGCGAGTCTTGTGTGATTTGTCCCCTTGGTGGGCTCAGAAGTTTTATCACACCAAATCTTGCAAGTGGAAATTTATTTCCGGTATGGATAATAATGTTGAGCTGTCTTTACTCCAAGGACAAAAAATATTAATTAATATAAAGCTTTTCAGTGGCCTAATTAATTAATAGACTAAATAATCTTAAACACGGGAAATAATAACCAGGAGCCATATTGTCGTAATATGGATTAAGATGGATAGTTCAATATTAATTTTATAGTGGAGTAAATTAATATTAATGGACTTGAATAATATTTTGGCTTAATATTAAAGTTTCACAGCCCATTGGAGGTCCAATCTTAATTCTCCTAAAGGCCCCTCAAATAGCCCAATATAAGTCCAATTAATGAAAAAGAGAAGAAAATATTATTGCCTAATTTTCCATGTTTTTTTCAAAAATAATAAATTAAGGGGAGAAAGATTTTCTTTGAATTTTGTTATGGAATGAATATAAGTATTCTTGAAATACAAGATTATCTCATTAAATTCAAGAAATCTCCCTCTTGGCTATTTATTATGATTTTTTCGAAAATTTTGATAAATAAAGGAAGGAAAGATTTTGTTGATTTTCTTGAAAAGATATTATGGAAGATGTGTATTCTTGGAATACAGGAATATCTCATAAATTCAAGAAGATCAAAATCTTGGATTTTTCATTCCTTAATTTTTTGAAATTTGCCATAAAATAGGGAAGTGGGATTTTTGTGGAAAATTTAATTATGGAGAAAAGAATGTATGAGATATATTCAAGATTTCTTGGAGATCAAGAAAAAGATTTTCTCCTTATTTTTCTAGAGCGAAAAATCGGCCACCCCTACTATTATAAATAGTGGGTGATCCCTTCATCCCCAATACAATTTCATGAGTTGGAAAAATTAGAAATCCACAAAGGTGGTGCAATATATTTTTGTGTTTTCTCTTTTATTAAAATCGTTCATGAGAATCCTTCCACCAGATTACGTTCGTGGACGTGGGACATATTTGAGAAGGCACTTTGGGTTGATCCATCGTCTCAACAGTTGTCACTCCAAAAGGTATGTAATTTCGTAACTCCTAGATTCCGCATACTTAAGATTTACGTGAATTATGTGTACGCATGTTGTTGTTGTTTATTTAATTATTATGTTGAATTAATTTAGGATTGATTCATGTTAGTAATTAATTGATTAATTTAAATATGTATTTAAATACACCTCGAATAGATCCGGGCACCCTGAATTTCCTAACATGGTGTGCCGTTATCACAAGTAAAACTCGAATGGACTTTATCTTTGCAACTGGTGAAAAGGTCTCGTCATAGTCAATGCCTTCACATTAACTATAACCCTTCGCTACCAACGTAGCTTTGTAGGTTTGTACTTTGCCATTTGCATCAGTCTTACGCTTGAAGACCTACTTGCAACCTATGGGTCTAACCCCTTTAGGCAACTTAACCAAGTCCCAGACTTGATTGGTGTACATCGAGTCCATCTCGAATTTCATGCCTTCATGCCACTTCCCTGAATCAATATATGATATTGCTTCAGAGTAAGTATTAGGATCATCTTTATCCAGTATTTCCACATTATCGAGTTCCTCCAAGAGGTAACCGTATCTAATGGGCAGATTACAATTCCTAATTGACTTATGGAGTTATGGTTGTGCAGGATGTACATTTTGATCAAGAAAATTTTGTGGTGCATCAATTTCATCAATGTCCGGAGAGTCCTCAAGAGCTACACTTTCAGATGCCTATTGGGCGGGAGTTTGAACTATGTAGTTCTCATTCAGCCCACTTGGAGGTTCTTGCAAAGGCAAGCCAACTCCAATTACGCTCCCACTGGCTAAAAGACGACCACCTAGTGAAAGACTGCCACCGTGAAAGTCGCTGAATGCTCCCAGTGATTCATTGTCATGTTGTTTTGACAAGTTATCAGTCTCTTTGTTAATTTGTGGTTCTTGAATTTCTTCAAGTTTTATCATCTTACGGACTTGTTACCTAAAGACATAGTATTCCTCAAGCAACTTGGCTTGCCTAGAAACAATCATTGTTTGTTTCTCAGGTAGATAGAAATAATATCATCTAGTTTCCTTAGGATATCCTACAAAGTAACCCTTTTAACATTTAGATTCCAACTTATCAGTAAGCATTTTCTTCACATACGCGGGACAACCCCACGTCTTGTTATGTGAGAAAGATGGCTTCTTACCATGCCATAGTTCGTATGACGTATGTGTTGGAATTTAGAGGCACGTAAACACGCAATACATGCGCAGCGGAATTAAACAGTTCACCAACAATGAACATATAATTGCATAATTAAATACGTGTAAACATAAAGTGAAATCTTACAGTAAATCGTACACATATTTCTCTACTATGGTATCCACGTAATCCCCGTTTACAAACTTGCACAGATTTTCCAGCTTTTGAATTCCGAGATGAATTTGCTAGGAAAATTCTAACTCTAGATTTTATGGAGAAAATATGAACAACCGTATTATGGATTACCAAGAACTCATATATATAGGAGAGACCCAACTTAAATCTTAAGCTAACCTGATTGGGAAATAAAATCCCTAATCTTTATTTAAATAAATCGCTTAGATTTATTTCCCACATATAAAATCTCTACGGATTTAATTCCCATGTATATCAAATCTCTACGGATTTGATTCCATATATATTAAATCCTACAATAATATTCCATATATTATTATTGGGAATTCTTATTTAATTAAATCTAATTTAATTAAATATTAATAATAATTAATTCTAAATTAATCTAATATTAATTAATTCTCCATAAATTAAATATTAAATCCAATTTAACATTTAATCAACAAACTATAATCCGTAAAAGGGAACTACTTGTTGTGTGACCCATATGCTCTCATATATCAAGCGATTAGTCAAACTTTCGGTCTTAATTGAACCCTAGACAATAAATCATACATTCTCAATATATGAGGTACGTTGCGAGAAACGTGCAACTACCTGTAACTGAAACATGGGCTATTACGATTTCCTCCTTTCATTCGCGAATACTCGATTAAGTCTTGAACATGATGAAGTGTATATTCAAATAACTTAATCATATTATCTCTAATCACTAATTGATCATGTATGTCACACTTAGCCACAAAGTCTAAGTGATGTGCATCGGCCGATGACTTTGATCCAATTATTATGAGAAGACGAGTATTCTCTCTAAATCCACATTGAGGAATGAATCTTATTCTTGGCTCAACTACCACACACATGCACTTCGTGATGAACCCAATCCAAGCTGTATCTACCCATGGAAGGGTGAAAGCATTGGTCATGGTCAAAGTTCATCACTCCACACATGTCGTGCGTATTGACCTCAAGTCAAAGGAGTATCGCATCGCTCCCACTAACCGAGACACCCGTAGACATATAGTAGAAATACATCAAACAGTTTCTCGGATGGGTATACCAATACCCTCTAAGGTATTTGTGCATCCATCATGACATACCTAGTATCTTTTAGTAAGTAAGATCTTACCACACTCTCTAAGTGTATGATGCAGATCGCACACCAATCTCCATTGCATCATCAATATCCCATTCTTGATGATCCTTGATCGGGGCTATTTGAGAATCATGCTTAAGTCATCTGAGTTCTTACAACCTCAATGACAACAATGACTCATGGGAACACTTGTATGAATAAATGCAAACAATCAAACATAATATTCAAACAAGTGTATTGCCATACATTAATATTAAGTGAACTATAATATTAAATCAAACTGAATATCATTGAGTATTATGTCCTTACAATAGATTGTCTCTAGGACACTAACACTAACAATTTCCCACTTGAACTAGAGTCAATCACCTACATGTTTAACCCCTAGACCATCAAATGTCTAGTGTGTACATGAACACTCAGTGTTTTGGTGAAATGATCTGCCAAATTAAATATGTGGGAATACATTCTAATTCTACTTCTCTTATCGTTATGATCTCTCGGATCAAATGATAAACCTGGGTATATGCTCTTTTTTGTTTGCTGATCTCGGTTTCTTTGCTTTGCGCAATCGCACCAGTGTTATCTCAATACAACTTTATTAGACAACTGGCACTCAGAACTACCCCTAGTTCTCTTAATAACTATATGACAGTGTGTGTGCATGTATTTTCAGAGTGTTGTTGAAAATGTTATACAGCATGTGAAACAACATATGACAGCAGAAGCATAAAAACGCAGTGCAAAGGATTTCAAAATTTTGTATAGTCTGTAATCCAGACTATACGAACCTCATGGTCAAAAACATCACTATAACAAGTAGTGAGATACACACGAATCTCTTACAAGATTCTAAAAGGTGTAGTAAAAAACCACACACCAAAATCAATCTATTCAATCAAGTAACTAGTGATCTTATTCAACCTAAAACTTGATCTAATAAGATAAAATCAATACTGATAGGAGAGATTGTATTCCCTCGACCAGCACACATAGAATAACATCGACGCTCACACTCCTAGAATTACAAACACTCGGTTTTTCACCCTTGGTTGTGTCTTGGATGTTACTCTCTTAAGTTTGGAGTAGAGCAAATGGGATTTCACTTTAACTCAAACTTGAATGTCGACCAATGCAGTCTATTTATAGACTTTCGGACCAACTACATTGTCCTATCCACTTGGTGTGAACAACCTTGAACTTCTCCTCTACTATCTCCATGATCTTGGTGTAACCACCCATGATCTTTCTATTCTCACTCCATCAGTGCAACCGCTTGATAATTTCCGAGATTATCTTCAACCTGCAATGTAGGAAACATAAAGAAACACATCTATTAAACTTGAGTCAGTGTTAGGAGAAAGGGCTATGATGTTGTGCAATATGTTGTCCAACATCTGGAACAACATCCGTGCAACATCAACAAAATCCCCCAATTTGGCCTTTCTACTACAACACACCTGATGTTAAAAACAACATCCGAACTTGTGTCAGGAAAGAAACAAATAATAGCCATTCAGAGAACAACTACTATTCAACCAAATCCTAAATATAAACAAACGCAAGCACCAAGTACATCAACAGTGTACTTAGGCCAAAGTATCCAACAACATAAAGTAAATGACATAAATATAAATCTATCAACTAGTTGTCCAATAACAGAGTTTAAAAAGTAAAGAGCAGAAATAAAAGATTACAACACAGACAGGAAATTTATAGAGAAATAAAGGGAAGGACTGGGCCAAAGAATGGCTGCATCTCCATAATCTGTAAATGCTCCCGCATACTTCAAAATTCCCAGCTGTCTTGAATCCAATCACCAGTTGTCAGCTCCATACAACTGATCAATGATAGCAATACTCTCTGGGGACATGTTCTCCCTGGTAGGTGTCACCAAAACCTCATCATCAATGTAATCAGGGCTATCATCAACTGGTTCAGCTTCATCGGGTATAATCTGTTCAGCAGCAGCAACATCATCAGCATTGAGTACATCTTCCACAACATACTCCACAGCCTCATTAACAACATCTTGTACAACATCCTCCACCCCTCTATCTTGAATTATTATTATTCGACAAGAAGAACATCAACATCATCTACAAAGAAAGATCGGTGCATCATCCTTCTCACCTGCATGGCCAGATGGACCAGCTCCATCATCACCACCATCATTATCACCATCATCAGGTGATCCTCCCCCTATTAGAGTAGAAAGCAGGTTTCTCCATAAGGTTTGTTGTTTAACCAGAGCATCTATGTTCAGCTGGATGGAAGTAATTTGATCAGAAATGAAAGAATTTATAAAATGAACAGAGGGTATACCATCTCTTCTGGTTACTGTATAAGGAATGTTACCAACAGGATGGACAACATTTTTGGCTTGCGGTTCAGGATCAGATAAAGGAAGATCCACAGTTATGTTTCCACCTTTTAGCACATGAGATATTCCAAAACTTGGAACAAATCCACTAATTCTTTCACCTTTTGGCCTCTCAATTTCTAACTTATCCAAGAACTGACAAATTAAACTTGGATAAGGAAGAATACTTCCTTCTGAGTGTTTACCAGCAAATGTCATCATGTTATCAAATATAACCTGCCCCAGATTAAACCTATTCAAGTGTACAATCTTGTACAACAAGAAGGCTTGCTCTTTGGTTAACACAGTAGAGTACTTTGAGGGTAGCCAATTGGAAACAAGTAGCTTATGCATCACAGAATACAAGGAGGTCAATTTGGCAGCAAAAAACTGTAAAGTCCATTCAGAATACCTTCAACCAGTGATGACAGACATCACTTCCTTAATATCTAGCTCAACATTATCTTCCTCAGTTTGTCTAGTTTTTAGAAAGATATTGATAAGCCTAGGATTGATAGTTACCACAATGTATCTTGTTGGGAGATGAATTTAATAAAAGATTATATGATTTTGATTAAGATCCCAAAACCCCTGAGTATGACATGTTCAGTAATGATCTTGATAGATGAGTCAGGATTCAGTTTTAGAGTATTCAGGATGTTATCTGCAAAATGTATAGTCAGCAGATATAGTTCAGATAGGTTTCAAGACTCAAGAACTCAAGATGTTTCAAGATATCAAGTTTCAAAGATGAAACCGAAGTCTCTCAAGACTCAAGATGAAATCGAGATATCAAGACTCAAGATGGAAACCGAGAATCAAGACTCAAAGATGAAGACTCAAAGATATCACCACTATAAATCTGAAGACTCAGAAAACTCAGAAGACTCAGAAGACCCTGAAGACTCAGAAGACCCTGAAGACTCAGAAGACCTCAAGAATCAAGACTCAAGACGCAAGATCAAGATCGAGTATTTGAAGATCAAGAATATCGAAGTACAAAGAATTATCAAGACTCAAGAATGTAATCGAATGCTCAAGATGAACGAATGTTCCGAGGCAATCAATATATCTATCCAAGGATGCAACATCGAAAGAAACGCGATACCTTAGAAAGTTAGATATTGCCAAGACATTCAAATGCGCATAAAAGGAACTAAGTCAGAAGTGTTGTTAAGGTTATATCAAACTCAGAGTTTGTAACCAAAAGAGCCGTTGAAATGTGTCTACCTTTTACCGGAGACAAAAGTCAAAAAGAGGGAAGACGACACTGCACCATACTAACACTAAAAAGTTGACAAAGTCATTTGAAAAAAGATGTCGGATGTACGAAAAGTTCGATCAAGAAAAAAAGTGAAGACCGTCTACATGAAAGGCTATTGCCTAAGACGTGTTAGGGAGTTTCAAACCCTAAATATAGCCGTTTCTCACACACCATAAGAGGGAACTCACGGGTTATCTCTCCAACGGATAGTTTTCAAGAGTAACCTTGGTGTATGCCTATAAATCTTGGTGACCCTCTACATCGAAGGTTACGGGAAATTTATACTTAACTCAAGAGCTCAAACTTATTCTTGCAAAAGTTAAAGCACTCAAACACCTTGAATTTCCCAAGTGCTTCTATATTGAAGAGAGCTCACTTTACTAAGCCTAGCTTGATAAGATTTATCCAAAAGTTTAGTCGAGATATCCTAACCCTTTGCATTATGCTTCATTGTAAAGGATATCTCATCCTAGTTGAAACCAACCAAGAAACCCCAAACCCTTGAGAAGGTAGTTGAGTGTGTTTGTTGGTGAGTAGAGTTGTAAAGAGTTAGTAAACTACGAGAGTAGTCGAAAAAACTCTAGAGGAGAAGTTAGTAAGCTACTGAGGTAGTCCAAAGCTTGTGTGTGATTGAGTAAGTAAACTACGGAGGTAGTCGAAAACTCAAGGTCGGGTTGAGTAAGTAAACTACGTGGAGTAGTCGAAAAAACTCGGGGCGAAGTTGAGTAAGTAAACTACGAGGTAGTCGTAAAGCTCGAAGTTGATAGTGAATTTCTCTCAAGAGTCGGAGAGAGTGGACGAGGAGCTTGAGTCTCGAACCACTATAATTGCCGTGTTCTTTATTGCTTTCCTTATCTTTGCTTATCTGTTGCATTGACCTGATTTTGAAAGCATACTTTTCACTGATATTCAGTTGGAATCAATCCACTGAAGTTGCATAAGTGAATCACAGCCTAATCACTATTTCATAAGGGAAGGTTTTTCGCCAAAGCTTAAAAACGAGTATAAACTAAGTGGCCAACCATTCAAGACCTAATCGAGTAGCTAGAACAGATAGTTACCAAACCGAACTCTCTTCCGAGGATTCAAGAAGTTAGTTATCCGATCCAAGCAACTCGGGATCTCTCGACTCTCGGGACTCGGTTGGGATTATCCGAGGTATCGAAAAGCTCGGGATCATTGTCTCAAGAGACTTTGACTCGAGAGCGATCTGTGCTTCTCGTAACCTAATCTTGAGATTGTCTCGACCCAAGCCGATCTCAAGAAGAAAAAGTTTTAAAATCATAAACGCGTGTATTCCCCCATACACGTGTAAGACCTGATTTTCACGGGACCAAAAAGTGGTATCAAAGCGTTGGTTCAACTTGACCACTCTTTGTGTTGACCAAAGTTTTATTTTCAAAAATACTTGTGGTCTATCTCGAATCGATCTTATTTTGTGAAATTTTTGTTCTTTCAAAAGATCGTAAAAATGTCTTCTAAAAACTTCCCATGTTCTCGATGAGAGAACTATGATCTATGGAGACCGAGAATGCAGCACATCTCAGATTCCAAACATGAGCGTATGTGGAGAGTGGTTTCTCAAGGACCATTCAAATTTACTGTGGTGAATCCCAGAGGAAAGAAGATGAGAGAATTGATCCTAGAGCAGAATTTCCTAAATCTGATGACCAACTAACTCCTAAGGAGAGAAAGTTAGTCAATCTAGACTACATTGCAAAAGACACACTATACAGTACAATTGATGATGGTGTGATGGGAATGATCTCTCACTGTAATACTGCTAAAGAGATATGGGATACACTAGCTGTTATGTGCCAAGGCACAGACCATATAAAAGAAAACAAACTTTTCGGTGGCAATTGGAAAGTTTGACAGGTTTTAAAAATGGATGATGGTGAATCAATAGACAAATTGGAAGTCAGATTCACTAGCATCATGAATGATCTAAATGCACTTGGAAAGAAATATCCACAAAGAGAAGTGGCATTGAAAATTCTTAGAGGTCTTTCTAAGAAATGGGATATTCATGCAGTGGTGATTGAAAACACCAAGAACATTAGTTCAATGCCATACCAACAAGTCTTTCTCGAAATTTGAAAGCCTATGAATTTGAAATTGATAAGAAATCCAAAAAGGCTGACAACAAAGATGATTCTTCATCAAGTAAAAATGTGGCTTTAAAAGCCAAAGATAAAACTCATAAAACTAAAGAGTTCGAGAACCCCATGCCAAACATCGGGATGAGCTTGAGGAAAAGCTAAAGACCGATGGCAAGGAGGTTTGACAGACTTAATAGTAGATTTGGAAATACAAAAAGCTTTTACAGAACCACAGTACCAGAAGAAACCCGAGGACGGATCAACCGAGAAGAAGAAGGACTGAAAAGTCAAGGATCTTCATCCGAAAAAGAAGGACTCCAAGTCCAAAGAAGAAAATGATCGGGATGATGATACCAACAGATGCTATAATTGTCGGGAAGAAAGGTCACTTCCAAAGATGATTGTCGTGAGTTGAGTGCTAAGGAGAGAAGAGAAAGACAAGCTAAAAGAGACCGAAGTTCTCAAGCAAAAAAGGCCATGGTTGCGGAAGAAGAACACTCGAAGAGGAATCTAGTTCTTCAGATGAGATATTCTCGAGGAGACGGTGAAAGTGATGACATCTCGTCGATGGCCATTGAGGAGGTAAACTCTTTCGTCTCGTTGTTGCTCCTACACTAGCACAAGAGTTTTCAAGTTCCATCGAAAAAAAAATATTTTGACCGATGGATTCTTTTTGAGAATCTGATGAAGGACTATCTTTGTTTTTGCAAGGATCGCTAAATAAAACTCAAGAGCGAATAAGGAATGAATGTCGAAAATCTAAAATGGAAAGACTCTAGCAAAAGCAAAAATCACTTCTCAATTTATGGGGAGCTCTTGATGAATGGATGTTCTGAAAGTACAACTCTCAGAGAAAGAAAAGTTGATAGAGACCCTAACTGAAAAGCTAGAGAAATCCACTGAAGAAATTCAGCTAATCAGAACTAAGTTCAATGACCTCTCTGAGAAGCATGAAACTATACAGAACTGTGAGGATAGTGCACAGAAGAAGTTAACTCTATTGAATAATGCATCTAAAGTAATAGATGAAATTGAGTTACCAGAGATCCGCCACTATAAAACTGGATTGGGATACATTCGTGGGGGGAACCTCACAAGGTCATCTGAATGCTGCATCAAGTAGCAAGAAGACAATCTTTGTTAAATCAGTGGCACCTACACTTCAAACTGAAGAAATGCCCAAGGTTGTAGACAAGGGAAAAGGACCTATGGTTTCAGTAAAACTGAATGATCAGGTTAGAAAGCCCAAACCTCAGGTGAAGGCTAGAAAACCTGAGCAGTCAGTTGGAAAATTTCAAGCAAGTACTTCAAAGCCTCAGGCTAAGAATGCAAACTTGAAAGGATCTACACTGAACCATCAGAGGAATCTTCAGAAGAGAAACACTCAGCAGAGATATTCTCAACTGAAGAGACCAAGTCCTCAGTATACTGAAAGACCCATATTTCAGTACAGGCAACCTAAACCCCACTTGCCTAAGGGTAAAGGTTACCTGAACCCAAGTCAACAAAGATTCAGACCAGCTGCACATAAGCCAAAGCAATGGAACAAAAGGCTTGAACCAAAGAAGAATTCAAAAGCCCATGTTCATGCTAAGGCCAACACTCATACACAGGAAACTGCTAAGGCACCCAGAGTAGTAAATGTGTATGTAGATGTTTATGGAAGACAGATCAGCCACTCTAAAGTGATTAGAGTTGTTAGACAGATTTGGATCCCTAAAGGTACAGCTAACCTTGTAGGACCCTACACAAATTGGGTACCTAAGAATTAAATTGTTTTTCAGGAGGAAAACAAGGGCACTGAACTGACTAAAGATCACATGGCACTGATGAGCAGAGATGAAAAAGCTCCTGATATATGGTATCTTGACAGTGGATGTTCAAGATATATGAGGATACAAGAAGATACTCAAAGTGACTATGTTGAACAAAGAGGCCCACAGATCACTTTTGGAGATAACTCCAAGGGACAGACTGAAGGATATGGAACTTTGGAAATCGACTCAGTTCATATCCATGGTGTTTCATAGGTATCTGGATTGAAGCATAACTTGCTTTCAATTAGCCAATTATGTGATAAAGGTTTTAATGTTGAGTTCTCTAAGAACTTATGTTTTGTGAAAGATGATACATCACAGAAAGTACTACTGACTGGTACAAGAAAAGGGAATGTGTATCTTGCTGATTGGAGTTCAACTCCTAAAGATACATGTTTAGTTGCTAAAAGTTCCACAGATACCAGTTGGTTATGGCATAAAAGAATGAATCACCTAAATTTCAAAACCCTGAACAAGCTTGCAAGATTAGCTCTTGTAAGAGGGTTACTTAACGAAGTGTTCAGTAAGGAACATATTTGTGATGCATGCCAGAAAGGCAAACAGATAAGAGCATCATTTAAAAGTAAAGTTGAGGTTTCTACTGAAAGAATACTTGCCATTTCATATGGATCTTTTTGGTCCTATAACACCGTAAGCACTAATGGCAGAAATACACATTGGTAGTAGTTGATGACTACTCGAGATATACTTGGGTCATATTCTTTACTCAAGAAGAAAGAGACTCGGATAAAAGTCGCCAGAGTTCTTGAAAAGGCTCAAGATTGAGAAAAAATCGAGTGTGGTCAAAATCGATCGACAAAGGAACTGAATTTATAAATCATATTATATATCGATTATTGTGCAAAGAAATGGAATTTCTCATGAAACATCACCGCAAGGACCCCTCAACAAAATGGTGTTCTTTGAAAGAAGGAACAGGACTCGAAAGAAGTTTGCAAGGACAATGATAGTGTGTCGATATTCCTAAAAGATTTTAATTTGAAGTCATCAACACCGCATGCTACTCACAAGAATAGATCCATCTTGACCAAGAGTCAAGGCAAAACACCTTATGAGCTTTGGAATGAAAGGAAGCCTCTTGTTTCTTTCTTTTTCGTGTGTTTGGTTGCAAGTGTTTCATACACAATAATGGTAAAGATCGGGTTGAAAACTTTTGATAGTAAAGTCGATGAAGGAATATTCTTAGGATATTCTCAAGTCAAGAAAGCTTTCGAGTTTACAAATCAGAGGACTTTATTGTGGAGGAAACACCTCATGTTGTTTTTGATGAAACTATTTGTGTTCAGAAGAAACAGGAACATGATGCAGATGAACTGACTAAGAGGATCACCAGATTAAGCCTGAAACAAAAAGATAAATCATCCACTGAACCAGAAAAGAAGAAGTCAGTCACTATCTATGACTGGAGTGACTCAGACTCAGATAAAGAAGTTCAGGATGGAAATCAGGATGGTGAGACTCAGGAAAACCAACACTCCAAAGGTGACCAATCTGAAAAGACACTAGTTCAGACTCAGGTATGTGATGCCAATGAAGATGTGGTCACAGCTGAGGCAAATTCTGAATCTATCAACCAAAGGGGAACAAATGTCTCTGACAATGTTCTGAATAGAATTTCCCCTGAGGAAGATGATTCACTTTCTCCTTTTCTGTTGTTCCCTGAGTTTGCTGATTTAACTGAACCTAACATTTTAAATGTTGAGGATACTATTGAAGGGGGAACATCAAGAAGGAAATGGTTAGATAGTCATCCTACAAGTCAGATTGTGGGTGATCTAACTGAAGGTGTTAAGACAAGAAGGTTCCATGGTGAGAGTGCACTATTTCGGCCGCTTCCTATCGGAGAAAGAACCTCACCGAGATTAATGAAGCTCTACAAGATTCTTATTGGATTTTCGCTATGCAAGATGAAAGTGAATCAATTCTCAAGGAATGAAGTATGGGAGTTGGTAGATAGACCGAAAAGGCACAATGTCATTGGAACCAAGTGGGTTTTCAAGAATAAAAGAGATGAAAACAACAACATTGTAAGAAACAAGGCAAGGCTAGTTGCACAAGGTTATTCCCAAGAAGAAGGCTTGGATTATGATGAAACCTTTGCACCTGTTGCAAAGACTAGAAGCCATCGATTGTTTCTTGCATATGCTGCCCACATGAAGTTCACGATCTATCAAATGGATGTGAAAAGTGCATTTTCGAGCGGTGTGCTTAAAGAAGAGGTTTATGTGGAACAACCTCCTAGCTTCAAACAGAATGACCAAGTTCTGTGCTCGGAAAAAGCCTTGTATGGTCTCAAGCAAGCACCCGAGCATGGTATGATACTCTTTCTCGGCTTTTCTTCTTGACCATGGTTTTGTCAAAGGAACTGTTGATAGAACTCGTTCAGGATAGAGGATGGGGAAGATATCTTCTTCGTTCAGATATATGTTGATGACATCATTTTTGGATCTCAAACCATCGGTTTGTGTGAAAAGTTTTCAACATCGATGAAAGGCAAGTTTGAGATGTCAATGATGGGAGAGATGAATTTCTTTTCTAGGTCTTCAAGTGAAACAATCAAAGGAAGGAATATTCATCAACCGTGCAAAGTACACCGAGATCCGATTGCCAAATATGGTGTACAGATTGTAACCTTCCAGTTAGGATTCCTATGAATACTAACTACAAGATGGATCGATTAGGTAAGGTAAATCGGTGAATCATACCGATTATAGAGGAATCATTGGATCATTGCTCTATCTCACGCAAGTAGGCGGATATAACATTTGTTGTTGGGATATGTGCAAGATACCAAGCTAATCCTAAGACTAGTCACATGGAGGTCGCCAAAAAGATCTTGAGATATCTTAAGGGCACAAAGTGAATAGAGGATTATGGTATCCGGTGATGATAATCTTGAATTAACCGGTTATTGAGATGTCGACTATGGAGGTTGCAGACCGATGTGAAAAGTCCCCAACAGAACTTGTCAATTTCTAGGAAGCAAATTGATATCTTGGTTTTCAAGGAAATGGACCTCAAGAGCAACCAAGATTGAAGGTTGAATACATGGCTGCGCAGGAAAGGCTGTTTGTTTCGATTCTTTGGCTCGACAACAATTAAGGGATTATAAAGTTGTGGCTAATGAAGTACCAATATTTTGTGACAATAATAGTGCCATTGCTATTTCACAAAATCCGTATTGCACACCGATGCAAGCATGTGGATATCGACATCACTTCATCGAGAGATCATGTCGAGAAAAAGGACATAAGGATGGAGAAAATTCATACGATAGTAAAAGAGCGATATCTTGACTAAACCTTTGGCTGAATCAAGATTTCAGGAACTTTCAGTTGAATTAGGGATGTTAGAACCAAGTGTATAAAGTAAATCTAAAAATTGAAGATTTTCAGATGCATGAAGCTTTCTCTTTAACTCTCCGAGAAACTCGGGATAAAATGGAAATATCGAATCGAGTCTCAGAAACTCGATTTCATCAAGGTCAAGATCAAGAAGATCTTGAACCCTTTTCAAGATTTAAAGATTATCTCGACATTTTATCAAGGTCAAGATCAAAGAAGACTGATAGAGGGAAATTAGTTTGAAGAGGTAATGACTCATGTGACCCATTTATTGCTTAAGTAAAACTCAGTAATCATTCGCAATAAATACAAAACACCTGAGGAATGTTTTGGGCGGGATCGTTTTAAATTCGAAGAAGGACAAATCATTTAATGCTCGCCACATTATTGACCAATGAGGATATTTTGGCGGCTTACTTTTTTTTCGGAGATCGCTTGGTTCATATACCCGATTAATCGGAGATTAATCTCAACCGTTGCTTTTTCACCTAACCAACACGATTCTCCACGATCTCGAAGCTATTTATACCTCTTTAAGCCATTCAAGTTTAAATTTTATCAAACCCTTCATTCCCAAATACTCAGAACTAAAATCCCTTTGCCCAGAAATCGCAAAACCCTAAAGCGTCACATTCTTCAATCATATTCTAAAATGGCCCCAACCGTATTCGAGAGATTAGCCATAACCAATAAGCCATGGTACGAGTTCATTGTCTCACTTGAAAGCACAACCAACTCAAAGCCAGAAGAGGAGGCTCTGCATATGATCCGACTGGCTAAACTCACCCATCTAGTCGCAGTTTCCACTGCATCAGAGTTCGCAAAAGAGGTAATCGAATTCATCTGCAATTTGAAAATAGATGAAGAAGATTGTATGCACTCTTCGATTACCGTATCTCATCTAGAGCACTCATCAAAATACGTCGATTTTGAGAGGGAGATGTACATTATTCCTAAAAATCTGAATGATGTGTTTGAGCTATGTGATAGAGGAGAGGATCCTGCGATGTATATGTCGGGTAGAGAGCAGGAGTACCTAGATAGGATTGCTGAGAATCCTGTGAAGTTTGAAGCAACTTTGCACAAGAAGCACCTAAAGCCACAATATCGTGGTTGATGGATATTGTGAGCAAGAGTGTCATGAGTCTTCTTGGGAGTTTTGAGTGATTAGTACCCAAGCTCAGATTGATGGCGGCGATCGAGGCATCTCCCACCACCGACTTCAAACGGGCTGAAATTCTTAGTCCAGATGGTGTCGGAGCAAGCCAAGATCATAAAAAGAGTCAATGGGGAAATCACGATGAAAGGCAAGATCCACCATGCCACCAAAATTGCCTATATTTTGGAGACGTGCAGAGAGGAGGAGGATATCTTCGCCAAAATATAGCCGTTTCTCACACACCATAAGAGGGAACTCACGAAGCTATCTCTCCAACGGATAGTTTTCAAGAGTAACCTTGGTGTATGCCTATAAATACTGGTGACCCTCTACATCGTGAAGGTTACGGAAATTTATACATAACTCAAGAGCTCAAACTTATTCTTGCAAAAGTTAAAGCACTCGAAACACCTTGAATTTCCCAAGTGCTTCTATATTGAAGAGAGCTCACTTTACTAAGCCTAGCTTGATAAGATTTATCCAAAGCTTAGTCGAGATATCCTAACCCTTTGCATTGTGCTTCATTGTAAAGGATATCTCATCCTAGTTGGAAACCAACCAAGAAACCCCAAACCCTTGAGAAGGTAGTTGGAGTGTGTTTGTTGGTGAGTAGAGTTGTAAAGAGTTAGTAAACTACGCGGAGTAGTCAGAAAACTCTAGAGGAGAAGTTAGTAAGCTACAGAGGTAGTCTAAAAGCTTGTGTGTGATTGAGTAAGTAAACCACGGAGGTAGTCGTAAAACTCAAGGTCGGGTTGAGTAAGTAAACTACGTGGAGTAGTCGAAAAACTCAGTACGAAGTTGAGTAAGTAAACTACGAGGTAGTCGTAAAAGCTCGAAGTTGATAGTGAATTTCTCCAAGAGTCGGAGAGAGTGGACGTAGGAGCTTGAGTCTCGAACCACTATAATTCTTGTGTGTTCTTTATTGCTTTCCTTATCTTTGCTTATACATTGCATTGACCGATTTTTGAAAGCATACTTTTCACTAATATTCGGGTTGGAATCAATCATTTTTGAAGTTGCATAAGTGAATCACAGCCTAATCACTATTTCATAAGGGGAAGGTTTTTCAGCAAAGCTTAAAACGAGTATAAACTAAGGGCCAACCATTCCGCATAACTGAGTAGCTAGAACAGATAGTTACCAAACTGAACTCTCTTCTGAGGATTCAGTAAGTTAGTTATCTGATCCAAGCAACTCAGGATCTCGACTCTCAGGACTCGGTTGGGATTATTCGAGGTATCCGAAAAGAATTTTCAGGATCACCGTCTCGAAGAGACTTTGACTCAGAGCGATCTGTGCTTCTCAGAACCTAATCTTCAGGATTGTCTGACCCAAGCTGATCTCAGTAAGAAAAAGTTTTAAAAATCACTGAACACGTGTATTCCCCCCCCCCATACACGTGTAAGACTCGTTTTCACCGGGACCAACATATCTGAATCTTATCTTTCCATAGTTTGAAGACTTCCAACTGCCACAACTCCTTTTCAAATTTGCATAAAATTCAGCAACCCAACCAACATAATACGACTTAGCATATTGAAGAGCATGCATCAATGATCTACTATCTAGAAAACCAATCAGGTTATTTGCTTCAAAGTCTGGGATTTTAATGATCATTTCATCTATAATGTTCCTTTTAAGCAAAGATTTAACCACAACAAACTTTCTATCATACTCTACCTTATTATCAGGTTCAGAGTCATATTCCATTACCTCATCAAAGATTTGATCAAGCTCATCATTAGACTCATCTTGTTCAGGTTCATTTTCATCAGGTTCCTCTTCCTCGGGTTCCTCAGCTTCAAGTTCCTCTTCATCAGGTTCCTCAGCTTCAGGATCAATTTCTGGTTCAGAATCAGATGATTCTACAACATTTGTAGCAATATTCATAGGAGGATCATTTTTTCTTTTGGTTTTTCTTTCCTTTTTAGCCAACAATTCTTGCATGGTTAAGTCATCATCTGAATCTTTTGGCTCAGCAACAGGAACTTTTGGAATTTTCATCTCTTCATCATAGTCCTCTACAGTGATAAGATCATCAGAACCACCATCAGTTCTCTTAGGACATTTTCCAGTGTAGTCAACCTTTTTCCCTAGGTTTCTCTATGACATTCTCCTCTTTCCCCATCTACCAACACCTCTTCTGGGAGTCAATTGCTTCTTTCTCAGCCTAATGTTCTTCAATTTCTCCCCCATTCCTTCTGAATCAGAGGAATCAACATTATGCATTTCAACATCGGCTGTTTGTGTAGGGTTTTCAGAAGGGTTTTCAGTAACAGGAGTTTTTGAGGGTATTTCTGAAGAAGGTTCTTCAGCCAAGGGCTTGGCTGAGAGATCAACATAGTCAGAAACGTTTACTAAGTTAGAACCGAAATAAATGTCAGGTAACACGACTGGGTTCTGTTCAACGGCTTGTTTTACAAGAAGAGCAACAAGTGATTTTGGAGCAGAATCAGGAATGTGTAGTGCACGAGGTTTAGGAGTGGAAGAAGACGATGTTCCACCAACATTTGTGGAATCATAATCTGGGTTTTGTGCGGACATTTCTGCGAGAAGGTTCAGAGGGTTTGATTTTTCTGGAGAAGAAGGGTTTGCGTGGGTTTGTGACTGATCAGGAGTAGAAATCGAAGGGTTTTGTTCATCAGCCATATCGCCTTTCTGTCCAATCACATAAATACACAGGCAATTAAAATAATGAAATCAAAAAAATAGGAGGGAAAAAGAAGTATATGACCGAAAATAATGAAATAATACAAGTAAAACAGCAAACCTCGAATCCAATATGCAATAAAAATGTTTCAGCTTTCAATATTAAACATCACAGACAAATCGAACTTAAGTAGAGAAGAAAGAAAGGAGGTTATTACACAAAACCACCACAAAAACCGACCAGGAGTGGGACAAAGTAACCACCCACTAAGGCAAATGTGATCGTGTGAATGTGTAGAAAGCCGCCAAAAATATTTTCAAAAACCAAGAAACCATATCCAAAATTAAATAGACACAAATCAGTTCAAATAACTTGTTTAAACTGCAAATTCAACCTATCCAGAACATTAAGTGAATCATGTATGATAGATAAAGTTCAAATTACTTAAGGTTTCAAAAAATGTCGGCACACATATATCTCAACACTCAATTTTGCATGAAATTCATCATCAAAGTGTTGCATATTTTGAATTTTTCTTTTAACACATGTTCACATTGATTCATCTTTTCAAAAGAGTGCATCGTAGTAGCGAGCTCCGTGCCCCATAGTTACTCAATGGATTGTGAACAAACATGGATGTATATTTAATCACCTTTTGAAAAGAGAACATCGTAGTAGCGAGCTCCGTGTCCCATAGTTACTCAGTGATTACACATCTAAGTTGTGCTTTATTTTTAATGCATTTAAGAGATATATGCCCAGGACTCTGTATCTAAACCATGATTCAAACAATAAGATCAAACACTATCATTTAAAGTTCAAAAATAAGCAAATCAGCAGACAAACTCATTATCAGAACTACAATGTTGCTTCAAATGTTGGAAACATTTATCACAACATCTAGTGTTTATTTTCAGATATAGCAAAGACCAAGAGATTTTCTAAGTGAAGAAAACCTCTCATAATCAAGGGCTTTTGTGAAAATATCAGCAAGTTGTTTTTCAGTAGAAATGTATTCTAACTTCACAACTTCTTTCTCTACAAGATCTCTTATAAAGTGATGTCTTATACTTATATGCTTAGTCAAAGACTGTTGCACAGGATTCTTGGAAATATTGATGGCATTAATATTATCACAATAAACAGTCAAAATACCACTTTTCAACCCATAATCATCAAACATCTTTTTAAGTCATAGTAGTTGAGTGCAGCAACTTCCAGCAACAACATATTCAGACTCAGCTGTCGATTGTGAAACACAATTCTATTTCTTACTATGCCAGGAGATAATGTTGTTTCCCATGTAGAAACATCCTCCACTAGTACTTTTTCTGTCATCACAATCACCTGCCCAATCTGCATCACTATAGCCAACTAAAGAGCAATTAGTATCCTTTGAGTACCAAATACCTAGATCACATGTTCCAGCCGCATATCTTATAATTCTTTTTACATAATTGAGATGTGATTTCTTAGGATTAACTTGATATCTAGCACAAAGACAGACACTATACATAATATCAGGCCTACTAGAAGTTAAGTACAAAAGACTTCCAATCATTGACCTATACAAAGTAGGATCAACATCTTTTCCAATCAAGTCTTTACTCAACTTTTGAGTTGAACCCATAGGAGTTTTCATAGTTTTAGCACTTTCCAAACCAAACCTTTTCACCAGATTCTTAGCATATTTGTTTTGACAAAAGAAAATACCATCTTTCATTTGTTTGATTTGAAGACCTAAAAAGAAATTTAGTTCTCCAACCATGGACATTTCAAAAGTACAGGTCATTTATTTAACAAAACTTTCAAGCATATCATTACTAGTTGAACCAAATACAATATCAGCAACATATATTTGAGCAACCATGATATCATCCTTAGAATTTTTAATGAACAAGGTTCTATCAGCTTCACCTCTCAAAAATCCAAACTCAAGTAAGAAATCAGTAAGTCTACCATACCAAGCTCTAGGTACTTGTTTTAGACCATATAAGGCTTTCTTTAACTTGTAAACATGATCAGGAAACTCTAGATTTTCAAAACCTTTAGGTTGTTCAACATAAGCTTCTTCATCCAGAATACCATTTAAGAAAGCAGCTTTAACATCCATTTGATGCAAGTTAATGTTAATGAAACATGCAATAGCAAGAAGTAATCTAATAGATTATATTCTAGCAACAGGAGCAAATGTTTCATCAAAGTCTATTCCTTCAATCTTAGTATAACCTTGAGCAACCAATCTAGCCTTGTTTCTCACAATATTACCAGATTCATCAGTTTTATTTTTGAAGATCCACTTTGTTCCTATGACATTAATATCAGAATTAGGTCTAGGTACAAGTGTCCAAACATCATTTCTTTCAAACTGATTAAGCTCTTCATGCATAGCATTTATCCAATTTTCATCATTAAGAGCTTCTTTAACATTCTTAGGCTCAATTGCAGAATGATAACACTCTAAAGTTACCTGATTGCATATGGATGACATGCAAACTGATCTTACAAGGTTATTGATATGAATACCCATTATTCTTCTAGTTTGTACACTTGTGGTAGCTTCTCCAATGATCTGATCTGATGGATGACTTTTCATAATCTTTGTTGAGTGAACCAACTGTTTTGAATACTGTGAATCTTGTGACAGATTTTCAGTATTTAAACTTTTGGATAATGCTGAATCAGATGTTGAAGGAACATCTTTTGTGTGCTTGATATTAACTTCAACAGAAGGACAATCCTTCTTTGATAGCTTTATCCCATGATTTGCAGGTAGAGACTCTCTCTTAGAGTTCTCCATCGCAAAACGCTTCAACACCTTGTCTACATAGGTGGACTGTGACAACCCCAACATCCTCTTGGATCTATCCCTGTAGATCATGATCCCTAGGATGTAGCAGGCTTCACCAAGACCCTTCATCATGAAGGTCTTTAACATTAAATCCTTAACGGACTACATTAATGAGATATTGTTTCCGAAAATCAATATGTCATCGACATACCCGATTATAAAAATAATATTCTTCCCGCTGCGTTTACGATAAACGCAAGGATCTTCCGAATTAATGATGAAGTCAAAAGGACTTGATGACTTCATCAAATCGGATATTCCAACTCCTAGAAGCTTGCTTCAATCCATAGATGGATCTCTTTAGCTTGCATACTAGATTAGAATTCGGTTTAGATATAAAACCTTTCGGTTGAGTCATAAACATTTATTTATCAATGTTTCCATTGAGGAAAGCTGTTTTTGACGTCCATCTGCCAAATCTCATAATCGTAGTGTGCTGCTATCGCAAGTAAAATTCGAATGGACTTGATCTTTGCAACTGGTGAGAAGGTCTCACCATAGTCAATGCCTTTGCGTTGACTATAACCCTTGTTGGTCCCGGTGTAACGAGTCTTACACGTGTATGGGGGGGAATACACGTGTTAAGTGATTTTTAAAACTTTTCTTTACTAAAATCAGTAGGGTCAGGATGTCCTGAGAATTTGCCCTGAGAAGCACAAGTTGTCCTGAGTCAGAGTCTACTAAGACAGTGATCCAGAGCAGCTTTCAGTAGCTTCAGATTAGCCCAATTGATTCTGAGATTATATCAGAGTCCTGAGAAGCTTGGATCAGATAACTATCTTACTGAATACTGTTGGGGTTTTACGTGAAAGTATGTTTTTACTTTGTATAACCTATGTATTAAACATTTATTTACTGAAATAAATTGTTTATCACTTTTGCTTTAAATATGATTGAATGTTATATATATTTATTGCAAACCGTTCATAGCACACGTTACATTGTAGTTAACGTGGTGATACCAGATCACAGAAGATCACGTTAACAGTGCCTTGTAAATGAGTGCGTGTTTCACAACTTAGATAGATCCGAACAATCTATTGATAGAAGTTGATGTGTAAGGCTCAAATTGGCTTGTCTTGACCAAGAGATTACACTAGTGCATTCGATGCGCTGAAGCGAACCTGCAGAGAGGATAAACTCATTCGCACTGACTTAAGGGATGAAGAGTTAGACCTCAGTGGTTGTTGATTTCTTAATCTCTGTCACTTAATAAGGACCGTGTGTGATTAGTAGTTATTGTTTTGACTTATAAATGGGAAGAAAATCATTGCGACTTCGATACCCTATATCTTGTTCAATAATATTAATTGCACGACAGTTGCTAAATTAATACAGAGAATCGTGTGCTTGCAATGTCTTGCTTGATTGGTCCCCTTGTTGGGCCCGGAACCTTTATCATACCAAATCTTGCAAGTGGAATTAATTTTCCGGTATGGATAATAAATCTTGGTTGTCCTTACTCCAAGGATAAAAGATATTAATTAATATAAAACTTTTCAGTGGCTTAATTAATTAATGGACTAAATAATCATAAACACGAGAAATAATAACCGGGAGTCATATTACCGTAATATGGGTTAAGTTGGATAGTGCAATATTAATTATATAGTGGCATTAATTAATATTAATGGGCTGAATTATATTGTGGCTCAATATTGGAATTCAGAAGCCCATTGGAAGGTCCATCTTAATTCTCCTAAAGGCCCCTCAAGTAGCCCAATTAAAGTCCAATAAATAAAAAGTGCTTAAAATAAAATAAATTATTGTTGCATTATATTTCCTTTTTTTTTCGAAAATATTAAAGAAAAGAGGGAGAAAGATTTTCTTGAAAAGATTTTATGGAAAGGAGATAATGTGTTGGGAGATGAATTTAATAAAGATATGATTTTGATTAGATCCCAAAACCCCTGAGTATGACATGTTCAGAATAATCTTGATAGTTGAGTCAGGATTCAGTTTTAGAGTATTCAAGATGTTATCTGCAAAATGTATAGTCAGCAGATATAGATCAGGTTAGGATCTGAAGATTCTGAAGAACTCAGTAAGTTTCTGAAGAAACCAAAGTTTCAGTATGAAACTGAAGTTTCTGAAGTTTCAGTATGAAACAAAGAAACTGAAGACTCAGTATGAAACTGAGATACTGAAGTCTCAGTGAGAAACTGAGATACTGAAGACTCAGTATGAAACTGAGGAACTGAAGACTCAGCATGAAGATTCAGTATATCAGTCAGTACATCTGTAAAGACTCAGAAGACTCAGAAGACCCTGAAGACTCAGAAGACTCAGAAGACCCTGAAGACTCAGAAGACACAGAAGACAGAAGACTAAAGAACTGAAGATCAAGAATACTGAAGGCATAGTAATTACTGAAGACTCAGTAATGTACTGAATGCTCAGTATAAACCTGAATGTTCCGAGGCACTGAACATATCTATCTGAAGGATGCAATACTGAGAAGATTGCGATTCCTTAGAAAGTTAGATATTGCCCAAGACATTCAAATGCAAACAAAAGGAACTAAGACATAGTGTTGTTAAGGTTATATCACTCAGAGATTATAACCAAAAGAGCCGTTATGTTGTCTACCTTTAACTGGAGACAAAAGTCAAAAAGAGGAAGACAACACTGTACCATACTGACACTGATAGTGACAGGTCACTGAAAAAGATGTCAGAAGTACTAAAGTTCCAAACTGCAAAAAGTGAAAACCGGCTACATGAAAGGCTATTGCCTAAAACGTGTTAGGGAGTGTCAAACCCTAAAAGTGGAAACTCACGAAGCTATCTCTCCAACAGATAGTTTTGAAGAGTGACCTTGGTGTATGCCTATAAATACTTGTGACCCTCTTCATTGAAAGGTTACGGGAAATTTGTAAGCAACTCAAGAGCTCAAACTTATTATTGCAAGGTGAAGCACTCGAAAACCCAAGAATTTCCCAAGTGCTTTATATTGAAGAGAGCTCATTAAACTAAGCCTAGCTTGATAAGATATATCCAAAGCTTAGTCGAGATATCCTAGCCTTTGCATTGTTCTTTATTGTAAAGGATATCTCATTCTAGTTGGAAACCAACCAAGAAACCCCAAACCCTTTAGAAGGTAGTTTGAGTGTGATTGTTGGTGAGATTGGAGTTGTAAAGAGTGAGCAAACTACAGAGGTAGTCAGAAAGCTCTAGAGGAGAAGTTAGTAAGCTACTTGTGGTAGTCTGAAAGCTTGTGTGAGTTGAGTAAGTAAACTACAGAGGTAGTCAGAAAGCTCAAGGTCGGGTTGAGTAAGTAAACTACAGAGGTAGTCGTAAAACTCAGGGCGAAGTTGAGTTAGTAAACCACAGAGGTAGTCGAAAAGCTCAAGGAAGTGATTAGTGAATTTCTCTCAAGAGATCGAGAGAGTGGACGTAGGAGCTTGAGTCTCCGAACCACTATAAATTTGTGTGTTCTTTCTTTTCGCTTTTGCTTGATTTAACTGTTGCATATATTCTGAAAGCATATTTTCACTGACATTTCAGTTGGAATCAATCCACTGAAGTTGCATATAAATTGAATCACAGCCTAATCATTATTTCATTAAAGGAAGGTTTTCAGCAAAAGCTTAAAACGAGTATAAACTAAGGGCCAACCATTCCGCACATCTGAGTAGCTAGAACAGATAGTTACCAAACTGAACTTACTCTTCCGAGGGTTCAAGAAGTTGTTATCTCGATCCAAGCAACTCAGACTTCGATTGGGATTATCCGAGGTTTACGAAAGCAACCGGGATCACTTGTCTCGATGAGACTTTGACTCAGAGCGATCTGTGCTTCCCAGGACCAAATCATCAGAACAACCTGACCCAAGCTGACCTCAGTAAAAGAAAAGTTTTAAAAACACTGAACACGTGTATTCCCCCCCCCATACACGTGTAAGACTCGTTTGCGCAGGGACCAAGAAGTGGTATCAGAGCAGTGGTTCAACTTGACCACCTGCTTTGTTGACCAAAGTTTTATTTTCTAAAATACTTGTGGTCTATCTGAACTGATCTTATTTGCTGAAATTCTTAAAAGACTCAGATAAAATATCTTCTAAGAAACTTCCCATGTTCTCAGTGAAGAACTATGATTTATGGAGACTGAGAATGCAGGCTCACCTATATTCTAAACATGAACGAATGTGGAGAGTGGTCTCTGAAGGGCCATTCCAATTTACTGTGGTGAATCCCAGAGGAATAGAAAATGAGAGAAACGATCCTAGAGCAGAATTTCCTAAGTCTGATGACCAACTGACTCCTGAGGAGAGGAAGTTAGTCAATCTAGACTATATTGCTAAAGACACACTATACAGTACTATTGATGATGGTGTGATGGGAATGATCTCTCACTGCAATACTGCAAAAGAAATTTGGGATACACTAGTTGTAATGTGCCAAGGCACAGATCATATCAAGGAAAACAAACTTTCAGTTGCAATTGGAAAGTTTGATAGTTTTGAAATGGATGAAGGTGAATCTATAGACAAATTTGAAGTCAGATTCACTAGCATTATGAATGATCTAAATGCACTTGGTAAGAAATATCCACAGAGAGAAGTTGCATTGAAAATTCTTAGAGGTCTTTCTAAGAAATGGGATATACATGCAGTGTTGATTGAAAACACCAAAAACATTAATTCAATGCCATATCAACAAGTCTTCTCTGAGCTGAAGGCCTATGAGTTTGTAATTGATAAGAAATCCAAAAAGGCTGACAGCAAAGATGATTCATCATCTAGTAAGAATGTGGCTTTTAAAGCCAAGGATAAAACCTGTAAAACTAGAGAGTCTGAGAACTCCATTGCTAAAAATCAGGATGAGCTTGAGGATAAGTTAGCACTGATGGGAAGGAGGTTTGAAAGACTTAATAGTCGATATGGAAAATACAAAAGCTATTACAGGAATCACAGGTACCAGAAGAAACCTGAGGACAGATCAACTGAAAAGAAGAAGGACCTGAAAGCTGATGGATCTTCATCCAAAAGGAAGGACTCCAAGTCCAAAGAAGAAAGTGATCAGGATGATGATGCCAACATATGCTATAATTGCCAAAAGAAAGGTCACTTCAAGTATGATTGTCCAGATCTGAGTGCTAAGGAGAGAAGAGAAAGGCAAGCTAAAAGAGACAAGAAGTTCTCTAGCAAAAAGGCCATGGTTGCAGAAGAAGAACATTCTGAGGAGGGATCTAGCTCTTCAGATGAAATATTCTCAGACAGTGAAAGTGATGACATCTGTCTGATGGCCATTGAGGAGGTAAACTCTTCTTTCTCTGTTGTTGCTCCTACACTAGCATAAGAGTTGTCAAGTTCAATCAGAAACAAATCATTTTGACTCGATGGATTCTTTTGAGAGTCTAATGAAGGACTATCTTTTTTTTACAAGAATCGCTAAATGAAACTCAAGAGCGAGAATAAAAAATCGAAAAGTCAAAAATCTAAAATGGAAAGACTCTAGCAATACTGAAATCACTTCTCAATTAATGGGAGCTACGGATGAACTGGATGTTCTGAAAGTACAACTCTCAGAGAAAGAGAAGTTGATAGTGACCCTAACTGAAAAGCTAGAGAAATCCACTGAAGAGATTCAGCTGATCAGAACTAAGTTCAATGACCTCTCTGAGAAGCATGAAACTCTACGTAATTGTGAGGATAGTGCACGTAAGAAGCTAACTCTATTGAATCGTGATCTAAAGTAATAGATGAAATTTGAGTTACCAGAGATTTGCCACTATAAAAACTGGATTGGGATACATTCGTGGGGAACCTCACAAGGTCATCTGAATGCTGCATCAAGTAGCAAGAAGACAATCTTTGTAAAACCAGTGTCACCTACACTTCAAACTGAAGAAATGCCCAAGGTTGTAGACAAAGGAAAAGGACCTATGGTTCCAGTAAAACTGAATGATCAGGTAGGAAAGCCTAAACCTCGGGTAAAGGCTAGAAAACCTGAGCACTCAGTTGGAAAATTTCAGGCAAGTACTTCGAAGCCTCAGGCTAAGAATGCAAACCTGAAAGGATCTACACTGAACCATCAGAGGAATCTTCAGAAGAGAAACACTCAGCAGAGACATTCTCAACTGAAGAGACCAAGTCCTCAGTATACTGAAAGACCCAAATTTCAGTACAGGCAACCTGAACCCCACTTGCCTAAGGGTAAAGGTTACCTGAACCCGAGTTAACAAAGATTCAGATCAGCTGCACAGAAGCCAAAGCAAATGAACAAAAGGCCTGAACCAAAGAAAAATTCGAAAGCTCATGTTCATGCTAAGGCTAACACTTATACACAGGAAACTGCTAAGACACCCAGAGTGATAAATGTGTATGTAGATGTTTATGGAAGATAGATCAGCCACTCTAAAGTGATTAGAGTTGTTAGGCAGATTTGGATTCCAAAAGGTACAGCTAACATGGTAGGACCCTATACCAAATGGGTACCATAGATCTAATCTATTTTTCAGGTAAACAGAAAAGGGCACTAAACTGAATGAAGATATCATTAGCCCTGTTGAAAGAAGATCTGAGATGTCATTGTTGGAAGATTAATTTCTTCTTGAACTTCAGGAGAATTAGACTGAAAAAGGAACTTCATCAGAGATCATGTCGAGAAAAAGGACATCAGGATGGAGAAAATTCATACTGATAAGCAGAGAGCTGATATCTTGACTAAACCTTTGGCTGAATCAAGATTTTAGGAACTATCCGTTGAATTAGGGATGTTGGATCCAGGTGTATAGAGTAAAATCTGAAAAATTGAAGGTTTTCAGATGCATGAAGTTTTCTCAGAATTCTACTGAGAAGCTCAGGATAAAATGGAAATACTGAACTGAGTCTCAGGAAACTCAGATTTACTGAAGGTCAATACTCAGTAGCATACTGAACCCATTCAGTACTCAGTATCATACTGACATTTTATCAAGGTCAATACTCAGTAAGACTGATAGAGGGAAATTAGTCTGAAGAAGTAATGACTCATGCGACTCATTTATTGCCTAAGTGAAACTCAGTAATCATTCACAATAAATACATAACACCTGAGGAATGTTTTTGGGCAGGATCTTTGAAATTCCGAAGAAGGTCAACAGTCATTAAATGCTCTGTTACATTTAATCTCCAATGAAGTTAAAATGGCGGCTTACTTTTCTGGGATCGACCTTTCGCATACCCGATTAATCGTGGATTAATCTTAACCGTTGCTTTTCACCTAACCAACGCGAATTCCCACGATCTCGAAGCTATTTATTCCTCAAGAAGCCATTCAAGCCAAACTTTGTCAAACCCTTCGTTCTCAAAATCCTCTGCAAATATATCCTTTTGCCCAGAAAAACCCAAACCCTAAATCTTCAAATCTTCATATCTAAAATGGCCCCAACCATTTTCGAGAGATTAGCCGAGATGAATAAGCCATGGTACGAATACGTGGTGTCTCTGGAGAGCATGTCAAATGCCAAGCACGAAGAAGAAGCACTCCACTTAATCAGATTGGCGAAACTGACGAACCTCGTCGCAAATCGACCATAGGCGGAGTATACCCGTGAGGTAATAGAGTTTGTTGCAAATATGGAAATCGATGAGGAAGATTGTATAGAATCTAATATTTCCGTTTTGCATCTCGAACAATCGATGAAATATGTAGATTTTGTTCGAGAGCTCTATATAGTCCCTAAGCATCTGAACGATGTATTTGAGTTGTGCGATAGGGGAGATGATCCCTCATTGTATATGTTGGGACGGGAGCAGGAGTATCTTGACAAGGTTGCCAAGAAACCTGTTAAGTTTGAGGTAACTCTGCACAAACGGCATCTACAGCCAAAATACAGAGTATTGATGGATATTGTGGGAAAGTGCATAATGAGTCGATCTGGAAGCTTCGAGCAGATCATCACTCCCAAACTCCGACTGATGGCGGCAATTGAGGACTCACCCACCAAGGATTTCAACTGGCTGAAATATCTGATCAAGGTGGTAACTGAGCAAGCCAAAGTCATAAAAAGGGAGGATGATGGGACAATATCTATCAAAGGCAGAATCCTCCACGCCACCAAAATTGCATTCATTCTGGAGATGTGCCGAGAGGAGGAGGATATTTTTGCCAACTCTACCCCATTCCCTAAGTCCAAAATTATGTTCAAGCCCATTGCTGCGAAGAGGACTTTCAAGGGAAAGAAAGAGAAGAAAGTGGAATCATCGGTTGCGGCTGCTGAAAAGGAAACCCAACAAGCCAGGGGGAAGGTGTTGTTGGAAGCCAAGAAGGAGCAGGGTGAGAAATTGAAGAAGCAGAAAACCCTTGCTCCAAAACGTAAAATGATGGTGGTTCTCACTGATGATGATGAGGAAAGTGAGACTGAGGAGATTCAGCCTGAGAGCCAAACTGCTCAGAAATCGCCTTTACATGTATTGGCTCAAAGCTATCTCAAAGGCACAGATCAAACCGAGGAGCAAGTCTTCTCGAGGTTCTTGAGACTTCACCGAGCTCGCAACAAATTTTCTCGTGAAATTTTCCAAGGACCTCAGACCTCGAGAAAGTTGATTCCCTCCGAGGATATCTTGCGGCTCGAGACCCGCGAAGATGCTGATTCTGCGAGGATATGCCCACTCGGTTCTCGGAGAGCAAGCAGATATTCCCACCGGGAGGAGGCGCCAACTCGGACCTTTAACCAAGTCATATCCAGACTGAGGAGCTGCCTGTCCAAACCTCAGAAGCTGCTGAGCCTCAAGAGCCGATGAACTTTGAAGAGCTCCTGAGTGAGCTGTTGATTGACCCTTCTACTGAACCTGAGAGCTCGATTCTCAAGAAATGAGAAGCTGAAGAGACCGAATGGCGAAGCAAGGGGGAACGGTTCATTCTTGACCGCTACCCTGAGCTGAGCTCATTCCCTGACCTCCAAGACATCTTCTTCAGATTGAGGTCAACGGTCTACATCCTCAACCAGACTCTTCCAGAGATGCTTAATATTGCTTCATTCAGAGGGGAAGACTGGTGGGACGAGGAGACTTTTTTTTCCGAATTGAATTCGGGGTTCAGAAAAACCAAGCTCCGGATGAAAATCTCAGATTTTGATGAGCTTGTGAAGAGGAAGGTGGCTGAGAGAACTGCTGAAGTTGGTGCCCCGAGCTCCATTGACAAATCTCAAGATGGGGACCAACAAGGGGATGATGAGAGTCAATCTCAGAAGGAGAAAGACTCAACTGATGCTGATCAGGCTGCTGTTGAACATCCTCAGACTGAAGTTAGCCTTCAGACTGAGGCTCAGGTGGACACCCAAGCTCAGGGTGAAGCCCCAGTTCAAACTGAAGCTCAGGTTCAGACTGAGACTCAGGATGAACAGCCAACTCAGGAGGCACAGCAGATTAGTAATGCTCCTGAGATTGATCTCACCTCGGTGATGGAGAAATTGGAGAAGGTTGAGCCAATACTGAACAAAATTGCTCAGATGGAGGAAGTTTTGGCCAACCAATCTCAGAAGATTGAAGGATTGAGTACTTCTTCAAAACTGGTGCTGCTTCAGAGCTCTATGACAGAAAATGTTGGTCCCGATTTGAAAACCCATTTTGATCGTGCGGAAGCAAACATTTTAGTTCGATGCATATAAAATAGGGGTGAGGGCAGAGTGATTCCAGATTTTTTACTTTTAAGACCGATCGATGTGTGTTTTGCTTAATCGAATGCATATGAAAAGTAAGAACATAAAGCAGTAAAGAACACACGATTTTATAGTGGTTCGGAGACCAACTCCTACATCCACTCTTCCCTATCATCAGGGGCACCTACTTAACCAACTGGACTTAGTTTAACGTGTTAGTCCAACACCCAACAGATGTTTACCGAGTTCACACTCAAACGGGATCGCCTACCCTCCCTTTCGGGATTGCTAGATGTTTACCGAGTTCACACTCACCTACAAACTTAACCGATCAAACTGATTTGGGTAAGGTTTGTTTGGTTTCCAACTAGGGTGAGATTTTCCCTTACATTTGTTTAGCCTCAATGCTAAGGTTGGGAAAATCTCTCTAAGCTTAGGATATGGCATTTATGCTTAGATCTAGGGTAGAACACTTCTTGAATATATGCGTGTATTTATTTCTCTGTGTTCTATGGTGGGAATGCTTGAATATAAGGCACTTGGCTCTGCAACATCTTTTGCATATTCTCCACACCTGATAATGAGGGAAGAACTTGTATTTATAGTGTGGATTTGAATGTTACCGTTGGATGGAGTCACATTCAAATCCATACTATTCTCAATAACTTCTTTGCGACTTTTCAGTCGGGTTGTCTTCCTCTCATTGGTCCACGTCAGCTGAATCTAACGGATATAATCTTCAGGATCTTCTGAGTCTCCCAGTTTATCTGATCCTCAGCTTCTTCGAACTCAGGCTTCCTTGGGGACTCAGGATTCTTGATTCAACAGACTTCTCTTGATGGACCTTATCCGATCGTATATCTTGACACTTTCAGTCGATCGAAGTTCGGTTCTTGTCTTCGTAAAATCTAACCCCTCAGTCACTAGCTTTTCGAGCTAAGCGATCATCGCCAGCGTTCGATTCTCGAAGTGAATATGACTTCAGATGACTTCTCTTTCGATGACTTCTTTCCCGATCCGGTATCTGATTTACGGTTTTTCGATGCTCGATTTCTTCTCTTTGATCGTCGGCAGACACATGATCGGATCGGTGATTGCATCAGTCAAGATATCGGTTTATCGCATCAGATTAGTACATCAAAGTTAGCATATTAGGTTAGCATATCCATTTAGCACATCCGATCTCAACCCACGTCCCGATCTTGATCATCTGCTTCATCTTTATATCCGATCTAGATCACGCGTCGATCTCGTCGATCTCATCCGCTCCTCTCCGACCGCAACCTTTTCTTCTGATCTTCTGGTCATCTGATCTGGTCTTCTGATCAGGTCATCTGATCTGGTCTTCTGATCAGGTCTGTTCTGGTCATCTGATCTTTTGACCTTCTGATTCTTCTGATCAGCTGGCTTAGCTTATCTTTTCTTCTGATCTTGCTCAGCTCATCAGTTGACTCCGGAACTCTTCTTACTCATCTGATCTCGATCAGTCTCGTCTGCAGCCTCGCCTGATCTCGATCATCTTCGTCTGATTTTCGTGTGGTCCCCCTCAATTTGTTCTCTCGTTCCCCCTCAACTTGTTATCTGTAAATTAGCTTCAAAAACACAAGTTGATAATATTTTGGCACAATTCATCAAAACTAAAAATATCCCAACAATTTCCCCCTTTTTGATAATGACGCCAAAACATTAGAATATATGCATTTACAGAGATCGGGTTTTTGTTTAAAAAGATCAGTTCAGGTGGTCACTTTGAAATTAGCGACCTGTTGAACCACCTGCTCTGATACCAATTGTTGGTCTCGATTTGAAAACCCATTTTGATCATGCGGAAGCAAACATTTCAGTTCGATGCATATAAAATAGGGGTGAGGGCAGAGTGATTCCAGATTTTTTGCTTTTAAGACCGATCGATGTGTGTTTTGCTTAATCGAATGCATATGAAAAGTAAGAACATAAAGCAGTAAAGAACACACGATTTTATAGTGGTTCGGAGTCCAACTCCTACATCCACTCTTCCCTATCATCAGGGGCACCTACTTAACCAACTGGACTTAGTTTAACGTGTTAGTCCAACACCCAACAAATGTTTACCGAGTTCACACTCAAACGGGATCGCCTACCCTCCCTTTCGGGATTGCTAGATGTTTACCGAGTTCACACTCACCTACAAACTTAACCGATCAAACTGATTTGGGTAAGGTTTGTTTTGTTTCCAACTAGGGTGAGATTTTCCCTTACATTTGTTTAGGGTTTTTATTTAAAAAGATCAGTTCAGGTGGTCACTTTGAAATTAGCGACCTGTTGAACCACCTGCTCTGATACCAATTGTTGGTCCCGATTTGAAAACCTATATTTCAACTTGTGTTTTTGAAGCTAATTTACAGATAACAAAATGGGTTTTCAAATCGGGACCAACAATTGGTATCAGAGCAGGTGGAAGAGCAGAGCTGAAGAACCGAACTGAAGAGCTGAACAGAATGAAGACTCAGAAGATGAAGACTCAGAAGATTCATGTAATCTTTTATTTTTTTGTCTTTTTGATTTTGTTTGATAAGATTCATTGTAACCTGTAACAGTCTACCTATCATCAATGAAATTTTATCATTTATGCTCAAAAGATAATATCTCATTATCTTATTTACATGTCTTTTAATTTTGATATGCCTGAATGATTGTCTCTGAGATTAATTGATTGAGAAATAAAGTATTTGGTGATGAATCCTTTGAGAGATTCATTACTTATGGGGGAAATTGTTGAAAATAAAACCAATCTTGTAATAGGATAAACTGAAACCTGAGTATAGGTTAAGTATGTTTGTAACAAGATAGGTTTTGGCATCATCAAAAAGGGGGAAATTGTTGGGAGATGAATTTAATAAAGATATGATTTTGATTAGATCCCAAAACCCCTGGTATGAAATGTTCAGAATAATCTTGATAGTTGAGTCGATTCGGGATTTTAGAGTATTCGTGATGTTATCGCAAAATGTATAGTCAAGAGATATAGATCAAGGTTAGATCAAGATTTCAAGAACTCAAGAAGTTTCAAGAAAACCGGTTTAAGTATGAAATCGAAGTTTCAAGTTTCAAAGATGAAACAAAAAGAAATCAAGACTCAAGATGAAATCGAGATATCAAGTCTCAAAGGAGAAATCGAGATATCAAGACTCAAAGATGAAACCGAGGAATCAAGACTCAACATGAAGATTCAAAGATATACCAAGACATCTCAGAAGACTCGTAAGACGTCAAGACTTGGAAGACCTCAAGACTCGTAAGACCTCAAGACTCAAGACTCAAGACATGTAAGATGTAAGATCAAGAATCAAGATCAAGAATATCAAGGCACGCGAATCATCAAGACTCATTAAGAATCTTCAATGCTCAATATAAACCTGAATGTTCCGAGGCACTGAACATATCTATCTGAAGGATGCAATACTGAGAAGATTGCGATTCCTTAGAAAGTTAGATATTGCCCAAGACATTCAAATGCAGACAAAAGGAACTAAGGCATAGTGTTGTTAAGGTTATATCACTCAGAGATTATAACCAAAAGATCCGTTAAGTTGTCTACCTTTAACTGGAGACAAAAGTCAAAAAGAGGAAGACAAAGATCGCACCATATCGACATCGACAAAGGATGTGTCATGAAAAAAAAGATGTCGAAGTACTAAAGTTCCGATAAAAAAAGTGAAGACCGGCTACATGAAAGGCTATTGCCTAAAACGTGTTAGGGAGTGTCAAACCCTAAAAATAGCCGTTTCTCACACACCATAAGAGGAAACTCACGAAGCTATCTCTCCAACGGATAATTTTCAAGAGTGACCTTGGTGTATGCCTATAAATACTTGTGACCCTCTTCATTGAAAGGTTACGGGAAATTTGTAAGCAACTCAAGTGCTCAAACTTATTATTGCAAGTTGAAGCACTCGAAAACCCAAGAATTTCCCAAGTGCTTTATATTGAAGAGAGCTCATTAAACTAAGCCTGGCTTGATAAGATATATCCAAAGCTTAGTCGAGATATCCTAGCCTTTGCATTGTTCTTTATTGTAAAGGATATCTCATTCTAGTTGGAAACCAACCAAGAAACCCCAAACCCTTTAGAAGGTAGTTTGAGTGTGATTGTTGGTGAGATTGGAGTTGTAAAGAGTGAGTAAACTACAGAGGTAGTCAGAAAGCTCTAGAGGAGAAGTTAGTAAGCTACTTGTGGTAGTCTGAAAGCTTGTGTGAGTTGAGTAAGTAAACTACAGAGGTAGTCAGAAAGCTCAAGGTCGGGTTGAGTAAGTAAACTACAGAGGTAGTCAGAAAGCTCAAGGTCGGGTTGAGTAAGTAAACTACAGAGGTAGTCAGAAAACTCAGGGCCGAGTTGAGTTAGTAAACTAGAGAGGTAGTCAGAAAGCTCAAGGAAGTGATTAGTGAATGTCTCTGAAGAGATCAGAGAGAGTGGACGTAGGAGCTTGAGTCTCTGAACCACTATAAATTGATGTGTTCTTTGCTTTCTGTTTTGCTTGATTTAATTGTTGCATATATTCTGAAAGCATATTTTCACTGACATTTCAGTTGGAATCAATCCACTGAAGTTGCATATAAATTGAATCACAGCCTAATCACTATTTCATTAAAGGAAGGTTTTCAGCAAAAGCTTAAAACGAGTATAAACTAAGGGCTAACCATTCCGCACATCTGAGTAGCTAGAACAGATAGTTACCAAACTGAACTTACTCTTCTGAGGTTTCAGTAAGTTAGTTATCTGATCCAAGCAACTCAGGATCTCTGAAACTCAGGACTCAGTTGGGATTATCTGAGGTTTCTGAAAGCAGCTCAGGATCACTGTCTCATTAGACTTTGACTCAGAGCGATCTGTGCTTCTCAGGACCAAATCATCAGGACAACCTGACCCAAGCTGACCTCAGTAAAAGAAAAGTTTTAAAAACACTGAACACGTGTATTCCCCCCCCATACACGTGTAAGACTCGTTTGCACCGGGACCAACATAATGTATTCTTGGAATACAAGATTATCCCATAAATTTAAGAAATCTCCCACTTGGCTTCTTTAATAGGAAATTTTCGAAAATAATATAAAGAGAAAGGGAAGAAAGATTTTCTTGATTTTCTTGGAAAGATTTTATGGAGAAAGATATGTATTCTTGGAATACAAGAATATCTCATAAATTCAAGAAAAATCCAATCTTGCAAATATTCTTGTAATTTTCGAAAATTAAGGCTAAATAAGGGTGTGAGATTTTTGTGAAAAAAAAATACACATGGAAAGAAGAATATATTGGATATATTCAAGATTTCTTAAGCCCTAATTGGCCTCAAATTTCGTCCCTCCCTCACTTATATATAGGGGATGATTTTTTCATCCCCAGCTACAGTTCCATGCGTTGGAAATATTAGAAATCCACAAAGGTGGTGCAACAATTTTTATTTTCCTTTATTTTATAAATCGTTCATCGGAGAACCTTCCACCGGGGATATTGGATGAGGACTTGGGAATACTTGAGAAGGACTTTTGGTGGGTATCTAGTTACTTGATCCTGTCTGTCTCAGATCGTCTCTCCAATGGGTAAGTTTACGTAAACTCCTAGAAATTTCGCAAGCTAGGATCTTTTACGTGAAATATTATTTGCATGTTGTTGTTGGATTAATTATTATTTGAATTCACTTAGGTAAATTCATGCTAGTAATAATTGTTAATTTAAATTTGTGTTTATGAGGTCATCCCGATAGATCCTGGCATAAGTTATCCCAACAAATACTCAGTAGAGTTTGTTCAGTGTGGTAATTATCTGTTCTAGCTTATCAAGGGTGCGGAATGTGTTGGCCCTAGGTTTATACTCGTTTTATCTTGCTGAAAATCTTTTCTTTAATAAATCAGTGGTTAAGTCTGTGATCAATTTAATGCAAGTTCAGTGGATTGTTTCCAACTGAAAATCAGGAAGATCAGTATGCTTTTAGTGAAAATATGCAACAGTTAAAATACAAAACAGAAAGCAAACAACACAGCAAATTATAGTGGTTCAGAGGCAAAGCTCCTACGTCCACTCTCTCTGATCCTCAGAGAAATTCCTTAACACACTACTACTACTTCCTAAACCTTTCAGACTGAACTCAGCAGCTTACTAACTTTTCTACAATGAGTTTTCTGGCTGACTACCGCAGCTTACTAACTCAACACACACAAGCTTTCAGACTGTCTCAAACAGCTTACTAGCTTCTTCTCTAGAGTTTTCTTGCTGAACTCAACTGCAGCTTACTTACTCTTTACAACTCTTACTCTCCAACAATCACACACTCAAACTACCTAACAATAGGGTTTGAGTTTGGTTGGTTTCCAACTAAGGTGAGATATTCTTTGACAATAAGAACAGGTTCAAAGGCTAGGATATCTCTTACTAAGCTTTGGATATATAATAATACAAGGCTTAGTGAATGAGCTCTCTTCAATGTGAAACACTTGGGAAATCATAGGTTTTTCGAGTGCTTCAATTTGTAAGAATACGAATGAGCTCTGGAGTTGCTTTGATTTCCCGTAACCTTGCAATGGTGAAGGTCACTGGTATTTATAGGCAATTCTCCAAGGTCACTCTTGAAAAAAAAACTATCCGTTGGAAGAGATAGTATCAAGGGTTTCCTCTTTTGGTTATTAATGAACGGTTATTTTAGGGTTTGAATAAGCCCTTGCATGGTTTGGGTAACAAGTAACCAATGCAGCCAATCACCAAATTTTTGCGATGCGGAACTCAAGACTTACGATATTTTCATCTTTATGTAAACTTTTTCGTGTCGGTGAAATACAAAGTGTTGTCTCTTTCTGATTGGTTCTTTGTCTTAAGTGAATGTAGACAAACAAAACGGCTCTTTTAAGTTAATCTCTCTGAATGAGACAACCTTAACCAACACTTAGTTCTAGTTCCTTTTGTCTGTAATTGAATATTTGGTCAACATTTATTTCTTATAAATGTGCGAGTCTTCCTCAGTTTGTATGTCCTCAGGTAGATAGTCTTCAGAGTCCCTCTGAGTATTCAGTGACTTCTGAGTCTTTAGTATCTTCTGAGTCTTTAGTGTCTTCTGAGTCTTCAGTATATTACGAGTCTTGATGTCTTACGAGTCTTTCGATTATCTTCCGAGTCTTGATGTCTTCGAGTCTTGATGTCTTCGAGTCTTGATATCTTACGAGTCTTCAGATAATATTTGTTTTTAACATTAATCCTGAGTAGTATTTGCTGACTATACATGGTGCAGATATCTCCTGAACTATTCTACTTCGAAAAACGACTATCAGACTATCAAGATTATCCTGAACATGTCATACTCAGGGGTTTTGGGATCTAATCAAAATCTTATTAAATTCATCTCCCAACAATTTCCCCCTTTTTTATGATGCCAAAACCATCTTGTTACATTTTAAGAAAACCTAACCTGTACTTTAGGTTTCAGTTGTCTATTACATTAGGTGGCATATCACATGGGTATGAAATGAAAGAACATATTAAAAGATAATGAGGTTGTTGGGAGATGAATTTAATAAAGAAGTTTTGATTAGATCCCAAAAAACCCTGAGTATGATGTTCAGGATAATCTTGATAGACTGGGTCAGGTTTCAGTATAGATTGTTCAGGAAGTTATTTGCACCATGTATAGTCAGCAGATATAGATCAGGTTAGATTTTGAAGACACTGAAGACTCAGTATGTCATTGAAGACATCAAGACTCAAGATATCATCATCAAGACATCAAGACTCAAGAAGTTTGTGAAGACATCAAGTCTCAAGATGTCACTAAAGACATCAAGACTCAAGAAGTAATCAAGACCCAAGAGTTATCAAGACTCAAAGTATGTCATCAAGACATCAAGACTCAAGAAGTTGTTGAAAACATCAAGACTCAAGAAGTTGTCAAGACATCAAGACTCAAGATGCTATCAAGACATCAAGACTCGAGAAGATAATCAAGACCCAATGATTTTATCAAGACTCAAGAAGATATGAATATACTCAGATAACCTGAATGTTCAAAGGCACTGAATAATATCTATCTGAAGACTACAAAACTGAGAAAAACGTAAATATTCAGAAAAGTAGATATTGCCCAAAACATTCATATGCAGACAAAAGGAACTAAGTCTAAGTGTTGTTTAAGGTTGTCTCATTCAGAGAGATTGACCAAAAAGAGCCGTTTTGTTTGTCTACATTCACTGAAGACAAGAACCAATCAGAGGAAGACAACACTGTACTTTACTGACACTGAAAGCGACAGGACCCTGAATCATGTCAGTAGTACTAAGTTCCAGACTGCAAAAATTGGTGATTGACTTCATGACTGCATATTTCCTAAAACATGCAAGGGAGTGTTCAAACCCTAAAAATAACCGTTCATCAAACACCAGAAGAGGAAACTCATAAAACTATCTCTTCCAACGGATAATTTTCAAAGAGTGACCTTGGTGAAGTTGCCTATAAATACCAGTGACCCTTTACATTGAGAGGTCATGGGAAATTTCAAAGCAACTCAAGAGCTCATTCGTATTATTGCAAATTGAAGCCCTCGAAAAACCCTAGAATTTCCCAAGTGTTTCACATTGGAGAGAGCTCACTATTATAATCCTAGAGTGATAGATATATCCAAAGCTTAGAAGAGATATCCTAGCCTTTGCATTAGTTCTTATTGTAAAGGATATCTCACCCTAGTTGGAATCCAACCCAAAACCCAAACCCTTTGTTATGGTAGTTTGTGTGTGTTTTGTTGGTGAGTTAGAGTTGTAAAGAGTTAGTAAGCTACAGTGAGTTAGCCAAAAAACTCTAGAGAAGAAGTTAGTAAGCTACTTGTGGTAGTCTGAACACTTGTGTGTGTTTGAGTTAGTAAGTCGCAGTGAGTCGACAAAAAGAAAACTCAAGGTAGAAAAGTGAGTAAGCTACAGTGAGTTAGCCAGAAAGCTTTAGGAAGTGGTTAAGGAATTTCTCTGAAGATCAGAGAGATGGACGTAGGAGCTTGAGTCTCTGAACCACTATAATTGTTGTGTTGTTTTGCTTTATGTACTGCATTATTATCTGTTGCATGTGTTGGGGAATAAGTTGCACAGATCTATTCGGGGTGAATATTTAAATACAAATTCAATTCTTATAATTATTACTAGCATGAATTAATCCTATATTAATTCAAATAATAATCCAACAACATATCATGCGTATAATTAATTCACGTAAATCCTACGCATGCGGAATTCTACGAGTTTACGTGAACGTTCCTCTTGGGATGACAGTGATCTGACTGATTAGACTAACCAAAAGAACTTCCCAAGTATTCCCTTAATCCTTGTTCGACTATCCGGTGGTAGGACACTTGTGAACAATTAACAAAAGAAAAATAAATTATGTTGCACCACCTTTGTGGATTTACTAATTTTTCCAGCACATGGAATTGTACTTGAGAATGAAAAAGTCATCCCCTATTTCTAGAGCATAGGTGGTCGAAATTGTGGCAAAAACCAATGTGGGAAAATCTTTTCTTGATCTCCAAGAAATCTTGAATATATTTCCTATTTTTTTTTCCCATAATTATAATATTCCACAAAATCCAACCTACTCATTGTTATGGGATATTTTCGAAAATAATGGGCAAGATTCCAAGATTTGGATCTTCTTGAATTTATGAGATATTCTTGTATTTCAAGAAATACATATCTTCCATAATATCTTTTCAAGAAAATCAAGAAAATCTTTCTTGCCCTTTATCTTTCAAAAATTTCGAAATCTTCTTTATAAATAACCAAGTGGGAGATTTCTTGAATTTAATGAGATAATCTTGTATTCCAAGAATACATATCTTCATTCCATAACAAAATTCAAAGAAAATCTTTCTCCCCTTTTATCTATAAATTTCGAAAATAATAAGGAAAAATAAGCAACAATGTTTATTTTATTTTAAACACCTTTTTCAGTTATTGGACTATATGTTGGGCTACTCAGGGGGCCTTTAGGAGAATTAAGATTGGACCTTCCAATGGATCTTGAATTATCAATATTGAGCCACAATATTATTCAACCCCATAAATATTAATTAATCCCACTACATAATTAATATTGCACTATCCATCTTAACCCATATTACAGTCAATATGGCTCCAGATTATTATTTCTCGTGTTTAAGATTATCTAGCCCATTAATTAATTCAAGCCACTGAAATAGCTTTCCATTAATTAATATCTTTTGTCCTTGGTCAATGAACGGTTCAACATTATTATCCATACCGGAAACTAATTCCACTTGCAAGATTTGGTATGATAAAGCTTATGAACCTCCCAAGGGGGCAAATCGAACAAGCGTACTTGCACACGATTCTCCGTATTAAATCTTAGCAATCACATGTGACCAATAATATTGCCCAAGATAAAAAGTATTGAATCTCGTTGATTCTCTACCCATGATAAGTCAAAGCAATAGTTACCAACCACACGTGATCCTATTTAAGGAACGATGATTAAGAAATAACGAACCATTGAGGTCTAATTCTTCCTTGTTCAGTTCCAAAGAATTTGTCCTCCTGTAGGTCCTATTCAGTGCATCAGTCATGCACTAGTGTAATCTCTTGGTCAAGACAAGTCAATCTGAGCCTTACACTTCAACCTTTCACGATGGGTTGTTCATTTCCATCTAGGTCGTGAATGGCGTACTTTTAGTTACAAGGGACTGTTAATTTAATCTTCTGTGATCTGGTATCACTAAATTAACTACAATGTAACACGTACAAATTATTGAACAGTTATGCAGTAAATATATGTAACATTCGATAATATTTAAAGCATCAGTGATAAACAATTTATTTCAGTAAATAAGTCTGAAATTCAGTTTTGATTATACAAAGTAAAAGCATACTTTCCAGTATAATCCCAACAATCTCCTACTTATACTCAAAGTCTACTTTTAAGTATACTACAACATGTCTCGTGTAGTCTGTGACATCTAATGTCACCTACACGAACCTAATAATTTCTCTCACTTATACTCAAAGCAGATTGGCAACGGTCTTGACACCCATTCCTTCCACATGTCTCTCGAATGTATTTAGAGATAGACCCTTTGTGAATGGATCTGCTAGGTTGTCCTCAGACGCTATCTTTGCCACATCTATATCTCCTCTCTTAATGATATCTCGTATAAGATGGTATTTCCTTTCAATGTGTTTGCTGGCTTTGTGGGCTCGTGGTTCACTTGAATTTGCATCTGCTCCGGCATTGTCACAATAAACAGTGATTCTGCTGGGTAAATTCGGAACCACATCCAAGTCCACTAGGAAGTTCTTGAGCCAAACCGCTTCTTTCGCTGCCTCGCAAGCAGCTACATATTCGGCTTCCATGGTAGAATCTGCGACGCATTTCTGCTTGACGCTTTTCCATGTCAAGGCTCCTCCCCCCATGCAAAACACACCACAAGAGGTAGATTTTCTGGAGTCTATGTCTGATTGGAAATCTAAGTCCGTGTAGCCGATGGGGATTGGACTATCTGACTGATAAATTAACATTCTATCCCGAGTTCTTTTCAGATACTTCAGAATGTTTTTAACTGCCGTCCATTGCTCTTTCCCCGGGTTACTTTGATATCTTGCCACCATGCCAACGGAAAAGCATATATCCAGTCTCGTACACAGCATTGCATACATAAGGCTTCTGACAGCCGAAGCATAAGGAATGTCTTTCATGTCATATATCTCCTTTTGCGTCTTAGGGCACATTTTCTTGGATAGATGGATTCCATGTCTGAAAGGTACGAAGCCTTTCTTGGAATCTTGCATGCTGAATCGTTTCAAGACAGTGTCTATATATGAAGCTTGCGATAAGCCTATCATCCTTTTCTTGCGATCTCGAGTGATCTTGATCCCAAGGATGTGTGCGGCTTCCCCTAAGTCCTTCATATCAAACTATTTTGAAATCCATGCCCTTACGTCTGATAACACATTCACATCGTTCCCGATGATCAGTATGTCGTCTACGTATAGTACTAAGAATACCAATGCAGTTCCGACACGCTTTTTGTACACACAACTTTCGAACTCGTTTTGATCAAACCCATAAGACTTTATAACATGATCAAAACATTGGTTCCAAGCTCTGGATGCCTGTTTGAGTCCGTAAATGGACTTCATGAGCTTACAAACTAGGTGTTCTTGGCCTTTTTCACTGAAGCCTAGGGGTTGTTGCATATAGATCTCTTTATCAAGACTTCCGTTAAGGAAAGCTGTCTTGACATCCATTTGCCAGATTTCAAAGTCGAGATGCGCAGCAATCGATAAGAGAATACGGATGGACTTAAGCATGGCTACGGGCGAAAAAGTTTCCTCATAATCGATCCCTTCTTTCTGAGTATAACCTTTCGCCATGAGTCTTGCTTTGAAGGTTTCCACCTTCCCGTCCGGTCCTCTTTTCCTCTTATACACCCACTTGCAACCAATGGGTTTGACCCCATTAAGTGGTTCGACTAGCTCCCACACTCTATTATGAAATATAGAACCCATTTCGGCTTTCATTGCTGTTGCCAAGAATCTGCATCCTTGTCTTGGATTGCCTCGTCATATGTCCATGGGTCTGATTCGTCTTGTCCAGGAATCAAGTCCGAGGACTCTCCTATTCCCATGAATCTCTCGGGCTATTTCACAACCCTCCCACTACGACGAGGCTCCCGTTGTGTAAGTGTGTCGTTTGGTATATCATCTTGTATAGTTGGCATTGAGGTTAGCCCTCTTAGCTCATTTAAGGTAATCTCACTTCTGGGTCTTCTTTCGTTTATATAGTCTTCTTCCAAAAATCTAAAGTGGGTGCTTATGACCACCTTTTGATCTTCGGGACCATAGAACATACACCCTTTTGTTCCCTCGGGGTATCCTACAAACAACCTTAATTCTGATCGAGGATCCAATTTTCCGGCTTCCTTGTCCAACACGTAGGCCGGACACCCCTAAATTCTCATGTGTCTCACACTAGGCTTGCGTCCGGTCCACAATTCTTTGGGAGTTTTGGGAACCGATTTGGATGGCACCAAGTTCAGAATGTAAGCTGTTGTTTCCAAGGCATGACCCCAGAACGACTTGGGAAGATCCGCATAACTCATCATAGATCTAACCATTTCCAAAAGAGTTCTGTTTCTTCGCTCTACAACCCCGTTTTGTTGAGGGGTTCCGGGTGCAGTGAGCTGGGATGCAATCCCTTCATCAGATAAGTAGTTCAAAAACTCATCGCTGAGGTATTCGCCTCCATGATCGGATCGTAGAGACTTGATATGTTTTTCCCTATGATTCTCTGCTTGAGCCTTAAATTCTTTGAATTTCTCAAAGGTCTCGGATTTATGCTTCATAAGGAAAATATAACCGTACCTTGAGTAATCATCAATAAAAGTGACAAAATACTCATAACCACCTCTTGCTTTGGTTGACATTAGACCACATACATCTGTGTGAACGATCTCTAACACTTCTTTGGCTCTATTCCCCTTGGCTCCAAATGCCCTCTTGGTCATTTTACCCTCCAAACATTATTCGCAGGTTGGAATTGGTTCAACTTGGAGAAACTCCAGTGAACCGTCTTTCACCAACCTTTGGATCCTCTTTGGATTTATATGACCCAATCTTAGATGCCAAAGAAGTGTCTCGTTTACGTCTGATGAACGTTTTCTTTTCTCGAAAACAGTTAATGTGTTATAGGATGCATTTCGTGAGTGGTGTGCACAGTTAATTGTATAGAGATTATTCGACAACGTTCCATGATAGACAAATTTATCAAAAAGAGAAATGGTAACAACTTTATTAAAAGTAATCGAATATCCATCATGAAAAAGTTTAGAAACTGAAATCAAATTCTTTCTAAAACTCGGAACGTAAAGAACATCTCTTAAAATTAAAACTCTGTCTTCAAAAGACAGGTGCACTTCTCGCACTGCTTCAGCTGCCACTCTCGTAGCATCGCCCAGTGTGATGAGGATCTCACTCCCACTAAGTTGCCGGGTCCGCTTGAACCCCTGTAATGTGAAACAAACATGATCAGTGGATCCCGTATCCACCACCCATAAATGGGAGGCATACGCCGCTAAACAAGTTTCAACAACTAGTGCGTGAGAATTACCTTTCTTTCCATTCCTTTTAGGATTGGAACAGGCTGACCTCCAATGTCCTTTCTCACCGCATTTAAAACATATTCCTTTTGGTCCTTTCTTGACACCCAACCAGCTAACTGTCTTTTTCTCACTTTTCTTAGTGATGAGTTTGCTTTGGTTCTGACCACTTTCCTTTGCTTGAGACTTGCCTTCCACTGGCCTAGATCTCGAGAAAAGACTTTTGGTCACCAATGCTTCGTCTTTCTTTCCTAAATGCTTCTCTACTTTCTCCAAGGCTTCTTGTAGGATATCCATAGTAAACATGTGATCACTTATCACAAAACTATAGTAAAATCCATCGAAGCTTCTTGGCAGAGTTAGCAACAGAAATTCAATTTGGGCCTCATCACAATACTTAGTTCCGAGATAAGCCAGTTTTTGAAAATGGTGTTTAATTCTGAGAACATGCTCCCTTATGGGTGTTCCTTCAACCATCTTTAGCCTAGCCACGTCGTCATTTTTAAACTGATTGATCATGCGGTCTTTTGTTAAAAACATTTCTTCAAGACTTTGCATAACTTCTGCAGCAGACTCAACACCTTCATGAATGTGTCTCAAATCATCAGACAGTGAAGTCAAGATTACACATTTCATGGGTTCATTGGCCTGCTCCCAAATATTATACTCATGTCTTTCCGCATTAGATGATTCATCAGTAGGCTTACGTGGCTTGGGTACATCAAGAACCCAATAATGTTATTGTGCAGGTAGGACAAAACTCATATTTCGTTTCCAAACATTATAGTTTTCGCCAGTTAATTGGTGTTCTTTGAGTGTATACAATAGTGGATTAAAAGGTTGCGATATGATGAACTGAAATAAATAATAATATGCATAAGCACATATATATCACAAGGTTTGATCACATGCATCATATTAAAATCTCAAAAAAAATATGAACATGCATCAGCCAACATCTCAAAACAGTTTAAATAAGCCACGTGGGGTGGGTCATTATTTAAACACATTTAAGCAGGTTACAAAAAAGAACAGTTACAAACCTTTAATATCCAGATTAATAATTGGCTCCCACTTGACCAATATAAAATTGACAGGGACTTCGGGGAAGTATATGCACATCAATTTTATACCTAAGTAATAACCATGATTAAATACAGGATTATTATTTTGTATTGAACGAGCCTCGTGGGGAGGGTCATCGTCGCCACTAGTAATAATCCAAAATCATCCATTTGGAATTCATTCATGTGAAAGCTATCTTTTGACCGTCCCGTGGGGGGAATTTCTCCAAAGGAATTCACAAATAAATAAATCATGGAGGTCAAAATTAACTCAATTTTATTATCCGGAATAAAATTATCAATTAATTATTCAAACATACTTAGTAATTTTCGAAGGTGAGATTTTTCATTGGGCAACTCTCATGCAAACACATTTAAACAAATTAAATAAAGCATAAGATAGCACAATAATAAATCAAGCAAAACAGAAAAATAAACATATTGGGCACAAATTATCCAATTGTCATGGTTTGATTTTTCTTGGCTTGATCTTGAAGAAACACGTTCTTGAATTTCTCCCACTCGATCGTCTCGAAAAGACTCCGTCTCGAAACGCCATGCCAAGTAGCTCAAAGGATAGGGATGCACGCCAAGATCCAACCGCCACTTGGCCAAGTCGGCCTCGGTAGCCTCAAAGACAAACTCAAAAAGTTTCACTCACAAGATACCTCGGCAAGCCTCGGCATGGTCCGATAGCTCCTCGGCAGGAGGCAGCGTAACGGTAGCGCATTATAGCGTCGCTTCGCCCGCCCTACCGCCCCGTGAACCTCGGTAGTCGCGACGCGTCGTGCTGGCGCCGCCAGCAGCGTCGCGACGATATCGCCTCCGTCCGTCGGCCCCTCCATTACGGTGCAGTGCAGCAGGCGCTTAGCGCCCGTCTTGGCGGCTTTGTCCTCATGGCGCTGCCTCGGCCTCGCCAGCGCCACTTTTGGCAAGATCCGCATCCAAGGTGCCTCCGCCAGCGCGTTTTTGTGCGACGCACGCCGCCTACGCCCGGTTCTGGATTTTATCCTTTAATTCTTCGTCTCCATCTTCATTTTCGATCCGGTTACAATTTATTTACCAAAAATAAATAAACCTAGATCTAGACTAGTCTATTACATTGATCAAATCAAACAAATTATAATCTACTTGTGGATTTTCTCACGAGGCAAAACTAATCCGAACGAATCGAATTAAAAACCACAATTTATATGCATGCATAAATAAACACATTAAATTCCATGACAATTGGATACCTGCAAAACAGATCTAACAATTCTACTATCCAATTTTAAATTTAATGTCAGCGAATTAAATTACAATTTAAAAAATTCAGAGCCCGAAACCGTAGCTCTGATACCAGTTGTTGGGGAATAAGTTGCACAGATCTATTCGGGGTTAATATTTAAATACAAATTCAATTCTTATAATTATTACTAGCATGAATTAATCCTATATTAATTCAAATAATAATCCAACAACATATCATGCATATAATTAATTCACGTAAATCCTACGCATGCGGAATTCTACGAGTTTACGTGAACGTACCTCTTGGGATGGCAATGATCTGGCTGATTAGACTAACCAAAATAACTTCCCAAGTATTCCCTTAATCCTTGTTCGACTATCCGGTGGTAGGACACTTGTGAACAATTAACAAAACGAAAATAAATTATGTTGCACCACCTTTGTGGATTTACTAATTTTTCCAGCACATGGAATTGTACTTGGGAATGAAAGAGTCATCCCCTATTTATAGAGCATAGGTGGTCGAAAATTGTGGCAAAAACTAATGTGGAAAAATCTTTTCTTGATCCCCAAGAAATCTTGAATATATCTCTTATATTCTTTTTCCCATAATTATAATATTCCACAAAATCCCACCTACTCTTTGTTATGGGATATTTTCGAAAATAATGGGCAAGATTCCAAGATTTGGATCTTCTTGAATTTATGAGATATTCTTGTATTTCAAGAAATACATATCATCCATAATATCTTTTCAAGAAAATCAAGAAAATCTTTCTTGCCCTTTATCTTTCAAAAATTTCAAAATCTTCTTTATAAATAACCAAGTGAGAGATTTCTTGAATTTAATGAGATAATCTTGTATTCCAAGAATACATATCTTCATTCCATAACAAAATTCAAAGAAAATCTTTCTCCCCTTTTATCTATAAATTTCGAAAATAATTAGGAAAAATAAGCAACAATATTTATTTTATTTTAAACACCTTTTTCAGTTATTGGACTATATGTTGGGCTACTCAGGGGGCCTTTAGGAGAATTAAGATTGGACCTTCCAATGGATCTTGAATTATCAATATTGAGCCACAATATTATTCAAGCCCATAAATATTAATTAATCCCACTACATAATTAATATTGCACTATACATCTTAACCCATATTAAAGTCAATATGACTCCCGGTTATTATTTCCCGTGTTTAAGATTATCTAGCCCATTAATTAATTCAAGCCACTGAAATAGCTTTCCATTAATTAATATCTTTTGTCCTTGGTCAAGGAACGATTCAACATTATTATCCATACCGGAAACTAATTCCACTTGCAAGATTTGGTATGATAAAGCTTATGACCTCCCAAGGGGGCAAATCGAACAAGCGTACTTGCACACGATTCTCCGTATTAAATCTTAGCAATCACATGTGACCAATAATATTGCCCAAGATAAAAAGTATTGAATCTCGTTGATTCTCTACCCATGATAAGTCAAAGCAATAGTTACCAACCACACGTGATCCTATTTAAGGAACGAAGATTAAGAAATAATGAACCACTGAGGTCTAATTCTTCCTTGTTCAGTTCTGAAGAATTTGTCCTCCTGTGGGTCCTATTCAGTGCATCACTCATGCACTAGTGTAATCTCTTGGTCAAGACAAGTCAATCTGAGCCTTACACTTCAACCTTTCACGATGGGTTGTTCATTTCCATCTAGGTCGTGAATGGCGTAATTTTGGTTAAAAGGGACTGTTAATTTAATCTTCTGTGATCTGGTATCACTAAATTAACTACAATGTAACACGTACAAATTATTGAACAGTTATGCAGTAAATATATGTAACATTCGATAATATTTAAAGCATCAGTGATAAACAATTTATTTCAGTAAATAAGTCCGAAATTCAGTTTTGATTATACAAAGTAAAAGCATACTTTCCAGTATAATCCCAACAACATGTTTTTCACTGAAGGCATAGTTCACTGATTTTCAGTTGGAACCAATCCACTGAACTTGCATCAAATTGATCACAGCCTTAATCACTATTTTATTGAAGGGAAGATTTTCAGCAAAGGTAAAACGAGTATAAACTTAGGGCCAACCATTCCACACACTTGAGTAGCTAGAACAGATAGTTACCAAACTGAACTATCTCTACTGAGGGTTCAGTAAGATAATTATCTGATCCAAGCGCCTCAGGATCTCTGATAAACTCAGGCTCAGTTGGGCTAATCTGAAGCTTCTGAAAGAAGCTCAGGATCATTGTCTCAGTAGACTTTGACTCAGGGCAATCTGTGCTTCTCAGGGCAAAATCATCAGGATAACCTTACCCATCTGACCTCAGTGAAAGAAAAGTTTTAAAAATCACTGAACACGTGTATTCCCCCCCCCCATACACGTGTGAGACTCATTAGCACCGGGACCAACAAGTGGTATCAGAGCAGTGGTTCATTTTGACCACTTGCTTTGGTAGCCATAGTCTATTTTGCTGAAAGACTTTGGTGGTCTACTGAATAGATCTGTTTGCTGATATCTTACAAGGCTCAGTCATCATGCCTTCTAAGAAACTTCCTATGTTCTCTGTTGAGAGCTATGACCTATGGAGATTGAGAATGCAGGCTCATCTGTATTCAAAACATGAAAGAATGTGGCTAGTGGTTTCTGAAGGACCATTCAAATTTACTATTGTGAATCCCAGAATCACTGATACAGAGAGGAATGATCCCAGAGATGAATTTCCAAAGCCTGATGATCAACTTACTCCTGATGAGAGAAAGTTAGTCAATCTGGACTACATTGCTAAAGATACTTTGTATAGCACTATTGATGATGGTGTTATGGGGATGATTTCTCACTGTGAAACTGCAAAAGAAATATGGGACACACTTGCTGTTATGTGTCAAGGCACAGATCATATTAAGGAAAACAAACTTTTTGTTGCTATTGGAAAGTTTGATAACTTTGAAATGGAAGATAGTGAATCCATTGACAAACTTGAGGTCAGATTCACTAGCATCATGAATGATCTGAGTGCTCTTGGGAAAAGATACCCACAGAGAGAAGTGGCACTGGAAATTCTTAGAGGATTATCTAAGAAATGGGATATACATGCTGTGGTGATTGAAAACACCAAAAATATTGATTCCATGCCATATCAACAAGTTTTCTCTGAACTGAAAGCTTATGAGTTTGTGATTGACAAGAAAACTAAGAAATCTGACAGCAAAGATGATTCTTCATCTAGCAAGAATGTGGTTTTCAAAGCCAAAGAGAAATCATGTAAGTCTAGAGAGTCTGAGAACTCACTTGCCGAAAATCAGGATGAGCAGGAGGATAAGATAGTACTGATGGCAAGGAGGTTTAAAAAACTCAATAGAAGATATGGGAAATATAAGAAATATTACAGGAATCACAGGTACAAGAGAGACTCAAAAGTTGAGGACAGATACACTGAGAAAATGAAGGACCAGAAAGCTGAAGGATCCTCATCCAAGAAGAAGGCCTCCAAGACCAAGGAGGAAAGTGATCAGGATGATGATACCAACAGATGCTACAACTGTCAGAAGAAAGGTCACTTTCAATATGACTGTCCTGAGTTGAGTGCTAAAGAAAGAAAGGAGAGACAAGCCAAGAGAGACGGGAAGATCTCCAGCAAGAAAGCTATGATTGCAGAAGAGGAAGAACATTCTGAAGAAGGTTGCAGTTCCTCATATGAAATTTTCTCAGACAGTGACAGTGATGATGTATGTCTTATGGCTGTGGAGGAGGTAAATTCTTCTATCTCTGTTGTTGCTCCTACACAAGCACATGAGTTCTCAAGTTCAACTGTAAACAGTAACTTTGACCTGATGGATTCGTTTGAGAATCTTATGAAGGACTATTTCGTGGGTACAAGAACTACTCATGAAACTCAAGAGCGTAACAAGGAACCGATCACGAGAATCAAGTGGAAAGACTCTAAAAATGCTGCGATCACTTCTCAATTTATGGGAACTACTAATGAACTGGATGTTCTGAAAGTACAACTCTCATAAAAAGAGAAGGTGATAGAGATCCTGAATGGAAAATTAGAGAAATCCACTAAAGAGATTCAAATTTTATCGTAATCGAGTTCAATGACCTCTTTGAGAAGCATGAAACTCTAAAGAAATGTGAGGATAGTCTTGTGCAGACAAAGTTAGCTCTATTGAATTACGCATCTAAAGTGATAGATGAAATTCAGAGTTATCAAAGACCAAGAACTATAAAAATTTGGATTGGGATACATTCGTGGGGAACCTCACAAGGTCTTCAATGTTGCTTCTAGTAGCACCAAGACTATCTTTGTTAAACCGGTGGCATCTAATCTTCTTCTTCAAGAACCGCCCGAGTTTTAGACAAGGGTAAAGGACCTATGGTTTCGTAAAAATCAAGGTTCAGGGAAGAAAGCCCGGACCTCGTGAAAAGGCTAGAAAACCGAGAACACTCAAGAGGAAATTTTCGAGCCAAGATTTCAAAGCCCTGTGCTAAGAATACCTACCTAAAGAGATCTCAGATTTGAACCATCGAGGAATTTTCGTAAAAGAAACACTCAAACAGAGATATTCTCAAATGAAAAGACCAAGTCCTCGACATCGAAAGACTTAATTCCAAAGACAGCAACCTAAACCCCACGTGTCTAAGGGTAAAAGTTTCACGAACCCAAGTCACAGAGACAGAGACCGGTGCAGAAAAAGCTAAGGCACTTGAACAAAAGGCCCGAACCCAAGAAGAACTCTAAGGCTCATGTTCATGCTAAGGGGTGGCACTCATGCACAGGATCTTCGCCAAGGCTCCTAGGGTGGTGAATGTGTATGTAGATGTTTATGGGAGACAAATCAGCCACTCTAAAGTAATTAGAGTTGTTAGGCGATTTTGGTTCCAAAAGGTACAAATTTAACTTGGTAGGACCCTACACCAAATGGGTACCTAAGAACCGATCTGCTTTTTGGTGTGAAGGAAAAGGGCCTTCGAGTTGAATGAAAACAACATAAGATCGATGAGTGGAAATGAATTGGCTCTGCCTTTGTATGGTATCTCGGACGGTGGATGTTCAAGACATATGACAGGATACAAACATTTACTCACTAACTATGTTAAGCAAAAAGGCCCTCAGATTACTTTTGGAGATAATTCCAAAGGACAGACTAAAGGATATGGAACTCTTGAAGTTGATTCTGTTCATATCCATGGTGTTTCATATGTATCTGGTCTAAAGCATAACTTGCTTTCTATCAGTCAATTATGTGACAAAGGATTCAGTGTTGAGTTCTCAAAGAACTTATGTTATGTAAAAGATAATACTTCACAGAAAATTTTACTGACTGGTACTAGAAAAGGAAATGTGTATCTTGCTGATTGGAGTTCAACTCCTAAAGATACATGTTTGGTTGCAAAAAGTTCCATTGATACCAGTTGGTTGTGGCACAAAAGAATGAATCACTTAAACTTCAAAACCCTAAACAAACTTGCAAGATTAGCACTTGTAAGGGGGCTACCCAATGAAGTGTTCAGTAAAGATCATGTATGTGATGCTTGTCAGAAAGGAAAACAAATCAGAGCATCTTTCAAAAGCAAAGTAGATGTTTCTACTGATAGAATATTACAACTATTACATATGGATCTCTTTGGTCCAGTAACACCTGTGAGCACTAATGGCAGAAAATACACACTTGTGGTAGTTGATGACTACTCTAGATACACATGGGTCATATTCTTACTCAGTAAGAAAGAGACTCAGACAAAACTACCTGAACTACTGAAAAGGCTCAATACTGAAAAGAATCTGAGTGTGGTCAAAATCAGATCAAATAAAGAAACTGAGTTTATCAATCATATCATATCTGATTATTGTGCAGCAAATGGATTTGCTCATAAAACATCAGCTGCAAGGACTCCACAACAGAATGGTGTTACTGAAAGAAGAAATAGGACTCTGAAAGAAGCTGCAAGGACAATGATTACTGAAGCTGATATTCCTAAGAGATTTTGGGCTGAAGCTATCAACACTGCATGCTACTCTCAGAACAGATCCATGCTGACCAAGAACCAAGGAAAAACTCCATATGAGTTGTGGAATGAAAGGAAGCCTCTTGTTTCTTTCTTTCGTGTGTTTGGTTGCAAGTGTTTCATACACAATAATGGTAAAGATCAGTTGAAAACTTTTGATAGCAAAGCTGATGAAGAGATATTCTTATGATATTTTGAAGTCAGTAAAGCCTTCAGATTTTACAACTGTAGGACTCTTATTGTGGAAGAAACACCTCATGTTGTTTTTGATGAATCTACTTGTGTTCAGAAGAAATAGGAACATGACTCGGGAGAACTGATCAAGAGAATCACCAGACTTAGTCTGAAAAAGAATGATAAAACATCCTCTGAACCTGAAAAGAAGAAGTAAGTTACTTTCTATGAATGGAGTGAATCAGACTCAGACAAAGAAGTGCAGGATGGAAAAACTCAGGATGGTGAGACTCAGGATGGAAATTCTCCACTGAAGGAAAGCCAACACACTGAAGCTGACCAATCTAAACATACACCAGTTCAGACTTAGGTATGTAATACCGATGAAGATGTGGTCACAGCTGAGGCAAACTCTGAATCTATCAACCAATGGGGAACAAATGTCTCTGACAATGTTCTGAATGGAATTTCCCCAGAGGAAGATGATTCTCTTTCTCCTTTTCTGTTGTTCCCTGAATTTAATGAACTACCTGAACCTAACATTTCTGATGTTGAGGATACTACTGAAGGGGGAACATCTAGGAGAAAATGGTTGGATAGTCATCCTACAAGTCAGATTGTGGGTGATCTATCAGATGGTGTCAAAACAAGAAGGTTCCATGGAGAAAGTGCTTTGTTCTGCTGCTTCCTATCTGAAAAAGAACCTACTGAGATTGAAGAAGCTCTACAAGATTCATTTTGGATTACTGCTATGCAAGAAGAGCTGAATCAGTTCTCAAGGAATGAAGTTTGGGAGCTAGTGGATAGACCTAAGAGGCACAATATGATTGGAACTAAGTGGGTGTTCAAGAATAAGAGAGATGAAAACAACAACATTGTGAGAAACAAGGCAAGGCTAGTTGCACAAGGTTATTCCCAAGAAGAAGGCTTGGATTATGATGAAACCTTTGCACCTGTTGCAAGACTAGAAGCCATCAGATTGTTTCTTGCATATGCTGCCCACATGAAATTCACAGTCTATCAGATGGATGTGAAAAGTGCATTTCTGAATGGTGTGCTTAAGGAAGAGGTTTATGTGGAACAACCTCCTTGTTTCAGACAGAATGACCAAGTTTACAGGCTCAGGAAAACCTTGTATGGTCTTAAGTAAGCACCCCGAGCATGGTATGATACCCTTTCTCAGTTTCTTACTGACCATGGTTTTATCAAAGGAACTGTTGATAGGACTCTGTTCAGGATAGAAGATGGGAAATACATCTTACTTGTTCAGATTTATGTAGATGACATCATATTTGGATCTCCAAATCATCAGCTGTGTGAAAACTTTTCTACCCTGATGAAAGGAAAGTTTGAGATGTCAATGATGGGGGAGATGAATTTCTTTCTTGGACTTCAGGTGAAACAAACTAAGGAAGGAATTTTCATCAATCAAGCAAAATACACCAGAGATCTGATTGCAAAGTATGGTGTACAGAATTGCAATACATTTAGAATTCCTATGAATACTAACTACAAGATGGATCCTGATCCTGAAGACAAATCAGTAAATCACACTGATTATAGAGGGATTGTTGGATCACTGCTATATCTCACAGCAAGTAGGCCTGATATAACATTTGCTGTTGGGATATGTGCAAGATACCAAGCTAATCCTAAGGCTAGTCACATGGAGGCTGCCAAAAAGATTCTGAAATATCTTAAAGGCACTGTGAATAGAGGATTATAGTATCCAGCTGATGATAACCTTGAATTAACTGGTTATTCAGATGTTGATTATGGAGGATGTAGAATTGACAGGAAGTCTACCACAGGAACTTGTCAATTTCTTGGAAGTAAACTGATATCATGATTTTCAAAGAAACAAACCTCAGTAGCAACCAGTACTACTGAAGCTGAATACGTGGCTGCAGAAAGCTGTTGTGCACAGATTCTTTGGCTCAGACAACAATTGAGGGATTATAAGATTATAGCCAATGAAGTACCTATATTTTGTGATGATAATAGTGCAATTGCTATTACACAAAATCCTGTATTGCACACCAGATGTAAGCATGTTGATATCAGACATCACTTCATCAGAGATCATGTTGACAAGAAAGACATCAGAATGGAGAAAATTCATACTGATAAACAGAGAGCTGATATCTTGACTAAACCTTTGGCTGAATCAAGATTTTAGGAACTATCAGTTGAATTAGGTATGTTGGATCAAGGTGAATAAAGAAAATCTGAAAATTTGAAGGTTTTCAGATGCATGAAGTTTTCTCAGGTTTTTACTGAAAAACTCAGGATAAAATTGAGATTACTGAACTCTGAGTCTTGGGAAACTCAGTTATCCTGAAGATCAGTACTCAGTATTATACTGACATTTTATCAAGGTCAAAACTCAGTAAGACTGATGGAGAAAATTAGTTTAAAGAAGTATTGACTCATGCAACACATTTATTGTCTAACTGAATCTCAGTAAATCATTGGCAATAAATGACAAAACACCTGAAGAAATAATTGGGCGGGACCTTTGAAATCAATGGTCTGTAGGAACAGTAATTAAATGCACTGTTCATTAATCACCAATAGGGATAAATTGGCGGCTTAGTATTTACAAAATCGTCCTTTCATATACCCATTTTAGTCGGTTTTTAATCTCAACCGTCGATTTCTTCATCTACGCGATTTTCCATAAATCAAAATCCCATATCCATTGAAAAATTTCTTTCAAAGCCCTATTCCAAAAAGCCTCCATCTTCACAAACACTCTGCTTTGAAATCCTCGATTGCCCAGAAATTTTCACCTATCTCAAAACCCCTTCACCAAAAATTCTCCAAAAATGACACTTTTTGTATACGACAAACTCGCCATTTCCAATAAACCTTGGTACGAATATGTCATTTCTCTAGAAAGCTCGTCTAATGCAACTCACGAGGAGGAGGCGTTGCATATGATTCGTTTGGCAAAGCTTACATGCCTGGTCGCGAATCAACCAGAGGCCGAATATGCAAAAGAGGTAATTGAGTTTATCTCTAATATGCAGTTAGATGATGAGAATTGCATAGAATCTCAGATTACAGTCTTGCATTTGGAGCATGGTTCAAAATATGTGGATTTTGTTAGGGAATTATATATTATTCCTAAGAATCTAAATGTCATATATGAGTTAAGTGATAGAGGTGAAGACCCTACGGTATACATGATGGGTAGGGAACAAGAATATTTGGATAAAATTACTGAGCATCCAGTAAAGTTTGAAGCTACTCTGAATAAGAGGCATTTGAAGCCTAAATATCGAGTATTGTTGGATATTGTAAGCAAATGCATCATGAGTAGATCTGGTAGTTTCGAACAGATAAGCACGCCTAAGTTAAGGCTAATGGCGGCGATTGAAGATTCAACTTCCACGACATTCAATTGGTTTCACTATTTGATCAAGGTGGTGAGTGATCAAGCCAAACAAATTCAGAAGGTGAATGGCTCTGTAGTTATCAAAGGAAAGATTCTACATGCAACCAAGCTTGCATTTATCTTGGAAACGTGCAGAGAAGAGGAGGACATCTTTGCCGATTCCAATTCCTTTCCAAAGTCAAAAATCATGTTCAAACCAACAAATAAGACTTTGAGAGGAAAGAAAGAGAAAAACTCTGAGTCTCAGGAGGAGACTGCTGAAGAAGAAACTGATGAAGAAGCCAGACAAGCTACGGGAAAAGCCCTGATGCAAATTAAAAGAGAGAAAGGAGAGAAACTGAAGAAGAAAGCACTGGCCAGTGAAACTGAAGAAACTCAACCTGAAGGCCAGCAAGGGTTGAAATCTCCACTTCAGGTTCTTGCTCAGGTAGTGACAAATGTGCAGGAGCAAGAAACTGAGGAATAGGTTTTTTTCTGAGGTACTCGAAACCTCTCTGAGCTCAGATAAAATCTCTCAGGAAATCTTCAAGGTACCTCTGATCCCTACTGAAGAAAGACCTATTCAGAATCCAGATCAGTCTGAACCTCAGGAATTGCTGAACTTGGATGCGCTTCTGAATGAACCATTTCTAGATCCATCAGCTCTAGAACTCATACACTCTGAATCTACTGCTTCTGAAAGCCCAAGATTGAAGAAGGGAGAAGCCAAGAGACCGAATGGCGAAAACAAGGGGAACGGTTCATCTTAGACAGATAATTTCGAATTTGAATGCCTATCCCGACCTTCGGGATATGTTCTTGTGCTCGTAACCACAAGTGTATATTCCGAATCAAACACTCCCAGGAGATCTTTGAACATTGCTTCATACAGAGGAGAAGAGTGGTGGAATGCCGAGACAATTGCTTTCGATCGAATTTTCGTGTTTCGGAAAAACCAATTTGAAAATGAAAGTGCCGATTTTGATGAATTGGTGAAAAAAAGTTTATTTGAAAAGAAAGCTATTGAAGGAGTTGATGCTTCCGGCTCCATGATCAAAATAAAGATAAGGATAAGGGAGATGATGCAGAAAAAGAAATCGAGATGGAGAAGGAACCTCGGATAGATATCGAGAAAGAGAAGGAAACCGAGAATCGATTGGGATGACATCGATCTTTGAACTAATCGACATCGAAAACCTCGATCGAAAGTTAGCATTCTTGTGTACCTTTTGGCATCTTTGTTATACATTATGCCGGTTCTTCAAGTACCTAGCTTTAAATCTGATGTTTATGATATGCAGACTGAGGCTCAGTTGGAGCACCCAGCTCAGTTGGAAAATGTTGTACAAACTCCAGTGGTTGATTTCACACCAATCCTGGATGAGTTAAAGAAGATAGAGCCAAGGATGGAAGAGATCTTGGGGCAGTCAATCTCAAAAGCTTGAGAATCTAAGCTCTTCATCAAGCATGCTGCAAACAATTCTCACAGACAAGATGACTCGGATGGAATTAGTTCTGGCTGCTCAAAATCAGAAAATGAAGAACCTGAGTTCATCATCTGATACGCTTCAAACAACTCTATCAAGTAAATTGGCTACATTAGATGGAAAGATTGATTGAGTACATACAGAGCTTAATGCCAACATGAAGCAGATGTATCAAGAAAGAACTGCCTATCTTGAAGCCAAGCTGATTGAGAAGAATGATCTGATGATCAAAAACAATTTGTTGAGGAAATGGGCTCTCTGCTCATGACCAAGATGACAGAGATGATGCATGATGTCTTCTCAAAAAAGTTTGCTCCTCTTTCGGATAAGTTCTCAATGGCCAAAAATTACATGATAAGGCTAGAAGATGAGCATAATCAGTTGGCAGGAGAAGTGCGCAGTATGAGTAAAGAGCAATACTATATGGATACTGCACTGACTCAACTACTCCCAAGGTATGGTTCCAAAAAGGGGGAAAGGCCTAGTGGCAAATTAAGTGAGTTGTTGGCACAAACCTTGGAGAGAAAGGCTCAAAAAGAAGCTGAAGGAAAGAAAATTGTTGATGCCTTAAGAGAAATTGAAGCCACTGAGAAACTAAAGTTCAAAGAAGCTGAGAAACCTATCTTCACTCAAACATCTGAGCAAACCGTTCATGAAGTAATTTCTGAGAAATTGAGTGATAGAAGGATGGTTGGAACAAGCAAAGGCGTAAAGAAGAACAAGCCGCACGAAAAAGAGAAAAAGGTTGCCTTTGTTGAAACTGAAAAGAAGAAAAGAGCAAAGGTAGCTAAACCTACTCAGAGGAAGCTGATTATGGATTTTGAAGAATCAGATGAAGGACCAGAAAAGGAAACTGAAGCTCAACCAGAGACTTTTGATACCAAGAAGACTCTGAAGGCCCTGCAGATTGAAAAGGAGAAAAGAACTGCTGCTTCAGTATCTGGTGCTCCTCTGATCAGAAAGAAGAAAGAAGAAGAACAAAAAAGAAGAGGTGGATTCAAAAAGTTTCTAAGCAAAAAAGGAGAGGTATGAGAAAAAGACTCAGAAGTGGCGCGACATTGACAAGTGGATGCCTATCTGGTTCAATGATGCATGGAAGAGATCAAGAGAACCTTCGGTTCTATTATGAGATTCTCGAGAGAATGGAGGGGAGCATTTCTGGATAAGAATGAAGCCTTTATTGAGTACTTACTGACATTCTATCCTAAGTACCTGCAAAGTTGGATCAACTTGGCAGATGAAGGAAACACTCAGATAGTAGCTCCTGGTCCATACATGTACCCAGCTCCTAGGTTTGAGAATGTCTATGTAAATGAGGCAAACCATTTCTCAGAAATAGCCTGAATGCTATCCAAATTAGGCCTAACATGAAACAACCCTGAAATCATCAAGGCAAGAGATGAACTGAAGAAGAGATACTACGGGATGTTCAACCTGGAAGTGCCAGAGGATGAAGTGGAAGAAGACTGAAGACTTTGTACTTTTTTTTTTTTTTTTTTCATTGTAATCTGTAACTCTTATCCTACATCAATGAAAATTTTATCTTTATGCTCAAAGATAATATCTCATTATCTTTTTACATGTCTTGATATGCCAGATTGTTAAAGAACTTGATTGGAGAAATACCATTTTGGTTGTAATAGATAAAATGAAACCTGAGGATAGGTTAGGTTTTCTTAAATGTAACAAGATGGTTTTGGCATCATCAAAAATGGGGAAATTGTTGGGAGATGAATTTAATAAAGAAGTTTTGATTAGATCCCAAAAAACCCTGAGTATGACATGTTCAGGATAATCTTGATAGACCGAGTCGGGTTTCAAAGATAGATTGTTCAGAAGTTATCGCACCTATGTATAGTCAAGCAGATATAGATCAAAGTTAGATTTTGAAGACATCAAGACTCAAGATGTCATCAAGACATCAAGACTCAAAGAAGTTGTCAAGACATCAAGACTCGAAGAAGTTGTCAAGACATCAAGACTCAAGAAGTTGTCAAGACATCAAGACTCAAAGAAGTTGTCAAGACATCAAGACTCAAGATGTCATCAAGACATCAAGACTCGTAAGATATCGAAGACCCAAAAGAGGTTATCAAGACTCAAGAAGATATCGAATACCAAAAGATAACCTCAATGTTCAGAGGCAATCGAATAATATCTATCTCAAGACTACAAACCGAGAAAAAGCAAATATTCGTAAAAGTAGATATTGCCCAAAAACATTCATACGCAAAAAGGAACTAAGTCTAAGTGTTGTTAAGGTTGTCTCATTCGAGACATTGACCAAAAAAAGAGCCATTTTGTTTGTCTACATTCATCAAGACAAGAACCAATCAGAGGAAGACAACATCGTTCTTTCATCGACAATCGAAAAGCGACAGACCTCTAATCATGTCAAGAGTACTAAGTTCCAGATCGCAAAAAAATTGGTGATTGGCTACATGATTTGCATATTTCCTAAAACATGCAAGGGAGTGTTCAAACCCCAAAAATAGCCGTTCATCAAACAATGTAAGAGGAAACTCATAAAGCTATCTCTTCCAACGGATAGTTTTCAAAAGAGTGACCTTGGTGAAGTTGTTTATAAATACCGTGACCCTTTACATTGAGAGGTCACGGGGAAATTTCAAAAGCAACTCAAGAGCTCATTCGTATTATTGCAAATTGAAGCACTTTAAAACCCCTAGAATTTCCCAAGTGTTTCACATTGGAGGAGCTCACTATTCTAAGCCTAGAGTGATAGATATATCCAAAGCTTAGAAGAGATATCCTAGCCTTTGCATTAGTTCTTATTGTAAAGGATATCTCACCCTAGTTGAAACCAACCCAAAACCCAAACCCTTTGTTATGGTAGTTTGTGTGTGTTTTGTTGGTGAGTTAGAGTTGTAAAGAGTTAGTAAGCTACAAGTGAGTTAGCGTAAAACTCTAGAGAAGAAGTTAGTAAGCTACTTGTGGTAGTCTCGAACACTTGTGTGTGTTTGAGTTAAGTAATCAAAGTGAGTCACCCGAGAAAACTCAAGGTAGAAAAGTGAGTAAGCTACAGTGAGTTAGCCAGAAAGCTTTAGGAAGTGGTTAAGGAATTTCTCTGAAGATCAGAGAGAGTGGACGTAGGAGCTTGAGTCTCTGAACCACTATAATTCTTTGGTTGTTTTGCTTTTTATCTTTGCATTATTATATGTTGCATGTTTTTTTCATCGAAAGCATAGTTCATCGATATTCGATTGGAACCAATCCACTGAACTTGCATCAAATTGATCACAGCCTTAATCACTGTTTTATTGAAGGGAATATTTTCAGCAAAGCTAAAACGAGTATAAACTTAGGGCCAACCATTCTGCACACTTGAGTTGCTAAAACAGATAGTTACCAAACTGAACTATCTCTACTGAGGGTTCAGTATGATAATTATCTGATCCAAGCGCCTCAGGATCTCTGATAAACTCAGGCTCAGTTGGGCTAATCTGAAGCTTCTGAAAGCAGCTCAGGATCATTGTCTCAGTAGACTTTGACTCAGGGCAATCCGTGCTTCTCAGGGCAAAATCGTCAGGATAACCTGACCCATCTGACCTCAGTGAAAGAAAAGTTTTAAAAATCACTTAACACATGTATTCCCCCCTCATACACGTGTGAGACTCGTTATCACCAGGACCAACAGAGGTATTATCTTGTTTGAACACAACACAAGCAGATTTTCATTGATTGTAAGATAGGGAGTTACATTTTACAATGAAATTCAAAAACAAAAGAAGTACAAACTTAAACAGAGTCTTCAACCTTCTTCAACTTCATCATCAGGGACTTCAAGAATGAACATCCCATAATATCTCTTCTTCGGTGCATCCCTCTGTTTGATAATCTCTGGGTGACTCCCTGTCAGACCCATCTGAGCAGCATATTCAGCAACCTCCTTGGATATAGCAGCTTCATTTATGAATCCAATGCTGAATCTTGGAGCAGGGTATTTGTACTGGCCAGGTGCCTTCAGAGATACATTGTTTTCATTGGCTAAGTTCATCCATTTCTGTAAGTACTCTGGGTAGAAGGTCAGCAAGTACTCCAGAAAGGCTTCATTGCGGTCTGAGCTTCCTCCTCTCCATTCTTGCAGAATGTCATGATTAAAACAGAAGGTTCTCTTGACCTCTTCTCAGGCATCATTGATCTGGATTGGCATCCATTTATCAATGTGCGACCATTTCTGCACTTTGGTCTTGCCCCATCTTCTGCTCATAAAGTTTCTGAAGCTTCCCCTTCTTTTCTGCTCTTCTTCCCTCTTCTTCCTGGTCAACTCAGCTTCTGATGCAGACATAGCTTGTCTCTTTTCTTTTTCAATATTTAGAGCCTTGAGTTTGTTGTGCCAGTCGAAGTCTGAAATCTGAGAACTTGAATCATATACTCCAAATCCTTCTTTAAAGAGTTCCTCAGTTTCAGCTTCTAAGTTTTTCTGAGTTTCAGACTCCTCAGGTTCAGAGAAATCAGCAATCAGTTTCCTCTGAAGTGGTTTAACTGAGATTTTTCTCTTCTTCTTCTCAGATTCAGCAACTTCTGCTCCTTTTCTTTTCTCTACTTTCTTGATAGCAGCATGTGCCTCGGCAGTCAGGCTTGTTTCAGCTCTTCTCTTCTCTGTCTTTCTTAAGATCATGGCTTCCTGAGCTGTTTGCCTATCAGTTTGAATAAATTCAGTATCTTCAGGCTCAACTGCTTTCAGCTTCTCAGTTGCTTCTATTTCCTGCAGAGTCTTTAGAACATGTTGAGCTTTCAATTCCTGATGGGCTTTTCTTTCCAAGGTTTTCTTCAGATGAGTGTCCAATTTACCCATTGCAATATGAGATGTCATTTCCCCCTTTTTGGCATCATACATGGGAAGTATTTGGGAAAGGGTGGCATCCATATGAAATTGCTCTTTGCCAATGGCTCTTATCTCTCCGGCCAGAACATCCTGTTCATCCTCCATACGCCTCAGGACATTTTTGCCAATTGATACTTCTTCTGATAATGGAGCAAATTGATTGGCAAAAACTCCATGCACAAGTTCTGTCATCTTGGTCATGAGTAATGAACTCATTTCCTCAACAGCTTGTTTGATCATTCCTTCATTCCTTTCTGTCAGCTTCTTCTCTAGATAGGTTGTCCTTTCATTGAATTTCACATTCAGCTCCTTAGACATGTTCTTGGACATTTCACCCATCTTTGTATCTAGGACATTGACCTTTGCAGTCACTTCATCCTGAGTTGTTTTAACTTCAGCAGAGGTGCTCAGAGTCTCCATTGTCTGAGTTTGATTATTTAGAGCAACCTCCATTCTCTTTGATTGATCAGCCAACACCATCTCCATCTGTGTCATCTTGGCTGTCAATGGCTCAATCTTCTTTAACTCATCCAAGATTGGAGTTAAATCAATCATTGGAGCATGTGAAGTGTGTCCTGACAGAGCCTCAGTCTGCATACCAAAATCAGCAAACTTAATGATAGATTCTTCAGTAATTTTGGCATAATGAATAATAGTGCCAAAAGGTACCTGAAGGGTTCTATCTTCAGTCTGAGGAATTTGAGTATCAGCAACTGGTATGATCTGTTCAGCTCTTGCTACCTCTTTCTCTGTTTCTTTCCCTTGTTCTCCTTCACCTCCTTCATCTGTGTCCTTTCTTTTGCCAGCATCACCACTTGTTTCTCCTGTCCCACTTGGTTTTCTTTCGGTAATCTTTCTCTGAACCAATTCATCAAAATATGAAGGCTTCATCCTGAGTTTGGTTTTCCTGAAGCCTGGAAACTCAGTGAGAATGGCCATTTCCTCAGTCCACCATTCCTCAACTCTAAATGCAGCAATATTCAGCATATCAGGAAGAGTTTGGTTCAGGATGTATACAGTGGTTCTCAGTCTGATGAATAGGTCCTGAAGGTCAGGAAATTCTGCAAGCTCAGGGTACCTATCCAGCACAAATCTTTCCCCCTTGCTTCTCCATTCAGTCTCCTTGGCTTCTCCTTTCTTCAGTGGTGGAGGGATTGGCTTTTTAGATTAGATGATTTGCAGGGCTGAAGGATCAAGAAAGGGTTCAGTAAGTAGTGCATCAAGGTTCAGGATATCTTGGGGTTCATTTGGTTCTGAGGGTTGTGAGGGTGGGATCTGAGTTTGGCTATCTTTAACAGGTTGTTGGGAACCTGTAAAGATTTCTTGAGAGATTTTATCCTTAGCAATGGAGGTTTCCATCACCTCAGAGAAAATGTTCTCCTCCTCAGCTACTTCATTCTCTTCAATAGTTTTCACCACCTGAGCCAACACCTAAAGTGGTGATTTTTGGCCTTGAATCTCAAACTGAGTTTCCTCTTCCTCGGCCTCCTCAGCCTCCTTCTCAGTAATTATATATAACCTTCTTCGCTTCTGAGGTGCTAAGACCTTCTTTTTCAATTTCTCACCAGCCTCCCTCTTGATTTTCATAAGAGCTTTCCCCCTGGCTTTCTTAGCCTCTTCCTCACTTGACTCAGTGGACCTCTAAGTTTCTCTCCTTGTTTCCCTGACCGGCTCAACCACTAGAGCATTCTCCTCAGCCTCTTCCTCTGCAGTCTCCTCCTGAGACTCAGATGGTTTTTCCTTCCTGCCCCTCAGGGCCTTCTTGGATGACCTGAACATTACTTTGGACGAAGGGAAGGGATTTGACTGGGCAAATATATCTTCCTCCTCACGGCAAGTTTCCAAGATGAAGGCAATCATGGTGGCATGCAAGATCTTCCCTTTTATAACCACAGTGTTATCTTCCTTCTTAATGTGTTTTGCTTGATCACTCACCACCTTGATCAAGTATTGCAGCCAGTTGAATGCCTTTGAAGTAGATTCTTCAATAGTCACCATTAACCTCAATTTCGGCTTATTGGTCTGCTCAAAGCTCCCAGATCCACTCATTAGGCATTTGCTCACAATATCAAGAAGCACACGATATTTCAACTTCAAGTGCTTCTTGTTTAATGTGGCCTCAAATTTAACTGGAACTTCAGCAATTCTATCCAGATATTCTTGTTCCCTACCCACCATATATAACATAGGATCCTCCCCTCTATCATTCAACTCGTACACAACATTTAGATTATTTGGGATAATGTAAAGCTCTCTAACAAAATCCACAAACTTTTCACCACAGACTAAATGCGAGACAGTAATCTTAGAATCTATGCAATTATCTTCATCAAGATGCATATTTGTCACAAATTCTATTACCTCTCGTGGGTATTCGCCATCGGGGCGATTTGCTACCAAACAGGTGAGTTTGGCCAATTGAAGCATATGAAGAGCCTCCTCCTCATGTGCTGTGTTTGTTGTACCTTCAAGGAATACAACATTCTCGTACCAAGGTTTGTTTGTTACAGCAAGTGTGTCGAAGATTGTGAAAGTCATTTTGGTATTTTTGAAGGGTTTTGGAATAACAGAGAATTTTGTGAATAGCAGAGTATTTGTGAAGACGAAGGCTTTTGAATATTGAGTTTTAAGAACATGAAGAATGGGTATTTATCTTGGAAATATTTTAATCCACGGGAATTCGCGTAGAGGAATGATCAACGGCCACGATTTGAATAGGTTACAATCGGGTAGTTGAAAGGACAAATAGCGAGTACTAGCCACCATTTTTATCCTTATTGGTGATTATGTGCAGTGTTTGTAATCACTGTTTCTGCAGACTGTTGACTTTTCCCAAGAATTTCAAAAGACCCGCCCAATTATTTCCTCAGGTGTTTTATCATTTATGCCCAATGATTTCTGAGAATCAGTTAGACAATGAATGAGGTGCATTAACTAATTCAGACTAATTTCGACTATCAGTCTTCTGAGTTTTTTACGTTGATAAAAAGTCAGTGTATATATTTGATAACTGAGCTAAGGTTACTGAGTTTCCCAAGACTCAGTGATGAGAACCTTATTTTTTTTATCCAGAGTTTTTCAGTGAATCCTGAAAAACTTCATGTATCTGAAAACCTTCAATTTTTCAGATTACTTATTCACCTGGATCCAGCATACCTAATTCAACTGATAGTTCCAGAAATCTTGATTCAGCCAAAGGTTTAGTCAAGATGTCAGCTCTCTGTTTATCAGTATGAATTTTCTCCATTCTGATATCCTTCTTCTCAACATGATCTCTGATGAAATGATGTCTGATATCAACATGCTTACATCTGGTGTGCAATACCGGATTTTGTGTAATAGCAATTGCATTATTATTGTCACAAAATATAGGTACTTCATTGGCTACAACCTTGTAATCCCTCAATTGTTGCCTGAGCCAAAGAATATGTGCACAACAGCTTCCTGCAGCCATGTATTCAGCTTCAGTAGTACTGGTTGCTACTGAGGTATGTTTCTTTTAAAACCATGATATCAACTTACTTCCAAGAAATTGACATGTTCCTGTAGTAGATTTCCTGTCAATTCTACAACCACCATAATCAGCATCTGAATAACCAGTTAATTCAAGGTTATCATCAGCTGGATACCATAATCCTCTATTCACAGTGCCTTTAAGATATTTCAAAATATTTTTGGTAGCATCCATGTGACTAGCCTTAGGATTAGCTTGGTATCTTGCACATATCCCAACAGCAAAGGTAATATCAGGCCTACTTGCTGTGAGATATAGCAATGATCCAATGATCCCTCTATAATCAGTGTGATTCACTGACTTGCCTTCGGGATCAGGGTCCATCTTGTAGATAGTATTCATAGAAATTCTAACTGCATTGCAATTCTATACACCATACTTAGCAATCAGATCTCTGGTATACTTTGCCTGATTGATGAATATTTCTTCCTTAGTTTGTTTCACCTCAAGTCCTAGAAAGAAATTCATCTCCCCCATCATTGACATCTCAAACTTTCCTTTCATTAGAGCAGAGAATTTCTCACACATCTGATGATTTGGAGATCCAAAAATGATATCATCCACATAAATCTGAACTAGTAAAATATATTTCCCATCTTCTATCATGAACAAGGTTCTATCAACAGTTTCTTTGGTAAAACCATGATCAGTAAGAAATTGAGAAAGTGTATCATACCATGCTCTGGGTGCTTGTTTTAGACCATACAATGTCTTTCTGACCCTGTAAACTTGGTCATTCTGTCGAAATCCAGGAGGTTGTTCCACATAAACCTCTTCTTTAAGCACACCATTCAGAAATGCACTTTTCACATCCATCTGATAGACTGTAAATTTCATGTGGCCAGCATATGCAAGAAACAATCTGATGGCTTTTAGTCTTGCAACAGGAGCAAAGTTTTCATCATAATCCAATCCTTCTTCTTGGGAATAACCTTGTGCAACTAACATTGCCTTGTTTCTTACAATGTTGTTGTTTTCATCTCTCTTGTTCTTGAATACCAATCACATTGTGCCTCTGAGGTCTATCCACTAGCTCCCAAACTTCATTTCTTGTGAACTGATTTAGCTCTTCTTGCATAGCAGTAATCCAAAAGGAATCCTTAAGAGCTTCTTCAATCTCAGTTGGTTACTTCTCAGATAGGAAGCAGCAGAATAGAGCACTTTCACCATGGAACTTTCTTGTTCTAACACCTTCTGATAGATCACCCACAATCTGACTTGTAGGATGACTATCCAACCATCTTCTCCTGGATGTTCCCCCTTCAGTAGTATCCTCAACATTAGGCATGTTAGGTTCAAGCAGTTCATTAAACTCAGGGAACAACAGAAAAGGAGAGAGTGAATCATCTTCCTCAGGGGAAATTCCATTCAGAACATTGTCAGTGACATTTGTTCCCCCTTGGTTAATAGATTCAGAATTTGCCTCAGCTGTGACCACATCTTCATCGGCATTACATACCTGATTCTGAACTGGTGTTTGTTCAAATTGGTCAGCTTCAGTGTGTTGGCTTTCTTTCAGAGGAGAACTATCATCCTGAGTTTCACCAGTATGAGTATTTCCATCCTGTGCTTCTTTGTCTGAGTCTAATTCACTCCATTCATAGAAAGTGATTGACTGCTTCTTTTCAGGCTCAGAGGATGTTTTATCATTCTTCTTCAGGCTTAGTATGGTGATTCTCTTTGTCAGATCTCCTGAGTCATGTTCCTATTTCTTCTGAACACAAGTAGATTCATCAAAAACAGCATGAGGTGTTTCTTCCACAATAAGGGTCCTACAGTTGTAAACTCTAAAAGCTTTACTGACTTCAGAATATCCTAAGAATATCCCTTCATCAGCTTTGCTATCAAAAGTTTTCAACTGATCTTTACCATTATTGTGTATGAAACACTTACAACCAAACACACGAAAGAAAGAAACAAGAGGCTTCCTTTCATTCCACAGCTCATAAGGTGTTTTGCCTTGATTCTTTGTCAGCATGGATCTGTTCTGAAAGTAGCATGCAGTGTTGATAGCTTCAGCCCCAAATCTCTTAGGAATGTCAGCTTCAGCAATCATTGTTCTTGCAGCTTCTTTCAGAGTCCTATTTCTTCTTTCTGCAACACCATTCTGTTGTGGGGTCCTTGCAGCTGATGTTTCATGAGTTATTCCATTTGCTGCACAATAATCAGATATAATATGGTTGATAAATTCAGTGCCTTTATCTGATCTGATTTTGACCACACTCAGATTCTTTTCAATACTGAGTCTTTTCAGTAATTCAGGCAGTTTTGTCTGAGTCTCTTTCTTACTTAGTAAGAATATGACCCAAGTGTATCTAGAGTAGTCATCAACTACCACAAGTGTATATTTTCTTCCAATAGTGCTTACAGGTGTTACTGGACCAAATAGATCCATATGTAACAGTTGCAGTATTTTGTCAGTAGAAACTTCTACTTTACTTTTGAATGATGTTCTGATTTGTTTTCCTTTTTGACAAGCATCACATACATGATCTTTACTGAACACTTCATTGGGTAACCCCCTCACAAGTGCTAATCTTGCAAGTTTGTTCAGGGTTTTGAAGTTTAAGTGATTCAGCCTTTTGTGCCACAACCAACTGGTATCAGTAGAACTTTTGCAACCAAGCATGTATCATTAGGAGTTAATCTCCAATCAGCAAGATACACATTCCCTTTTCTAGTACCAGTCAGTAATATTTGTTGTGAAGCATTGTCTTTTACATAACATAAGTTCTTTGAGAACTCAACACTGAATCCTTTGTCACAGAATTGACTGATAGAAAGCAGATTATGCTTTAAACCAGAAACATATGATACACCATGAATATGAACAGAATCAACTTCAAGAGTTCCATATCCTTTAGTCTGTCCTTTGGAATTATCTCCAAAAGTAATCTGAGGGCCTTTTTGCTTAACATAGTTAGTGAGTAAATGTTTGTATCCTGTCATGTGCCTTGAACATCCACTGTCCAGATACCATGCAGCAGGGGCTACATCACTTCCACTCATTAGTGCTATGTTTTCTTCATTCAGCTCAGTGCCCTTTTCCTTCACCTGAAAAACAGATCAGGCCTTAATTACCCATTCGGTGTAGGGTCCTACCAGGTTAACTGTACCTTTTGGAACCCAAATCTGCCTGATAACTCTAATTACTTTAGAGTGACTGATTTGTCTCCCATAAACATCTGCATACACATTCACCACCCTAGGTGCCTTGGCAGTACCCTGTGTATGAGCGTCAGTCTTAGCATGAACATGAGCCTTAGAGTTCTTCTTGGGTTCAGGCCTCTTGTTCCAATCCTTTGGTCTTGGTGCAGCTGGTCTATGTCTCTACTGACTTGGGTTCAAGAAACCTTTACCCTTAGGCAAGTGGGGTTTAGGTGTCCTGTACTAAAATTGTGGTCTTTCAGTATCCTGAGGACTTAGTCTCTTCAGTTGAGAATATCTCTGCTGAGTGTTTCTTTTCTGAAGATTCCTCTGATGGTTCAGTGTAGATTTCTTCAGGTTGGTATTCTTAGCCTGAGGCTTCGAAGTACTGGCCTGAGGATTTCTTACTGAGTGTTCACGTTTTCTAGCCTTTTCCTGAGGTTTGGGCTTTCTTCCATGAACCTTCAGTTTTTCTGAAACCATAAGTCCTTTTCCCTTGTCTAAAACACGGGGTTGTTCTTCAATAAGAAGGTTAGTACAAACCACCGGTTTAACAAAGACAGTCTTAGTGCTACTAGAAGAAGCAGCATTTAGAAGACCTTGTGAGGTTCCCCCTGGATTATATCCCAATCCAACCTTTATAGTTGCAGGTCTATGATAACTCTAAATTTCATCTATGGCTTTAGATGCAGAATTCAATAGAGCTAACTTTCTCCACAAACTATCCTCACTTTTCTTTAGAGTTTCATGTTTCTCAAAGAGGTCATTGAATTCAGTCCTGATAAGCTGATTCTCCTCAATGGATTTCTCTAATTTTCCTTTTAGGACATCTATCACTTTCTCCTTTTCTGAGAGTTGTACTTTCAGAACATCCAGTTCATCAGTAGTTCCCATTAATTGAGAAGTGATCTCAGCAGCATTAGAGTTTTTCCACCTCAGATTTTCAGCAGTCAGTTCCTTATTCTGCTCTTGAGTTTCTATGAACAGTTCTTGTAACACAGAATAGTCCTTCATAAGATTCTCAAAAGAGTCCATCAGGTCAAAATTACTGGTTACTGATGAACTTGATAACTCAGGTGCGTGTGTAGGAGCAGCAATAGAGATAGAGGAATTTACCTCCTCAATAGCAACAAGGCAGACATCATCACTGTCACTATCTGAGAATATTTCTTCTGAAGAGTTGGATCCTTCTTCAGATTGTTCTTCTTCTTCAGCAACCATAACCTTCTTGCTTGAATTCTTTATGTCTCTTTTGGCTTGCCTTTTCTTTCTTTCCTTGGCACTCAGCTCAGGACAATCATACTGGAAGTGACCCTTCTTTGTGCAGTTATAGCATCTGTTGGTATCATCATCCTGATCACTTTCCTCGGTCTTGGAGTCCTTCTTTCTGGATGAAGATCCTTCAGCTTTGTGGTCCTTTCTTTTCTCAGTGAACTTGTCCTCAGCTTCTGAGTTATTCCTGTTCCTGTACCTGTTGTTCTTATAGTACTTCTTGTACTTTCCATATCTGCTAATGAGTCTTTCAAACCTTCTTGCCAACAGTACTAGCTTATCCTCTTGCTCATTCTAGTTTTTGGCAGGTGAGTTATCAGACTCTCTAGCTTTACAGGATTTTTCTTTAGCTTTGAAAGCCACATTTTTGCTAGATGAAGATTCATCTTTGCTATCAGATTTCTTTGTTTTCTTATCAATCACAAATTCATAAGCTTTCAGTTCAGAGAAAACTTGTTGGTATGACATAGAATCAATATTCTTTGTGTTTTCAATCACCACTGCATTTATATCCCATTTCTTAGACAATCCTCTAAGAATTTTCAGTGCCACTTCTCTTTTTGGGTATCTTTTTCCAAGAGCATTCAGATCATTCATGATACTAGTGAATCTGACTTCCAGTTTATCAATGGATTCACCATCTTCCATTTCAAAGCTATCAAACTTTGCAATGACAACAGAAAGTTTGTTTTCTTTGATATGATTTTTGCCTGAACACATGATAGCAAGTGTATCTCATATTTCTTTAGCAGTTTCACAATGAGAAATCATCCCCATAGCACCATCACCAATAGTGTTGTATAGAGTATATTTAGCAATATAGTCTAAGTTGACTAACTTTCTCTCATCAGGAGTAAGTTGGTCATCAGACTTAGGAAATTCATCTCTGGGATCATCTCTCTCAGCATCAATAACTCTGGGATTCACAACAGTGTACTTAAATGGTCCTTGAGAGTCCACTCTCCACATTCTTTCATGCTTAGAATACAGATGTGCCTGCATTCTCAATCTCCATAGGTCTTAGCTCTCAACAGAGAACATAGGAAGTTTCTTCGAAGGCATGATGAATGAGCCTTGTAAGATATCAGCAGTAAGATCTATTCAGTAGACCACCAAAGTCTTTTAGCAAACAAGACTATGGCTACCAAAGCAAGTGGTCAAAATGAACCACTGCTCTGATACCACTTGTTGGTCCCGGTGTAACGAGTCTTACACATGTATGGGGGGGAATACACGTGTTCAGTGATTTTTAAAACTTTTCTTTACTGAAATCAGTAGGGTCAGGATGTCCTAAGAATTTACCCTGAGAAGCACAAGTTGCCCTGAGTCAGAGTCTACTGAGACAGTGATCCTGAGCAGCTTTCAGTAGCTTCAGATTAGCCCAACTGATTCTGACATTATATCAGAGTCCTGAAAACTTGGATCAGATAACTATCTTACTGAATACTCAGTAGAGTTTGTTCAGTTTGGTAATTATCTGTTCTAGCTTATCAAGGGTGCGGAATGTGTTGGCCCTAGGTTTATACTCGTTTTATCTTGCAGAAAATCTTTTTTTTTTAATAAATCAGTGGTTAAGGCTGTGATCAATTTAATGCAAGTTCAGTGGATTGTTTCCAACTGAAAATTAGGAAGATCAGTATGCTTTTAGTGAAAATATGGAACAATTAAAATGCAAAACAAAAATTAAACAACACAGCAAATTATAGTGGTTCAGTGGCAAAGCTCCTACGTCCACTCTCTCTGATCCTCAAAGAAATTCCTTAACACACTACTACTACTTCCTAAAGCTTTAAGACTGAACTCAGCAGCTTACTAACTTTTCTACGATGAGTTTTCTGGCTGACTACAGCAGCTTACTAACTCAACACACAGAAGCTTTCAGACTGTCTCAAACAGCTTACTAACTTCTTCTCTAGAGTTTTATGGCTTAACTCAACTGCAGCTTACTCACTCTTTACAACTCTTACTCTCCAACAATCACACACTCAAACTACCTAACAATAGGGTTTGGGTTTGGATGGTTTCCAACTAAGGTGAGATATCCTTTGACAATAAGAACAGATTCAAAGGCTAGGATATCTCTTACTAAGCTTTGGATATATAACAATACAAGGCTTAGTGAATGAGCTCTCTTCAATGTGAAACACTTGGGAAATCTTAGGTTTTTCGAGTGCTTCAATTTGTAAGAATACGAATGAGCTCTGGAGTTGCTTTGATTTCCCGTAACCTTGCAATGGTGAAGGTCACTGGTATTTATAGGCAATTCTCCAAGGTCACTCTTGAAAAAAAAACTATCCGTTGGAAGAGATAGCATCAAGGGTTTCCTCTTTTGGTTATTGATGAACGGCTATTTTAGGGTTTGAATACGCCCTTGCATGGTTTGGGTAACAAGTAACCAATGCAGCCAATCACCAAATTTTTGAAGTCTGGAACTCAGTACTTCTGACATTTTCAGTGCCATGTCGCTTTCTGTGTCAGTGAAGTACAGTGTTGTCTCTCTCTGATTAGTTCTTTATCTTCAGTGAATGTAGACAAACAAAACGGCTCTTTTAGGTCAATCTCTCTGAATGAGACAACCTTAACCAACACTTAGTTCTAGTTCCTTTTGTCTGTAATTGAATATTTGGTCAACATTTATTTCTTATAAATGTGTGAGTCTTCCTCAGTTTGTATGTCCTCAGGTAGATAGTCTTCAGAGTCCCTCTGAGTATTCAATGACTTCTGATTCTTCAGCATCTTCTTAGTCTTCAGTATCTTCTGAGTCTTTAGTGTCTTCTTAGTCTTCAGTATATTCTAAGTCTTCAGTGTCTTCTGAGTCTTTCAGTATCTTCTGAGTCTTTAGTGTCTTCTGAGTCTTCAGTGTCTTCTGAGTCTTCATTGTCTTCTGAGTCTTCAGTATCTTCTGAGTCTTCAGATAATATTTGTTTTTAACATTAATCCTGAGTAGTATCTGCTGACTATACATGGTGCAGATATCTCCTGAACTATTCTACACTGAAACCTGACTATCAGACTATCAAGATTATCCTTAACATGTCATACTCAGTTGTTTTGGGATCTAATCAAAATCTTATTACATTCATCTCCCAACAACCCTTCGTCATCAACCTAGCTTTGTAGGTTTGTACTTTGTCATTTGCATCAGTCTTACACTTGAAGACCCATTTGCAACCTGTGGGTCTAACCCCTTTAGGAAACTCAACCATGTCCCAGACTTGATTGTTGTACATCGAGTCCTTCTCGGATTTCATGGCTTCATGCCACTTCCCTGAATCAATATCTGATATTGCTTCAGAATAAGTATTAGGATCGTCTTTATCTGGTATGTCCACATTATCGAGTTCCTCCAAGAGGTAACCGTATCTAATGGGTGGATTACGATTCCTAATTGACTTACGGAGCTATGGTTGTGTAGGTTGTACATTCTGATCGTGAAAATTTTGTGGTGCATTGATTTCATCAATGTCCGGAGAGCCCTCAAGAGCTATACTTTCAGATGCCTCTTGGGCGGGAGTTTGAACTATGTTGTTCTCATTCAGCCCACTTGGAGGTTCTTGTACAGGCAAACCAACTCCAATTATGCTCCCACTGGCTGAAAGACGATCACCTAGTGAAAGACTCCCACCGTGAAAGTTGTTGAATGCTCCCACTGATTTCTTGTCATGTTGCTTTGACAAGATGTCAGTCTCTTTGTTAATTTGTGGTTCTTGAATTTCTTCAAGTTCTATCAGCTTAAGACCTTGTTCCTTAAAGACATAGTCTTCTTCGAGGAACTTGGTCTGCCTAGAAACAATCACTGATTGTTTCTCAGGTAGATAGAAGTAATATCCTTTAGTTTACTTAGGATATCCCACAACGTAACCCTTTTCACCTTTGGATTCCCACTTGTCGGTAAGTATCCTTTTCACAATCGCGGGGCAACCCCATGTTTTGATATGTGTAAAAGTTGGCTTCTTGCCATACCATAGTTCATATGGCCTGTGCTCAACCGATTTAGATGGAATCCTATTCAGAATGTAAATTGAGGTTTGTAATGCGTATCCCCATGAGAATGTCAGAAGAAAGGAAAAGCTCATCATGAACCTTATCATGTCTAATAGGGTTCAGTTTCTTCTCTCGGACACACCATTCATCTGAGGTGTTTCGGGAGGAGTCCATTGTGACTGGATTCCATGTAACTTCAAGTAATCAATAAGTTCATGGCTAAGGTATTCACCTCCTCGATTCGATCGAAGAGTCTTAATACTCTTACCAAGTTGCTTCTCTACTTCAGCTTTGTGTTCCTTGAATTTCTCAGAAGATTCGGACTTGTGTTTCATAAGATTCACGTATTCGTATCTCGAGAAATCGTCAGTAAAAGTAATGAAGTATCCGAAGTGACCCCTAGCTAGAGTGGGCAATGGTCCACATGTATCACTGTGAATCAACTCCAGGACTTCTTTGGCACGTACACCTTTCCCAAAAAAGGGTTTGTTGATCGTCTTGCCCATGAGACAAAATTCTCAATCTCCATAAGACTCAAAGTCAAATGGGGTTAAGCAGTCTAACTTTCTTAACCTTGCAATTCTTTTCTTGTTTACATGACCAAGTTCTACAATGCCATAAGTAAGTCGGGTTTTCATGATTACTACGTTTGAGTCTTTTATTTTGTATATTAAGAACATCATATCCATAATGCAACAAATACATGTTGCGAGTAATAGAAAGAACTAAATGACAATCATTAAGTTCTAATCTAAAACCAAAGGGTAAGTCTAACACATAAGTCCCCACACGTTAGGTTAGCAACTCTTGCTTCATTTTCATGTGTAAGACGACTTCACCCGCCCTAACTGTCCTAAGACACATAAGCCCCTTCACATTCACACAAATGTGAGAGCCACATCCGGTATCTAATACCAAGCAGTTAACGCTATTAATGAACATGTTTATCTTAATAACAAACATACATGTTCTAGTGCCAGAAGCACCTAGTGCCTTCCTTTTAGCAATTAGAACCTTATAGTCCTTCTTCCAGTGCCCTCTTCTACTTATAGTAGAGGCACACATCCTTGTCTACCCGCTCCTTCTCTTGAACACCATCTTAGTGATAGTGAACTCAAAAGTCTTGAGCACGTCATGAAGTTCAGGCATGATCGCTGTAGGTCCCGAACGAGTTTTGTGAGGGCAGAAGTCTAGAGGGGAGGGGTGAATAGACTTCTGAAAACTTTTTGTGCAGATCAGGTGTGATGGCAGTTAGCCTGATCAGAGTGCAAGTGAATCAGTTTGGACTGATATCTAACTTACTGATCGCCTGAAGGCAGATCAGTTCGGTATCTATAAGTTTAACTGATTTGTGCATAAGCTAAGTTTTAGCCGTGTGAAAAACCAGTTTTAATAAATCAGATTCCAAAGTCAGTCTTTTAACCAGTTGACTAAAGTGTCAAACTTGATCAGATCAGAATCTTGGTGCTAGCTGATCTTAACTTAGAATATGTATGCAGCTTTAATAGTTGTGTGCGATTGTGTAAACAGTTAATCAAAGCAGGTAAAGGCACACAAGATTTATAGTGGTTCGGACAAACCAGTCCTACGTCCACTCTTCCCTATCATAAGGGGCACCAACTAAACCAACTAGACTTAGATTTTTGTGTTAGTCCAACACAGTACACCAACAGATATTTAAAGAGTTCTCACTCAACCGATCCCAGAAATCAGAACTAGAAACCCTAGTCTGAAATCTTGCTAAACAACTTAACCTAACTTTGGGTTTAGGTAAGATTTTTTGGTTCCAATTTTGAAATCTTTTCTAGTTTCTAAGTAGCCTATCAGCTAGATGAAAAGATTTCTGAGCTAAAAACTTATGGGATGAACACTTAGAAAATTATCTTCAAGTTCGTGTTCTTCGTGCGGAAATCTGATTATAGCTTGAGCTTCTTGATAGTTTCCGTGTCTTCACTCTGAAGTGTAATCCCATATATATAGACCTCGAAATCAAAGAGCCGTTGGAGAGCAATTTGAATTTCAGTCTATATTTGGTAGACTTGCAGGATTGATGTGACGTGCTTCAGGAACGGCATGGCCGAAAGTGTGAATAGTGTCTTTTATAGCCATTAGAGAAAGCAGCACCAAATCCCATAATTGTCGGCTCCGATCATACGTGTCTTGTTCTTATTGGTTAACAGACTCACTTTTCAGTGTTGTTCTACCAACTAAGGTTGACATTCTTCTTGTTCAGATCATCGACGTATGATTTGGTGAAACATCAGTTTTCACCTGGTGAGCTGACCTGATCAGTCAGAACTAATCAGTCTACCTGATAGAGTCTTCTGGTGCCAGTTGTCTTAGCTTCAACTAGCAGACTCGGCTGATGTAGGTCTTCTGGTCTGATCTTCTGGAAGTCATCTGATCTTCAAGTATTCTGAATTTGAGTTTCATGACTTCAGCTGGGATATCTGACTTGATCAGATCGATTTGATCTTCTGTCCTTCTCTTGCCTTCTGGCCTGTCGGATATCAGTTGTTCTTCAGATCTTCAGATCTGACCTATACATATTGAGGTTCCCCCTCAATATGTGACCTATCTACTACATCAGTTGTTCTATACAATAATTATCAACTGGTATTCTATAGACGGTAATAAAAACATCAGTCAGCTAACAGGTCTGACTGGTCCTATTACATGTGTTTTAGAACTTTCATCAAAACTCTAAATTTCCCAACAATTTCCCCCTTTTTGATGAAACCAAAACACTTTGAGAAACCAATCACAGATGATAAATATAGAACAGTAAAGAGCACATAATCAGAAGACAATGAGATTTTGTCTTAGGATCAGAAAAATAAACTTTTCTTTCATTAGATTTGTCGATTACATATTACATCAGAAAAGTTTGAATTTAAAAACAGCTGATCCTGAGAAGTCTTCTGATTCTTCACTCTTTAGGCTTGTATCCTTCTGGCATTTCTCTTTGATCTTGAGGGACGTTGAAAATCTGGTATAGTTTCCATTTGACATCATTGATCTGCTGAGGATCAGTTATGTGCGCTTTGCTCAGGATGTCAAAATAGAACCTCTGAAATGCCAGTTTGTCAAATGAGCCGTCTGTCTTCTTCGAGTAATCTAACACATCATACTCTTGGCGAGATATTTTTACATTGATTATTTTGGCCTCATTTTCCAGATACTTCAGAAAATCTGGATATTTGTTTTCCAACCAGTTGAGGAATTCTGCATCAGGAGATTCTTCTTGTGGAACAAGATCTAGAACAAAAGCATCCAGAAGCCATTCACTTCTGATCTTATTCCATTCCTCAAACCTCTTAGCATGTGCAGCATTTTTCGGAATGATCTCATCAATTCTTGCTGGCAGCTGAGGTTCTGGTCCAGATTTTCCAACTTTTCCTTTCTTCGCCCTTGATCTGTATTTCTTCTTCAGATCTTCTGCCTCTCCCAATTTTTCTGCCCTTCTTTCTTCTTCACTAATTCGGGCTTCTTCAGCAATCTGCTCTTTGGACAGTTTCTCAGCCAGTTTCTTATCGGCCTGAATTTGGATAGCTGTGCTTCTTGTGACTTTCTTAGTTTGAGTGACTGGTACAAGTTGTGATGTCCCAGCACCCGCAGCTACCTTTCTTGCCTTTGACTTTTCCATCTTTTCTGAAATTTCGTTAGCAAAGAGATCCAGATGGTCAAGTCTTTGTCCATAGGATTCAACTGTCTGAATCAGGTCTTCTATTGTTCTGATCGTGTTAGTTGGTTTCTCACTCTGTCCTTCCCCCTTTTTGGTTTGATCAAAAAGAGCAGTGAGGTGGGAAGTCAGAGATCCAAAGCTGACTGATATCGCCCTGTTGAGATCTGCAACAGATAAACCTTGAGCTTGAGCAGTTAGACTTTGAACCTTCGAGATCAGCTCATTCTTGACAGATTCCACGGCAGTAGAGAGGGTAAGAATTAGTTTGTCAAGTTTATCTTCAGTCAATTCTAGCTTTTCAGTGAGCATCAGAAAAGAAACTTGTTGTTGATCAACCTGAACTAGCTTGTCATCAATCGACTTTTATAAGCTCACAGACAACGGGTTGGTCACAGGTTTGAGAGAATCGATCCTTGATTGCCTCAATCGGGAAATAGCCAATTCCGTTGATCCGTTATTTCTTTGAGGCCAATCGCCTCGATCGCTTATTACTCCTCAACTTCTTCTTTTCGGAGATCTTTGAAACATGATCGATCTCCCGAAGTTGATCGTGATGATGTGAGTTGTAGGAATTTCTTGCGTCACCGATCTCTTTTCGATTGTTTTGCGCCTCCGGTGGTTGGTCATGAGCTGCGGCACTAGTTCCACTATCATCGGCAACTCGCGATCCTTCATAGGAACATCGCTTCAGAGCTTCTTGCCGATCTCCAGTTCACCTTGTTCATCAACAACCTTCCTGTGGATCGAGCTTTGATTGATTCAAATAGATTATCGGCTCATTTGGTGATCCTACTTGAGCAGATTTCTTCATATCGAAATCAAAATCTGCAAATTCATCAAGCACCTCCCATCATTCTATAATCATCATAAAATCGAGCTTTTTAACAGGAGATCCTTCGGTGAGGATCTCCATAACTTCCTCTCTAATAACGGGATGGGCTACCTAATTTCTGGATACATCTCATCAATATCTCGTTCAATTTGCATTTCGACCATTTTCCGGTGATGGTCTTGGATGATCTGGACTCGGGAATTATTTGTTCGGATCGACAGATTCGGTTGATGAGATGTAGAAGGTTCCGTGGTTCTTGAGTAGGCAAAAAAAGTTGGTGATTGGTGAACTCGCAGAGGTTCATTGTCGGGCAATTACGTCCGACTCTGCAAAGAGTGCTCTTTTCGGGTTCGCGAACTAATGATTTTGTCGAGTTAGGCAGGGCGGTGGAAGAGAAGGAGAAACATGCTCAGTAGCCAGAAGTCTGAGCGGTGAATCAGCTCGAGATTGAGGAGAAGGAGATCGTTCGTCTCTTGCTCTTCCCTCAGAATGTTCTGGCGAGCTCTCAACTTGAGAAGCCTCCATATTCGATTTTTTGGTGATTTACGTGGCTCATCAGGTTGCTCTGGCACTCCTTCTTCATCTTACTCGTCTTCCAGAAACAGAGTCATGGAGGCCTGTTTTGCCTTCTTAGGCCTCTTCTCCTGAGCCTTCACCAGTTTTCTTTTCTTCTTTTGGGGAGCATCTGGTGTAGACGTGGTTGCTTCCTTGGTCTTTCCTTTCTTCACCTTTGGAGGGGTGGGCAGCATATCATCATCAGGTGGCCCATATATAGCTGAAGTGGTTGTGAGGAAGGCCTTGTAGGACTTCAGTCCATTCTGGTCCCATTCGGCATTTGGCATTTTGTCTTTCAGAATAACTGCAACCTTGTTGAGATTGCAGATCCTCTTCTTCAGATAGACCTGCCTTCGTTCATTAACTCCAAACTTTTCATGTTCTTGGAGCAGAATGGCCTTCAGGAAGCCATGCCAATTGATATTCTTGGCTTCATCGATTATCGCAGCCATGTTGTACAATTTTACGGATGTTAGAGCATCTGGGCTGAATGAAATACCCATGATTGTTTTTGACAATATGTCAATCAACAGTTGGTATTTCCTTTTTAACATCGGTCTGACAAAACCTGTGGTCTGATGTTTGTCAGACTCTCTGAAGAGTTCGTTTCTGATCAGCTCATCTTCATTCTCCCAGTAGTGAGCAGGCGAGATTCTTCCTTTGGGCAAGCTGAACAGACGTGTTATGTCCGCATTTGTCAGTCTGATCTCCTCTCCGTTAACTGAAGAAATTAGTTCATCTCCAGGAGTGTCCGTATCCACCTTCAAATTCCTTAAGAACTCGAGTGCTTCATACTGCATCACTGGATTGCAGTGAGCAGCACATAATTTTTCAAGACCTCATTTCTTCAGAATTTATTCAACTTCCATGGATTCTGGATCTCGCGTAGTACCAAACTGTACAAATTTGTCATCGACAATTTTTGTTGCCAGTTCCGCATAGTTGCACATAATCTTTCCCATTCCGTGAGTGGCCATCTACAACAAGATAGACTCGATTAAAATTGTGCATAAGCATAAAGATATCATACATTGATTATCAGACCTATTCTCAGGCCTAGTAATCGATAAACACACACGGATAACAAGAAAAGATAAGGCATATCGCAGGATAACATATATAGACATAAACTATGTGATCAAAGGATTTTGAAAAAAGAAAATCATCAAATAACCAGAAATTACCAGATTCAGTTTTTCGGAAAAAGAGTTTGAATCGCAGGAAAACACTTTGAATCACAGAAAGGTAATTTTGAATTTTCAGAGAATAAATCGCAAGTTTTTGAGAATAAGAAAACTCTGGTAGGGTTTTGATGAACCTTATAAGGAGGAGGAGGGAAAAACGAGATGGAAGATCAACCGTTTGAAAAGGTTAAACGATCCAGATTGAACTGTTTTGATCGTGTGGTCAGGAAAAGTACGTACGATTGCCTTTTGGATTTAAAAGCACATTTTGTGGCAATTAATACATGTACCCCAAGTCCGCATTAAATATTTTGCAGGAAATACATCACAAAAGAAGTGTGTACAGTAAGGCAAATAATATCAGATAAAATCAGATAAGTAAGCAGAAAACAAGGAAACAAAAATGCGTATCTGGTTGACTGATGTTGTAATCAGTCAATATCACTTGCAATTGTTGATTCCAATTGTTGATCTTAGTTTTCTGCCTAAACCTTATAATTTCCCAACTGTCATTTTCAACTGATCCGCTTCTCTTTGCGTCTGATTTTCCTTTTCTGATCCTCCTCGGTCAGTTGAAGTTCCCCCTTCAACTGTTATTTCTGATTTCTTATAGACTGATATATCTGATTTGTTGAAGTATTAAGCTCAACTGATCTTCCTCGTCTGATCAGTCTCTTACCTAATCAGATTTCAGTTGACCTAATCTGATTCTACTCAGACCAAGCCAATTCTTGGGATAAGTGTTACCGCTAAAACTTAGTTCTTGAAGAATTGAATAGTAGTCTCGATTCCCTAAGTCGGCACGATTTGACATTTGTAATGATAGTCTGGATACTTCGAGATGTCAAATCGCCGTAAGTTTATCCAATTATCAGTCGCGTGATTCCTACACGCTGTCCTTGTTGTGCTAATTTCTCTAAGAGGCTTTGAGAAATCAGATTTGCATTTGCACCCCTGCTTGGCCTCTATAAATTGGACCAATGTTTTACACAACATAATCCATTCACTATACTAATCTTCTTTGTAAATCATGTATTCTGGTGAACCCTTATTTCCGGTGAAACTTCCGGCAAACACCTTTACCCATTTTTCAATGATTTCAGCTTCTCAAATCAACCCTGTGTGTCCCTTATTACTGTTTTCGTCGTCATCAAAGATTACACATACAATTGTTGCCAAGCTTCTCTACCACCGAGGCGGCGGATCTGCTATCGCAACTGAGAAGACACTTCTCCTAACCGTATGCACCTTGTGTGTCTATCGAGATGACGGAATTAGCATCAACAGACTTAGTCTGATATAAAACATGAGTTTGATACACGGTCTAGATCAGACAATAGCTGATCTTCGTATATCAACTCAATTTTTTCATGCGACACATGTGCCCATAAGGTCTTTGAACCACTTTCTTGGCACATGTGCTCCATTTAACAGCTGGAGAGCCCATTGACTTTAGCTCTAAGGGCTCCTGGCATAGAAATCCTATCAACGCCGCTCTCGCTCCATTGATTTTAGCTTCTGCGAGTGGCTTTAGGATTATTTCAAAGCCTTTCTCACCCCTGTTAAGTGGGGGAAAATGGGAGCATCAGATTTAAAATCTCTCTCTCTCCCCCCCTTTTAGGGTTAGGCTTAAGGTTTTGGGTTTTGGGTTTAGGGTTTAGGGTTTTTGTACTGACCTCCAGGTCCTTTTGTACTTGTAACTTGTAATGTAAATCTGACCTTCGGGTCTTTATCAATGAAAATTTCTATTATTCCATTGTTGTGTAAATTTCCTGTTTTCTTATGCGATGTAAGCTTTAATCTTGTGAATCTTGCTTGTTGAATAATCAGCTTAATCGACTTACAAAGTGTGAAATAACCAAACTGGTTTAATCAGATAATTCTTTAAACTGATCAGTTCCTTTAATCTGATAATCCGTAAATCTGATTGCCTTCACATATCAGTTCCTTGACTGATCTTCTGATCAGTTGAGATACCAAACTCAACTGATTCCTCTTAACCTTGTTAGTCTCTTAACCAGCTGGTTCTGGAGATCATCCCATCAAGCATTTTAGGTGCTTTTTCTCCAAGATCCAGAAGCCCTAGCTCATTGCATAATTCTCTGAATCTGATCTCAGCTAGTGGCTTGGTTAGAATATCAGCTTTCTGTATATCAGTATGAATCTTTTCCATTCTGATATTCTTCTTTTCAACATGATCTCTTATTAAATGGTGTCTGACATCCACATGCTTGCATCTTGTATGTAGAGAACGAGATTACGAGTGATTGCAATGAAAGACTATTATTGTCATAGAATATAGGTACATTCTTAGCTACAATGTTATAATCCTCATTACGACTAAGCCAGAGGAAGCGGTTGGGGAGCAACAACTTTCTGCACCGTATATATTCCGCTTTCGGTAGTAGATGTCGCGAATCGATGTCCGCTTTTTGAAAACCACGAGATCGGTTTACTTCCTAAAAACCCGACATGTTCTCGAGGTTGACTTCTGTCAATCTTGCAACCTCCATAATCGTAATCGAGAATACCCACTAAGCTCTAGATTATCATCGATGGGTAGAATAAACCAAGGTTTCTTGTCCTTCAGATACTTAAGAATCCGCTTATTTGCTTCTAGGTGGCTTTGCATTGGATTTGCACGAAATCGCGCATACACCCTTTTGCCAAAAGTGATATCCGGTCTGTGGCGGTCAGTATAGTAGAGATCCAATGAGAGCCCTATATTCTTTTCGATTGGTTTTTCGACCATCCTCATCCGGATCCATCTTGAATCCGGTCATCATAGGAATTTTGGCTTCCTTACGGTTTTGAACTCCAAACTTAGCCAAGAAACTCCTAGTGTACTTTGCTTGGCGGATGAATATTCTTACGTATTTTGTTTAACTTGTAGACCCGTAAAGTAACTCATCGACCCATCATGGACATCTCGAACTTCCCTTGCATCGACCTTTGTGAATCTTTCACATAGACTCTTGTTGGGAGATCCAAGATGATGTCGCCCACGTAAATCTGAACCATCGAATATCTTCTCCTTCTTCTATTCGAATAAGGTTACGGCCCACCGTTCCTTTAGTGAACCCACCGCCTATCAAGAAGGCGAGAGAGTGTATCATACCAAGTTCGAGGAGCTTGTTTCGGGCCATAAAGAGCTTTTTTTTCTTAAGCGGTACACTTGGTTGCCCTTTTCAAAGCACGGAGGTTGTTCGACATAAACTTCCTCTCGCTAGTACCCGTTTAAGAATGCACTCTTTACGTCCATCGATACCGATGAACCCCCGTGGGAAGAATATATGCGAGAAAGAGCCGAATGGCTTCTAGGCGGCGACCCGGTGCAAAGGTCTCATCATAATCAATTCCTTCCGATTGTGAATACCCCTTAGCAACAAGTCTTGCCTTATTCCTGGTTATGACATTTTTTCTCATCTCTCTTGTTCTTGAAAACCCACTTTTGTGCCAATTACGTCTTGATGAGTTGGTACGTCCACCGGTTCCCAAACTTGATTTCTCTTGAACTGTTCGGCTCCTCCGCATGGCTAGAATCCAACTTCGTCTTGTAGAGCTTCCTTCATCGTTGTTGGTTCCTTCATAGACATGATAATGACAATACATGGCACTTTCACCAATCGATGTCTAGTTTTAACTCTATTAGATGGGTCTCGATGATCGGATCGGTTGGATGATTTGGTTATCCGTGTCCTTCATTACGACGGCGCGTCGGTTTGGAGAACATCATCCATTTCTGATAAAGGTTCATTACTAGTGATTGGGAGTGGTGCAGAGTTATGATCCACTTGATAAGAACATGTCTCAGCTGATGTTGGACTCATCATGTGTTGATATCTGTTCGTGGGAACTTCAGGTGTTCCCCCTGAACCGGATGGTTCGATTGATCTTATCTCGATTGTGCCGAACTTCTTCATCGGCGGTTTTTTCGTACCTTAGGATCTGATTGACCTGGTGAATCAGCTAGATCTAGAATGTATACTATTACGAGTTCTGAGCCTTTTTCCTTGATCATTAGCTGATCCATCTTCTGAGCATCAGGCACTGGTTGATCAGGTACTTCTTGTTCTGAGGTAGATTTCTCTTGTTCAGAAGATGTTTCATCAAAGACTACATGGGGTGTTTCTTCCACAACTAGGGTTTGCCTGTTGTAAACCCTGAAAGCCTTGCTAGATGAGGAATATCATAAGAATATACCCTCATCTGACTTGGCCTCAAAAGTATTCAACTGACTCTTCCCATTGTTGTGTATGAAACACTTACACCCAAAAACATGGAAGTAAGAAACACGAGGTTTTCTGCCCTTCCACAGTTCATAGGGTGTTTTGTAGTGAGCCTTAGTCAGAAGACATCTGTTCTGAGTGTGGCATGCAGTGTTGATAGCTTCTGCCCAGAAACGGCTTGGTATTGCATGTTCAGCTAACATCATGCGGCGAACTTCTTTGAGTGTTCTGTTTTTCGATTCGCTACTCCATTCATTTGTGGCGTTCTTGCGGTGATGTCTCTCATGTCAGATACCAAACTTAGAGCAAAAATTAGTAATAAAAGAGTTCGTAAATTTCGTACCTTTATCCGATCGATTTTTTTACTACACCGACACCCTTCTCATTTTGTAATCTCTTTAGCACTCGGGTATCTTCGTTGTCGTCTCATTCTTCTTATGTAAGAATATAACCTGTAAACTTGGAATGGTCATCCACGATTACGAGTATATTTCGTCACGAGACTTCTTTGGTGTAATCTGGTCCAAATAGATCCATATGAAGAATTTGCCATACTCTGCTTTGGATGCCGGTCCAGAATTCCCTTGAATGAAGCTTTTGACTGTTTTCCTTCCGACACACGACATACATGTCCGATCCTTAGAAAATACTTCATTCGGAAGTCCTTCCACTAAAGACATCCTTCTTTATCTTATTAAGAGTTTTAAAGTTCGGATGGCTCATTCTTTTTTGTGCGAGCCAATTCGCTACTTTTGGAACTCTTAACAATCGTGCATGCATTTCTAGGGCAACTGTTCCAATCAACGTGTAGATCGTCCCTTTCCTTGAACCCGATTAGCAAGATCTGTTGAGTGGCTCGATTTTTGATAGTGCATTGATCAGTCGAGAACTCAACACTGAATCTGTTGTCGCAGAATTGTGAAACCGAAAATAGGTTATGCTTTAGACCTTCGACATACGAGACTCCAGTGACCTGTACATCATCATTCTCTAAGGTTCCGAATCCTTTGGTATAACCAAAGTTATCATCACCGAAGAGTACATGCGGGCCTTTCTGTTCTATGTAAGAGCTGAGGAGGTGTTTGCTTCCAGTCATGTGCCTTGAGCATCCACTATCGATGTACCAGATAGTTGCTTGCACACCTCCTTTGTTGGCCAGACCCACGCGAACCTGCAGCCAAATCAGGCTTTAGGTACCACTTTTGGATTGGGTCCTGAGGGGTTAGGATTGGATTTGGGGATCCATACAAACAGGGCACTTCTATTGAGATCAGTTAGATCAGAAGGCATGATTTGTCTCCCATACCTATCAACATAATCATATGTCTCTTTATATGCTTTCTGATTAGTATGATTATTAGTGTGAACCTTGGGTGACTTAGAAGACTTGGGATTTATCTTTTCTGTTTGTCTTCTTTTCATCCAAAGGTGGCTCAAAAAGTGACCCTCGGTTTTACGATTATAGGGGTAGGTACGACTGCTACCATCAAAAGATTCATATCTTTTTGGCATAGGTGGTTTTTGCAGTTTACCTATAGCTTGCTTATTCGGCAGCTGACCTTGATTGGGCCTCAGATTGGACTTCGCTTTTACAGGTTGTCTTTTCTGATACCTGATCTGTTGATCAAGTTGAGGTCTCTTCAGAAGAACTGGGTTCTTCTGTTGATTCCTCGGCTGATGCTTTACCAGTTGGGGTCCATTTATGTTCCCTTTCCGACAGCACTGTCTTACCCGGGTCAATGTGCCTTTTTCCTTATTAGATACAAGTTTGGCTTTTAGTGTATCTTTGTCAGAAACTCGTTTGATTACACCTTTTTGAAGTGAATCAAATGGGGCTTTTGAGGATGTGGAAGGGTTCTCATACCCAAGTCCCTTCTTGTTAGTCGTTGTTCGAAAATAGGTGTTCATATCTTGAACAGTTTTAGATGATTTTGTAAAAACCTCTATTTTCTTGCATAAAACTATCCTCGAAGATTTTAGACTCTCATGCAAATGCGATCGGAATAGCTCATCAAATTTAGCTTGAAGGATTTTTGGCGTCATCGACTTCTTTGTTTTGTTAATTGCTAGTCGATCTTTGATCCGCTTCTCCGATCGGAAGATTTAACTTTCGAATGTTAAGTTCCTCGGTTACCTTCCGAAAGCGGTTTAAAGATTTCGAATCGGTAGCTTTTATTGAGATCGTTCTCTTTAACGGTGATTATTTCTGATCCTTAGCTTGTCATTCTCAGCTTCCACTATAGCATAAGTGTCTACTGCATTGGAGAGATCATCAAGCAATTTCTCAGAGTAGAGCTGCAGGTCAATCTCCCCAGCAGGTGTGCTAATAATAGCAGTGAAAGGAACCAAAGCGAAGGTTTGGAGGTTACCTCAGATTGGTCCTCCTTGGCCATCGAGCAGATCTCATCGTCATCCGAAGAGAATATCGAGATCTTCATTCTCATAGAAGTCAACAAACCTTTGCTTATCGACGAGAAATCTTCTCTGAGAGGAATATCCAAAATCCTCGAGGGCGATAGAATCATCAATTCGATGTGTCGGCGACCATGGCTTTTCTGTCCCTATAACGTTGCTCTCTTTTGTTCCTCTTTTCTTCCCTTTCTTTTGGCGTCAGTGCAGGCGTCTGCTTATTTGTAGTGACTCGCTTCTCACAGTTGAAGCACGCTCCTTGATCCACGAAACCTTTTTTTTTTCGGGTGAGTCACTCCGTCAGTATGATCTATCGGGGACTTTTTTTCGATAATGAATCAACTCCTTCATCGGATCTGTTATCTCTTCTCTTATCGATCTGGGTTTTTCTGGAGATCCATTAAGCGATCTCCTATCTCTTCCTCGGCTATGTTGATAATCTTTATAGAATCTTCGATACTTACCAAGTTGAATATTTGATTTTTCAAGCTTTCCAAGTAAGCGAGCGCGTCGCTTACCTTCGACTTATTATGTTTCCAATGAGTTGGCGTCCTTTGATCTGCTTCTTTGGTTGCTTTTAAATGCTAACCGATTTAGACGTTGATTGAGGCTTGGGCGCCTCGTCTTCATCTGCTTGTCCTCTTTCGATTAAATCGAACTCGTGAGCTTTAAGGCTTAGGAACAAGCTACTCGGTTTCATCCTTGAAATGTCTTGGCAATCCTTGATTCGTGACTTTCATGTCCCATTCTTGGTGAGAGATCTTAAGATCTTGTAGTTGATATCTTTGTCGGACATCTCTACCAAGTTCTCGTAGCTTATTCATCGACATAGTAATCCTTCCATCGAGCTCGTTGATGGTCTCGTTGGGCGACATCTTGATTTTTCGAACTTCACCCGGTTCGCTTGTAGTCATTTGTCTTTGATCCGATCATTTCCTTCACATATCTCATTTAGAGTATCCCACATTGCTTTCATGATTTTGAGATATTTAATCTTCTCCTTGGTGACTTTATCCATCGTCTTCATGATTATATGCTGGCGATTGTATCTAGAGTATCTGACTTTTCTCTCCTCTACATCCATCAAATTTGGGCTTTTTTCGCACAAGACTTCGGGGCAAAAGTTCGGATCTCCTCCAACCGCAGGTTGTCGTAATATATGATGATGGGTCCTCTTTCAATGACTTCCATCATTCTGCCACTAATCGAACCTAGATGGTTGCACATATAAATGGCCCAATCTGCATACTCATCAATTGAGAACTTCGGCAAATCATGATACATACTAGAGGTATTATCCATGCTGAGTGATTTTGGAAAAACGAATGAGTTTTAAAAACGGTTTTTCAAGATCTGTTCAATTGACCACAAAGATTCTTTCTCAAGAATCGATGATACTCAAAGTTAGTGGTCTGTAGAACCACTGCTCTGATACCACTTGTAGGTCCCGAACGGGTTTTGTGAGGGCAGAAGTTTAGAGGGGAGGGGTGAATAGACTTCGAAAACTTTTTGTGCAGGTCGGGTGTGATGGCGATTAGTCGATCAGAGTGCAAGTGAATCGATTTTGATCGATATCTAACTTCTTGATCGCTCAAGGCGATCGATTCAGTATCTATCGTTTAAGCGATTTGTCGCGAAGCTAAGTTTTACCCGTGTGAAAAACCAGTTTTAATAAATCAGATTCCAAAGTCAGTCTTTTAACCAGTTGACTAAAGTGTCAAACTTGATCAGATCAGAACCTTGGTGCTAGCTGATCTTAACTTAGAATATGTATGCAGCTTTAATAGTTGTGTGCGATTGTGTAATGATTAATCAAAAGCAGGAAAGGCACACAAGATTTATAGTGGTTCGGACAAACCAGTCCTACGTCCACTCTTCCCTATCACAAGGGGCACCAACTAAACCAACTGGACTTAGATTTTTGTGTTAGTCCAACACAGTACACCAACAGATATTTAAAGAGTTCTCACTCAACCGATCCCGTAAATCTAACTAGAAACCCTGATGCGAATCTTGCTAAACAACTTAACCTAACTTTGGGTTTGGGTAAGATTGTTTTGGTTCCAACTTTGAAATCTTTTCTAGTTTCTAAGTAGCCTATCAGCTAGATGAAAAGATTTCTGAGCTAAAAACTTATGGGATGAACACTTAGAAAATTATCTTCAAGTTCGTGTTCTTCGTATGAAATCGATTATAGCGTGAGCTTCTTGATAGTTTCCTTGTCTTCACTCAAGTGTAATCCCATATATATAGACCTCGAAATCAAAAGAGCCGTTGGGAAGCGATTTGAATTTGGTTTATATTTAGTGAACTTCTTGAGATTGATGTGGCGTCTTGAGGAGCATGGCATGGCGAAAAGCGTGAATAGTGTCTTTTATAGCCGTTAAGCGGCACCAAATCCGATAATTATCGACTCGAACATCGTGTCTTGTTCTTATTGGTTAACGAGACTCACTTTTCGGTGTTGTTCTACCAACTAAGGTTGACATTCTTCTTGTTCGGATCATCGGCGTATGATTTGGTGAAACATCGATTTTTCACTGGTGGTGACTTTGGTCGGCCCGATCGATCTACGATAAGTCTTACGGTGCGGTTGTCTTAGCTTCAACTAGCAGATTTCGGTGATGTAGGTCTTTACAGTGCGATCTTACGGAAGTCATCGATCTTCAAGTATTACGAATTTGAGCTTCATGACTTAATTTGGGATATCGACTTGATCGGATCGATCGATCTTCTGTCTTCTCTTGCGCCCGTTTCGGGATATCGGTTGTTCTTTAGATCTTGGATCGACCTATACATATTGAGGTTCCCCTCAATATGTGACCTATCTACTACATCGGTTGTTCTATACAATAATTATCAACCGGTATTCTATAGGCGGTAATAAAAATCATCAATTAATGTGTCCGGTCTGGTCCTATTACATGTGTTTTAGAACTTTCATCAAAACTCTAAATTTCCCAACAATCGCATCCGTCTTATTCATATTTTAGTTCACAATGAAGCTAAAATATGAATCCGGGAGCGACTGGATGATAGCATAAATGAAAACATTTGTCTTTTAGCTCAATGCCTAAATTACCTAGTTTCTCAATTAGGCTTATCATCATTAGCACATGAGGTGAAATCTTTCGTTCTTTAGCTAACCGACATCTGAACAGATCTCTCATCACTTCATAAATCTCAGAATGAGATTCAGAATCAAAGAGATCCTTCAGATGCTTGAGCATCTAGAAGGGACTCATTTTCTCACGTTGCCTATGTATATCGGAAGTCATGTCGAACAACATCACACACTGAGTCTGGGAAGCATCTTTTTTATGCTTCTTCCGAAATCTTCGTCAAACGTTAAAACGCCTCGAGGAGGACGGGACCAGATGAGGAGGGTAACAAGGATGGCGTGTCCAATACATACTCAAAATTTTTTTCCCTTAGCACCAAACACATGTTTCGGTGCCAGTCCAGAAAATTTGGCCTAGCCAATTTGTTTGTTTCGAAAACACATCTCAATAACAGTTATACATTTCAACTAACCAAGAGAAATAAAATAAAACGGGAATTAAAACACATAATTCCTATGATCAATATTCAGCAATCAAAATAAACATGGTCTTTCTTTTGTATTTATTTTGTCTCCATTATTTTCACATACTTAACGACCTCATCGGAAAAGTACGAATTTATATCAAATATAAATTATAATAGACTAGGATTCACATTACTACTATCATAATCTCAGCGAGGGCTGATCATTACAATAGCATAACTGGTAGATCTCCAAACCAATTGCAAAACTGCAATTCTTAGTTTGTCGAACCTAGTTCGACTGATGTCCCTTACCCTTTGTTCCCCGCGAGGGCTAGCGAAATAAAGTTAAGATGGTTTACAACCATCAAGCGGCGACATTACATGTCCCTATAAAAGTCCCGTTAAATGTAGATCCGAGCAAAAGACGAGGGTCTTTAAGTACTCGTTGAACGAAATCTCGGTTTACTTTTTAATTTTGATGGAAGACATCTTATCAAATTAATGGTAAAAACCATATTTTAGTGAGGAACGTTTTAAAAGGCGGGGTATTAATTGCTTAATCGAGATCCAACATGTTAATCTACATCACATTTGAGCAATTATTGGGCGCCGCCTTCCCAAACATGACTTACACGGACTAACATTTATATGGCGCCGTCTACCCAAACAATTTAATGCGGACTATAACTAATAATGTAAATATTCAACAATATTTAGCACACAAAATATGCAAAATTATTTTAATTTTAAATTTAACACGTAAATTAAATAAACGCGTAAATTAATTATCCGTAGAAAAATAGAGCTAAAAATAAAATACCAACAAGCTCTAAACTTTTGGTCATTTCTAAGGCTATGTCTTCAGATGACCGGCCAAGACCGTCAAGACTTATAGTAAATTTTTTAAAACCAAGAACTTATTATCTTTGAAAAGTATGACTTATTTACATTGAAAAGTGCAACTGTTAATATGAGAACGTAGTTGCATGCTTCTGTTTGAAATAGTTGCACGTTTCTATTTTGTATAGTTGCACGCTTCTAAAATACACTATGAGTACACGGTACACCCGAGTGCACATGAGACCCACTCAATTTCTAAAACCTTTCAAAAAACAATTTTATAAATACGATTTATTAGCATAAATTGGTCCAACCAAAATATACACGTATTAAATTTCAGAATTGTAGGATTTCAGCTAAAACAAATAGGACTTAACTCTTATTTAACAAATACTATCCAAACAAGCCCTTAAAACAGCAGGGGTCTTTTAGCAATTATTTAAGAGTTTGCAAATAAGGGCCTGGTGAGAATCTAATTCTCAAACCAGGTCCTTCCATTGATTCAAGGCTGGAACGGTGCCGCCCAGTAACTCAGCACACATGCCATCTGCTCATGTTAGGCACAGCCCCCGTCGGCCGCACGAAATCGTTGACGGCTTGGCCACATCGGGCGTCGCTCGAGAATTTGCTCCTCAAGTCGATCGAGAAAACGAAACCGCAAGGGCACGCATCCCACCAATCGAGTGACGCTCCGAAGCCGACACAACAGATCACTGCCATCGCAAAGCGTCTCCAGTGAGAATCCCCACCTCAAGCGAAACCATCGAATCGCCGCCGACTCGAGCGATGTGCAGCGAATCCCCGCTCCCCAGTCGGCTCGCAGCGGAACCTCGCCCAACGAGGGCCCAACCGGATGTGATTCATCGCAAGGCGCAGCATATCGACGCCATCGCGAACGAAATCGCCGCTGCTTGCGAAGCAATCGCAGCGCATTGCTGTCTAATTGAAACAATCGCCGCCGGATTTCATCTCTTGCCCAGCAAGATGAGAAACGCCGATGGTTGGAGGTTCAAATCAGGGTTGTGCGAGTGCGAGTCTGTTTTAGAAATATACACTTTTGGGAGTCATGGATTTTCGCATATTAAATCTGATCTCAGATTTGCATCAGATAAATCAAATCAAAATTTATCAATTTTAGTTAATTAATTGTTTTTTATTCCTAGAAAACAAAAGTAAAATTAATCAACAACTTTTGGGCAACTAAAATTGAAAACGAGCAGCAATTCGCCAAAGAAAAACACAAATTTTATTATGCAATAAATATATGAGCAGAGCTCTGATACCACTGTTGAAATTTAGAGGCACGTAAATACGTAATACATGAGCAGCGGAATTAAACAGTTCACCAACAACGAATATATAATTGCATAATTAAATACGTGTAAACATAAAGTGAAAACTTACAGGAAATCGTACGCATATTTCTCTACTATGGTATCCACGTAATCCCCGTTTACAGACTTGCACAAATTTGCCAGCTTTTGAATCCCGAGATGAATTTGCTAGGAAAATTCTAACTCTAGATTTTATAGAGAAAATATGAGCAACCGTATTATGAATTTCCAAGAGCTCATATATATAGGAGAGGCCCAGCTTAAATCTTAAGCTAACCTGATTGGGAAATAAAATACATAATTTTTATTTAAATAAATCTCTTAGATTTATTTTCCACATATAAAATCTCTACGGATTTAATTCTCATGTATATCAAATCTCTACGGATTTGATTCCATGTATATTAAATCCTACAATAATATTCCATATATTATTATTGGGAATTCTTATTTAATTAAATCCAATTTAATTAAATATTAATAATAATTAATTCCAAATTAATCAATTATTAATTAATTCTCCATAAATTAAATATTAAATATAATTTAACATTTAATCAACCAACTATAATCCGTAAAAGGGAACTACTTGTTGTGTGAACCATAGACCCTCATATATCGAGCGATTAGTCAAACTAACGGTCTTAATTGAACACTAGACAATAAATCAGACATTCTCAATATATGAGGTACGTTGCGAGAAACGTGCAACTACCTGTAACTGAAACACGGGCTATTACGATTTCTTCCTTTCATTCGCGAATACTCGATTAAGTCTTGAACACGATGAAGTGTCTATTCAAATAACTTAATCATATTATCTTTAATCACTAATTGATCATGTATGTCACACTTAGCCACAAAGTCTAAGTTGACGTGCATCAAAAGATGACTTTGATCCAATTATGATGAGAAGACGAGTATTCTCTCTAAATCCACATTGAGGAATGAATCCTATTCTTGGCTCAACTACCACGCACATGCACTCTGTGATGAACTCAATACAAGTCGTATCTACCCATGGAAGGGTGCAAGAGTTGGTCATGGTCAAAGCTCATCACTCCACACATGTCGTGCGTATTGACCTCAAGTCAAAGGAGTATCGCATCGCTCCCACTAATCGAGACACCCGTAGACACATATAGTGGAAATACATCAAACGATTTCTCGGATGGGTATACAAATACCCTCTAAGGTATTTGTGCATCCATCATGAGATACCTAGTATCTCGTAGTAAGTGAGATCTTACTACACTCTCTAAGAGTATGATGCAGATCGCACATCAATCTCCATTGCATCATCAATATCTCATTCTTAATAATCATTGATCGGGGCTATTTGAGAATCATGCTTAAGTCATCTGAGTTCTCACAACCTCAATGACAACAATGACTCATGGGAACACTTGTATGAATAAATGCAAACAATCAAACATAATATTCAAACAAGTGTATTGTCATACATTAATATTAAGTGAACTATAATATTAAATCAAACTGAATATCATTGAGTATTATGTCCTTACAATAGATTGTCTCTAGAACACTAACACTAACAGTATGCTCAACTGATTTGGATGGAATCCTATTCGGAATGTAGATTGAAGTTTGGAGTGCGTAACCCCATAAGAATGTCGAAAGAGATGAAAAGCTCATCATGGACCTTACCATGTCCAACAAGGTTCGGTTTCTCTTTTCAGACACACCATTCATTTGAGGTGTTCCGGGAGGAGTCCATTGTGATTGGATTCCATGAAACTTCAGATAGTTAGTGAATTCATGGCTAAGGTATTCACCCCCTCGATCCGATCAAAGAGTCTTGATACTCTTACCAAGGTGCTTCTCTACTTCAACTTTATACTCCTTGAATTTCTCAAAGGATTCGGATTTGTGCCTCATAAGATGCATGTATCCGTATCTCGAGAAATCATCGTAAAAGTGATGAAGTAACCGAAGTGACCCCTTGCTAGAGTGGGCAATGGTCCACATACATCGCTGTGAATCAACTTTAGCACTTTTTTGGCACGTACCCCTTTCCCAGAAAAGGGTTTATTGATCATTTTGCCCTTGAGACAAGATTCGCAATTTCCATAAGCCTCAAATTCGAATGGGGTTAAGTAGTCTAACTTCCTTAACCTTGCAATTCTTTTCTCGTTTACATGACCAAGTCTACAATGCCACAAGAAAGTTTGGTTTTCCTAATTTCTAAGCTTGAATCTATTATTTTGTATATTAAGAACATTATATCCACAATTCAACAAATATAAACCATTCGATAAAGGGACATTCCCATAAACATCACCATTAAGCGAAAAATAATTATTATTGATTGCAAAACGGAAGGAAAATCCCTTAATGTCTAACATCGGAATGGAAATAATGTTGCGAGTAATAGACGGAACAAAATAACATTTATTAAGTTCTAATCTAAAACCAGAGGGTAAGTCTAAAACATAAGTCCCCACACGTTCAATAGAAACTCTTGCTCCATTTTCCATGTGTAAGGCGACTTCACTCGCCCTAACTGCCCTAAGACAGACGAGGCCTTTCACATTCGTACAAATGTGTGAGCCACATCCGGTATCTAATACCCAGCAGTTAGCGCTATTAGTGAACATGTTTATCTCAATAACAAACATATATGTTCTAGTGTCAGAAGCACCTAGTGTCTTCCTTTCAGCAACCAGAACCTTTTTGTCCTTCTTCCAGTGCCCTCTTCTGCTTACAATAGATCGAGGCACACATCCTTGTCTACCCGCTCCTTCTTTTGAACACCATCTTAGTGGTAGTGAACTCAAAAGTCTTGAGCATGTTATGAAGTTCAGGCATGTTCGCATTCGTCTTATTCATATTGTAGTTCATAATGAAGCTAAAATATGAATCTGGGAGTGACTGGAGGATATCATAAATGAAAACGTTGGTCTTTTAGCTCAATGTCTAAATCACCAAGTTTCTCAATTAGGCCTATCATCTTTAGCAAATGAGGTGAAACCTTCGCTCCCTCAGCTAACCGGCATCTGAACAGATCTCTCATCACTTCATAAATCTCATAACGAGATTCAGAATCAAAGAGATCCTTCAAATGCTTGAGCATCTCGAAATGACCCATTTTCTCATGTTGCCTTTGCAATTTGGGAGTCATGCTGAGCAACATAACACACTAAGCCTGAGAATCATCCTCTTGATGCTTCTTTTGAGCTGCACCGTCAAACGCTTCAACCTCTTCAGTACCAGCCTCAGGGGTAACAGGGATTGGCGTGTCCAACACGTACTCAATATTTTCTTGTCTTAGTACCAAACACACGTTTCGGTGCCAGTCCAGAAAGTTTGGCCCAACTAATTTGTTCGTTTCTAGAACACATCTCAATGACAGTTATACATTTCAACTAACCATGAGAAATAAAATAAAACGGGAATTAAACACATAATTCATATGATCAATATTCAGCAATCAAAATAAACATGACCTTTCTTTTATATTTATTTTGTCTCCATTATTTTCACATACTCAACGACCTCATCAGAAGAGTGTGAATTTATATTTAATATAAATTGTAATGGACTAGGATCCACATTCCTACTATTACAATATCTGCGAGGGTTGATTACTGTAATAACACAACTGGTAGATCTCCAAATCAATTGCCAAACTACAATTCCTAGTTTATTGAACCTAGTTCAATTGATGTCCCTTAACTTTTATTTTCCTGTTGGTTTACAACCATCAAACGACGACATTTCATGTCCCTATAAAAGTCCCGTTAGATGTATATCCGAGCAAAAGACGAGGGTCTTAAATACTCATTAGAACGAAATCTCCAGTTTACTTTTAATTTCGATGGAAGACATCGTTTCAATTTAATTAAAAACCATATTTTAGTGAGAAACGTTTTAAAGTCAGGGTATTAATTTCTTAAACGAGATCCACCAAGTTTACTATATCATATTTGAGCAATTACTTGGGTGCCGCCTACCCAAATATGATTTACACGGTCTGACAACTATTGGGCGCCGCCTACCCAAACAATTATAATGCGAACGTAAATAACATTAACAAAATATTAATCATGTTAATCAAGTGGAATTTTAATAATCATTAAAATTCATTAAATTAAATTTCAAAATCCAATTTCAAAATTAAATTAATAATATTAATCCATTCTTAAAACTCATTAAATTAATTCAATTAATTTTTATTTAGGTCCAACCTTGAATTAACTTCAAAATTCAATTTAAAAGTTAAATTATTAATTTGTTTTTCAGAGGGCTCAAGTGCAATTTTTAGAATTGCTCAAAGAGGGCTTGGTGAAAATCGAATTTTCAACGAAGTCCCTCCCCGCATCACGCCCAAAATTCACAGATTCAATCTGCAATTCGGGGCAATGGATTTCCAAAATCCAAACACCAAACCGTCAATCATCATCACCAAATCAACACTGTTAATTCAATTTTCAGCATTAAAAGGTTTTGAAAGAAAGGTTACAGTGCATCAAACAAGCAGCGGTGAAGCATAACGATATCCAATCACAATTCAAAACAAACAGTTAGTGAGCATCGAATTGAGAAGTCATCCGAAACAAAGAACATGTATTCAAGACATACGAAGCCGATAGAATCCCCATCATTAGAAGCATAGTCAAGCGAGAAATCGCCACCACCGCGAGCACATGGGCGAGTCGCCGACGCCGCTAGGCGCGTGCGGGCGACTCGCCATCACCGCTGCTCCAAAGCGTGCATCGACACGCCGACAACCATCAGAGACATCGATTCGGCCTCAGTTACATCAACACGCGCGGAATCACCGCCACGTTTGACAAAACCGACCCAAGTCTTCACACGCGCAACATATCGCCGTCAAAACCAGAGAGCAGCGTAGCACAATTGATCGGTCAAAGTGTGCGCGTCTCAGCGCCGTGCTTGACCAACAGAAAAGGCGAAATGTCATCGCGATAGGAGGAAGCGCCACCATCGCACGCAGCACTGCGACGACCCGCGACCATCGCGAGATGCGGTGATAAACTGCTACCTCGAGCGATGCGTCGCGGTCTCCGCTGCTGGTGGTGGCACTGATTTAGCGGCGATTAAGGGTTAGAACCCTAATTTTGTGATAGGGTATGAAACCCAGCGAACAAGATAAAAAAACAGGTGTGCAACAATGAACCAACAAATAAAGCCACACTTAACAATACGATGGGTCACACTACAAATAAACATATAATAACTGGTGCGATTACACGCACGCAACAAGTATTGCAATCGATGCCACACCCCAATGTTTTAAGAAATTATTTCATAAATCAATTAATCAATTAAGAAATTAATCAAGAGTTTGAGCTCTGATACCACTGTTGAAATTTACTAGCACATAAAGCAGTTAAACATGCATAGCGGAATAAACAATTCACCATCAACAAATCAACAATTGCATAATTGAAATAACAGAATACGTAAACGAAATTCTTATAGTGTTTCGTAAGCAATTTCCTCAACTACGGTATCCACGTAATCCCCATTCATAGACTTGCATAGATTTGTCAGCGTTGAATCCACAGATGAACTTGATAGAAAAATTATATTGAAGAGATTTTATGGAGAATGTAATTCTTGTTTGTTTAATGAATTCTCAATGTCTCATATATATATGAGAGACTTAGCTTAAACCCTGAGTTATTTCCTGTTAGGAAATAAAAGCCCAAATTCATTAAATCAAATTCCATAGATTTGATTTTCATATATATATTTTCCTACAATAATATTCCATATATTATTTTGGGATTCCTATTTAATTAAATCCAATTTAATTAAATAGTAAAAATAATTAATTCTAAATATAATTATTATTAATTCTCCATAAATTAAATATTAAATCTAATTTAACATTTAATCAACCAACTAGAATCTGTAAATGGGAATTACTTGTTGTGTGACTCATATGCCCTTATATATCGACCGATTAGTCAAACTAAGGGTCTTAATTAAACCCTAGTCAATAAATTAGACATTCTCAATATATAAAGTATGTTGCGAGGAACTTGCAACAACCTGTAACATATGTGGGTTTTTTTTATAATATCCTTTCATTCACGGATACCCGATTAAGTCTTGAACATGATGAGGTGTCTATTCAAATAACTTAATCATATTTTCTCATTACGCTAATCGATCACGCTTGTCACACTTAGACACAAAGTCCAAACGTGACGTGCATTGGCCAATGACTAATGATCCAATTAGTATGAGAAGATGAGTATTCTCTCTAAATCCACATTGAGGAATGGATCATTTTCTTGGCTTAACTACCACGCACATGCACTTCGTGATGAACCCAATCCATGGTATATCTACCCATTAAGGGTGCAAGCGTCGGTCATGGTCAAAGTTCACCATTCCGCACATATCGTGCGTATTGACCTCAAGTCCGAGGAGTATCACATCGCTCCCACTAACCGAGACACACGTAGACACTTAAGTAGAATAACATCAAACGGTTTCTCGGATGGGTATACCAATACCCTCTAAGGTATTTGTGCATCCATCATGAGATACCTAGTATCTCGTAGCAAGTGAAAACTACTACACTCTCTAAGAGTATGATGCAGATCGCACACCAATCTCAAATGTATCATCAATATCCCATTCTTGATGATCCTTGATTGGGGTTATTTGAGAACCATGTCTAAATCATCTGAGCACATATCGTGCGTATTGACCTCAAGTCCGAGGAGTATCACATCGCTCCCACTAACCGAGACACCCGTAGTCACTTAAGTAGAATAACATCAAACGGTTTCTCGGATGGGTATACCAATACCCTCTAAGGTATTTGTGCATCTATCATGAGATACCTAGTATCTCGTAGCAAGTGAAAACTACTACACTCTCTAAGAGTATGATGCAGATCGCACACCAATCTCAAATGTATCATCAATATCCCATTCTTGATGATCCTTGATTGGGGTTATTTGAGAACCATGTCTAAATCATCTGAGGTCTCACATCCTCAATGACAACATTGGTTCATAGGAATACTTACATGAATAAATGCAAACAATCAAACATAATATTCAAGCAAGTGTATTGTCATACATTACTATTAAATGAACTATAATATTAAATCAATTGCATATCATCGAGTATTATGTCCTTACATATGATTGTCTCTTGGACACTAATATTAACACTAGCTTCAATGCATGATTTCCAAGGAAATATATGCTCAAAAAATGAGGCATTCCTTGATTCCATAATCGTATTTTTATGGATATCATCAATATTAGATTCATGCACAAGAAATCCATAAGTACTACTATTTTGTGCCTAATCTATAAATACACAATCAACATTTTTAAGGCCTATTTTCACCTTTTTAGGTGGTGGAACAACCACCTTTGCAAGACACCCTCACACTTTCAAATATTTGTAGGATGGTGCTCGACTATGTCATAGTTCATATGGACTTTTATCTATTTTCTTTCGAGGCACCATATTTAAAAGGTAATTAGCAGTCAACACTGCCTCTCCCCACATATTTTGAGGCAAGCCAGAATCTAATAACATTGCATTCATCATTTCCTTTAAACTTCGATTTTTTCATTCCGCAATACCATTTTGTTGAGATGGATAAGGTGCATTAGTTGTTGGAATTTAGAGGCACGTAAATACGTCATACATGCGCAGCGGAAATTAAAGTTCACCAACAACGAACAGTTAATTGCATAATTAAATTCGAGTAAACGTAAACAGAATTCTTACAACAATTCGTACACGGATTCCTCCACTATGGTATCCACGTAACAGTTGTTTACTAACTTGCACAGATCTGCCAGCGTTGAATCCCCGAGATGAATTTGCTAGGAAAATTCTAACTTAGAGATTTTATGGAGAAAATATGAACTGACGTAATATGAATTCCCAAGAGCTCATATATATAGGAAAGACCCAGCTTAAATCTTAAGTTATCCTTTAGGAAAAATCCTTAATAAAATAAATCTCTTAGATTTATTTCCCACATATAAATCTCTACGGATTTAAATCCCATATATGAAAAATATCTACGATTTATTTCCATATATATTAAATCCTATAATAATATTGAAATATTATTATTGGAAATTCTTATTTAATTAAATCCAATTTAATTAAACATTAATAATAATTAATCCCAAATTAATCTATTATTAATTACTTCTCCATAAATTAAATATTAAATCTAATTTAACATTTAATCAACCAACTATAATTAGTAAACAACCATTACTTGTTGTGTGACCCATAGGCCCTCATATATCGAGCGATTAGTCAAACTAATGGTCTTAATTGAACCCTAGACAATAAATCAGACATTCTCAATATATGAGGTACGTTGCGAGGAAATGTGCAACTACCTGTAATTGAAACATGGGCTATTACGATTTCCTCCTTTCATTCGCGAATACTCGATTAAGCCTTGAACGTGATGAAGTGTCTATTCAAATAACTTAATCAATTTATCTCTAATCACTAATTGATCACTTATGTCACACCTGGCCACAAAGTCCAAGTTGACGTGCATTGGCCAATGACTTTGATCCAATTATGATGAGAAGATGAGTATTCTCTCTAAATCCACTTTGAGGAATGAATCATTTTCTTGGCTCAACTACCACGCACATGCACTTCGTGATGAACCCAATCCAAGCCATATCTACCCATGGTTAGGGTGCAAGAGTCGGTCATGGTCAAAGTTCATCATCCCACACATGTCGTGAGTATTGACCTCAAGTCAAATGAGTATCGCATCGCTCCCACTAACCGAGACACCCGTAGACACATATAGTGGAACTACATCAAACGATTTCTTGGATGGGTATACCAATACCCTCTAAGGTATTTGTGCATCCATCATGAGATACCTAGTATCTCGTAGTAAGTGAGATCTTACTACACTCTCAAAGAGTATAATGCAGATCGCACACCTATCTCCATTGTATCATCAATATCCCATTCTTGATGATCCTCGATTGGGGCCATTTGAGAATCATGCTTAGGTCATCTGAGTTCTCACACACTCAATGATAGTAGTGACTCAAGGGAACACAAATAAGAACAAATGCAAACAATCAAACATAATATTCTAATAGGTGCAACGCCATATATTTAATATTAAATAAACAATAATATTAAATTAATGCAAAATATTATCTGAGCATTATGTCCTTACAATGGATTGTCTCTAGGACACTAACACTAACAATCTCCCACTTGAACTAGAGCCAATCACCTATATGTCTAACCCCTAGACCATCAAAATGTCTAGTGTGTTCATGAACACTTAAAGCCTTGGTGAAAGGATCAGTCAGGTTATCCTCCGTGAGGACACGTTCTAATTCTATCTCTCCTCTAGCGACTATCTCTCTTATCAAGTGATAACACCTCGGTACATGCTTGTTTCTGTTATTGGATCTCGGTTCCTTAGCTTGCGCAAGCGCACCAGTATTATCATAATGCAACTTTATTGGACTGTTGGCACTCGGAACTACCCCTAGTTCACTTAAGAACTGTTTTATCCAGACAACTTCTTTGGCAGCTTCTGCCGCAGCAATGTACTCAGCTTCGGTTGTTGAGTCTGCGGTAGTATCTTGTTTGGAACTATTCCAACTAACCGCCCCACCATTGAGAACAAAAACATAGCCCGACTGTGATTTGTAATCATCACAGTCGGATTGGAAACTTGCATCAGCATAGCCAGTTGCAACCAGCTCTGACTGTCCTCCGTAGACCAAGAAGCAATCTTTTGTACATCTAAGGTACTTAAGGATGTTCTTGACAGCAATCCAGTGAGGTTCACCTGGATTCTGTTGGTATCTACCAGTGGTGCTAACAGCGAAGGCTACATCTGGCCTTGTGCAAGTCATAGCGTACATGATGGGGCCAATTGCAGATGCATATGGTATATCCTTCATGCGTTGGATCTCAGCTTCTGTAGAAGGACAACCCTTCTTAGACAGCTTTATCCCATGACACGTCGGCAGAGAACCTCTCTTAGAGTTCTCCATCGCAAATCGCTTTAGTACCTTATCTACGTAGGTTGACTGTGACAGCCCCAACATCCTCTTGGATCTATCCCTATGGATCTTGATCCCTAAGATGTAGCAGGCTTCACTAAGATCCTTCATCATGAAGGTCTTTGATAGCCACTCTTTCACGGACTGCATGAGTGGGATATTGTTTCCCATAATGAGTATATCATCGACATACACAATTATGAAGACAATAGTCTTCCCACTGCATTTCCGATATACACACGAATCTTTCGAGTTTCTGATGAAGTCAAAAGATTTGACAGCCTCATCAAATTAGATATTCCAACTCCTAGAAGCTTGCTTCAATCCATAAATGGATCGTTTAAGCTTGCATACAAGATTAGATTTTGACATTGATATAAAACCTTCAGGTTGAGTCATAAACACTTCCTTATCAATGTTCCCATTGAGGAAAGTTGTTTTGACGTCCATCTGCCAAATCTCATAATCTAGGTGTGCTGTTACCGCAAGTAAAATTCGAATGGACTTGATCTTAGCAACTGGTGAGAAAGTCTAGTCATAGTCTATGCCTTCGCGCTGACTATAACATTTCGCCACCAACCTAGCCTTGTAGGTTTGTACTTTGCCATTTGCATCAGTCTTACGCTTGAAGACCCATTTGCAACCTATGGGTCTAACCCCTTTCGGCAATTCAACCAAGTCCCAAACTTGATTGACGTACATCGAGTCTGACAGTGTGTGTGCGTGTATTTTTCAGAGTGTTGTTGAAAATGTTATACAACATATAAAACAACATATGCCAGCAGAAGCATAAAAACGCAGTGCAAAGGATTTCAAAATTTTGTATAGTCTGTAATCCAGACTATACGAACCTCATGGTTAAAAACATCACTATAACAAGTAGTGAGATACACACAAATCTCTTACAAGATCCTAAAAGGTGTATTGAAAAACCACACACCAAAATCAATCTATTCAATCAAGTAACTAGTGATCTTATTCAACCTAAAACTTGATCTAATAAGATAAAATCAATACTGATAGGAGAGATTGTATTCCCTCGACCAGTACACATAGAATAACAATGACCCACACACTCCTAGAATTACAAACACTCGGTTTTTCACTCTTGGTTGTGTCTTGGATGGTACTCTCTTAAGTTAGGAGTAGAGCAAATGGGATTTTACTTTAACTCAAACTTGAATGTCGACCAATGCAGTTTATTTATAGATTTTCGGACCAACTGCATTGTCCTATCCACTTGGTGTGAACAGTCTTGAACTTCTCCTCCACTATCTCCATGATCTTGATGTAACCACCCATGATCTCTCTATTCTCACTCCATCAGTGTAACCGCTTGATAAAATCCGAGATTATCTTCAACCTGCAATGTAGGAAACATAGAGAAACACATCTATTAAACCGGAGTTAGTGTTAGGAGAAAGGGCAAATTTATGATGTTGTGCAGAATGTTGTCCAACATCTGGAACAACATCCGTGCAACATCAACAAACTCCCCCAATTTGGTCTTTCTACTACAACACACCTGATGTTAAAAACAACATCCGAACTTGTGTCAGGAAAGAAACAAATAATAGCCATTCAGAGAACAACTACTATTCAAAACACAAGCACCAAGTACAACAGCAGTGTACTTAGGCCAAAGTATCCAACAACATAAAGTAAATGACAGAAATATAAACCTATCAACTAGTTGTCCATTAACAGAGTTTATAAAGTAAAGAGCAGAAAACTAAAAGATTACAACACAGACAGGAAATCTATAGAGAAATAAAGGGAAGGACTGGGCCAAGGAATGACTGCATCTCCATAATCTGCAAATGCTCCCCCATACTTCAAAATTCCCAGCTGTCTTGAATCCAATCACCAGTTATCAGCTCCATAAAGTTGATCAATGATAACAATGCTCTCTGGAGACAAATTCTCTCTGGTAGGTGTCACCAACACCTCACCATCTGTGTAATCAGGTCTATCATCAACTGGTTCAGCATCATCAGGTACCATTTGTTCAGCAGCAGGAACATCATCAGCATTGAGTACATCTTCCACAACATCCTCCACAGCCTCATTAACAACATCTTGTACAACATCCTCCACCTCTCTATCTTCAACATTATTCTGATCAGCAACAACATCAATATCATCTTCAGCAGCATCGGATGCATCATCCTTTTCACCTGCATGGCCAGATGGACCAGCTCCATCATCACCACCATCATCAGGACCATCATCAGGTGATCCTCCCCCTGTTGGAGTAGAAAGCGGGTTTCTCTAGAAGGTTTGCTGTTTAAGCAGAGCATCTATGTTCTGCTGGATGGAAGTAATTTGATCAGTAATGAAAGAATTTGTAAAATGAACAGAGGGTGTACCATCTTTTCTGGTTACTGTATAAGGAATGCTGCCAACAGGATGGGAAACATTTTCGGCTTGCGGTTCAGGATCAGATAAAGGAAGATCTACAGTTCTGTTTCCACCTTTCAGCACATGAGATATTCCAAAACTTGGAACAAATCCACTAATTATTTCACCTTTTGGCCTCTCAAATTCTAACTTATCCAAGAACTGACAGATTAAACTTGGATAAGGAAGAATACTTCCTTCTGAGTGTTTACCAGCAAATGTCATCATGTTATCAAATATAACCTGCCCCAGGTTAAACCTGTTCAAGTGTACAATCTTGTACAACAAGAAGGCTTGCTCTTTGGTTAACACAGTAGAGTTCTTTGAAGGTAGCCAATTGGAAACAAGCAACTTATGCATCACAGAATACAAGGAGGTTAATTTAGCAGCAGAAAACTGTAAAGTCCATTCAGAATACCTTCCACCAGTGATGACAGACATCACTTCCTTAATATCCAGCTCAACATTATCTTCCTCAGTGTGTTTAGTTTTTAGAAAGATATTGATAAGCCTAGGATTGATTGTTACCACAGTGTATCTGAATCTTATCTTTCCATAATTTGAAGACTTCCAATTTCCACAACTCCTTTTCAAATTTGCATAAAATTCAGCAACCCAACCACAATAATACGGCTTAGCATATTGAAGAGCATGCATCAATGATCTACTTTCTAGAAAATCAATCAGGTTATTTGCTTCAAAGTCTGGGATTTTAATGATCCTTTCATCTATTATGTTCCTTTTAAGCAAAGATTTAACCACAGCAGACTTTCTATCATACTCTTCCTTATCATCAGGTTCAGAGTCAGATTCCATTACCTCATCAAAGATTTGATCAAGCTCATCATCAGACTCATCTTGTTCAGGTTCATTTTCATCAGGTTCCTCTTCCTCATGTTCCTCTTCCTCAGGTTCCTCTTACTCAGGTTCCTCTTCCTCAGGTTCCTCAGCTTCAGGATCAATTTCTGGTTCAGAATCAGATGATTCACCAACATCTGCAATAGTATTCACATGAGGATCATTTTTCTGTTTGGTTCTCCTTTCCTTTTTAGCCAACAATTCTTGCATGGTCAAGTCATCATCTGAATCGTTTGGCTCAGCAACAGGAACTTTTGGAATTTCCATCTCTTCATTAGAGTCCTCTACAGTGATAGGATCATCAGAACCACCATCAGTTCTCTTAGGACGCTTTCCAGTGTAGTCAACCTTTTTACCTAAGTTTCTCTGTGACACTCTCCTCTTTCCCTATCTACCAACACCTCTTCTGGGAGCTAATTGTTTCTTTCTCAGCCTAATGTTTTTCAATTTCTCCCCCACTCCTTCTGAATTAGAGGAATCAGCATTATGCATTTCAACATCGGTTGTTTGTGTAGGGTTTTCAGTAACAGGAGTTTCTGAGGGTATTTCTGTAGAAGGTTATTCAGCCAAAGGTTTGGCAGAGAGATCAACATAGTCAGAAACATTTATTAAGTTAGAACCAAAATAAATGTCAGGCAAAACGATCAGGTTTTGCTCAACGACTTGTTTTACAAGAAGAGCAACAAGTGATTTTGGAGCCGAATCAGGAATGTGTAAAGCAGGAGGTTTAGGAGTTGAAGAAGACGATGATCCACCAACATTTGTGGAATCATAATCTGGGTTTTGAGCAGCCATTTATGCGAGAAGGTTTAAAGGGTTCGAATTTTCTAGAGAGAAAGATTTCGAGTGAGAAGGGTTTGCGTGAGTATGTAGCTGATCAGGAGAACTCGAAGGGTTTTGTTTTTCAGCCATTTCACCACCTTTCTGTCTAATCAAATAAATACACAGCAATTAAAAAATGTTATATGAAATATAGGAGGAAAAAAGGAAGTATATGACTAAAATAATGAAATAATATAAGTGAAAATCAAACAAACCTCGATTCCTATGTGCAACAACAATGTTTTCAGCTTTGGGTATGAAACAAACACAAATAAGACGAACATAAATAGAGAATAAAGCGGAGGTTATTACACACATCCACAAAACCGAACAGGAGTGGGAACTAAAAGTAACCACCCACTAAAATGTAGTTTAGTGATCGTGTGATGTGAAGAAGGCCGCCAAAAACATTTTCAAAAACCAAGAAACTATATCCAAAATTAAATAGACACAAATCAGTTCAAATAACTTGTTTAAACCGCAATTTCAACTTATTCAGAACATTAAATAAATCATGTATGATAGATAAAGTTCGAATCACTTAAGGTTTCACAAAATATCGGCACACATATATCTCAACACTCAATTTTGCATGAAATTCATCATCAAAGTGTTGCATATTTTGAATTTTTATTTAAACACATGTTCACATTGATCCATCTTTTCAAAAGAGTGCATTAACGTAGTAGCGAGCTCCGTGCCTCATAGTTACTCAATGGATTGTGAACAAACATGGATGTATATTTAATCACCTTTTGAAAAGAGAACATCGAAGTAGCGAGCTCCGTGTCCCATAGTTACTCAGTGATTACACATCTAGGTTGTGTTTTATTTTTAATGCATTTAAGAGATATATGTCCAGGACTCTGTATCTAAACCATGATTCAAACAATAAGATCAAAACACTATCATTTAAAGCTTAAAAATAAGCAAAACAACAGACAAACTTATTATCAGAACCACAATGTTGCTTCAAATGTTTGGAAACATTTGTCACAACATCTAGTGTTTATTTTTAGATATAGCAAAGACCAAGAGATTTTCTAAGTGAAGAAAACCTCTCATAATCAAGAGCTTTTGTGAAAATATCAGCAAGTTGTTTTTCAGTAGAAATGTATTCTAACTTCACAACTTCTTTCTCTACAAGATCTCTTATAAAGTGATGTCTTATACTTATATGCTTAGTCAAAGAATGTTGCACATGATTCTTGGAAATATTGATAGCAATAGTATTATCACAATAAACAGTCAAAATACCACTTTCCAACCCATAATCATCAAACATCTTTTTAAGCCATAGCAGTTGAGTGCAGCAACTTCCAGCAGCAACATATTCAGACTCAGCTGTTGATTGTGAAACACAATTCTATTTCTTACTATGCCAGGAGATAATGTTATTTCCCATGTAGAAACATCCTCCACTAGTACTTTTTCTGTCATCACAATCACCTGCCCAATCTGCATCACTATAGCCAACTAAAGAGAAATTAGTATCCTTTGAGTACCAAATACCTAAATCACATGTTCCAGCCACATATCTTATAATTCTTTTTACAGAATTGAGATGTGATTCCTTAGGATTAACTTGATATCTAGCACAAAGACAGACACTATACATAATATCAGGCCTACTAGAAGTTAAGTACAAAAGACTCCCAATCATTGATCTATACAAAGTAGGATCAACATCTTTTCCAATCAAGTCTTTACTCAACTTTTGAGTTGAACCCATATGAGTTTTCATAGTTTTAGCACTTTCCAAACCAAACCTTTTCACCAGATTCTTAGCATATTTGTTTTGACAAAAGAAAATACCATCTTTCATTTGTTTGATTTGAAGACCTAAAAATAAATTTAGTTCTCCAACCATGGACATTTCAAAAGTACAGGTCATTTCTTTAACAAAACTTTCAAGCATATCATTACTAGTTGAACCAAATACAATATCATCAACATATATTTGAGCAACCATGATATCATTTTTAGAATTTTTAATGAACAAGGTTCTATCAGCTTCACCTCTCAAAAATCCAAATTCAAGTAAGAAATCAGTAAGTCTACCATACCAAGCTCTAGGTGCTTGTTTTAGACCATACAAAGCTTTCTTTAACTTGTAAACATGATCAGGAAACTCTAGATTTCAAAACCTTTAGGTTGTTCAACATAAGCTTCTTCATCCAGAATACCATTTAAGAAAGCAGCTTTAACATCCATTTGATGCAAGTTAATGTTAATGAAACATGCAATAGCAAGAAGTAATCTAATAGATTATATTCTAGCAACAGGAGCAAATGTTTCATCAAAGTCTATTCCTTCAATCTGAGTATAACCTTGAGCAACCAATCTAGCCTTGTTTCTCACAATATTACCAGATTCATCAGTTTTATTTTTGAAAATCCACTTTGTTCCTATGACATTAATATCAGAATTAGGTCTAGGTACAAGTGTCCAAACATCATTTCTTTCAAACTGATTAAGCTCTTCATGCATAGCATTTATCCAATTTTCATCATTAAGAGCTTCTTTAACATTCTTAGGCTCAATTGCAGAATGATAACACTCAAAAGTTACCAGATTGCATATGGATGACATGCAAACTGATCTTACAAGGTTATTGATATGAATACTCATTCTTCTTCCAGTTTGTACACCAGTGGTAGCTTCTCCAATTATCTGGTCTGATGGATGACTTTTCATTATCTTTGTTGAGGGAACCAACTGTTTTGAATACTGTGAATCTTGTGACAGATTTTCAGTATTTGAACTTTTGGATAATTTTGAATCAGATGTTGAAGGAACATTCTGATCAACATCCTTACTATCTTCAGTGTCATCAGTATCTTTGGATACTTCTATCAAATCTGATACATTGTCTTCAGCACTTTTTCCTACAAGACTTGCAAGTTCATCAAATGCCACATTAACAGATTCTTGCATTGTATCAGTTCTCAAGTTATAGATTCTATATGTCTTGTTATTCTTAGAATATCCTAAGAAAAATCCTTTATCACTTTTGGAATCAAACTTGGGCAACTGATCTCTATCATTCAAAATGTAACAAACACAACCAAACACATGAAAGTATTTCAAATTTGGTTTCTTGTTATTCAGAATCTCATAAGGAGTATAATTACTACCATAACGAATATACACTCTATTCACAATGTGACAGGCAGTATTTAAAGCTTCAGCCAAGAATTTCTTAGAAAGACTTTTTGAGGTTAGCATAACTCTTGCCATTTCTTGCAAAGTTCTATTCTTTCTTTCAGCAATTCCATTTTGTTGTGGAGTTTTAGGTGAAGAAAACTCTTGCAAAATACCTTTCTTTTCACAAAAATTAGTAAACAAACTGTTTTCAAATTCTCTTCCATGATCAGATATTATTCTACCGATCTTCAAACATAAAACAGTTTTAAACCTTTTGTAAAGAATTTTGAACTCATAAAAGGTATCAGATTTTTCTTTCAGAAAAATAACCCAAGTATATCTAGAAAAATCATCTACAAGAACATAAGAATACCTCTTTCCACCTAAAATTTCAGTTTCCATAGGACCCATTAGATCCATATGAATCAATTCACAACACCTATTTGTTGTACATGTTGACAACATTTGATGTGTTGTCCTTACCTGCTTACCTTTCTGGCATGGTCCACAGACTTTCCCTTTTTCAAAGTTAAGATCAGGCAAACCAACAACAGCACCTAGTTTATGCGGTTTTGAATACTTCTGTAATTTGCATGACCAAGTTTTTGATGCCACAAAATAATATCATCTGCTTTAGCACTTTACAAGTATGATATGAACCAATCAAATAGCAATTATCAGCAGATCTATTGCCAGTCATTAAGCATTCATCATTCTTATCAAACACATAGCATGAATTCTTGTCAAATTTCACATGTAAATCATCGTCACATAACTGACTAATACTAATCAGATTAGCAAGTAAACCTTTTACATGTAACACATTTGTCAACTTTGGAAAACCAGAAACATTCAATGTTCCTTTACCAACAACTTTACCTTTTGAACCACCACCATAGGTAACATGACCACCATTGTATGATGTATAATTAGTCAGATGATTAACTTGACCAGTCATGTGTCTAGAACAACCACTATCAAAATACCAAGATCCAGGAACACATGCTTTCAAAGATGTATACTCAACATTACAAGACATGTTCTCATGAATCAACTTTTTAGTGTTGTTAACCTGTTTTATAGGGTGTTCAACTTTATCAGGTAAAAAGATTCCAGCTTTTAAGTCTCTTCTTAACTTAGAACAATATGGACGAATGTGACCTACTCCAGCACAATAATAACAGATATATTCTTTAAACAAACCATCAGATTTCTTTTGTTTACCTTTCAAGGATTTTGGTACAGAAGTTCCAGCTTTTACAAAAGAAATGGGTTCACAGGATATAGGAGTATTCTCAAAAGATTTTTCAAAGCCAAGTCCAGCATTACCATGTCTACCAATCCTCAATGCATAATTCAAATCAGTAGTGCTAGCAGAAAACTTTTTAAAGCTAAGAGTAGTGCTTTTAAGTTCATCTTTCAAAGCAGAAATTTCCACATCTTTTCTAGTTAGAAGAACTTCAAGCTTAACAAGATTTTCTTTCAAATCTGAATTTTCTAAAGATAAAGAACTCAACACCTGTTTTTGAGTTTCTAAATCAGATTTAAACTTCAGATATTCAGAGTTATAATCAGCAGAACTTAATGTTTCAGCATTCAGAATAGTTCCAGCAAAACAATTAATCTCAGAATCATTATTACTGAATGTTGTTTCAGATGTTATGATAACATCTGAATCTACTTCAGACCAATAAACATCGAGATCATCATCAAATGTATCATCATAAACTATTCTAGCAGACATAGCACTTAGTTCACATTTATCAGTATCAGTTTCATCATCAGAATCATCACTCAAGGTTGCATTAAAGTTCATCTTCTTCCTAAGCAAAGTATTAGCATATTCATTAGCATAATGACCATATCTAGAACATGCATCACATTTAACCTTTTTCCTGTACTCAGGATCATATTTGAACTTGTTATCCTTTGTAAATTCTCTAGGTTGATTGAAACTAGAAGACTGACTTGGAACAAGCTTTTTATCAGAGGAAGAAGAGATTTGATTAAACTTATCATTTGATTGAAATTGATCATTTGGTCTTCTGAACTTTCCTTTTAGATAAGATTTGAATTGCTTAGTGATAAAAGCAAACTGTTCAGAAATGTTTTCATCACATAAATCAGAAACATCTTCATCAGAATCAACTTCAGTTACATAAGGATGTTTTCCAACATTATCAGAAGTTTCACCTCTAAAAGCAAGTACTTTCTTGTCTTTATCTTTCTCATGTTTATCATCATCTAACATATTTGAGTTTATCTCATAAGTTTTCAAAATACTGATTAACTCATTTTGACTCAATAAATCAGTGTTTTTAGCCTCTTCTATTGCACATATTTTAGCATCAAATCGTTTAGGAACAGTTCTAAGTATCTTATTGACTAACCGAGTGTTGGAAATTGGATCACTAAGTGAGTGTGACTCATTAGCAATCTCACTTATCCTTTCATTTTATGATGAAATGCTTTCATCATCCTTCATCTTCAAGTTTTCAAACTTGGTTCCCAACATTCTGAGTCTAGTCCTTCGAACACTTTCTGATCCTTCACAATGTTCTTGCAATATTTCCCATGCATCCTTAGAAGAAACACAGTTAGATATCAGTTTAAACATTGAAACATCAGTGGCAGTAAATATAGCATTAAGAGCTTTAGCATTGAAATTAGCCGATGTGCATTCATCATTTGACCAATCAATCTCCTTTTTGACTTGTGATTCTCCATCTCTATCATCAATTGTTCTTGGTGGATTACAACCAGATAACACACTACGCCATGCTCTCTCATCAATAAACTTAATGTACATGCGCATTTTAGGTTTCCAATATGGGTAATTTGATCCATCCAAAATTGAAGGTTTTAAAGAAGGAGTCAGTGGATAATCCAATGCAAAAACACACCTTAAACACAGGACCTTTAACTTACTGTATCAAGTTTATGGCTCTGATACCAACTGACAGTGTGTGTGCGTGTATTTTTCAGAGTGTTATTGAAAATATTATACAACATATAAAATAACATATGACAGCAGAAGCATAAAAACGCAGTGCAAAGGATTTCAAAATTTTGTATAGTCTGTAATCTAGACTATACGAACCTCGTGGTTAAAAACATCACTATAACAAGTAGTGAGATACACACAAATATCTTACAAGATCCTAAAAGGTGTAGTGAAAAAAAACACACCAAAATCAATCTATTCAATCAAGTAACTAGTGATTTTATTCAACCTAAAACTTGATCTAATAAGATAAAATCAATACTGATAGGAGATATTGTATTCCCTCGACCAGTACACATAGAATAACAACGACCCACACACTCCTAGAATTACAAACACTCGGTTTTTCACTCTTGGTTGTGTCTTGGATGTTACTCTCTTAAGTTTGGAGTAGAGCAAATGGGATTTCACTTTAACTCAAACTTGAATGTCGACCAATGCAGTCTATTTATAAATTTTCTGACCAACTGCATTGTCCTATCCACTTGGTGTGAACAGCCTTGAACTTCTCCTCCACTATCTCCATGATCTTGATGTAACCACCCATGATCTCTCTATTCTCACTCCATCAGTGCAACCGCTTGATAAAATCCGAGATTATCTTCAACCTGCAATGTAGGAAACATAGAGAAACACATCTATTAAACTGGAGTTAGTGTTAGGAGAAAGGGCAAATTTATGATGTTGTGCAGAATGTTGTCCAACATCTGGAACAACATCCGTGCAACATCAACAGAGTCCATCTCGGATTTCATGGCTTCTTGCCACTTCTCTGAGTCAACATCTGTTGGTCCCGGTGCAAACGAGTCTTACACATGTATGGGGGGGGAATACACGTGTTCAGTGATTTTAAAACTTTTTTCTCGAGGTCACTTGGGTCGTTGTTGTCCGATGATTTGGTCCCGAGAAGCACAAATCGCTCTCGAGTCAAAGTCTACGAGGCGGTGATCCCGAGCCGCTTTCAGATACCTCGGATAATCCCAACCGATCCCGAAGTTTAGAGATTACGAGTCGCTTGGATCGGATAACTAACTCTTGAACCCTCGGAAGAGTAAGTTCAATTTGGTAGCTATCTCGTTTCTAGCTACTCGGGATGTCTTGGAATGGTTGGCCCTAAGTTTATACTCGTTTTATGCTTTTGCTGAAAACCTTCCTTTTAATGGAATAGTGATTAGGCTGTGATTCAGTTAGATGCAGCTTCAGTGGATTGATTCTAATTGAATATCAGTGAAAATATGCTTTCAGTTTAAAGATATGCAACAGTTAATCAAAGCAAAACAGAAAGCAAATAACACAGCAAGTTATAGTGGTTCAGAGACTCAAGCTCCTACGTCCACTCTCTCTGATCTCTTTAGAGAAATTCACTAATCACTTCCTAAGGTTTTCTGACTACCTCTGTAGTTTACTAACCTTTCTATTTTGAGCTTTTCGACTACCCTCAGTAGTTTACTAACTCAAAACACACACAAGCTTTCTGACTATCCAAGATAGTTTACTCACTTCTTCTCTAGAGCTTTCTGACTACCTCCTTGTAGTTTACTAACTCTTTACAACTCCAATCTCACCAACAATCACACTCAAACAACCTTACAAAGGGTTTGGGGTTTCTTGGTTGGTTTCCAACTAGGATGAGATATCCTTTAAAATTAAGAACAATGCAAAGGCTATGATATCTCGACTAAGCTTTGGATATATCTTATCAAGCTAGGCTTAGTGGAATGAGCTCTCTTCGAAATAAAGCACTTGGGAAATTCTTGGGTTTTCGAGTGCTTCAATTTGCAATAATAAGTTTGAGCTCTTGAGTTGCTTACAAATTTCGTGAACCTTCAATGTAGAGGGTCACAAGTATTTATAGGCAGGCACCAAGGTCACTCTTGAAAAACTATCCGTTGGAAGAGATAGCTCCATGAGTTTCCTCTTATGGTGTGTGATGAACGGCTATATTTAGGGTTTGAGACTCCCTAGCACATTTTAGGTAAACTGTTTTTCATGTAGCTAGTCATCACTTTTTCTGATCGGAACATAGTACTATCGACATGTTTTGTTGACACATCTCTGTCGATGTCGATAATGTCTGATCTTTGTCTTCTTCTTTTTGACTTTTATCTCGTTAAAAAGGTAGACAAACTCAACGACTCTTTTTAGTTACATCTCTGAGTGATATAACCTTAACAACACTTTGTCTTAGTTCCTTTTGTCTGCACGAGAATGTCTTGGGCAATATCTATTTTCTAAGGAATCACGTTCTTCTCTGTATTGAATCCTTCGGATAGATATTTTTCGGTGCCTCGGAACATTGAGGTTTATCTTGAGCATTGATGCATTTTTGAGTCTTGATAATTGCGTGCCTTGATATCCTCTGTCTTGATCTTCTATCTTACGCATCTTGAGGGTCTTACGAGTTTTTGAGTATTACGAGTCTTGATGTCTTACGAGTCTTGATGACTTACGAGTCTTCACAGATATCTTGGTGATATCTTGAGTCTTCGTCTTTGAGTCTTGATTTCTCCTTTGAGTCTTGATTCTCGGTTTCTCCTTGAGTCTTGATTCTCGATTTCTCTTTGAGTCTTGATTCTCGATTTCTGCTTTGAGTCTTGATATCTCGATTTCTCTTTCGAGTCTTGATTTCTCGATTTCATCTTTGAAACTTGAAACTTCAGTTTCATACTGAAACTTCAGTTTCTTCAGAAACTTACTGAGTCTTCAGAATCTATCCTGATCTATATCTGCTGACTATACATTTTGCAGATAACATCCTGAATACTCTAAAACTGAATCCTGACTCAACTATCAAGATTATCCTGAACATGTCATACTCAGGGGTTTTGGGATCTAATCAAAATCTCTTTTTATTAAATTCATCTCCCAACAATTTCCCCCTTTTTGATGATACCAAAACCTATCTTGTTACAAAACACTTAACCTATACTCAGGTTTCAGTTTTTTCTATTACAAGATTGATTTATTTCCCAACAATTATCTCAGTAATGAATTTCCCAACAATTTCATCACCAAACAATAAGTCTCCCAACAAATTTCTCAGAGACAACATTCAGGCATATCAAAAGTAAAGACATGTAAATTAAGATAATGAGATATTATCTTTTGAGCATAAATGATAAAGTTTCATTGATGAATGGTAGACAGTTACACATTACAATGAACTTATCTGAACAACAAAATCAAAAAGACAAAAAGATAAAGGATTACATGAATCTTCTGAGTCTTGATCTTCAGTCTTCTTTTGCTCTTCTGCTCGGGCTCTTCAGTTCTGATCTTCCACCTCATCAGCAGGCACTTCAAGGTTGAACATTCCATAATATCTTCTCTTCAGCGCATCTCTCTCTTTAATGATATCAGGATTGTTCCCTGCCAGGCCCAACTGAATGGCGTACTGAGCAATCTCCTGAGAAATGGCTTTTTCATTCACCAAGCCATTCTCCAGCCTAGGAGGAGGGTACGAGTATGGACCAGGGGCGTTTATCTGAACCTTTCCTTCATCCGCAAGATTGATCCAGCTTTGAAGATACTTCGGATAAAAGGTCAGGAGATAGTCAGTGAAAGCCTCATTGGGATCTGAGCTCTCCCCTCTCCATTCTCTTAGCACATCATAGTAGAACCAAAAAGTTCTCTTGATTTCTTCCCATGCATCGTTGAACTAGATTGGCATCCACTTGTCAACATGCGGCCATTTCTGTGCTTTTGTGTTCCCTCTCCTCTTGCTCGCGAACCTCTTGAAACCACTCCTTCTCTTCTGCTCTTCTTCCATCTTCTTTCTGATCACGGGCACACCAGAAACAGAAGCAACAGTTTTCTTAGCTTGCTCAATTTGGAGTGTTTTCAGAGCACTTCTGGTATTGAAGACCTTCTTTTGTGGCACTTTCTCAGATTCTTCAATATCCAGGATTAACTTCCTCTGGATTGGCTTAGAAGCCTTAGTTCTTTTTCCCTCAGGCTCTTCAAACGCCACAGCCTTTCTTTTGATGGGCAATTCAGCTCCAGCTTGGCTTGTCCCAACTCTTCTACCACTCAGTTTCTCTGCAGCAACTTCTTGCATAGTTTCCTCTGAAACCTGAGTGTAGACTGGCTTCTCCACCTTTTTGAACTTAAGCTTCTCAGTGGCCTCGATCTCCTTCATGGCTTCAGCAATGATTTTCTTTTCAGCTTCCTTGACAGTCTTGCCTTTCAAAGTATGTTCCAATAATTCTCTGAGATCAGCTCCGGGTCTTTCCCCCTTCTTGGAACCATACTTAGGCAGAAGCCTGGAGAGTGCTGTGTCCATATGATACTGCTCTTTACTGACACTACGCACCTCCCCCGCTAACTGATCCTGCTCCTCTTCGAGCCTCCTAAGGTGGTTCTTCGCCACTGAGAATTCTTCAGACATATGAGCAAATTGGCTAGAGAGAGCTTCCTTGAACATGTCTGTCATCTTGGCCATGAGCATTGAGCTCATCTCCTCAACAGCATTCTTCACCAGCATCTCATTCTTCTCTGCCAATTTAGCTTCAAGAATTTTAGTCTGCTCCTGATGCTTCTGCTTCAGCTCTGCATTAAGCTCAGCTTTGACCCCCTCCATCTTCTCTTCTAACTTTCCTTCCATGGAGGTCAGCTTCTCAGTCAGAGTGTTCTGGAGTTGCACCAGGTCTGAAGAAGAACTCAAGCTTTCCATCTTCTGACTTTGGTTGGCCAATACCTCCTCCATCTGAGCAACTTTGTTCAGGATTGGCTCAAATTTCTCCAACTTTTCCATCACAGGGGTGAGATCAATCTCAGGAGCATATCTGATCTGCTATGTCTCCTGAGCTGGCTGTTCAGCCTGAGTCTCAGTCTGAACCTGAGCTTCAGACTTAGTTTGGGTCTGGGATTCACCCTGAGCTTGGGTGTCCACCTGAGCATCAGTCTGCATATCATACATTACAGATTTAAAGATAGGTACTTCAGTAATCCTGGCATAATTGTTAATAGTGCCAAAAGTTACCTGAAGGCTAACTTCAGTCTGAGGATGTTCGACAGAGCCTCTTCAGCATCAGTTAAGTCTTTCTCCTTCTGAGATTGACTCTCATCATCCCCTTGTTGGTCCCCATCCTGAGATTTGTCTTTGGAGCTCGGGGCACCAACTTCAGCAATCTTCCTCTCAGCAACTTTCTTCTTTACCAGCTCATCAAAGTCAGAGATTTTCATTCTGAGCTTGGTTTTCCTGAATCCTGAGAATTCAGTGAGCAGAGCTGTTTCCTCATTCCACCAGTCTTCCCCTCTGAATGAAGCTATGTTGAGCATTTCTGGAAGAGTCTGGTTGAGGATAAAGACCGTTGACCTCAATCTGAAGAAGATGTCTTGGAGGTCAGGGAATGAGCTAAGCTCAGGGTAGCGGTCAAGAATGAACCGTTCCCCCTTGCTTTGCCATTCGGTCTCTTCAGCTTCACCCTTCTTGAGCATCGGGCTCTCAGGTTCAGTAGAAAAATCTGCTGAAGGATCAAGCAATAGATCACTCAAGAGCTCATCAAAGTTCATCTGCTCCTGAGGCTCAGCAATTTCTGAGGGTTGGGCAGGCAGTTCCTCAGTCTGAATCTGACTTGGTTCTGAGGTCTGAGCTAGCGCCTCCTCAGTAGGAATCTGAGTTTGCTCCGAGGTCTGAGCAGGCACTTCCTCAGCAGGATCCTGAGTAGTTTCTGAGGTCTGAGCAGGTGCTTCCTCAGCAGGAATCTGTACTTGCTCTGAGGTCTGAGGTCCTTGGAATATTTCTTGAGAGAACTTGTCAGAGCTTAATGACGTCTCAAGAACCTCAGAGAAGACTTGCTCCTCAGTTTGCTCCTGTGTTTGTGTCGTTGAGATAACCTGAGCCAATACATGTAAAGGCGATTTCTGAGCTTGTTGGCCCTCAGGTTGAATCTCCTCAGCCTCACTCTCCTCGTCATCATCAGTGAGAACCACCATCCTTTTGCGCTTTGGAGCAAGGGTCTTTTGCTTCTTCAATTTTTCACCCTGCTCCTTCTTGGCCTCCAACAAAGCCTTCCCCCTGGCTTGTTGGGTTTCTTCAGTAGCAGCAGCAACTGGTGATTCCACCTTCTTCTCCTTCTTCCCTTTGATGGTCCTTTTTGCAGCAATAGGCTTGAACATCACCTTGGACTTAGGGAATGGAGTAGTGTTGGTAAAGATTTCCTCATCATCTCGACACATCTCCAAAATAAAGGCTATTTTGGTGGCATGGAGGATCTTGCCTTTGATCGATATTGAGCCATCCTCCATTTTTATGACCTTGGCTTGCTCACTCACCACCTTGATCAGATACTTCAGCCAGTTGAAATCCTTGGTGGGTGAGTCCTCAATCGCCGCCATCAATCGGAGTTTGGGAGTGCTAATCTGCTCAAAACTCCCCGATCGACTCATAATACACTTGCTCACAATATCCATCAACACTCTGTATTTTGACTTTAAATGCCGCTTATGTAAGGTCGTCTCAAACTTAACAGGATTCTCAGTAATCCTATCAAGATACTCTTGCTCCCGAACTAACATATACAAAGTGGGATCATCTCCCCTATCGCACAACTCAAAAACATCGTTTAGATTTCTAGGGACTATGTACAGCTCCCGAACAAAATCTACATACTTCGATGTATGCTCTAAATGCAAAACAGAAATCTTGGACTCAATATTATCATCCTCATCTATTTCCATATTAGAGACGAACTCTATTACCTCTCGCGAGTATTTCGCCTCTGGTCGGCTTGCGACGAGGTTCGTCAGTTTCGCCAAACGAATCAAATGGAGCGCCTCTTCTTCATGTTTTGTGTTTGAGGTACTCTCCAGAGAAACCACGTACTCATACCATGGCTTATTGGTTTCAGCCAATCTATCAAATATGGATAGAGTCATTTTGAAGATTTGAAGGTTTAGGGTTTCGAGAATGACGATTTTCTGGGCAAAGAGGGGTTTTTATTTGCAGAGTGATTTTGGGAACGAGGGTTTATAAAAATGGCTTGAATGGCTTCCAAAAGAATATATAGACCGATTCGTGGGAAGTCGTGTGATTAATTAAAATCAACGGTTAAGATTAATCCACCGACTAATCGGGTATGCGAAAGGACTCTCACGAAAAGTAAGCCGCCAATTTAACCTCATTGGTGATTAAAAGCAACAGAGCATTTAATGATTGTTGACCTTCCTTGGAATTTCAAAGATCCCGCCCAAAAACATTCTTCAGGTGTTGTGTATTTATTGCAAATGATTACTGAGTTTCACTTAGGCAATAAATGAGTTGCATGAGTCATTACCTCTTCAGACTAATTTTCCTATCAGTCTTACTGAGTTATTGAACTTGATAAAGTGTCAGTATGATACTGAGTACTGAATGGGTTCAGTATGATACTGAGTACTGACCTTCAGTACACCTGAGTTTCCCGAGACTCAGTTCAGTATTTCCAATTTTATCCTGAGTTTCTCAGTAGAATACTGAGAAAACTTCATGCATCTGAAAACCTTCAATTTTTCAGATCAACATCCCTAATTCAACTGATAGTTCCTGAAATCTTGATTCAGCCAAAGGTTTAGTCAAGATATCAGCTCTCTGCTTATCAGTATGAATTTTCTCCATCCTGATGCCCTTTTTCAATATGATCTCTGATGAAGTTCCTTCTTCAGTTTGATTTCTCCTGAAGTCCATGAAGGAAATTCATCTTCCAACAATGACATCTCAGATCTTCTTTCAACAGGGCTAATGATGTCTTCATTCAGCTCAGTGCCCTTTTCTGTTTACCTGAAAAACATATTAGATCTGTGGTACCCATTTGGTATAGGGTCCTACCAGGTTAGCTGTACCTTTTGGAATCCAAATCTGCCTCACAACTCTAATCACTTTAGAGTGGCTAATTTGTCTTCCATATACATCTACATACACATTTACTACTATGGGTGCCTTATCAGCATCCTGTGTATGAGTGCTAGCCTTAGCATGAACATGAGCCTTAGAGTTTTTCTTTGGTGCAGGCCTTTTGTTCCATTGCTTTAGCTTCTGTGCAGCTGGTCTGAATCTTTGTTGACTTGGGTTCAGGTAACCTTTACCCTTAGGCAAGTGGGGTTTAGGTTGCCTGTACTGAAATAGGGGTCTTTCAGTATACTGAGGAATTGGTCTCTTCAGTTGAGAATGTCTCTGCTGAGTATTTCTCTTCTGAAGATTCCTCTGCTGGTTCAGTGCAGATCCTTTCAGGTTTGCATTCTTAGCCTGAGGCTTCGAAGTACTTGCCTGAAATTTTCCTTCTGAGTGGTCAGGTTTTCCAGCCTTCACCTGAGGTTTGGGCTTTCTTACCTGATCATTCAGTTTTACTGGAACCATAGGTCTTTTTCCCTTGTCTAAAACCTTGGGCATTTCTTCAGTTTGAAGTGTAGGTGCCACTGGTTTAACAAAGATTGTCTTCTTGCTACTTGATGCAGCATTCAGATGACCTTGTGAGGTTCCCCCTGGAATGTATCCCAATCCAGATTTTATAATGGCAGGTCTCTGATAACTCTGAATTTCATCTATTACTTTAGATGCAGTATTCAATAGAGTTAGCTTCTTCTGCGCACTATCCTCACATTTCTGTAGAGTTTCATGCTTCTCAAAGAGGTCATTGAACTTAGTTCTGATCAGCTAAATCTCTTCAGTGGATTTCTCTAGCTTTTCAGTTAGGGTCACTATCAAATTCTCTTTCTCTGAGAGTTGTACTTTCAGAACATCCAGTTCATCAGTAGCTCCCATTAATTGAGAAGTGATTTCAGTATTGCTAGAGTCTTTCCACTTAAGATTTTTAGCCTTCAGTTCTTTGTTCTGCTCTTGAGTTTCATTTAGCAGTTCTTGTAAAACAGCATAGTCCTTCATCAGACTCTCAAAAGAATCCATCGGGTCAAACTGACTGTTTACAGTGGAACTTGATAACTCTTGTGCTAGTGTAGGAGCAACAACAGATAAAGAAGAGTTTACCTCCTCAACAGCCATTAGACAGAGGTCATCACTTTCACTGTCTAAGAATATTTCATCTGAAGAGCTAGATCCTTCCTCAGAATGTTCTTCTTCTGCAACCATGGCTTTCTTGCTAGAGAACTTCTTGTCTCTTTTAGCTTGTCTTTCTCTTCTCTCCTTAGCACTCAGGTCTGGAAAATCATACTGGAAGTGACCTTTCTTTTGGCAGTTATAACATTTGTTGGCATCATCATCCTGATCACTTTCTTCTTTGGACTTGGAGTCCTTCTTTTTGGATGAAGATCCTTCAGCTTTCAGGTCCTTTCTCTTCTCAGTTGGTTTGTCCTCAGCTTTCTTCTGGTACCTGTGATTCCTATAATAGTTTTTATATTTTCCATATCGACTATTAAGTCTTTCAAACCTCCTTGCCATCAGTGCTAGCTTATCCTCAAGCTCATCCTGATTTTTAGCAAGGGAGTTCTCAGACTCTCTAGTTTTACAGGTTTTATCCTTGGCTTTGAAAGCCACATTTTTGCTAGATGATGAATCATCTTTGCTGTCAGCTTTCTTTGATTTTTATCAATAACAAACTCATAAGCTTTCAGCTCAGAGAAGACTTGTTGGTACGGCATTTAATCAATGTTTTTGGTGTTTTCAATCACCACTGCATGGATATCCCATTTCTTTGAAAGACCTCTAAGAATTTTCAATGCCACTTCTCTCTGTGGATATCTCTTTCCAAGTGCATTCAGATCCTTCATAATGCTAGTGAATCTGACTTCCAATTTGTCTATAGATTCACCATCTTCCATTTCAAAACTATCAAACTTTCCAATCGCAACTGAAAGTTTGTTTTCCTTGATATGATCTGTGCCTTGGCACATTACAGCTAGTGTATCCCAAATTTCTTTAGCAGTATTACAATGAGAAATCATTCCCATCACACCATCATCAATTGTACTGTATAGTGTGTCTTTGGCAATATAGTCTAGATTGACTAACTTCCTCTCCTCATGAGTCAGTTGGTCATCAGACTTAGGAAATTCTGTCCTGGGATCATTTCTCTCATTTTCTGTTCCTCTTGGATTCACCACAGTAAATTTGAATGGCCCTTCAGAGACCACTCTCCACATACGTTCATGTTTAGAATACAGGTGAGCCTGCATTCTCAGTCTCCATAAATCATAGTTCTCTACTAAGAACATGGGAAGTTTTTTAGAAGACATTTTGTCTGAGTCTTTTAAGAATTTCAGCAAATAAGATCTGTTCAGATAGACCACAAGTATTTTAGCAAATAAGACTTTGGTCAACAAAGCAGGTGGTCAAGTTGAACCACTGCTCTGATACCACTTTTTGGTCCCGGTGCAAACGAGTCTTACACGTATATGGGGGGGAATACACGTGTTCAGTGATTTTAAAACTTTTCTTTACTGAGGTCAGCTTGGGTCAGGTTGTCCTGATGATTTGGTCCTGAGAAGCACAAATCGCTCTGAGTCAAAGTCTACCCGAGACAGTTATCTTGAGCTGTTTTCAGATACCTCAGATAATCCCAACTGATCCTGAGTTTTCAGAGATCCTGAGCTTCTTGGATCAGATAACTAACTTACTGAACCCTCAGAAGAGTAAGTTCAGTTTGGTAACTATCTGTTCTAGCTACTCAGATGTGCGGAATGGTTGGCCCTAAGTTTATACTCGTTTTATGCTTTTGCTGAAAACCTTCCTTTTAATGGAATAGTGATTAGGCTGTGATTCAATTAGATGCAGCTTCAGTGGATTGATTCCAACTGAATATCAGTGAAAATATGCTTTCAGTTTAAATATATGCAACAATTAATCAAAGCAAAACAGAAAGCAAATAACACAGCAAGTTATAGTGGTTCAGAGACTCAAGCTCCTACGTCCACTCTCTCTGATCTCTTCAGAGAAATTCACTTATCACTTCCTAAGGTTTTATGACTACCTCTGTAGTTTACTAACCTTTCTATTTTGAGCTTTCTGACTACCTTTGTAGTTTACTAACTCAAAACACACACAAGCTTTCTGACTATCCAAGATAGTTTACTCACTTCTTCTCTAGAGCTTTCTGACTACCTCCTTGTAGTTTACTAACTCTTTACAACTCCAATCTCACCAACAATCACACTCAAACAACCTTACAAAGGGTTTGGAGTTTCTTGGTTGGTTTCCAACTAGGATGAGAAATCCTTTACAATTAAGAACAATGCAAAGGCTAGGATATCTCGACTAAGATTTGGATATATCTTATCAAGCTAGGCTTAGTGGAATGATCTCTCTTCGAAATAAAGCACATGGGAAATTCTTGGGTTTTCGAGTGCTTCAACTTGCAATAATAAGTTTGAGCTCTTGAGTTGCTTACAAATTTCCCGTAACCTTCAATGTAGAGGGTCACAAGTATTTATAGGCAGGCACCAAGGTCACTCTTGAAAAACTATCCGTTGGAAGAGATAGCTCCATGAGTTTCCTCTCATGGTGTGTGATGAACGTCTATATTTAAGGTTTGAGACTCCCTAGCACGTTTTAGGTAAATTGCTTTTCATGTAGCTGGTCATCACTTTTTGCAGTCTGGAACATAGTACTACTGACATGTTTCAGTGACCTGTCGCTGTCAGTGTCAGTAATGTACAGTGCTGTCTTCTTCTTTTTGACTTTTGTCTCCAGTTAAAGGTAGACAAACTCAACGGCTCTTTTTGGTTACATCTCTGAGTGATATAACCTTAACAACACTTTGTCTTAGTTCCTTTTGTCTGCATGAGAATGTCTTGGGCAATATCTATTTTTCTATGGAATCACGTTCTTCTCAGTATTGAATCCTTCATATAGATATTTTCAGTGCCTCGGAACATTCAGGTTTATACTGAGCATTCAGTACATTACTGAGTCTTCAGTAATTACTGTGCCTTCAGTATCCTCTATTTTCAGTCTTCTGTCTTCTGCGTCTTCAGGGTCTTCTGAGTCTTCAGTATCTTCTGAGTCTTCAGTGACTTCTGAGTCTTCATAGATATACTGACTGATATGCTGAGTCTTCATGCTGAGTCTTCAGTTTCTCACTGAGTCTTCAGATTCTCAGTTTCTAACTGAGTCTTCAGATTCTCAGTTTCTCACTAAGTCTTCAGATTCTCAGTTTCTCACTGAGTCTTCAGATTCTCAGTTTCACACTGAGTCTTCAGTATCTCAGTTTCTCACTGAGTCTTCAATTTCTCAGTTTCATACTGAAACTTCAGAAACTTCAGTTTCATACTGAAACTTCAGTTTCTTCAGAAACTTACTGAGTCTTCAGAATCTATCCTGATCTATATCTGCTGACTATACATTTTGTAGATAACATCCTGAATACTCTAAAACTGAATCCTGACTCAACTATCAAGATTATCCTGAACATGTCATACTCAGGGGTTTTGGGATCTAATCAAAATCTCTTTTTATTAAATTCATCTCCCAACAACATCTAATGTTGCCTCAGTGTAAGTTCTAGGTTCGTCCTTATCCGGGATCTCCACGTTATCATGTTCTTCCACGTGGAAGCCATAATATCTGGTGATCGGATTATGAACTCTAGTGGACTTACGGAGTTGTGGTTGTTCAGGCTGCACATTCTGAACGTGAAAATTTTGTGGTACAACGATCTCATCGTCGATCGGGGAGTTCTCAAGAGCGACACTTCCGGATGCTCCTTGAGCACTTCCGGATGCCTCTTGAGCAGGAGTTTGAACTATGTTGTTCTCATTCAGCCTACTTGGAGTTCGTTGCTTGGGCAATGAGATTCCAATTACGCTCCCACTGGCTGAAAGAGGATCACTTAGTGATAAACTTCCACCATGTGTGTTGCTGAATGCTCCTACTGGTTCTTCGTCATGTTGCTTTGACAAGACATCAGTCTCCTTGCCAATTTGTGGTTCTTGAATTTTTTCAAGTTCTATCATCTTACGACCTTGTTCCTTGAATACGTTGTAGGTCCCGAACGGGTTTTGTGAGGGCAGAAGTCTAGAGGGGAGGGGTGAATAGACTTCTGAAAACTTTTGTCTTGATCGGGTGTGATGGCGGATAGCTTTGATCAGTCTGCGAGTGAATCGGTTTGGGTCGATAACCAACTTACTAATCGCGCGGAAAAGCGGTCGATTCGGTAACTATCGGTTTAAGCGATGTGTGCGGAAGCTTAAGTTTTACCCGTGAAAAACCAGTTTTTATAAATCAGATTCCAAAGTTAGTCTTTTAACCAGTTGACTGAAGTGTCAAGCTTGATCAGATCAGAAGCTTGGTGCTAGCTGATCTCAACTTAGAATATGTATGCGCTTTAAAGGTTGTGTGCAATTGTGTAGACAGTTAATCAAAGCAGGTAAAGGCACACAAGATTTATAGTGGTTCGGACAAACCAGTCCTACGTCCACTCTTCCCTATCACAAGGGGCACCAACTTAACCAAGCTGGACTTAGTTTTATGTGTTAGTCCAACACGAGACAATCGACGAGATATTTAAGGAGTTCTCCTCAACCGATCGAAATCGAGAACTAGAAACCCTGATGCGAAATCTTGTTAAACAACTTAACCTAACTTTGGGTTTGGATAAGATTGTTTTGGTTCCAACTATGAAATATTTTCTAGTGTTTAAGGTAGCCCTGTCAATTTAGATGAAAAGATTTCTATCTAAGAACTTATGGGATGAACACTTAATAAAATAATCTTCTTGATCGTGTTCTTCGATGCGGAAATCGATAATTGCTTGAGCTTCTTGATTGTTCGGTGTTTAGTGTATTCACTCTGAAGTGTGATCCCATATTTATAGACCTTGAAATCAAAGAGCCGTTGGAAGCAATTTGAATTTCGGCTATATTTGGTAGGTTTGCGAGGATTGATGTGGCGTCTTGAGGAGCGGCATGGCGAAAAAGCTTGAACTTGTATTTTATAGCCGTTAGAGAAGCGACATCAAATCCGTAATTGTCGGCTCCGATCATCGTGTCTTGTTCTTATTGGTTATGACGCCTTTTTTTCGGTGTTGTTCTTCCAACTAAGGTTGACATTCTTCTTGTTTAGGATCATCGGCGTATGATTAGGTGAAACATTAGTTTTCACTGGTGGTGACTTTGATCGATCGAAGCGATCGATCTACGATGGAGTCTTCGGTGCGGTTGACTTAGCTTCAACTAGCGGACTCGGTGATGTAGGTCTTTACAGTGCGATCTTACGGAAGTCATCGATCTTCAAGTATTACGAGTTTGAGCTTTATGACTTGGTGAGATATCGACTAGATAAGATCGATCGATCTTCTGTTCTTCTCTAGCATTACGGCTTCATGGGATATCAAATTTGTTCTTTGGGTCTTGAGATCGACTTATACATATTGAGGTTCCCCTCAATATGTGACTTATCTATTACATCGGTTGTTCTATCTGATAATTATCAACCGGTATTCTATAAGCGGTAATATAAACATCGATCGATTTCTTGTGTTTGATCTGGTCCTATTACATGTGTTTTTGGAACTTTTATCAAAACTATAAATTTCCCAACAATTTCCCCTTTTTGATAAAAACCAAAAACACGAGAAACCAAACACGATTGATAAATATAGAAGCGATAAAAGAGCACATAATCAGAAGACAATGAGATTTTGTCTTAGGATCAGAAAATAAACTTTTCTCATTAGATATGTTGATTACATGTTACATCAGAAAAGTTTGAATTTAAAAGCAGCTGATCCTGAGAAGTCTTCTGATTCTTCACTCTTTAGGCTTGTATCCTTCTGGCATCTCTCTTTGATCTTGAGGTACGTTGAAAATCTGATATAGTTTCCATTTGACATCATTGGTCTGCTGAGGATCAGTTATGTGCGTTTTGCTCAGGATGTCAAAATAGAATCTCTGAAATGCCAGTCTGTCAAATGAGCCATCTGCCTTCTTCGAGTAATCCAACAGATCATACTCTTGGCGAGATATTTTTACATTGATAAGTTTGGCCTCATTTTCCAGATACTTCAGAAAATCTGGATATTTATTTTCTAACCAGTTGAGGAATTCATCATCTGGAGATTCTTCTCGTGGAACAAGATCAAGAACAAAAGCATCCAGAAGCCATTCACTTCTGATCTTATTCCATTCCTCAAACCTCTTAGCATGTGCAGCAGTTTTTGGAATGATCTCATCAACTCTTCTTTGGCGGTGAGGTTACAATGCGATTTTCCGGCCTTTCCTTTCTTTCGCTCTCGTCTGAATCTTTTCTTGATTTTACGCCTCTGTCAATTTATCGCCCTTCTTTTCTTCTTCGCTTTTTCGGGCCTCTTGACAATCTGCTCTTTGGGCCGATTTCTCGGCCCGATTCCTTATCGGCTGTGTCGGCTTGCTTTGTGCTTCTTGTGACTATTTTAAAACGAGTGGTGGTGCTGAGTTGTGATGTCGGCACACCCTTGCATTTGCCTTTCTTGCCTTTGACTTTTCCATCTTTTGAGAGACTTCGTTAGCAAAGAGATCGAGATGGTCTAGTCTTTGTCCATAGGCTTCAACTATGCGAATTAGGTCTTACATTGTTACGATCATGTCGGTTGGTTTCTCCTCCGTCCTTCCCCCTTTTTGGTTTGATCAAAAAGAGTTGTGAGAGTGGGAAGTTAGGGATCAAAAAGCGGCCCGATATGCCCCTGTTGAGATCTGCGCAAGCAGATAAACACAGAACTTGGCGGTTAAATATTGAACCTTGAGATCATTTCGGTCTTGGCCAGATTCCATGGCGTAGAGAGTGTAAAAATCGGTTTGTCAAGTTTCTCTTACGTCGATTCTAGCTTTTCGGTGAGCATCGGAAAAAAAACTTGTTGTTGATCCACTGAATCGACTTGTCATCAAGCGATTTTATAAGTTCGGCGGAACCACGGTGGTCGCAGTTTGGGGGAGAACCGATCTTTGATTGCCTCAATATGGGAAATAGCCAATTCCCTTTGATCTGTTATTTCTTTGAGGCCAATCGCCTCGATCGACTATCACTCCCTCAACTTCTTCTTCGGAAGATCTTTAAGACAAGATCGATCTCACGAAGTTGATCGGTGGTGATGTGAGATGTTGGAATGTTTTTGCGTCACGGATCTCTTTCGGTTGTTTGCGCCTCCGGTGGTTGGTCATGAAGCTGCGGCACGGTTCCACTTATCATCGGCGACTCCTGCATCCTTCATTGTAGCATCTGCCGGGGAGCTTCTTGCCGATCTCGGTTCGCCTTGATCGATTAACCCCGGCTTCTGTGGATCGAGCTTTGATAGATTCGATAGTTATCGGCTTTAGGTGGTGATCCTACTTTAGCAGATTTCCTCATATCGAAATCAAAAACGCAAACTCATCGCCGACCGCCCATCTGTTCAATAATCATTATAAAATCGAGAAGCTTTTTAATCCGAGATCTCTCGGTGAGGATCTCCATAACTTCTTCTCTAATAGCGGGATGGGCGACCCGATTACGGATATATCTCATCAATTTCTCGTTCGATTTGCATTACGACCATTTTTCCTGTGATGGTCTTTGATGATCTAGACTCGGGGAATTATGCGTCGGTCCGGTTGATGAGATGTGGAGGGTTCTGGTGGTGCTTGAGTAGGTGGAAGTTATGCGATTGGCTCGACTGCGAGAGGTTCTGCTTTGTGGAGGCGCTGGTTCTAGCGCGGGTTCCACAGCAGGTAAGCTTTTACGGTTCATGAAACCTTTCGATGTAGTTTCGGTGTTAATCGGGCGGTGGGGAGAGAAGGAGAAACATGCTTTCGTGACCCGATGTAGTCACGAGTGGTGAATCGGCTCCTTCTTTCGAGTTGGAGGAGAAGGAGATCGTTAATCTCTTCTTCTTCCGGTTTCGAGAATGTTACGGTGTAGACGAGGCTTTCTTCTCTTTCCTTCTTTGCCTTTTGGGGGGTGGGGCATATCATCATCATCTGGTGGCCCAAAAATTTTTGAAGTGGTGGAGAGGAAAGCCTTGTAGGACTTGAGTCCATTACGGTCCCATTTGGCATTTGACATTTTGTCCTTTAGGATAAGCTGCAACCTTGTTGAGATTCTTTGATCCTCTTCTTCGAGATAGACTGCCTCCATTCATCAATTCCAAATTTCTCATGTTCTTGGAGTAGAATGGCCTTTAGGAACCCATGCCAATTGATGTTCTTGGCTTCATCAATTATTGCTGACCATCTTTATGCTGGTTTGACGGATGTAAGAGCATCTGAAATTTGAACGCAATACCCATGATTGTTTTTGACAATATGTCAAACAACGGTTGGTATTTCCTCTTGAGCATTAGTGCGACAAATCCTGGATGACGATGTTTGTCGGCCCTCTCGAAGAGTTTGTTTACGATCGGCTCATCTTCATTCTCCCTGTAGTCTTGCAGCGAGATTAGATCCTTTTGGCAAAAGTGAGCAGACGAGTTATGTCCGGATTCGTCAGTCGATATCTTCTCCGTTGACTGACGAAAGTAGTTCTTCTCCCGGAGCATCCGTATCCACTCTTAAATTCCTTATGAATTCAAGTGCTTCATCTTTGCATCCTTTGGATTGCGTTGAGAGTATAATATTTCTCAAGACCTCCTTTCTTGAGAATTTGCTCCACTTCCATTGATTAGGATCGAAAAATGTCAAAACCGCACGAACTTGTCGTCGACAATCTTTAATGCGATTCGCATAATTGCACATTATTTTACCCATACCGTGAGTGGCCATCTACAAATAAGATAGACTCGATTAAGATTGTGCATAAACATAGAGATATGATATATTGATTATCAGACCTATACACAGGCCTAGTAATCGATAAACACATGCGGAAACCAAGAAACAATAAAGCATAACACAGGATACCATCGATTGACAAAATCTTTAAGATCAATGGATTTTAAGGAAAAAAGATTCATCAAATAATCAGAAATTACCAGATTCTGTTTTTCGGGAAGATAATTTTGAAACTTAAGAAAAACACTTTGAATCGCAGAGAAGTAATCTGGAGAGTTTTCAGAAAAAGAACGCAAGTTTGTGAATTGGAAAACTTTGGTAGGGTTTTTGATGAACCTTATAAAGATGAGGAGGGAAAAAGACAAGATTTGGAAGATCAGCCGTTTGAAAAGATTAAATGATCCAGATTAAGCGGTTTTGATCGAATGGTTGGGAAAAGCACGTACGAAAACCTTTTGGATTTAAAAGCTCATTTTGTAGCAATTAATACATGTACCCCACGTCCGCATTAAATGATTTGCAGGGAATACGTCACACAGGTAATGTGTACAGTAGGGCAAATAAAAATAGATAAGATCCGATAAATAAGCAAATAACAAGGGAAAAGAAAAGCGTATCTGGTTGACTGATATAGTAATCAGTCAATACCACTTGAAGTTGATTCCACTTGTTGATCTTAGTTTTCTGCCTAAACCTTATAATTTCCCAACTGTTCTTTTCAACTGATCTGTTTCATTTTGCGTCTGATTTCCCTTCTGATCCTCCTCGATCAGTTGAAGTTCCCCCTTCAAGTTGATATTTACATTTTCTCATAGGTGATATATCGATTTGTTGAGGTTTCAAGTTCAAGTGATCTTCTTATATCGATCGGTTTAGTATGTAATCGATTTTGGTTGACCTAATCTGATTCTTCTCGGATCAAGCCAATTCTTGGGATAAGTGTTCTGCCAAAACTTAGTCTAGAATAGTAGTCTCTATTCCTAAGTTGGTGCGATTTGACATCGTAATTATAAATGCGTATATCTCGATATGTCAATCCGTAGTAAATTTATCAATTATCGATTCGCGTGATTTCTACATATTTGTCCTTGTGATGCAAATTTCTCTAAAAGACTTTTTGAAATCAAATTTGCATTTGCACCCTTGCTTGGCCTCTATAAATTGGACCAATGTTTTTACACAACATAACCCATTCACCATACTTATCTTCTTTGTAAAAACATGCATTACGGTGAACCCTTATTTAAAATTGAAACTTCCGCAAAACACCTTTACCCCCTTTTTCAATGATTTGACTTCTCAAATCAACCCTGTGTGTCCCTTATCCTTTGTTTTTTGTCGTCATCAAAGATTTCACATACAATTGTTGCCAAGCTTCTCTACCACCACGGCGTGGTCGGGTTCTGCATGCATATGAGATAAGACACTTCTCCTAACCGTATGCACCTTGTGTGTCTATCGAGATACGGAACTAGCATCAACAGACTCGATCGATATAAAACATGAGTTTGATATCTGGTGCGGATCGGGACAACGGTGATCTCGTATATCAACTCTATTTTTCATCGACACATGTGCCCATAAGGTCTTTGAACCAATTTCTTGGCACATGTGCTCCATCTTGTTAGAGAGTCCATTGACTTGGTCTAAGGGCTCTGGCTTAGAAATCCTATCACGCCGCTCTCGCTCCTTTGGTTTTAGCTTGATTTAGCGGCTTTAGGATTATTTCAAAGCCTCTCTCACCACCCTTGTTAAGTGGGGAAAATGAGAGCATCGATTTAAAATCTCTCTCTCTCCGCACTTCTTGGGTTAGGATGAGGGTTTAGGGTTATAGGTTTAGGGTTTTTCGGTTATGACTTATGTCTTGACCTCGGGTCCTTTGTACTTTTAACTTGTAATGTATGTCGACCTTGGTCTTTATCAATGAAAAGTTCTATTATTCCATTGTTGTGTAAATTCTCTGCTTTCTTATGCGATTGTAGGCTTTAATCTGTGAATCTTGCTTGTTGAATATCAGCTTAATCGACTTACAAAGATGTAAAATAACCAAACTGATTTAATCAGATAATCCTTTTAAATTGAGCGTTTCCTTTAATCTGATAAACCTTAAATCTGATCAGTTCCTTTAATCTGATAACTTGTAAATCTAATCGATTTCTCATATCAGTTCCTTGATTGATCTTCTGATCAGTTGAGATACCAAACTCAACTGATTCCTTTCAACTTTGGTTAGTCTCTTAACCAACCGGTTTCGAGAGAACAATCCATCAAGCATTTTAGGTGCTTTTTCTCCAAGATCCAGAAGCCCTAGCTCATTGCACAATTCTCTGAATCTGATCTCAGCTAGTGGCTTGGTTAGAATATCAACTTTTTTGTAAATCGGTGTGAATCTTTTCCATTATGATATTCTTCTTTTCAACATGATCTCTTATAAAATGGTGTCGACATCCACATGCTTGCATCTTGTATGTAGAAACGAGGATTACGAGTGATTGCAATAGACTATTACATCACGAGAATATAGGTACATTCTTAGCTACAATGTTATAATCCCTCATTTCCGACTAAGCGGAGGCGGTTGGGAGCAAGCGACTTCCTATGACCATATATTACCTTGATAGTAGATGTCCATGGCCCGATGTACGCTTCTTTGAAAACCACGAGATCGGTTTACTTCCTAAAAGCCCGACATGTTCACGAGGTTGATTTCTGTCGATCTTGCATTCTCCATAATCAGAATCAGAATACCCACTAAGCTCTAGATTATCATCTGATGGGTAAAATAAATCAAGGTTTACTGTCCCCTTCAGATACTTAAGAATCCGCTTTTTAGTCGCTTCTAGGTGGCTTTGCATTGGATTTGCACGAAATCGCACATACACTCTTGCAAAGGTGATATCATTCTGCTTTGGCGGTCGGGTATAGTAGAGATCAATGAGAGCCCTATATTCTTTTTCGATGTGTTTTTCGACCATCCTCATATGGATCCATCTTGAATCCAGTCATCATAGGAATTTTGGCTTCTTTGCAATTTTGAACTCCAAACTTAGCCAATAAATTCCTAGTGTACTTTGCTTGGCGAGATGAATATCCATCGCACTTTGCTTCACGGAGACCCGTAAAAGTAATTCATCCGTCCCATCATGGACATCTCGAACTTCCCTTGCATCGGTTTCTTTGAATCTTTCACATAGACTCTTGTTGGGAGATCCGAAGATGATGTCGCCCACGTGAATCTGAACCATCGAGAATATCTTCTCCATCTTCTATTACGAATAAGGTTACGTCCCTTTGTTCCTTTAGTGAACCCCTTTGTCGATCAAGAAGCGAGAGAGTGTATCATACCAAGCTCGAGGAGCTTGTTTTGAACCATAAAGAGCTTTTCTTAAAGCTGTACACTTGGTTGCTCTTTTGAAGCACGGAGGTTGTTCGACATAAACTTCCTCTGCTAGTACCCGGTTTAAAAATGCACTCTTTCGTCCATCGATACAAAGTGAACCCCTCGTGGGAAGCATATGCGAAAGCTTGACCCGAATGGCATCTAGGCGGCGGCCCGGTGCAAAGGTCTCGTCATAATCAATTCTTCCGATTGTGAATATCCCTTAGCAACAAGTCTTGCCTTATTTACGGTGATGACATTTTTCTCATCTCTCTTGTTCTTGAAAAACCCACCGTGCCAATTCGTCTTGATGATTTGGTCTATCTACCGGTTCCCAAAAATTGATTTCTCTCGGCTGTTCGGCTCCTCCTGCATGGATAGAATCCGACTTTGCGTCTTGTAGAGCTTCCTCTATTGTTGTTGGTTCCTTCATAGACAAATAACAGACCAATACATGACACTTTCACCAATCGATGTCTAGTTTTAACTTTATCGGATGGGTCTCATGATCGGATCGGTTGGATGGTGGTTATCCAGTCCTTCATTACGATTTGCGTCGGTTTGGAGAACATCATCCATTTCGATAAAGGTTCATTACTAGCTATTTGGGGAGTGGTGCGAAATTATGATCCACTTGATAAGAACATGTCTCGGTGATGTTGGACTCATCATGTCGCGATGTACATTCGTGGGAACCCGGTGTTCCCCACGAACCGGATGGTTCGATTATCTTTATCTCGGTTTGTACCCGGCTTCTTCATCGGCGGTTTTTTCGTACCTTAGGATCTGAATGATCGGTGAATCGGATAGATGGAATGTATCTTTATTACGGTTTTCGATTCTTTTTCCTTGATCGTTAGGTGATCCATTTTACGAGCATCAGTCTTTGGTTGATCAGTACGTCTTGTTACGAGGCTGATTTCTCTTGTTCGGAAGATGCTTCATCAAAGACTACAAGAGGTGTTTCTTCCACAAGTAGGGTTAAATGCATTTGTAAACCACGAAAGCCTTGCTAGATGAGGAATATCCTAAGAATATACCCTCATCGACTTGGCCTCAAAATTCTTCAACCGACTCTTCCCATTGTTGTGTATGAAACACTTACACCCAAAAAAAACATGGAAGTAAGAGACACGAGGTTTTACGCCCTTCCACAGTTCATAGGGTGTTTTGTAGTGAGCCTTAGTCGGAAGACATACATTACGAGTATGGCATGCGGTGTTGATTATACGCCTTGAAAGCGGCTTGGTATTGCATGTTCAACTAACATCGTGCGGCGAACTTCTTTGAGAGTTCTGTTCCTCCGATTCGCTACTCCATTACATTTGTGGCGTCCTTGCGGTGATGTTTCATGTTGTATACCAAACTTAGAGCAAAAATCAGTAATAAAAAGAGTTGAAATTGCGTACCTTTATCGATCGATTTTTACTACTTGACACCCTTCTCATTTTGTAATCTTTTTAGCATTTTCGGGTATCTTCGTTTGTTATCTCATTCTTCTTATGTAAGAATATAACCGAGTAAACTTGGAATAGTCATCCACGATTACGAGTATATTTTCGTCCGTTGAGACTTCTTGGTGTAAGCGGTCCAAATAGATCCATATGAAGCATTTGCGATTACTCTCTTTGGATGCGGTCAGAATTCCCTTGAATGAAGCTTTGACTGTTTTCCTTCCCGACATGCAAACACATATGCGATCCTTTGAAAATACTTCATTCGGAAGTCCTTCCACTAGTGACATCCTTGCTTTATCTTATTAAGAGTTTTAAAGTTCGGATGGCTCATTCTTTTGTGCGAGCCAAGCTGCTTTACTTTTGGAACTCTTGACAATCGGGCATGCATTTCTTGGGCAAGCTGTTCCCAAGCAATTTGTGTAGATCGTCCCTTTCCTTGAACGGTTAGCAAAATCTGTTGAGTGGCTCGATTCTTGATAGTGCATTGGTCGATCGAGAACTCAACTTTGAATCCGTTGTCGCGAAATTGTGAAACCGATAAAAGGTTATGCTGCTTGGACCTTCGACATACGAGACTCGATTACTTGTACATCATCATTCTCTAAGGTTAGAATCCTTTGGTATAACCAAAGTTATCATCACCAAAAAAGTACACGCGGGCCTTTTTGTTCTATGTAAGAGCGAGGAGATGTTTGCTTCGGTCATGTGCCTTGAGCATCCACTATCGATGTACCGGATAGTTGCTTGCACACCTCCTTTGTTGGCGGACCCACGCGATCCTCTGACCAAATCGGGCTTTAGGTACCCCTTTTGGATTGGGTCACGAGGGGTTAGGTTTAGTTTTGGGGATCCATACAAAGCGAGCACTTCTATTGAGATCGGTTAGATCGAAGGCTGATTTGTCTCACATACCTATCAACATAATCATACGTCTCTTTATATGCTTTCTGATTAGTATGATTATTAGTGTGAAAGTTGGGTGACTTAGAAGACTTGGGATTTATCTTTTCTGTTTGTCTTCTTTTCATCCAGTGTGGTTCTGGTGCAGCAGCCCTAGATTTCTAATTATAGGGGTAGGTACGACTGCTACCATCAAAAGATTCATATCTTTTCGGCATAGGTGGTTTTTTGCGGTTTACGAAGCATGCTTATTAGGCAGCTGACCTTGATTGGGTCTCAGATTAGACTTCCCTTTTACAGGTTGTCTTTTCTGATTCCTGATTTGTTGATCAGGTTGAGGTCTCTTCAGAAGAACTGGGTTCTTCTGTTGATTCCTCGGCTGATGCTTTACCGATTAGGGTCCATTTATGTTCCCCATACGGTTGGCACTGCCTTACACCTTTCAACCTGGTCTTTTTTCCTTATTAGATACATGTTTGGCTTTTGGTGTATCTTTGTAAAACTTCGTCGATTACACCTTTTTGAGATGAATCGGTAGGGGCTTTTGAGGATGTGGAAGGGTTCTCATACCCAAGTCTCTTCTTGTTAATCGTTGTTGAAAATAGGTGTTCATGTCTTGAGCGGTTTTAGATGATTTTGTGAAAACCTCTATTTTCTTTGTGATTATCCTCGGATGATTTTAGACTTTCATGCTTTCGGAATAGCTCATCGAATTTTGCTTGCGAGGATTTTGAAGTCATCGACTTCTTTGTTTGTTAATTGCCGGTGATCTTTGATCTGCTTCTCTCGATCGAAGCTTTAACTTTTCGAATTTTAAATTCCTCGGTTGCCTTACGGCGGTTTCAAAGCAATTTAAGTTCGAGAGGCTTTCTTGAGATCATTCTCTTTAGCAAGTCGATTATTTACGGTCCTCGGCTTGTCATTTTAGCTTCCACTATAGCATAAGTGTCTCTTGCATTGGAGAGATCCTCAAGCAATTGCTTTCGAGTAGATTTGCATGTCAATCTCCCAAAGGTGTGCTAATGATAGCGGTGTAAAGCGAACAAAGCGAGTTTGGAGGTTACCTCAGATTGGTCCTCCTTGGCCATCGAGCGAGATCTCATCATCATCTAAAGAGAATATCGGATCTTCATTTCCATAGAAGTCAATGCCTTTCTTGTCGGATGTAAATCTTCTCTGAGGAGTATCCGAGAATCCTCGAGAGGGAATCTGAATCGTCGATTCTCGGCGTGTCGACAACCATGGCTTTTCTACCCCTGTGCCGTTGCTCTCTTTATTCCTCTTTTCTTCCCTTTCTCTTGGCGTCAGTGCAGGCGTCTGCTTATTTGTAGTGACCTTGCTTCTCTCCGGTTGAAAACGCGCTCCTTGATCCACGGAACCTTTTCTTCGGTGAATCACTAAAATGTATGATCTATCGGTGACTTTCCTTTTCGATAGTAGTTTGAGCTTCTTACATGCGATTGGTTATCTCTTCTCTCATCATTTAGATTATCTCTTTTCCTTTCATCTCTGTGATCTCTCCGATCATCGGATCTCAGTTCTTCACGGAGATCATTTATGCGATCTCCTATCTCTTCCTTGGCTATGTTGATAATCTTTATAGAATCTTGATACTTACCCGGTTTAGTATTTGATTTTTCTAGTTTCTGGTAGCGGAAGCGATCATTGATTACACGACTTATGATGTTTCAATGGGTTCATTGGTCTTCAATCTCTTCTTTGGTTGCCTTAAAAGCAGCCCGATTTGGAAGTTGAGGCTTCGGCGGGCACCTTATCTTCATCTGCTTGTCCTCTCTCAATTAAATCGAACTTCGTGAGCTTTAAGGCTCAAGAACAAGCTACTTGGCTTCATTTTTGAAATGTCTTGGCAATCCTTGATTCTCGTGACCTTCATGTCCCATTTCTTGGTGAGAGACCTTAAAATTTTGTAGTTGATATCTTTATCGGACATCTCTACCAAGTTCTCGAAGCTTGTTTATTGACATTGTAATCCTTCCATCGAGTTCGTTGATGGTTTCGTTAAAGCGACATCTTCAATTTTTTGAACTTCACCGGTTAAACTGCGACGGTTTGTCTTTTATCTGGTCATTTCCCTCGCATATTTCAGCTAGAGTATCCCACATTGCTTTTCGCGGATTTTTGAGATACTTAACCTTTTCTTGGTGACCTTATCCATTGTATTCATGATAATATGCCTTGCGATAGTATCTAGAGTATGCGATTTTCTTTTTCTCTGCATCCATCAAAATTTGGGCTTTTTTAAGTACAAGACTTCGGGGCAAAATGCGGATCTCCTCCAGCTGCGGGGTTGTCGTAATATATGATGATGGGTCCTCTTTCGATGACTTCCATCATTACGCCACTAATCGAACCTAGATGGTTGGACATATATATGGCCCAATCTGCATACTCATCGATTGAGAAACTTTGAGATCATGATACATACGAGGTGTTATCCATGTTGAGTGTTTTGGAAAATGAATGAGTTTTAAGAAGGTTTTTCAAGATCGATTCGATCGACCACAAAGATTCTTCCTCAAGAATCGATGATACACAAAGTCGATTGGTCGATAGAACCAAGCTGCTCTCGATACCACTTGTAGGTCGAGCGGGTTTGTGAGGGCGAAGTCTAGAGGGAGGGTGAATAGACTTACGAAAACTTTTTGTGCGAGATCTGGTGTGATGGCGGATGCTTTGATCGAGTCGCGAGTGAATCGGTTTGGGGTGATAACCAACTTACTAATCGCGGGGAAAAGCGGTCGATTCGGTAACTATCGGTTTAAGCGATGTGTGCGGAAGCTTAAGTTTTACCCGTGAAAAACCGGTTTTTTATAAATCGATTCCAAAGTTAGTCTTTTAACGGTTGAATGAAGTGTCAAGCTTGATCGGATCGAAGCTTGGTGCTAGGTGATCTCAACTTAGAATATGTTTGCGCTTTAAAAGTTTGTGCAATGCAATTGTGTAGGCAGTTAATCAAAGCGGGTAAAGGCACACAAGATTTATAGTGGTTCGGACAAACCCGGTCCCTACGTCCACTCTTCCCTATCACAAGGGGCACCAACTTAACCAATTTGGACTTAGTTTTATGTGTTAGTCCAACCACGGTACAAAGCGGATATTTAAGGAGTTCTCACTCAACCGATCCGAGAAATCGAGAACTAGAAACCTGATCGAAATCTTGTTAAACAACTTAACCTAACTTTGGGTTTGGATAAGATTGTTTTGGTTCCAACTATGAAATCTTTTCTAGTGTTTAAGGTAGCCTATCATCGCTAGATGAAAAGATTTCTATGCTAAGAACTTATGGGATGAACAGTTAATAAAATAATCTTCTTGATCGTGTTCTTCGATGCGGAAATCGATAATTGCTTGAGCTTCTTGATTGTTCGGTGTTTTAGTGTATTCACTCTGAAGTGTGATCCCATATTTATAGACCTTGAAATCAAAAGAGCCGTTGGGAAGCAATTTGAATTTCGGGCTATATTTAGTAGGTTTTGAGGATTGATGTGGCGTCTTGAGAGCGGCATGGCCAAAAGCGTGAACTTGTATTTTATAGCCGTTAGAAGAGCGACATCAAATCCCATAATTATCGGCTCCGATCATCGTGTCTTGTTCTTATTGGTTAACAGGCGCACTTTTCGGTGTTGTTCTTCCAACTAAGGTTGACATTCTTCTTGTTCGGATCATCGGCGTATGATTAGGTGAAATATCGGTTTTTCACGGTGGTGACGATCGATCGGTCGAGGCGATCATTCTACGATGGAGTCTTAAAGTCGGTGCGGTTGACTTAGCTTCAACTAGCGGACTCGGTGATGTAGGTCTTACGGTGCGATCTTACGGAAGTCATCGATCTTCAAGTATTACGAGTTTGAGCTTTATGACTTGGTGAGATATCGACTAGATAAGATCGATCGATCTTCTGTTCTTCTCTAGCATTACGGCTTTTGTCGGATATCAAATTTGTTCTTTGGGTCTTGGATCGACTTATACATATTGAGGTTCCCCTCAATATGTGACCTATCTATTACATCGGTTGTTCTATCTGATAATTATCAACCGGTATTCTATAAGCGGTAATATAAACATCGATTAATAACAGTCATTTGGTCCTATTACATGTGTTTTTGGAACTTTTATCAAAACTATAAATTTCCCAACATACGTATTCTTCTTCAAGGAATTTGGCCTGCCTAGAAACAATTACAGTTTGTTTCTCAGGGAGATATAAATAATATCCTCTAGTTTCCTTAGGATATCCCACAAAGTAACCTTTTTCACCTTTTGATTCCAACTTATCAGTGAGCATTTTCTTCACAAACGCGGGGCAGCCCCACGCTCTCATGTGAGAGAAATTTGGGTTCTTGCCATGCCATATCTCGTATGGCGTATGCTCAACTGATTTGGATGGAATCATATTCAGAATGTAGATTGAGGTTTGAAGTGCGTATCCCCATAAGAACGTTGGAAGGGAGGAAAAACTCATCATGGACCTTACCATGTCCAACAAGGTTCGGTTTCTCCTCTCGGACACTCCGTTCATTTGTGGTGTTCCGGGAGGAGTCCATTGAGATTGGATTCCATGTAACTTCAAGTAATCCATGAACTCGTGGCTAAGGTATTCGCCTCCTCGATCCGATCGAAGAGTTTTTATACTCTTACCAAGCTGCTTCTCTACTTCAGCTTTGAACTCCTTGAATTTCTCAAAAGATTCAGATTTGTGTTTCATAAGATACACGTATCCATATCTTGAGAAATCGTCAGTAAAAGTGATGAAGTAGGCGAAGTGACCCCTAGCTAGAGTGAGCAATGGTCCACAGACATCACTGTGGATCAACTCTAGAACTTCTTTGGCACGAACCCCTTTCCCAGAAAATAGTTTGTTGGTCATTTTGCCCTTGAGACAGGATTCGCAGTTTCCATAGGACTCAAAGTCGAATGGGGTTAAGTAGTCTAACTTCCTTAACCTTGCGATCCTATTTTCATTTGCATGACCAAGCCTACAATGCCACAAGTAAGTCGAGTTTTCATGATTACTAAGTTTGAGTCGTTTGTTTTGTATATTAAGAATATTATGTCCACAATGCAACAAATATAAACCATTCGATAAAGGGGCATTTCCATAAACATCACCATTAAGCGAAAAATAACAATTATTGTTTGCAAAATGGAAGGAAAACCCTTCAATGTCTAACATAGGAATAGAAATAATGTTGCGAGTAATAGAAGGAACGAAATAACAATTATTCAGTTTAAGTCTAAAACCAGAGGGTAAGTTTAAAACATAAATGCCAACACGTTCAGCAACAACTCTTGCTCCATTCCCAACGTGTAGGGCAACTTCACCCGACCTAACTGCCCTGCTATGCTTGAGACCCTGCACATTAGTACAAATGTGTGAGCCACAACCGGTATCCAATACCCAGCAGTTAGTATCATTTGTGGACATGTTTATCTCAATAACAAACATATTTGTTCCAGTGGCTGAGACACCTTGTGTCTTCTTTTCAGCTGCTAGAACCTTACAGTCCTTCTTCCAATGCCCCTTCTGCTTGCAGTGGAGGCATTCATCCTTGTCCACCCTCTCCTTCTTTTGAATTCCACCTTTGGGCTTAAGGAAGTTCGGCTTAGAGCCTTTCTTTGCCTTGCCCCTTCGCTTCTTCTTTCCTTTCGGAGCAGAAGAAGTAGAGGCACTCACCATGAGCACGGGTTTTTCCTTAGCAGTGGAAGACTCAAAGGTCTTTAGCATGTTATGTAGCTCGGGCATAGTCGATTTCGTCTTATTCATATTAAAGTTTACTACAAAACTCGAATATGAATCAGGAAGTGACTGAAGAATGGCATAAACAGCAACGTTGGTTTTGAGCTCAATATCCAACCGACCAAGCTTCTCGATTAGCCCTATCATCTTCAATACATGAGGAGAAACCTTCCCTCCGTCAGACAGTCGGCATCTAAACAGATCTCTCATCACTTCGTAAATCTCAGAACGAGATTCAGAATCAAAGAGATCCTTCAGATGCTTGATCATCTCGAAGGGAAGCATCTTCTCATCCTGCCTTTGCAATTCGGGAGTCATCCCGAGTAGCATAACACACTGAGCCTGGTAAGCATCATCTTGATGCTTCTTCTGAGCCTCGGTGTCAAACGCCTCGGCTTCTTCAGTACCTGCCTCTGGGGTAGCAGGGACTGGCGTGTCCAACACGTACTCAATCTTTTATTGCCTGAGCACCAAACGCTCATTTCGGTGCCAGTCGAGAAAATTTGGCCCAGCCAATTTGTTTGTTTCCAAAACGCTTCTCAATGACAGGTTATTCATTTCAACAATCCTAGAGAAATAAAATAAAACGGGAATTAAAACACATAATTCCTATGATCAATATTCAACAATCAAAATAAACATGGTCTTTTAATTTATTTTGTCTCCATTATTTTTGCATACTTAACGACCTCATCGAAAAAGTACGAATTTGTATCTAATACAAATCTTCATGGACTAGGATCCACATTACTACCACCATAATCCCAGCGAGGGCTGATCATTACAATAGCATAATTGGTAGGTCTCCAAACCAATTGCAACACTACAACTCCTAGTTTATCGAACCTAGTTCGACTGATGTCACTTACCCTTTGTTCCCCGCGAGGGCTAGCGAAACAAAGTTAAGTTGGTTTACAACCATCAAGCGGCGACATTACATGTCCCTATAAAAGTCCCGTTAGATGTTGATCCGAGCAAAAGATGAGGGTCTTTAAGTACTCATTGGAACGAAATCTCTGGTTTACTTTTAATTTTGATGGAAGACATCTTATCAAATTAATGAGAAAACCATATTTAGTGAGGAACATTTTAAAGGCGGGGTATTAATTGCTTAATCGAGATCCAACATGTTAATCTACATCACATTTGAGCAATTATTGGGCGCCGCCTAAACAAACATGATTTATACGGACTAACATTTATATGGGCGCCGCCTACCCAAACAATTATAATGCAGACTATAAATGCGTTAACGAATTTAAATAAACAAGTTAACCAAGTGAGAGTTAATAACCCCTTTTTAAAACGAATTTTAAAAATCCAATTTTAAATTCAATTTTTAGATTATTAAACCTTTAACAAGTAATCCAATTAATTATTAATAAAAGTCCAACTTTTATTACTAATCTTTAAAATATTAATCTTATTAAAATTTTAAAATTAGATTTTATTCATTATTTGTCAATAGCTCAAGTGCAATTTCTAAAATTTACACGGAGGGGCCTATTCGAAATCCAATTTGTAAAACAGCCCCTCCCTCATCACTTCCCAGAAACCGTCTCTCAATCGGGACAACCGAAACCAACATTCATCACCAGGGTTTCAGATTTAATCCAATTCAATCACAAAACCAGTCAACAATTGTTCTTAGATTCATCCAATGTGCTCAAGAAAGTCCAACAAACTGAACATACTAAAACCCAAATACGAAACAGAGTCACGCATGAGGGTCGGGCAACCAAGCGGCGCGTGCAGTCGAGTCGCCGCCGCCGCTAGGCGCGCGCGGGTGACTCGACACTGCAACCGGGTTAAGTCCCGCATAGGGTAGGGCCTACGACACCGTCTCAGGTCGAAATAGAGGTGGATCAAGTGGGTCGCGAAGCGCACGGCGGCGCATCGTTGTGTTCATCGAACGATACAGCACATGGCCCCGTGGTAAACATACGAACAATAGACACAGAGCCAAGGCGAAGCGACTCCGATTCATCGTGAATCGCATCGAATACGGGAACAAAATCAACGAATCAAAGATATGTCCCAATAATCAAAGAAAATCCGATGAAAATTGGATCGAAATCGTTCCGACGAGGGTCATGACATCGCGGGTCCAACCCACTGAATCGCTCCATCGTGGCAACCCACGAGCGACGCGAGCCGCGGCGTTACACCGCCGACTCGAGCGACGCCGCGGTGCCTGCTTTGGATGCGTGGACGAGATGGAGGCGAGAAGACGACAGGGCGACGGATGAGGGTACAGAAAACCCTAATCTGGAGAAAAGGGAAAAGATGAACCAGAGGACCAAATAAAGAAAAAGGGTTGTTGGTTCATCAAATAAACCCAATTTAACAAGCATCAGGCACACGCCCCCATTAATCAAACAAGATGGTGCAATCCAAAATTTATTAAGGCCGTACCGATTAATTTATAAAATTTTTATAAATCAAATAATCATGCAATTAATCAAGAGCCTGAAGCTCTGATACCACTGTTGGAATTTAGAGGCACGTAAACACGTCATACATGCGCAGCGAAGATTAAAATTCACCAACAACGAACAGTTAATTGCATAATTAAATTCGAGTAAACGTAAACAGAATTCTTACAGCAATTCGTACACGGATTCCTCCACTATGGTATCCAGCGTTTAATCCCCGAGATGAATTTGCTAGGAAAATTCTAACTTAGAGATTTTATGGAGAAAATATGAACTGACGTAATATGAATTCCCAAGAGCTCATATATATAGGAAAGGCCCAACTTAAATCTTAAGTTATCCTTTAGGAAAAATCCTTAATAAAATAAATCTCCTAGATTTATTTCCCACATATAAATCTCTACGGATTTAAATCCCATATATGAAAAATCTCTACGATTTATTTCCATATATATTAAATCCTATAGTAATATTCTAAATATTATTATTGGGAATTCTTATTTAATTAAATCCAATTTAATTAAACATTAATAATAATTAATCCCAAATTAATCTATTATTAATTACTTCTCCATAAATTAAATATTAAATCCAATTTAACATTTAATCAATCAACTATAATTAGTAAACAACCATTACTTGTTGTGTGACCCATATGCCCTCATATATCGAGTGATTAGTCAAACTAATGGTCTTAATTGAAACCTAGACAATAAATCAGACATTCTCAATATATGAGGTACGTTGCGAGGAAATGTGCAACTACCTGTAATTGAAACATGGGCTATTACGATTTCCTCCTTTCATTCTCGAATACTCGATTAAGCCAAGAACATGATGAAGTGTCTATTCAAATAACTTAATCAATTTATCTCTAATCACTAATTGATCACTTATGTCACACTTGGCCACAAAGTCCAAGTTGACGTGCATTGGCCAATGACTTTGATCCAATTATGATGAGAAGATGAGTATTCTCTCTAAATCCACTTTGAGGAATGAATCCTTTTCTTGGCTCAACTACCACGCACATGCACTTCGTGATGAACCCAATCCAAGCCATATCTACCCATGGTTAGGGTGCAAGCGTCGGTCATGGTCAAAGTTCATCATCCCACACATGTCGTGAGTATTGACCTCAAGTCAAAGGAGTATCGCATCGTTCCCACTAACCGAGACACCCGTAGACACATATAGTGGAACTACATCAAACGATTTCTCGGATGGGTATACCAATACCCTCTAAGGTATTTGTGCATCCATCATGAGATACCTAGTGTCTCGTAGTAAGTGAGATCTTACTACACTCTCAAAGAGTATAATGCAGATCGCACACCAATCTCCATTGTATCATCAATATCCCATTCTTGATGATCCTCGATTGGGGCCATTTGAGAATCATGCTTAGGTCATCTGAGTTCTCACACACTCAATGACAGCTGTGATTCAAGGGAACACAAATAAGAACAAATGCAAACAATCAAACACAATATTCTAATAGGTGCAACGCCATATATTTAATATTAAATAAACAATAATATTAAATCAATGCTGAATATTATCTGAGCATTATGTCCTTACAATGGATTGTCTCTAGGACACTAACACTAACATTAGTTTCATGTTTAATTCCATGTTGTGCACAAAATTCATCAAATGGATATTCATACTCGCCACCCCTATCACTTCTCAACATTTTAACCTTTCGATTAAGTTGATTTTCAACTTCATTTTTATAAATAACGAACTTATCAAAAGCTTCGTCTTTACTTTTTAAAAGATACACATTGTAACAACCCAAATCAATTTAGGATTTATTGTTTTACTTTTAAATTTTTAAAATAAAATACTTGTCTTAAATATGTGTGCGAGTTATAATTTTTTCAGGTGATAGACGAGCGTTTCGAACTAGAAACTTTACTAGCACATTTCATTTTTATCCGTAATTCAGATCCGTTTAATAATGTTAAAATTTAAAGAATTGAAAAGGATGAAGAAGAATTTTTTTTTAAACCAAGAAAAATAGTGTGATTTTAATCGTGCGGTTTAGTTAATTTTTGGAGCCGAAAATCGAAACGAAAAATACATAAAATACATTGACGGAACTCAAATTGCGTCTAGAATCAAGGCTACCATAATTGGCAGCCCACAATCTGCAGAAAATCCCCCAAAACGTCCAAAATCTGCCCAAAAATCAGCATCCATCAAGTGGGTCTCTTTTACACTTAATTGAAACACTATTTGGGTCATACCTTCTATTAGACACTTTACTAACTCCCATCAATCTTGACTCTCTTCTCTTGCCACCTTGATCGATCCCCTCCCCTCTTCTCCCTATACATACCACTTCTTTCCCCCTCCAAGTTTTGTCATGACACTTTGATTCACAAGAGAAAAACATTGAGAGAAAGTAGAGAGAGTTGAGAGATAGAAATAAGAAGGAGTTTTTCCCTCCCTTCTTGCTCTTGGCCGATCATCACCACCCCAAGGAGGAGTCCTTCCTCCACCATCTTTAAGCTAGGAAGGTGTTAGAAGTAGGAGTTTCCATCAAGAGTCCTCAATCCCCCTCCAAAAGAAAGAAACTACAAGGGTGAGCACCAATGAGACCTTGAATCTTGATGTTATGATCATAATTTGTTTGAGCATGAAAACCCTTATAAATGGCATTCTAAGAACCTCCCCTAAGCTTGTTTAATCTTTGAAAATCATGTATGAAGTTTTTATTGGTGATATCTTGTGTTTTTGAGCATATTTAACCATATATGTGAAAGTTCGAAAATGTGTATGAAACTTCAGAAATGCTACTGCCTTATTTTTGGAAAATCTTTTTTGATATTTTAATGATGTTTTAAAATGGTGAAAATATTCTTCAATGTACTATTCGAAGTTTAGAACAAACTATAAAAATTTGGTGATAATTCAATCTCTGTGGAAGGAGAATAAATTCGTAGATATTTGTATGTCTGAAACTACGTGAAACTGGGAGCAGTGACTCATTTAAATTATCTTCTATATCTTCAATGGTTATAAAATTCTAGAAATATTTGGGGATGTTTCTATTTATTTATTTAACAATATTTACAAAAATAATAGTATTTTGATTAGTGGATATTGAGTTATGCCTATTTGATTATGATGTGGTTAATATCCTATAAAGATTGAATCTGTGTTTTAAAAAATTTATTTGGCCCTTTTATTCTTGTTTTTAAATCTTGATAAATTTTTAAGATTTCCTCCACTGTGTTTAGAATGGTTAATTAAAGTTTGGTGATTTTATCTTAATATTTCAGTAAGTTATTAATTTCTATGTGAATCATGTACGGTGTGATGAACCATGTTACAAACCCGTTTTTCATCAAAATTATATAACGATCCGTAGGTCAAATGATTTAGGTTTATAAATTAAAGTTGTTTATTATTTAATTTTGAATAACATATTTTAAATTCATAATTTTTAGATATGTTTACAGGAAGTTATGATTTTTGAATTAAAGAGTGCACTGTTTTGAAGAATCAGTGATATATTATCTTTAGCTACCAATGTACCTTATCTCCGTAACTCAAATGAATGGGAAACCTTAATAAACTTTGTTCTATGTTAAAAATATATGACATACTATAATTTCATAATTTTCTATAAGTCTAAGTGTGATTTTATAATTATGCATGAATGTGTCTTTTTATCGAATGGATAGTGCTAGAAGTAATGAATGATTAAACTCTTAGAAACAAGTATGCTTTAGATTGATTGAACGATTTAGGTTACTGAGTGTTTTATTTGTATCCTTGAGTATAGAACAGACCCGAAGGACCCAAAACCTCGTTTGTGGACCCATAGTACACTAGGATAACTTGTCGACTAAAGAAATGAGTCTCGACACCCCCGTTGAACTCAAAATAAACTTCGTAAGTCTGTTTTAACAAATCAAGTACCCTCCTTTTATCGAAAAGCCCTAAGTATGATATGAAACTGATTAATGAACTAAAAGAATGAACGAAACTAAATGAACGAACTGTGCTAGGTAAAGTGCGGCTCGATTTGGAGGCTCAGAGGTCACCTTGAAGTTCTAAACTATCAAGAAGTTAAGATTTATCTCAAAAGTTTCCAGGTGGGTGACACTATCTGTATAGCTAGTTAATGTTATATGGATTGTTGTCAGTTTTCTGAAACAAACGTAATAAATATTAATGAAAGATACAAATGATCTCATGAATACATCTTTTCAAATATGCAAATGCACGAATATGAACATGTGTTTTATTTTTATGAATGTGAGTTATGCGCGTGATTGTGTTTTATGAACGTGGGGATATAAGGAAGCAAATGAGGGGATATAAGGAAGCAAATGAGGGGATATACGGAAGCAAACGAGGGGATATAAGGAAGCAAAAGAGGGGATATAAGGAAGCTAAATGTGGGTCGGACGTGGTATATGCTACCAGTGCCGCCCCACTTGTTTGAATGTGTTGGAGATCAGGCGCGATAGGAGGTAATCCGTCCCATCCCGTATATGTGAAATGAGTTGTTTTATGCTTTGAATCTATATGAAAGGTCTTACCCTAAAAATGGTGATCCTTCGGGACATTGACGAATGAAATGTTTAAATGAATTCAATATCTCAAAGTTTAATGATAGATGAATGGTTTAACTGTTATTTATGAATAAGAACGAAATCAAACGAAGACCAAAAGAGTAAAAGCTTTACTATTCAGATCTCCTGACAATATGTATAGCAGCGTACAGGTTGCCCACTGAGATTTTTATCTCACGCCCCCTTATTAAACATTTTCAGGATATGATGCGGAGGCCCGGGAGCTGCAGTAGACAATCAGCTTTCCACTCCCGCCTTATATAAATAAAAAAAGAGAATCGCTTTCTAATTAAGACAATATGTTAATTTGTATTTCCTGTTGAAACTCTATTACTATGATACCTCGAGAGTCGTGCCCAAAACTTGTCGAGAGGTTTTTGTCAGAAATGGGATAACGATATTTTTGTTCAGTAACAAACACAATTATCTTTCTATAAATGAACAATATGTAAGATCTTCCGCTGCAACTTATTATATTTAAGTTCGTTGTCTTTATTTTTAAAAGAAATTTTCTGGCTCGGTTTTATGGTTCACTAAGTGATGACTCGGGTTTAGGACGTCGAGACCTCGGAGGTCGACTTTCTGAATACTGGGGCGTTACACACATAACAATATTTTGTGCTATCATCTACAAACGTGATAAAATATTTATTTCCACCACGTGTTTTCACAGATTTTAAATCACACACATCGGTGTGAATTAAATCAAGAAGTTCATTATTTCTTTCAATAGTTTGAAAAGATGACCGAGTCATTTTTGCTTCTACATAAACCTCACACTTATGATTTGTGTCTATATTGAGTTTGGGTATAGTATTTAAATTCATCAATTTTCTTAATGAATTAAAATTAACATGTCCCAAACGACCTTGCCAAGTAATCGACGACTCAATCAAATAAACAGAAGTAAATGCATTCTTATTCATGTTTCTTTTGACGTTCATTACATTGAGCTTGAATAGGCCATCACACTCATAGCCTTTGCCCAGAAAAACACCATTCTTGGATAAAATAACTTTATCCAACCCTATCACAATACGAAATCCATGCTTATTCAATAAAGATCAGGACACCAAATTTTTACGAATGTCCAGAACATATAATACATTATTAAGGGGCAATTCTTTCTCACTAGTGAATTTCAGTACAACTTTGCCTTTGCCCTTTACTTCGGAAGTTGCTTAATTTCCCATGAAGAGCTTCTCTTTGGTCACAGTTTCATCAAGGGAGCTAAACAACTCTTTGGTTGAGCAGATGTGGCGGGTAGCACCAGTATCAATCCACCATTCACGTGGGTTTGAACCCACCATGTTCACATCGGACACAACAGCAACAAGGTCTTCGCCATGCACCATGTTGACTTGTTCCTTCTTCGGCTTTCTACAATCGGTCACACGATAACCAGGTTTGTCACAATTGTAACACTTCCCCGTGAATTTCTTTTTGAATTCTTATATTTTCGGTCCCAATTTAGAATTGTGACCAACACCATCTTTCTCTTTTCCTTTGCCTTTATACTTCGAGTTTTGGCCTTGTTCAACTACCTTGACCTTGTGTCTGAAGCTTCCGCCATTCCCTTTTTCAAATATCATGCTATCCTCTTCAATACGAAGATGAACAACAAGTTCTTCTACATTCATCTCCTTTTGCTTGTGCTTTAAGTAGTTCTTGAAATCTTTTCAATCGGGTGGTATTTTTTCAATGATCGCCGCCACTTGAAAAGTTTTGCTCAACACCATGCCCTCAGCATGAATATCATGGATTATAACATGTAAGTCTTGCACTTGATGAACAATAGGTTTAGTATCCACCATTTTATAATCAAGAAATTTACCCACGATAAACTTCTTTGCACCGACATCTTTGGTTCTATACTTCTTGTCAAGGGCCTCCCATAACTCTTTTGCAGAAGGAACCCCAATGTACACATTGTACAATTCCTCCGAGGGACTATTCATCAAATAGTTCTTGCACAAGAAGTCACAATGTTTCCATGCATCAAGTTCATTCACATCTTGGAAATCTTGTTTGTTTGGATCTTCGGGCAAACGAGGAGGATCCTTCTTCAAGAACCTCGCAAGGTTCAGTGTTGTTAGATAAAATAACATCTTTTGTTGCCACCTTTTGAAATGTTGGGGTTATACGTGAAAGTATGCTTTTACTTTGTATAACACTTATGTATTAAACATCTTTGGGGGTTATACATGAAAGTATACGTGAAATAACATCTTTTTGTTGCCACCCATGTATTAAACACTTATTTACTAAAATAAATTATTTATCACTGTTGCATTAAATATGAATGAATGTTATATATATTTACTTTGGAGGTTACCTCAGATTGGTCCTCCTTGGCCATCAGGCAGACTTCATCGTCATCTGAAGAGAATATCAGGTCTTCTTGCTCGTGGAAGTCAACAGCACTGCTCATCAGACAGAAGTCTTCTACAGAAGAGTAGCCAGAGTCCTCAGAAGGCAGATAGGAATCATCAATTCCAGATGTGACAGCTACCAGGGCTTTCCTATCTCTGAGGCGTTGCTCTCTTTTGTTCCGTTTCTCTTCTCTTTCTCTGGGAGTCAGGTCAGGGCAGTCGGTGCTATAGTGACCTGGTTTCTCGCAGTTGAAGCATGATCCTCGATCTACGGAACTTCCTCTGCCAGGTGAGTCACTTCGTCTGTAGGATCTGTCAGGTGACTTTCCTTTCTGATAGTAATCTGAGCTCCTTCTGTCAGATCTGTTATCTCTTCTCTCATCTGTCAGATCATCTCTTTTCTTTTCTTCTCTGTGATCTTTTCGATCATCAGATCTGGTTCTTTCTCGTGATCTGTCAGTTGGCCTCCTGTTTCTTTGATAGTCACTGTAGAATCTCCGATACTTACCAAGCTGAGTATTTGTTCTTTCAAGTTTCCTGGTAAGCAGAGCGATCTGTTCTGCTTGACTGACAGGTTCAGTGGCCTTCGATCTGCTGCTGGTTGCTTTAAATGCAACTGATTTAGACGTTGAGGCTTCAGCAGGCGTCTCATCTTCATCTGCTTGTCCTCTTTCGATTAAGTCGAACTCTTGAGCTTTAAGGCTTAGAAACAAGCTACTCGGCTTCATCTTTGAAATGTATTGGCAATCCTTGATTACCGTGACTTTCATGTCCCATTTCTTGGTGAGAGATCTTAAGATCTTGTAGTTGATATCTTTGTCTGACATCTCTCAACCAAGTTCTCGTAGCTTATTGACCGACATGATGATCCTCTCATCGAGCTCGTTGATTGTCTCGTTGGGAAACATCTTTAGCTTTTCGAACTTCACCAGTTCAGCTTGTAGGCGGCTGTCTTTGATCTGATCATTTCCTTCGCATATCTCAGCAAGAGTATCCCACATTGCTTTTGCAGTTTTGAGATACTTTATCTTCTCTTTGGTGACTTTATCCATTGTCTTCATGATTATATGTCTGGCGATTGTATCTAGAGTATATAGATTTCTTTCCTCTGCATCCATCAAGGCTGGGCTTTTTCGCACAAGACTTCCCGTGGCAAAATCTGGATCTCCTCCAACTGTTGGGTTGTCGTGGTATATGATGATGGGTCCTCGTTCGATGACTTCCATCATTCTGCCGCCTATCGATCCTAGATGGTTGCACATATATATAGCCCAATCTGCATACTCATCAATTGAAAACTTAGGCAAATCATGATACATACCAGAGGTATTATCCATGTTGAGTGATTTTTGAAAACGAATGAGTTTTAAAAATGGTTTTTCAAGATCTGTTCAAATGACCACAGAGATTCTTCCTCAAGAATTCGATGATACTCAAAGCCAGTGGTCTGTAGAACCACTGCTCTGATACCACTTGTAGGTCCCGAATGGGTTTTGTGAGGGTGGAAGTCTAGAGGGGAGGGGTGAATAGACTTCCAAAACTTTTCGTGCGGATCAAGTGTGAACTGCAGATTACCTGATCAGAGTGCTAGTGTATCAGTTTAGACTGATGTTCAATCTTACTGAGTTCCTGAGGGCATATCAGTTTGATATCTGTCAGTTTAACTGAATGGTGCGGAAGCTTGTTTTTACCCGTGTGAAAAACCAGTTTTGTCAATCTGATTCTGAAGTCAGTTTTCAACCAGTTGACTAAGTTGTCAATCTGATCAGATCAGTTGCTTGGTGCAGACTGAGCTTAACTTAGTATATGTATGCTGTTTAAAACTCAGTTGTGTGACTTGTGTAAAGCAATAAGAAAGCAAGTAAATGCACACAAGACTTTTTTATAGTGGTTCGAGACGAAACCCGTCCCACGTCCACTCTTCCCTTAACACGGGGAACCTTAACCTACTTTAACTGCGGGACTTATATCCTTTTTCGGGATGGCGAGATGTTTACCGAGTTCTCACTCTTACAAACTTAACTGCGGGACTTATATCCTTTTTCGGGATGGCGAGATGTTCTGAGAGTTCCCACTCATGCTTAACCTACGGGACTTAAATCCTTTTCAGGATGGCCGAGATGTTTATCGAGTTCCCACTCTACAAACGTAACTAGCGGGAATTATATCCTTAAAAAGGATAGCCAAGATGTTTAATGAGTTCGCACTCTACAGACTTAACCTAACTTGCGTTTGGGTAAAGAATGTTTGAGGGTTCCAACTGGAAATCTATCCTGATGCTTTAGGTAGCCAAAATGCTAGTGAATAGGATTTCTTGCTAAGAACTAATGGGATGAACACTCTAAGAATAATCTTCAAATGTAGTGTTCTTTGAACGGAGATTTTGCTGTAGCTTTAGCTACTTTTACGGTGTCTCCGTGTTTGTTCTTGCTTGTTTTCACTCGTTGGTGCTTGTTAATCACTGTTGGTCCTCTTTCTTCAAAATGAAGATCGATCCCATTTTATAGACCTCAAAATCAAAGAGCCGTTGGAGAGCAATTTGAATTTCGGGATATATTAGGTAGGTTGTAGGATATGATTGTGACGTGCTTCGATTATCGGCGTGTGGCCGTAGGCATCATTAGCGTCGTTTTTTATCTCTGGCGTCGTATCCCATAATGTCGGCTCTTTTTTGTACACGTGTCTTTCTTTCTTCTTTCTTGGCGGTACTTAAGGAATTTGTCCGTTAGGCGATTTATATTCCTTTTGTAGAAGATTCGCTTATGCGGTGTATCATTTTGATTGTCACGGTGTGGTGACTTGATCGAATGGCCGGTCGGTCTACCTTGATTGAGTCTTCGGATGCACATTGTCTTAGCTTCAATATCAGACTCTGCTTTGAATGTAGGTCTTCAAGTCTTTTGATCTTGGTGTCTCTCGAGCCTCGGTGTATTCATTAAATCTTGAGTCTTGAGGTTTGTTCTTTGAGTCTTGAGCTTATCTCGAGTCTTGAGTTCATCCGAGTCTTTAGTGTTTATCCGAGTCTTGACTTCATCGAGTCTTGAGTTCATCCGAGTCTTGATGTCTTCTTGTCTTCACCTGATCTTCTGACTTCTTGTCTTCTGATTTGCGCTTAGTCTTCTGATCATCTGACCTTATCTTGGTCATCTGATACTTCGACCTGACCTATACATATTGAGTTCCCCCTCAATATGTGACCTATCTTTTACTTGATTATCTATACATTTCAAATTTGGTCATCTTAAATCGATTATAAGTCATCGATCGACTAACGAGGTCCTCGAGTGCTTTTCGGGTTCATCGGTCCTCGAGTCCTTTCGGGTTCATCTTGTTCGTCTTCTTCAGCTAATTTCTTAGCGAGTTCAAGGCTCTTGGACTGATCATCAATTTCCATTCTTTTCTGAACGGATGAAGAGAAGTCTTCAATCTTGTCGACTCTGGCAGTAACCTCTGAAAGAGCACTTTTCTGCTCAGCGATCTCTTTACTGTGTTGCTCCACATCTTCATTCATTTCAGCAACGAGATCGGTAGATGGAGTGGCTGGCAAGTCAGATACAGTGGTTTTTGGTAGAGATGAAAATTTTACCAACTATGTCTGAGTCTGTTTTTCTTCCTTCTCTTTTTCTTGAGTCTGTTTTTCTGTATCCTCTTTTTATTCAGACTATTTTCCAGACTCTTTTCATTCCCCCTTTTTGGTTGCATCAAAGAGGTTGGACATCTTGCGGTTCAGAGCTGTTAATTGTCGTGAGATCTCCTCTCTGAGTTCCTCGACAACAAGAGGAGTGATCTGAATGGTGGCAGAAGGTGCAGGCGTCAAGAAGCGTCTGAGAGCAGTTTCGATCTCCTGTCTTGCTCGTTCTGTAGAAGCTAGAAAATGTTTCCAACCCATATCTAAGTGGTTGTTGGTCTTGTCCAAGGATGCCCAGACACTCTCCAAAAGTATCTGTGTCTGATTGAGCATCTCTATCTGAACTGTGAGTTTGTCAGACTGGAGCTTGAGCTTCTCAGCAAGAGGATATACTAGTTGCATTACTTCAGCAAGGATGGCATTGTGCATCCCAACTGTGTGACTTCGTTCCTTGTCAACTAGTTTTGCTTGCTCATCTTTAAACCGCTTCATCAGATCTGCTGTGAGCGCTGCGAATTTGTCTTCAAATGCAGTCTTGATCCCATCCTGAATCTTCTGAGAGTGACGATCTAGGGTATCAGAGCTCATCGTAGCAGTCTGTTCAGATGTTGAAGCCTTGCCAAATTGGGTCTCATCTGCAACACCCATTCTTGGTTCATCGGCAGCTCCCTCATGATCTGTAGGAGGTTAAACTGTTTCCTCCCTGTTATCAGTGTTGGGGATTATACTAAAAAGTATGCTTTTTACTTTGTATAATCGAAACTGAATTTCCAGACTTATTTACTGAAATAAATTGTTTATCACTGATGCTTTAAATATGATTGAATGTTATATATATTTACTGCATAACTTTTCAATAATTCGTACGTGTTACACTGTAGTTAATTTAGTGATACTCGATCACAGAAGATTAAATTAACAGTCCCTTGTAACTATAAGTACGCCATTCACGACTTAGATGGAAATGAACAACCATCGCGAAAGGTTGAGGTGTAAGGCTCAGATTGGTTTGTCTTGACCAAGAGATTACACTAGTGCATGACTGATGCGCTGAATAGGACCTACAGGAGGATAAATTCTTCAGAACTGAACAAGGAAGAATTAGACCTCAGTGGTTCGTTGTTTCTTAACCTTCGTCCCTTAAATAGGATCTCGTGGGATCGGTAACTATTGCTTTGACTTATCATGGGTAGCGAATCAGAGAGAGATTCAATACTTTTTATCTTGGGCAATATTATTGGTCACATGTGATTGCTAAGATTTAATACGAAGAAACGTGTGCAAGTACGCTTGTTTGATTTGCCCCCTTGGGCGGTTCATAAGTTTTATCATACCAAATCTTGCAATTGGAATTAGTTTCCGGTATGGATAATAACGTTGAATCGTTCCTCGACCAAGGACAAAAGATATTAATTAACGGAAAGCTATTTCAGTGGCTTGAATTAATTAATGGGCTAGATAATCTTAAACACGGGAAATAATGACCGGGAGCCATATTGACTGTAATATGGGTTAAGATGGATAGTGCAATATTAATTATATAGTGGGATTAATTAATATTTATGGGCTTGAATTATATTGTGGCTCAATATTAGATATTCAAGATCCATTAGAAGGTCCAATCTTAATTCTCCTAAAGGCCCCCTGAGTAGCCCAACATATAGTCCAATAAGCGAAAAAGGTGATTAAAATAAAATAAATATTGTTGCTTATATTTCCTCTTAATTTTTGAAAATTATGGATAAAAAGAGGAGAAAGATTTTCTTTGAATTTTGTTATGGAATGAAGATATGTATTCTTGGAATACAAGATTATCTCATTAAATTCAAGAAATCTCCCACTTGGTTATTCATAGTGAGATTTTGAAATTTTGGAAAAATAGAGGGCAAGAAAGATTTTCTTGATTTTCTTGAAAAGATATTATGGAAGATATGTATTTCTTGAAATACAAGAATATCTCATAAATTCAAGAAGATCCAAATCTTGGATTCTTGCACCTTAATATTTTCGAAAATTCCATAAACTTGAGGAGGTGGGATTTTTGTGGAATATTTTAATTATGGGAAAAAAAGAATATATGGGATATATTCAAGATTTCTTGGTGACCAAGAAAAGTCTTTTTCCCACATTGAAAAAAACACAAAATTTCGTTCACCCTCTCTCCTATAAATAGGGGATGATTAGTTCATTCCCAAGTACAATTCCATGTCTTTGGAAATATTAGCAAATCCACATCATTGGTGCAACAAAGTTTATTTTTTCCTTTTGTTAATTGTTCATGAAGTATCCTTCCACTTGGGATTGTCGAAAGCAAGGGCTAAAGGAATACTTGGGAAGTCCTTTTGGTTAGTCCGTCCGGCCAAAACCCTTCGCCATCCCAGGAGGAATGCGTTCACGTAAACCTTAGAGATTCCGCATCGTAGGTTTTGCGTGGCTTTTTTATATGCCGCGATATGTTGTTATAATTATTATTTGAATTAATATAGGATTAATTTATGCTAGTAATAATTAATGAATTAAATTTGTATTTAAATATTCACCCCGAATAGATGCATGCGAATCATTCCCCAACACCGGTATCAGAGCCTTTTTTAAGACTCTGAATTTTTTTAAATTGTAATTTAATTCACGGACATTAAATTTGAAATTGAATAGTAGAACTATTAGATCTTTTTGCGGTATCCAATTGTCATGGATTTTAATGTTTTATTTTGCATGTATATAAACTGTGGTTTTTCTAATTCGATTCGATTCGGATTTGTTTTTTTGCCTCGTGAGAAAATCCACGAGTAGACTCAGATTTGTTTGATTTGATCAATGTAATAGACTAGTCTAGATCTAGGTTTATTTATTTTTTGTAAATAAATTGTGCTTAGGATCGGAACGAAGAGATGAAGAATTAAAGGATGAAATCGAGAACAGTAAGCGGCGGCGGCTTGGCGCCTTATGGCACGTATGGGCGCAGGGCGCAGGCAGGCGGGCAGCCGATCTGCGAATCTGGATGCAGCGCCGCAGACGGGCGTGCGCGCTCTCAGCCGAGGCGGGCGCTGTTGGCGCTACAGACGGGCGCTTGTGGAGACGTGGGCGAGGCCGATGTCATGTCCTGGCGAAGGCGGAGGCGGGGGCTGATCTACATATGAATCTTGATGATCTTGTGTGAACGCCTGCCAGCGTCGCCGAGGATCTGCCGACCCTGCCGACTCGTGTAAAGCGAGAAACCTTGGCGGGCGTGGCTTTGCCAGCGGTGCCGAGGTCGCTAGGTACATCTAGGCAGCGGCCACCGGATCTTTGGCGTGCATCATTGCGAGCCGCTTGGCGTGGCGGTTCGAGGCGAAGTTTTTTTTCGAGAGACGAGCAGTGGGGGAGAAATTCGAGGCGTGTTTCTTCAAGATCAAGCCAAGAAAAAATCAAACCATGACAATTGGATAATTTGTGCCCAATATGTTTATTTTTTTACATTATCTTGATTTATTTGTCTGCTATCTTATGCTTTATTTAATTTGTTTAAATGTGTTTGCATGAGGGTTGCCAAATTGAAAAATCTCAACTCAAAATTACTAAGTATGTTTTAAATAATTAATTGACAATTTTATTAGGATAATAAAATTGAATTAATTTTGACCTCCATGATTTATTTATTTGTGAATTCTTTTGGAGAAATTTTACGGGACGGTCAAAAGATAGGTTTCACATGAATGAATTCGAAAGGATGATTGTGGGTTATTACTAGTGGCGGCGATGACCCTCCCCGAGGCTCGATCGAAGCAAAATAGTAATCTGTATTTAATCATGGTTATTACTTAGGTATAAAATTGATATGCATATACTTCCCGAAGTCCTGTCCAATTTTATATTGGTCAAAGGGGAGCCAACTATTAATCTGGATATTAAAGGTTTATAATCGTTCTTGTTTGTAACCTGCTTGAATGTGTTTAAATAATGACCCACCCCACGTGGCTTATTTAAACTGTTTTGAGATGTTGGCTGATCCATGTTCATATTTTTTTTGAGATTTTAAATATGATGGCATGTGATCAAACCTTGTGATATATTTGTGCTTATGCATATTATTATTTATTTCAGTTCATCATGTCGTTACCTTTTAATCCACTGTTATTATACTTAAAGTCAATACAATATGTATGGAAACTATATTGATTGGAAAATTATAATTGTCCTAACTGCACAAAAGCACAAGTGGATTTTGACACACAAAAATCAGATGAGCCAACTGACGAGTCAAAACATGCGGGACTCGTCAGATCACCTTGCGAGAGATGTCGTCGCTGAAATGGTGGAGGGAAAACCCGTAAGGGATTACGTCCTCAAAATAGATGGCCCATCTGAACAAACTTGAGATTCTGAGTGCAGATTATGATCTGGAGACTCAGATGAATTTGGTACTTCACTCTCTGCCCAAAAAGTTTTTTGAGCATTTTGGCCTCGCTAGCTAATTTGTTGCAAGCTTTTGGTCTCGGTAGAAATGATGAAGAGGCACCAAACTCAAGCTTTGACGGCAAGTGGTCCGTCTTCTTTTTCTAGGCCAAGGGTAGGCAAGATAAAGAAGAGAACCAAAGGCCATAAGCAATAAAACTCAACTATTGCCAAGGGCAATGGTAAGATGAGGAATGCTTGTTGTGTCAAGGAAAATCCAAAGAGGAAGTGCTTAAGCTGCGGTGAGAAAGGACAACGGAGGTTTTGCCTGTTCCAACCCCAAAAGGGACGGAGAGAAAGGTAATTCTCATGCACTAGTTGTTGAAACTTGTTTAGCGGCGTATACTTCTCATTCGTGGGTGGTTGATACGAGATCCACTAATCATGTTGGCTTCACGGGTTCTAAATGATCCCAAGCAACTTAGTGGGAGTGAGATCCTCATCACCGGGCAACGTTATTTAAAGTAGAAGACATTGCAATGCTACGTAAGTGGCAGATATTGCAATGCTACGATAGTAACGATTATTGCAATACTACGCAAGTAGCAGACATTGCAATGCTACATGAGTAGCAGTTAAAGCAGTGGGAGAAGTGCACCTATCTTTTGAAGATAAAGTTTTTTTTTTGAGATTATCTTTATGTTCCCAGTTTTAGAAAGAATTCACTTTCAGTTTCTAAAATTCGATTAAAGGACACTAAGTTTCTTCTAATAAGAATGACATCATTTTTGAAATGATGAGTGTATCTGTTACGGAACATTGATGGAAAATCTCTATACAATTAACTGTGCACACCACTCACGAAATGTATCCTATAACACATCAACTGTTTTCGAGAAAAGAAAACGTTCATCAGACGTGAACGAGACACTTCTTTGGCATCTAAGATTGGGTCATATAAATCCAAAGAGGGTCCAAAGGTTGGTAAAAGATGGTTCACTGGAGCGTCTCCAAGTTGAACAAATTCCAACCTGCGAATCATGTTTGGAGGGTAAAATGACTAAGATGGCATTTGGAGCGAGGGAATGAAATTTAAGAAGTGTTAGAGATCGTTCACATAGATGTACGTAGTTCAATGTCAACCAAAGCAAGAGGAGGTTATGAGTAATTTTATTGATAATTACTCAAGGTACATTTTCCTTATGAAACATGAATCTGAGGCCTTTGAGAAATTCTAAGAATTTAAGGCTCAAACAGAGAATCATAGGGAAAAACGTATCAAGTCTCTACGATCTGATCGTGGAGGCGAATACCTCGGCGATGAGTTTTGAACTACTTATCCGATGATGAAGGATTATATCACTCTCTGCATGCGGAACCCTCAACAAAATGGGGTTTGCAGAAAGCAACAGAAATTCTTTTGGAAATGGTTAGATCAATGATGAGTTATACGGATCTTCCCGAGTCGATTCGGGGTCATGCCTTGGAAAACAAAATGACTTACATTACGAACTTGGTGCTATCCGAATCGGTTCCCGAACCCCAAAGAATTATGGGGATAGGGGCAAGTCTAGTTTGAGACACATGAGAACTTTGGGGTGTCCGCCCACGTGTTGGACAAGGAAACCGAGTAAATTGGATCCTCGATCGTAATTAAGGTTTTGTTTTGTGGGATACCCGAGGGAACAAAAGGGTGAATGTTCTATAGTTAGAAGATCAAAAAGGTGGACATGCGCACCCACTTTAGATTTTGGAAGAAAAACTATAGAACCAAAGAAAACCCAATTGAGATTACCTTAAATGAGCTTAGAGGGCAAACCTCGGTCTGATCGTATTTTAGATGATATACCAAATGATACGTTTTCTGGCGAAGCCTCGTTATAGTGGGAGGGTTGTTAGGCGACCCGAGAGATTCATGGGAATAGGAGAGTCCTCGGACTTGATTCGGGAATCGGACCCATGGACATATGATGAGGCACTCCAAGATAAGGATCTGATTCTTGGCAAACAAACAATGAATGCCGAAGTGGGTTCTATGTTTCATAATAGAGTGTGGGAGCTAGTCGAACCACTTAATGGGGTCAAACACATTGTATGAAAGTGGGTATATAAGAGGAAAAAGAGGATTGGGCCGGGAAGGTTGAAACCTTTTAAAAGCAAGACTAATGGCGAAAAGGTTATACTCGAGAAAGAAAGGGATCGATTATGAGGAAATTTTTTTCGCCAGTAGCCATGCTTAAGTCCATCCGTATTCTCTTATCGATTCTTTGCGCATTTCGACTTTGAAATCTAGCAAATAGATGTCAAGACGACTTTCATAACGGAAGTCTTGATAAGAAGATCTATATGCAACAACCCCATGTTTTCATTGAAACGGGCCAAGAACACCTAGTTTGTAAAGCTCAAGAGGTCCATTTACGGACTCAAATAGGCATCGAGCTTGGAACCAAAGTTTTGATCATGTAATAAAGTCTTATGGGTTTTGATCAAAACGAGTTTGAAAGTTGTGTGTATAAAAGCGTGTCGGAAGCGCATTGGTATTCTTAGTCTTTGTCACGTAGATCACATTGTGATCATCGAAAACGATGTGAAGGTGTGATCGGGGCGTAAGGGCATGGTTTTCAAAAGCAGGTTTGATATGAAAGACTTAGGGAAAACCGGACACATCCTTGGGATCAAGATCACAAGAAAAGGATGGTCGGGTTATCGCAAGTTTCATACATAGACTATTTGGTTTTGAAACAATTGACATGCAAGATTCAAGAAAGGATTCGTACCTTTCGGACTTGGAATCCATCTATCAAGAAAATGTTCCCTAAGGCGAAAAGGAGATAGATGACATGAAAGGTATTCCTTTGTGCTTCGGTATCGGAAACCTTATGTATACAATCTTTGTGAGCGAGACCAGGATATCTGTTTTTTGCCATAGGCATGGTAGCAAGATATCAAAGTAACCCGAGGAAAAGCGAATTGGACGACGAGTTAAAAACATACGAAGAATCGAAAAGAACTCGGGATAGAATGTTGATTTATCGATCGATACTCCAATCCCCATCGGCTACATGGACTCGGATTTCCAATCGATTTAGATTCGAGAAATTATCCGCCTCGATTAGTGTGTTTCCATTTTGGGAAGTGTAGCCATCAAATGGGACGAGTGTGAAGCGTAAATGCATTCTTGACTCAACCATGGGACTCGGGTAAGTAGCTGCTTGTGAAGCGTTGAAAGAACCGATTAGGCTCTAGATCTTCTTAGTGGACTTGGATGGTGTTCGAATTTGTCTAGCAATATCGCTAGGGGCGGTTGCAAATTCAAGAGAAACCAAGAGTCCACAAGTCAAACAAACACATTAAAGGAAAGACATCTTATACGAGAAATCGTTAGAGAGGAGATATAGATATGGCAAAGATAGCGTCGAGGAATGACCTAGCGACTCCATTCACAAAGCGTCGCCTCTGAATACATTCGAGAGACATGTGAGTGGAATGGGTGTCAAGACCGTTGCCCAATCTGCTTTGAGTATAAGTGGGAGAAATTATTAGGTTCGTGTAGGTGACATTAGATGTCACGGACTACTCGAGGCGTGTTGTAGTATACTTAAAAGCGGACTTTGAGTATAAGTGGGAGATTGTTGGGGATTATCTTTGAAAAGTATGCTTTTTACTTTGTATAATAAAACTGAATTTCGGACTTATTTCTTGAAATAAATTGTTTATCGATGCTTTAAATATGATTGAATGTTATATATATTCTTTGCATAAGCTGTTCAATAATTAAATGCGTGTTACATCTTTGTAGTTAATTTAGTGATACCCGATCACGAAGATTAAATTAATGATCCCTTGTAACTATAAGTCGCCCATTCACGACTTAGATGGAAATGAACAACCATTGCGAAAGGTTGAGGTGTAAGGCTCAGATTGGTTTGTCTTGACCAAGAGATTACACTAGTGCATGGTGATCTGTTGAATAGGACCTCTGAGGAGGATAAATTCTTGAAGCCCGAACAAGGAAGAATTAAACCTCGGTGGTTCGTTGTTTCTTAACCTTCGTCCCTTAAATAGGATCACGTGGGATCGGTAACTATTGCTTTGACTTATCATGGGTAGCGAATCGAGAGAGAGATTCAATACTTTTTATCTTGGGCAATATTATTGGTCACATGTGATTGCTAAGATTTATCTGAAAACGTGTGCAAACGCTTGTTTGATTTGCCCCCTTGGGAGGTTCATAAGTTTTATCATACCAAATCTTGCAAGTGGAATTAGTTTTAGGTATGGATAATAATGTTGAACCGTTCTCGACCAAGGACAAAAGATATTAATTAACGGAAAGCTATTTGGTGGCTTGAATTAATTAATGGGCTAGATAATCTTAAACACGGAAATAATGACGGGAGCCATATTGGTGTAATATGGGTTAAGATGGATAGTGCAATATTAATTATGTAGTGGGATTAATTAATATTTATGGGCTTGAATTATATTGTGGCTCAATATTAGATATTCAAGATCCATTAGAAGGTCCAATCTTAATTCTCCTAAAGGCCCCCTGAGTAGCCCAACATATAGTCCAATAACTGAAAAGGTGATTAAAATAAAATAAATATTGTTGCTTATATTTCCTCTTAATTTTTCGAAAATTATGGATAAAAGAGGGAGAAAGATTTTCTTTGAATTTTGTTATGGAATGAAGATATGTATTCTTGGAATACAAGATTATCTCATTAAATTCAAGAAATCTCCCACTTGGTTATTCATAGTGAGATTTTCGAAATTTTGGAAAATAGAGGGCAAGAAAGATTTTCTTGATTTTCTTGAAAAGATATTATGGAAGATATGTATTTCTTGAAATACAAGAATATCTCATAAATTCAAGAAGATCCAAATCTTGGATTCTTGCACCTTAATATTTTCGAAAATTCCATAAACTTGAGGAGGTGGGATTTTTGTGGAATATTTTAATTATGGGAAAAAGAATATATGGGATATATTCAAGATTTCTTGGTGACCAAGAAAAGTCTTTTCCCACATTGAAAAAACACACAAATTTCGTTCACCCTCTCTCCTATAAATAGGGGATGATTAGTTCATTCCCAAGTACAATTCCATGTGCTGGAAATATTAGCAAATCCACATACGTGGTGCAACAAAGTTTATTTTTTCCTTTTGTTAATTGTTCGCGAGTATCCTTCCACCGGATTGTCGAGCAAGGGCTAAGGGAATACTTGGGAAGTCCTTTTGGTTAGTCCGTCCGACCGAAGCCACTGCCATCCCGAGAGGTACGTTCACGTAAACCCGTAGATTCCGCATGCGTAGGTTTTTGCGTGGCTTTTTATATGCATGATATGTTGTTATAATTATTATTTGAATTAATATAGGATTAATTCATGCTAGTAATAATTAATGAATTAAATTTGTATTTAAATATTCACCCCGAATAGATCTGTGCGAATCATTCCCCAACAATCAGCAATTCCGAACCTTTCGTGAATCAGCCATCTGATATCATCGTCAGATGCCAATTCGACAGCACTTTCAATCCCAGCATTGTGTAGACATTTCAACTCCAAGTCTACAAAGAAATCTGATCCCAGAGTTGTCATTAGAATTAGAAGTTCTTCAATGCTCTTCAGTCTGATATCCCTCCGGAACACTATCTCCTCTATATGTTGCTGGATGCCAGGATGTTGATCCAATTCAGGGTATAGATCCAGCAGATACTCTTTGATCTGTTGCTTCATTATCCTTATGATGGGGCTCTCTGGAGCAGGTGAAGCAAGTACTGTTCTGGTGTTGAATGGATTATGAGAGATGGACACACGTTCGTCGGATCTCTCAGGTTCTTGAGACTGGATCGGGAATTGGGATGTTTGTAGTTCAGGTTCATTTTCAGCGTGTTGAGGGTGTTCAGTTTCCTGAACGGGTTCATTGATTGGTGGTGTGGGAGATGTTGTTCTGAGAGGTGAGGGTGAGGGTGAGAAGGTTTTGTGGGGAGAGGATGGTTGTGATGATTTTTGAGAAGAGGGTGATGGTGATTTGGAAGTGGGCGTTGGCGATCTTTCTCTCTGGAAGATCTTGGTAAGAGGCAGAGAATCAGATGGTGATTCTACCTCAGGTTGCTCCACTTCTGTCCCTCTGACAGATTTCTCTCCTTCTGCTGCGATCATCGGCTCTTCCCTTACTTCTCTGATAGTTGGCTCAGAGCGGACTGTTATCTGCTCTTCTGATTCTACTTGCGTCAGATCCTCCGTTCTGCTAGCTGGCTTGGCAGAACTTGGAGCAGTCTTCAGAGGAGATGAGACTCTCTTCTGACGTTTCGCTGAGCATCTGGTTTCTTGGCCAGATCCTTCCTCTTCATCCTCTTATCTGGAATGGCCTTTTCCTGCACTTCAGACGATGCAGTTGCCTTATCTTTTCCTTTCTTTTCTCCCTTAGGTTTGGGCACATAAGGAGTTGGATCCTCATCAGCTTGTCCAGGTAGGGACTCATCCTTGCCCAGTATGGCCTTGTGCTTTGCTTGGTAAACCTTCACTCCATTCTCGTTCTATTCATAATTCTGTGGCAGCTTATCTGACAGAATGATAGAGATTTTGTGTATGAATGAGCACTTCGAAGATAAGCACACTTCATTGCTCTGGGTCAGTTCGAACTTCCCGGAGTCTTTTCTCAGTCTTGCTTTGACCATACCCAACCAATCGATGTCTGAAGCCTTCTAGATTATTGCAGCCATGACACTTATCTTGTAAGAGGTGACCACATCAAGGCTGTAAGTTGAGCACATGATCACCTTCTGAACAATTTCAAGAAGAAGGCGATACTTTCTCTTCAAATAGGAGGCTTTGACGTTCGTCGTGTTCTCCTTGTTTGCTGGTCTCAACAGTTTGGCTTCAAGAAACTCCTTTTCTCCTACAGTAGTCGTGTAGGTCTCTGGATTGATGCTTCCTCGAGTTAGTCCGAATATCCTCTGTAGATCGTCATTCGTCACTCGAACTTTCATTCCGCCAACGGAAGAAATTAGGTCAGCATCATTGTCTTCATCCCTCTACAGATTGTAAAGAAATTCCAGGGCTTCATGGGTGTGAACGATGTTCTGATGAGTAGAGCAATATCATTCCAGTCCACACTCTCTAAGGCACTCCAGAATTTCCAGCGATTCCGGATCTGAGGTGATGTTGAAGACGACGTACTTTTCATCAATGATGTCTTTCTTCATCGATGCAAAGTTGCAGTACTTTTTCCCTTGGCCCGGTCTTGAAACAAGGTGTGCCATTTCTGTACGATATGTAAATTGATGTTTAGTTTGAGTAAGATAATTCATAAAATTCAGTCAAACTCGTAATTTCAGCATCAATTTAGAAAGTAAGCGTTTAGATCAAGTAAGAACAGAATCACAACTTGAAACCCTAGGTACCATAGAGAAATTGAGATCATACAATTAATTAAAACAGGAAATTACCAGTAATTGATTCGAAAGATTTTGAAATCGGAAGAGTAGAATCAAATAATTTCGAAGGTAATTCTCTGAGGATTTAAAAAAAATATCTTTTAAGAGCTTTTGAGAAGACGAAGTAGTGGAAAGCGGTTTTCTGAGAAAAAATTGGATTTTGTAGAATACGAGGGAAAATCTTTTTGCACAACTTTCCAAAGCACTCAAGTATCCATGTTTTGAAATCGGTGGCTGAGATTAATCGGCCAAAAGGTATTTTGATTGCACGGTTGAGAAAAGTAGTCTTCTCATTTTCCGGACTCGAAAAATCACAATAAAACGTTTTGAAAACATTTTCCCAAGTCCGCATTAAAAGCTTTGCAGAGCATGCGTCATGAACAGTGTAAAATAAATCAATTAAAATAAATAACGCATATAAGGTATTCAGAAAGAGATAAATAAGAGAGCGTATCTGACTGATTGATATTGTAATCAATCAGTTACCACGGTGATCTGATCTGGTACTTTGTTGACTTATCTGATGGTTGCCTTATGCATTTCCCAACAATATCTCACTTATCTGATCAGATTCTTGCTTCAAACACTTCGCCACTTATCTGATCCTCTTTTCTGATACTCTATATCCTTCAGTCTTCTTCTAAACATTCTTCTAAACAACCCGCATTTACTGAAGTCAACTCCCGCCAAAACTTTTACTTTGGGAAGTCCAAAAGTCGCCTCGATTCCCAAATCGGCGCGATTTGACATACCGTAATAATGGCATAGATACGCTGTGATTTAATCATATCGTTAACTCATCCAACCATTAGCCGCGTGTACCTAACGCGTTGTCGATGCAAATTTCTCTTAAGATTTTTCTGAGAAGATAAATTTGCATTTATACCCCTAATTTCCTTCAATAAATTAGCCTGGGGTGTTAGGCAAACAACACAATCATAAACCATTTCATCTTCTTTAGCATATCCTTCATGCTTTTCCGATGAGTTCCTTATTTCCGATGAAACTTCCGGTGGGAACCTTTAGCCCTCTTCCAATGAATTTAGCTTCTCAGATCAACCCTGTGTGTTCCTTCACACTGCTTTCGTCGTCATCTAAGATTTCACATACGATCAATGCTAAGCTTCTTTACCACCGTGGAGTCGGATCTGCTAAGGTAAATGAGAAGGCACTTCTCCTAACCTTATGCACCTTATGCGCCTATCGAGATGACGGAATTAGCATCAACAGACTTAGTCTGAAACAAAACATGGGTTTGATATACAAAATAGTGTATCAAACTCAATATTTGTATGAGACACTCATGGCCATATGGTCTTTGTGACCAAACCTGTGGCACTGTGTCCCATTCAACAGCTGGAAGTCCTGTTGATTTTAGGTCTAAGGGCTCCTAGCTTAAAGATCCTTCAAGGCTCGCTCTCGCTTCTCTCTCCAAGATTCTAAGAGCGGCTTTCAGGATTATAGAAGCTTCTCTGCTGCCCCCTGGGTCGGAGAGTCTGAGAGCATCAACTCTTAAAATCTCTCTCTCTCCTTCCCTGCCTAGGGTTGTCTTAGGGCTGATGGTTTATGCTTTGACCTCCGGGTCTTCTTGTACTTGTAATACCACTTGAAGATAGTTGTAGCATTTGTAGCTTGTGATATCACTTGTAACTTATAAATCTGACCCCCGGGTCTTTATCAATGAAAAACTCTGTTATTCCATTGATGTGTTGTTTCTTCTGACTTATGCGATCTGTAGCTTTAATCTTGATTTGCTTGTTTGACTGTAGCTTTAATCGACTTATAAAGTAATCTTCAATCGATCGGTTCCCATGTCGATATATCTTAAACTGATCTGCCCTTTGTCTGAACTTCAGATCGGCTACTTATCTGATTTTCTGATCTGCTCCTTATCTAAACTTCAGATCGGCTCCTAAATGCGGTCGATACGATCGGTTGAGATTCCTAACTCAATCGATTCCACTTAACTTTGGTTAGTCTTTTAACCAACTGGTTCTGGAGATCATTCCTTCAACCATATCTGGTGCATTTTCTCCAAGATCCAGAAGCCCTAGCTCGTTGCATAACTCTCTGAATCTGATCTCAGCTAGCGGCTTGGTTAAGATATCAGCTTTCTGTTTGTCAGTATGGATCTTTTCCATCCCGATATTCTTCTTTTCAACATGATCTCTGATAAAATGGTGTCTGACATCCACATGTTTGCATCTTGTATGTAGAATAGGATTCTGAGTGATTGCAATAACACTATTACTGTCACAAAATATAGGTACGTTCTTAGCTACAATGTTGTAATCCTCACCGCCGACTTAGCGGAAGCGATTTGGGAACAACGACTTGCTGACCATATATTTTGCTTGATAGTAGATGTCATGAATCGATGTACCTTCTTCCGAAAACCATGAGATAGAACTTATTTCCCCGGCCCGACATGAACTTAAGGTTGACTTTACGTCGATTACGCAACCTCCGTGTCTGAATCGAGAATACCCACTAAGCTCTAGATTGTCATCGATGGGTAAAATAAACCAAGGCTTCGGTCCCTTCGGATACTTGAGAATCCGCTTAGTTGCTTCTAGGTGGCTTTGCATTGGATTTGCTTGAAATCGGCACATACACCCTACCGCAAACGTAATGTCCGGGTCTTTGGCGGTCGGGTATAGTAGTGATCAATTAGAGCTCTATACTCATACGATTCGTTTTCGACCATCTTAAATGCGGATCCATCTTGAACCCGGTCATCATGGGAATTCGGCTTCCTTGCAATGTTGAACACCGAACTTTGCGATGGAGATTCCTTGTGTGCCGCTGGCAGATGAATATCCCCTTCGTACTGGCTTGACTTGTAAACCCGTAAAGTAATTCATCGACCCATCATGGACATCTCGAACTTCCCTTGCATCAACTTTGTGAACTTCTCACCTGACTTCTTGTTGGGAGATCCGAAGATGATGTCGTCCCGTGAGATCCGAACCATCGAATATCTTCTCCATCTTCTATTACGAATAAGGTTACATCCACTATTCCTTTAGTGAACCCGTTGTGCGTCAAGGCGAGAGAGTGTATCATACCAAGCTCGGGGAGCTTGTTTGATCCGTAAAGAGCTTTCCTTAAAGCGGTACACTTGGTTGCCTTTTTCAAAGCACGGAGGTTGTTCGACATAAACTTCCTCTGCTAGTACCCCGTTTAAGAATGCACTCTTTACATCCATCTCGACACAATGAACCCTCTGTGGGAAGCATATGCCGTAAAACAGTCGAATGGCTTCTAGGCGGCGGATAGGTGCAGTCTCATCATAATCAATTCCTTCCGATTGTGAATACCCCTTAGCAACAAGTCTTGCCTTATTTACGGTTATGACATTTTTTCTCATCTCTTTTTTCTTGAATACCCACGCCGTGCCAATTCGTCTTGATGAGTTGGTACGTCACCAATTCCCAAACTTGATTCCTCTCAAAATATTTCGGCTCCTCTCGCATGGCTAGAATCCGACTTTGCGTCTTGTAGAGCTTCCTCTCATGTAGTTGGTTCCTTCAAAGACGGATAACAACGAAAGACATGGCACTTTCACCAATCGATGTCTAGTTTTGACTCTATCGGATCGGTCTCCAATAATCGGATCGGTTGGATGGTGGTAATCCATGTCATACATTACGATGTGAGTTTGTTTGGAGAACATCATCCATATCGATAGTTCATTACTAGTGATTGGGAGTGGTGCGGAGTTATGATCCACTTGATAAGAACATGTCTCCAGTTGATGTTGGACTCATCATGTCTTCGATGTCGTTCGTAGGAACTTCAGAGTTCCCCTTGAACCAGATGGTTCGATTGATCTTTATCTCGGTATATGACTTCTTCAGCAGCGATTTAATGCGTACCTTAGGGGTCGATTGACTGTTGAATCGGCAAGATCAAGTTCAGGATGTACACTTTTATGTGTTGACTTTTTTTCTCCTTGATGCTTAATTGATCCATTTTTACGTGTGTCGGTAGCGGTTGATCTGCATGCCTTTTTGTTGAGCTGACTTTCTCTTGTTCAGAAGATGTCTCATCAAAGACCACATGGGGTGTTTCTTCCACAACTAGGGTTCGTTTGTTGTAAACCCTGAAAGCCCTGTTGGATGAGAAATATCCTAAGAATATACCCTGTTGGGATATTTTAGTTTTGATGAATTATGCCAAAACATTATCAAACTTGTGTTATTGAAGCTAATTTATAGATAACAAGTTGAGGGGGAACGAGAAAACAAATTGAGGGGGAACTCATGAAATCAGTCAAAGATGATCGAGATTAGGCGAGGTTTCTGAGCGATCTTGATTAAGATCGGATGAGTAAAGATGAGTTCGAGTTAAGCGATGAGTCGCATGCAAAATCGTAAGAGAAGAAAAGCTGTTACCGATCGGAAGATCGGATGATCGAAGATCGGTCGAGCCGATCGAGAAAGAACCGACCGTAAGATCGGAAGAGAAGGTTGCGGATCGGAAAAAGGAGCGGGATGAGGTCGATCGAGATCGAGGCGTGATCGAGATCGGATATAAAGATGAAGCGGATGATCAAGATCGGGCGTGATTGAGATCGGATGTGCTAAACCGATATGCTAAACCTAATGTCTTGAATTCGATGCTATCCTCGAGATGTTGATCCGAAGATATGTTGATCTCGATCGGTCGAAATTTGATCGGATCGTGCAAAGAAGAAATCGAGATAGCTTTGAGTCAAAGTAACACGAAGGTCGGGATGTTCAATTTGAGAACCGAACTCGAGAAGCTTCGGGTGTCAGTATGCCTGATCAGACAAGGTCCGCTGAAGAGAAGTCAGCTGAAGGCTCAGATAAACCTGAAGGCTCAGATAAACCTGAAGGCTCAGACAAACACTGAGGCTCAGAGATCCTGAATGGTTCCAAGGCGAGGAATCTGAGGAATATAGTCGTTGAATCAGCTAACGTGGACCAATGAGAGGAAGACAACCATCTGGAAAAGCTGCAGAACCTACAGAAAATAGTATGGATTTGAATGTGATTCTCTCCAACGGTAACATTCAAATCCACACTATAAATACAAGTTCTTCCTTCATTATCAGGTGTGGAAGTGAAAAGCGGAAATGAGAAGATAGCAACGATGCTACAAAGCTAAAGAGAGTTAAGCTTTCCCACCCTAGAACACAAGTCTGTATTACACGCATATATTTAAAGAGTGTTCTAGAACCCAACCTAAGCAACCCACGATGTATCTTAAGCTTAGAGAGATTTTCCCAACCTTAGCATTGAGGCTAAACCATTGTAAGGGAAAATCTCACCATAGTTGGAGACAACACCAAATCCAAACCCCATGGTGAAGTGAGGTAGTTGTTAGGCAATCCCGTAGAGGGTGATAAGTCCCGTTGGAGTGTGAACTCGTTAAACATCTGTAGGCGATCCCGTGAAGGGTGATAAGTCCCGAGGCGAACCCGAGAGAGGGTGATAAGTCCAGTTCGAGTGTGAGCTCGATAAATATCTATAGGCAATCCCGTGGAGGGTGATAAGTCCCGTTGAAGGAATTTCCCTAGAGAGGGAGAGTGGATGTAGGACTGGTTGTCCGAACCACTATATATTGTTGTGTTGTTTACTGCTTTATGTTTATACTTGTCATATGCATCTGGTTATAAGCAAAACACAACACATGTTCTTAAAAAGATAAAAAAATTGGAAACACTCTGCCCTCACCCCTGTTTTATATGCATCGCTTTTAAATTGTTTGCTTCCGCACGAGCAAAATGGGTTTTCCCACCGGGACCATCATACCCTCATCTGACTTGGCCTCAAAAGTCTTCAACTGACTTTTCCCATTGTTGTGAATAAAACACTTGCACCCAAAAACATGGAAGTATGAAACACGAGGTTTTCTGTCCTTCCACAGTTCATAAGGTGTTTTGAAGTGAGTCTTAGTCAGAGAACATCTGTTCTGAGTATGGCATGCTGTGTTGATTGCTTCTGCCCAGAAATGGCTTGGTGTAGCATGTTCAGCTAACATAGTGCGAGCAGCTTCCTTGAGAGTTCTGTTTCTCCGTTCTGCTACTCCATTTTGTTGTGGTGTTCTTGCAGCTGATGTTTCATGTTGTATACCAAACTCAGAGCAAAAATCAGTAATAAATGAATTCAGGAACTCTGTACCTTTATCTGATCTGATTTTTACTATGCTGACACCCTTCTCATTTTGTAGTTTCTTGAGCAGCTCGGGTATCTTAGTCGTTGTCTCGTTCTTCCTATATAAGAATACAACCCAAGTAAACTTGGAATAATCATCCACGATTACAAGAGTATATTTGTGTCCACTGAGTCTGACTGGTGTAACTGGTCCGAATAGATCCATATGGAGCAGTTGCAATACTCTACTGGATGCTGGTCCTGGGATTCCCTTGAATGAGGCTTTAACTTGTTTTCCCTTCTGACATGCGGCACATGTCTGATCTTTGGAGAATATCTCATTCTGAAGTCCCTCAACCAAAGACATCCTAGCGATCTTGTTGAGAGTCTTGAAGACCAGATGACTCATTCTTTTATGCCAGAGCCAACTGCTACTTTTAGAACTCTTAACAATTAAGCATGTATTCTTTGGGCAACTGTTCCAATCTGCTTTGTAGATTGTGCCTTTCCTTGAACCAGTTAGCAAGATTTGTTGAGTGGCTCGATTCCTTATCGTACACTTGTCGCTTGAGAACTCAAAGTTGAATCCGTTGTCGCAGAATTGTGATACTAATAGTAGATTGTGCTTCAATCCTTCGACATACGAGACTCCAGTTACTTGTACATCATCATTCTCTAAGGTTCTGAATCCTTTGGTAAAACCAAAGTTATCATCACCGAAGAGTACACGTGGGCCTTCTTGTTCTTTGTAAGAGCTAAGGAGATGTTTGCTTCCAGTCATGTGCCTTGAGCATCCACTATCGATGTACCAAATAGTTGCTTGTGCACCTCCTTTGTAGGCTAGTCCCACGCGAACCTGCAATCAAATCAGGCTTTAGGTACCCCTTTGGAATTGGGTCCTGGGGGGTTAGTGGTGGATTTAGGGATCCACACAAACAGAGCACTTCTATGAAAATCTGATAGATTAGAAGGTCTGATTTGTCTCCCATACATATCAACATAATCATACATCTCTTTATATGCTTTCTGATTAGTATGATTATTCGTGTGAGCCTTGGTTGACTTAGAAGACTTGAGATTTTTCTTTATATTTTGTCTTCTTTTAATCCAGTGTGGCTCAGGTGCAGTAGCCCTAGATCTCTGGTTATAAGGGTAGGTACGACTGCTACCATCAAAAGATTCATATCTTTTTGGCATAGGTGGTCTTTGCAGTTTACCTATAGCTTGCTTATTAGGCAGCTGACCTTGATTGGGTCTCAGATTAGATTTCCTTCTTACAGGTTGTCTCTTCTGATACCTAATTTGCTGATCAGGTTGAGGTTTCTTCAGAAGAACTGGGTTCTTCTGTTGATTCCTCGGCTGATGCTTTATAAGTTGAGGTTCATTTATGTTCCCTTTCTGATTAGGCACCTGCCTTACTTGCTCAGCATGTCTTTTTCCCTTATCAGATACAAGTTTAGCTTTTAGTGTATCTTTGTCAGAGATTCGTTTGATTACACCCTTCTGAAGTGAATCAAACGGGGATTTTGAGGATGTAGAAGGGTTCTCATACCCAATTCCCTTCTTGTTAGTCGGCATTGCTCTCTTTTGTTCCGTTTTTTTAAGGCGTTGCTCTCTTTTGTTCTGTTTCTCTTCTCTTTCTCTGGGAGTCAGGTCAGGGCAGTCGGTGCTGTAGTGACCTGGTTTCTCGCAGTTGAAGCATGATCCTCGATCTACGGAACTTCCTCTGCCAGGTGAGTCACTTCGTCTGTAGGATCTGTCAGGTGACTTTCCTTTCTGATAGTAATCTGAGCTCCTTCTGTCAGATCTGTTATCTCTTCTCTCATCTGTCAGATCATCTCTTTTCGTTTCTTCTCTGTGATCTCTTCGATCATCAGATCTGGTTCTTTCTCGTGATCTGTCAGTTGGTCTCCTGTTTCTTTGATAGTCACTGTAGAATCTCCGATACTTACCAAGCTGAGTATTTGTTCTTTCAAGTTTCCTGGTAAGCAGAGCGATCTGTTCTGCTTGACTTATTATGTTTCCAACAGTGGCCTTCGATCTGCTGCTGGTTGCTTTAAATGCAACTGATTTAGACGTTGAGGCTTCAGCAGGCGTCTCATCTTCATCTGCTTGTCCTCTTTCGATTAAGACAAACTCGTGAGCTTTAAGGCTTAGAAACAAGCTACTCGGCTTCATCTTTGAAATGTCTTGGCAATCCTTGATTACCGTGACTTTCATGTCCCATTTCTTGGTGAGAGATCTTAAGATCTTGTAGTTGATATCTTTGTCTGACATCTCTCTACCAAGTTCTCGTAGCTTATTGACCGACATGGTGATCCTCCCATCGAGCTCATTGATTGTCTCGTTGGGCAACATCTTTAGCTTTTCGAACTTCACCAGTTCAGCTTGTAGGCAGCTGTCTTTGATCTAATCGTTTCCTTCGCATATCTCAGCAAGAGTATCCCACATTGCTTTTGCGGTTTTGAGATAATTTATCTTCTCTTTGGTGACTTTATCCATTGTGTTCATGATTATATGCCTGGCGATTGTATCTAGAGTATACAACTTTCTTTCCTCTGCATCCATCAAGGCTGGGCTTTTTCACACAAGACTTCCCGTGGCAAAATCTGGATCTCCTCCAACTGCTGGGTTGTCGTGGTATATGATGATGGGTCCTCGTTTGATGACTTCCATCATTCTGCCGCTTATTGATCCTAGATGGTTGCACATATATATAGCACAATCTGCATACTCATCAATTGAAAACTTAGGCAAATCGTGATACATACCAGAGGTATTATCCATGGTGAGTGATTTTTGAAAATGAATGAGTTTTAAAAACGGTTTTCAAGATCTGTTCAAATGACCACAAAGATTCTTCCTCAAGAATCGATGATACTCAAAGCCAGTGGTCTGTAGAACCACTGCTCTGATACCACTTGTAGGTCCCGAACGGGTTTTGTGAGGGTGGAAGTCTAGAGGGGAGGTGAATAGACTTCCAAAACTTTTTCGTCTTGGATCGGTGTGAAGCGCAGATTACCCGATCGAAGTGCTAGTGTATCGATTTAGGATCGATGTTCAATCTTCTTGAGTGCCCGAGGGCGGTCGGTTTGATATCTGTCGATTTAAGCGAATGGTGCGGAAGCTTGTTTTTACCCGTGTGAAAAACCGGTTTCATCAATCGATTCTACGAAGTCGAGTTTTCAACGGTTGACTAAGGTGTCAATCGATCGGATCGATTGCTTAGTGCGGCATCGAGCTTAACTTAGAATATGTATCTTTGTTTAAAACTTCGGTTGTGTGACTTGTGTAAAGCAATAAGAAAGTAAGTAAATGCACACAAGACTTTTTATAGTGGTTCAGACGAAACCCGTCCTACGTCCACTCTTCCTTTAACACAGGGGAATCTTAACCTACTTTAACCTGCGGGACTTATATCCTTTTCAGGATGGCCGAGATGTTTACCGAGTTCTCACTCTTACAAACTTAACCTGCGGGACTTATATCCTTTTCGGGATGGCGAGATGTTTCCGAGTTCCCACTCAAGCTTAACCTACGGGACTTATATCCTTTTCGGGATGGCCGAGATGTTTATCGAGTTCCCGCTCTATAAACGCGTAACGGGCCGGGACTTATATCCTTAAAAAGGATAAAGAGATGTTTAATGAGTTCGCACTCTCTGAGACTTAACCTAACTTGCATTTGGGTAAAGAATGTTTGAGGGTTCCAACTGGAAATCTATCCTGATGCTTTAGGTAGCCAAAATGCTAGTGGATATGATTTCTTGCTAAGAACTAATGGGATGAACACTCTAAGAATAATCTTCAAATGTAGCGTTCTTTGAACGAAGATTTTGCTGTAGCTTTAGCTTCTTTTGCGGTGTCTCCGTGTTTGTTCTTGCTTGTTTTCACTCATTGGTGCTTGTTAATCACTGTTGGTCCTCTTTCTTCAAAATGAAGATCGATCCCATTTTATAGACCTCGAAATAAAAGAGCCGTTGGAGAGCAATTTGAATTTCAGGCTATATTAGGTAGGTTGTAGGATATGATTGTGACGTGCTCCGATTATCGGCGTGGCCGTAGGCATCATTAGCGCCATTTTTGTCCGCTAGTTGTCGTATCCCATAATGTCACTCTTTTTTACACGTGTCGCTTTCTTCTTGGCCATGAGGCGGTATTTTAAGGAATTTGTCCGTTAGACGATTTATATTCCTTTTGTAGAAGATTCGCTTGTCTGTTGTATCATTTTGATTGTCACCAGGTGTGAGCTGACTTGATCAGGTAACTTGTTGGGATATTTTAGTTTTGATGAATTATGCCAAAACATTATCAGCTTGTGTTTTTGAAGCTAATCTACAGATAACAAGTTGAGGGGGAACGAGAGAACAGATTGAGGGAGAACTCACGAAATCAGAAGTAGATGATCGAGATCAGATGAGGTTGCAGACGAGACTGATCGAGATCAGATGAGTTAGATGAGTTCGAAGTTAAACTGATGAGCCGAAAGCATAATCGTAAGAGAAGAAAAGTTAAGCTAACCGATCGTAAGATCGATGATCAGATGAGCCGATCCGTGATCGTAAGAGCGCATGTCGATTAGAAAAGAACCCACCGTAAGATCAAGAGAAGGTTGTAGATCGTAAGAGGAGCAGATGAGATCGACGAGATCGACGGATCGAGATCGATATGAAGATGAGCAGATGATCAAGATCGACGTGATTGATATCGATGTGCTAAACCGATATGCTAACCTAATATGCTAACTCGATGTACTAATCGATGCAGAGATATACCGATATGTCGACTGATACTATATCGACCGATCATGTGAGATGATCGATCAAAGTAGAAGAAATCGACATCGTAAAACCGTAAATCTACATACCAGATCGTAAGAGAAGTCATCGTAAGAGAAGTCATTCAAGTCATGTTCATCGAGAATCTTTAACGCCATCGATGATCGCTAGCTCGAAAAGAAAAGGACTGAGGGTCGATTAATTCGAAGACAAGAAGAATCGAACTCGGTCCACTGAGTGTCGAGATATCCGATCGAACAAGGTCCGATCAAGAGAAGTCGGTGAAGGCTCGACGGATCTGAAGACTCAGAGAATCCTGAATGATTCCAAGGCGAGGAATCTGAGGAATATAGCCGTTAAGATCAGCTGACGTGGACCAATGAGAGGAAGACAACCAGCCTGGAAAAGCTACAGAACTTACAGAGAATAGTATGGATTTGAATGTGATTCTCTCCAACGGTAACATTCAAATCCACACTATATATACAAGTTCTTCCCTCATTATCAGGTGTGGAAGTGTGGAGAATATGCAAAAGATGCTACAGAGCCAAGAGCCTTATATTCAAGCATTCCCACCATAGAACACTGAACAAGAAATACACGCATATATTCAAAGAGTGTTCTAGAACCCAATCTAAGCAACCCACGATGTATCCTAAGCTTAGAGAGATTTTCCCAACCTTAGCATTGAGGCTAAACAAATGTAAGGGAAAATCTCACCATAGTTGGAAACCAAACAAACCTTACCCAAATCAGTTTGATAGGATAAGTTTTTAGGTGAGTGTGAACTCGGTAAACATCTAGCAATCCCGAAAGGGAGGGTAGGCAATCCCGTAAGGGAGATAAGTCCCGTTTGAGTGTGAACTCGGTAAACATCTGTTGGGTGTTGGACTAACACGTTAAACTAAGTCCAGTTGGTTAAGTAGGTGCCCCTGATGATAGGGAAGAGTGGATGTAGGAGTTGGACTCCGAACCACTATAAAATCGTGTGTTCTTTACTGCTTTATGTTCTTACTTGCCATATGCATTCTATTATAAGCAAAACAACACACATGAGCTTAAAACGCAAAAATTGGAATCACTCTGCCCTCACCCCTATTTTATATGCATCGCTTTTAAAAAACGTTTTGCTTCCGCACGCGCAAAATGGGTTTCCCACCGGGACCATCAATTGGTATCAGAGCGGGTAGTTCAAAAGGTCACCAGTTTTCAAAGTGACCACATGAACTGATCTTTTTAACAAAACCCGATCTCTGTAAATGCATATATTTTTAATGTTTTGGCGTCATTATCAAAAAGGGGGAAATTGTTGGGATATTTTAGTTTTGATGAATTATGTCAAAACATTATCAGCTTGTGTTTTTGAAGCTAATCTACAGATAACAAGTTGAGGGGGAACGAGAGAACAGATTGAGGAGAACTCACAAAATCGAAGTAGATGATCGAGATCGAGGCGAGGTTGCGAGATTTAGACCGATCGAGATCGATCGAAAGTTAGATGAGTTGAAGTTAAACCGATGGTGAGCATAATCGAAGAGAAGAAAAGCTAAGCCAGTTGATCGGAAGATCGGATGACGGATGAAGCCGATCTGGTGATCGGAAAAAGCGCAAAAGTTTGATCGAGAAAAAATGACCGTAAGATCGGAAGAGAAGGTTGCGGATCGGAAGAGGAGCGGATGAGATCGACGAGATCGACTGATCGAGATCGGATATGAAGATGAGCGGATGATCAAGATCGACGTGATTGAGATCGGATGTGCTAAACCGATATGCTAACCTAATATGCTAACTTGATGTACTAACTGATGCAGAGATATATCGATATGCCGACTGATACTATCTCGACCGATCATGTGAGTCGATCAGATCAAAGTAGAAGAAATCATATATCGTAAAACCGTAAATCTACATACCAGATCGAAGAGAAGTCATCGGAAGAGAAGTCATCCAAGTCATGTTCATCGAGAATTAGAACGCCATCGATGATGGGTTAGCTCGAAAAGCTAGTGACTGAGGGTCGATTGGTTCAAGACAAGAAGAATCGAACTTCGGTCCACTGAGTGTCGAAGATAATCCGACGACAAGGTCCGATCAAGAGAAGTCACCAAGGCTCAGACAGATTCAAGACTCAGAGAATCTGAATGATTCCAAGGTGAGGAATCGAGGAATATAAATTAAGATCGGTGGCGTGGACCAATGAGAGGAAGACAACCCGACTGGAAAAGCTGCAGAACTTACAGAGAATAGTATGGATTTGAATGTGATTCTCTCCAACGGTAACATTCAAATCCACACTATAAATACAAGTTCTTCCCTCATTATCAGGTGTGGAAGTGTGGAGAATATGCAAAAAGTCGCTCTCTGAGCCAAGAGCCTTATATTCAAGCATTCCCACCATAGAACCTTTGAACAAGAAATACACGATATATTCAAAGAGTGTTCTAGAACCCAATCTAAGCAACCCACGATGTATCCTAAGCTTAGAGAGATTTTCCCAACCTTAGCATTGAGGCTAAACAAATGTAAGGAAAATCTCACCATAGTTGAAACCAAACAAACCTTACCCAAATCGGTTTGATAGGATAAGTTTGTAGGTGAGTGTGAACTCGGTAAACATCTAGCAATCCCGAAAGGGAGGGTAGGTAATCCCGTAAGGGAGATAAGTCCCGTTTGAGTGTGAACTCGGTAAACATATGTTGGGTGTTGGACTAACACGTTAAACTAAGTCCGGTTGGTTAAGTAGGTGCCCACGATGATAGGGAAGAGTGGATGTAGGAGTTGGACTCGAACCACTATAAAATCGTGTGTTCTTTTCTTTGCTTTATGTTCTTACTTGCCATATGCATTCTATTATAAGCAAAACAACACACATGAGCTTAAAACATAAAAATTGGAATCACTCTGCCCTCGCTTTTTATATGCATCGCTTTTAAAAAAGCGTTTTTGCTTCATGACGCATGAAAATGGGTTTCCCGGGACCATCATAACCGATCGGTCTACCTTGATTGAGTCTTGGATGCACATTGTCTTAGCTTCAATATGCGGACTCTGCTTTGAATGTAGGTCTTGGTCTTTTGATCTTGGTGTCTACGAGCCTCGGTGTATTCATTCGTCTTGAGTCTTGAGGTTTATTCTTTGAGTCTTCAAGCTTATCTTAGTCTTGAGTTCATCCGAGTCTTGGTGTTTATCCGAGTCTTGAGTTCATCCGAGTCTTGATGTCTTCTTGTCTTCACGATCTTGACTTCTTGTCTTCGATTTTGCGCTTAGTCTTGATCATCGACCTTATCTGGGTCATCCGATACTTCGACGACCTATACATATTGAGTTCCCCCTCAATATGTGACCTATCTTTACTTGACTATCTATACATTTAAATTTGGTCATCTTAATTTGATTATAAGTCATCAGTCAGCTAACAGGTCTGACTGGTCCTATTACAACCTGTTTTGGAACTTCCATCAAAACTAAGTTACATATTTCCCAACAACTGCAAATTGTTCATAAAATAGCACGTGTTACATTGTAGTTAATGTGGTGATACCTGATCACAGAAGATCACATTAACAGTCCCTTGTAAACGAGAGCATGTTTCACAACTTAGATAGATCTGAACAATCTATTAGTAAAGGTTGATGTGTAAGGCTCAAATTGGCTTGTCTTGACCGAGAGATTACACTAGTGCATTTGTTGGGCTGAAGCGGACCTACAGAGAGGATAAATTCTTCCGTACTGACTTATGGGATGAAGAGTTAGACCTCAGTGGTTGTTGATTTCTTAATCTCTGTCACTTAATAAGGATTGTGTGTGATTAATAATTATTGCTTTGACTTATGCTGGGAAGAGAATCGTTTCGACTTCGATACCTTATATCTTGTGCAATAATATTAATTACATGACAATTGCTAAATTAATACAGAGAATTGTGTGCTTGGAAAGTCTTGTATGATTTGTCCCCTTGGTGGGCTCAGAACCTTTATCATACCAAATCTTGCAAGTGGAATTAATTTTTCGGTATGGATAATAATGTTGAGCTGTCCTTACTCCAAGGATAAATATATTAATTAATATAAAGTTTTTCAGTGGCTTGATTAATTAATGGACTAAATAATCTTAAACATGGGAAATAATAATCGGGAGTCATACTACCGTAATATGGGTTAAGATGGATAGTGCAATATTAATTATATAGTTAAATTAATTAATATTAATGGGCTGAATAATATTGTGGCTCAATATTGGAATTCAGAGCCCATTGGGAGGTCCATCTTAATTCTCCTAAAGGCCCCTCAAGAAGCCCAATTAATGTACATTAAATGAAAAGGTGTTTAAAATAAATTAAATATTATTGTTGCATATTTTTCCTTAATTTTTGAATTTATTAAAGAAAAGAAGGAGAGAAATTTTCTTATAAAGATTTTATGAAAAGGAGATAAGTATTCTTAGAATACAAGATTATCCCATAAATTCAAGAAATCTCCTACTTGGTTTCTTTATGGGAAATTTTCGAAAAATTAGAGAATAAGAAGGAAGAAAAGATTTTCTTGATTTTCTTGGAAATATTTTATGGAGAAAGATATGTATTCTTGGAATACAAGATTATCTCATAAATTCAAGAAAGATTCAATCTTGCAAATCTCCTTCATTATTTTCGAAAAAAGGGGTTAAACAAGGTGTGAGATTTTTGTGGAAAATTATACATGGAAAGAAGAATATATGGGATATATTCAAGATTTCTTAGAGATCAAGAAACTATCTTTCCATACACTAATGAAACCTGAAAATTTCGACACCCCCTTGTATTATATATAGGGGATGAATTTTTCACCCCAACACAATTCCAGTCTTGGAAAAATTAGAAATCCACAAAGGTGGTGCAACAAAATATTTATTGTCCTTTGTTTATAATTGTTCGTCGGAGAACCTCCCACCAAGGTAATTGAACGAGGGCTAGGGAATACTTGAGAAGGACTTTCGGTTGGTAGCCAGATAACTGATCATGTCTGTCTAAGAAATTGTCACTCCAACGGGTAAGTTTACATAAACTCCTAGAAATTCCGCATGCTAGGACTTTTACGTGATTATTGTTTGCATGATGTTGTTGGTATGGTTATTATGTGAATTAATATAGTATTAATTCATGTTAGTAATAATCGATAATTTAAATTTGTGTTTTAAATTCATCCCGAATAGATCCTGGCATAACGTATCCCATTATGAAATTCAAGCCATTGAATTTCTCGGGCTTATCATGATGGTTGATCGGTATCGTAGTCCCCATTGTTGGAATGGAAGCGGAAGCAGCTGCTGAAATGGAGGCAGGCCCAATAGCTGGAATGGATGCAGAAGGTGCGGTCGATGGAAGGACATGAGTAGATTCAGAGGATTGAACGACATTGGTATCATCCATCTCGAAAGGATCCTATTTTGTTTTAAGACTGTAAGATAAATTACACAGGAGATGACTGAAAAATAAATAAAAAATAAACAAATTGAGGCTCGTGAAATTCACTATTTCCTTAAAATGAAATATGTCTCACTCTCGGTGCTAGTGATTTGTAGAACGTCCATTTCCCAGGATACAACAATGACAACATGATATTTAGCACGAATATCCTGCTCTAGTGAAGCAGAAATTGCCTGACTTACACCACCGGAGGGCCAACGAAAGAGCAGAAAGTATGTGTTTAGCAAAGTGTTGGAACATTGACTGTAAGAACTCTCAAAATTCGTGTGTTTCTCAATTCTTGAAACACTCTATATATAGAGCTTCAGAAATATGAAACTGCTGGATGAGCTTTGATGAGTCATAAACATGACTGACCAAAAATTGCCACAAAATTCAAATTCGGATTTGAATTCTCTTGTAACTTCTACTTATAGCACTGAATTCAGCTTGTGAAACTGTCATGCAAAATAAATTTCGAGAAACTGCTCATTTCATTTGAATTTGAACAGCCACATGTGTTGGGAAAAGAAATAAATTTAAGGCAAAAGTTATTTTGCCCGTCCGCCACCAACTCGGTGCGACATTCGCGTACACAGGTCGCGCTCGCACACAAGTTCATGCCCCGAAGGCAATTTCGTCCATGATTTGCACCCCTCCATGCGCGCCCGCATGGGGGTTGTAGCATAATCATGTCATCAATTTACAACTCACACATGGGTCCTTAGTTTTATACCCATTCATTTCCTTCCCATTTTCCAATGTGGTAAGAGGCTTTTCACTTTTTCCCATTTTTCTTTCCCTACACGATTTCCAAGTTACAACTACATCATTTCTCATTCAATTTTTCCAACAGACAACACAATAGTTAAATAAACATTATCATGGCTAACTCGGAAGAAAATAATGTGTTCTTTACAATCTTTAGTACCTTGGAAGATATTGAAGTTATTCCCGTGAGCAACAAATGTTGATGTTCTGACTTGCTTAAACAAGGGAGTATTAGATGTCGGTTTTAATGAGTCCTTAAACAATTATTAATTAATAGAAATATTTTATGGGAAAATAGTTTTTTTATTTTTTTATTTCAGTTATGCCGACTTTGAGGAATATAAATAGTTATGTTACTTAAATTTTAAGAAACTTCTATGTCTCAAAACTCAAGCAAACATGCATGTTATATTTGATATGAGTATCTTGGAAAATTTTCAGATGCCCTAGCAAAACGATTAGTCAAATCATTGATGTTTCTACGAACAAGATGAATCCCGTAATCACTAATTGTTGTAATATAACTTTGCAAGTCATTATAGATGGGAAAGCACTTTATGTCTTTGATTCCCTCCTTTTTTGTGTCGTAGTAAGAGTGGAATGATAATTTAAACTGAAATATGACCTCTGAAACTACATATTGTGCACTCATGAGTTTACTAGACAAATTAATGAAAAATAAGGCTCTCAACGGATAAGAGAAAAATAAAGGCTCTCAACATAGGAGAGAAAATAAAAGACTCTCAACAAAGGAGATAAAAATAAAGACTCACTCAAGAGAGATATATAAGATAGATCGTTACCGAACTACAAATATCGCGAACAGAATGCTAACAAAAATTACAATAAACAGGTGAAAATAAATAAAAAATCGCGAACAAGAAAAGCAAAATAGTACATTTAATTGAACAACATAAATAAATAGATCGGATTAAGGAGAGAGATAGACAGCTCGCCGCCGCGGACAGCGATGCCATCTTGGACCAAAACCACCCTAAATAATACCGGAGCGGTATCGCTAACTATAAAGTTAATAAAAAGAAAAGAAAAATAGAGATAGAATCAAATAGATTATAAAAGAAGAATTAATTACTCTTAGATATAAAGTGGGAAGGCACTACATACAAGAAAAATTCTTATTTAACCATAGGTACAATTTTCACCTAAAATCAATTAGTTGTCCTCCCACCCACCCCCCCATTCCCCACATTCACTCACAAATCTGCATATAGCAGCCTACTCGTCTCCTCATTCACTCGCATATTTTTCTCACTCTACTGAAACTTTCTCTTCCATCATCAAATCTTTCTTCCTCTCTCCAAATTTAGGAATGGTTTAATGGCAATTTCTGGAATCTCCATTTCAAGTTCCCCTCAACAAGGTATTATGTTTTGCTTCCGGCCACGGAAGTTACGAGATTTGTTCTGGAGACTAAAGATGGATGCGACAGTTGTAATACCACGAACAAAAGATGCAATTTTAAAAGGGAATGACTTAAACTATTTAATTGATTTCTAATGAGAGCAATATATTTTAAGATTTTGATTTTTAGGATAACAGAATGAACAATTTGATTGCAAGCACTCCTAACACTTCAATGAAGAGTAATATTAAAGATTTAAATTTTTAATTAAAATCAGAATTTTAATTAATGAAAAGAAAAGTTATCCAAAAAAATAATTAACATAATAAATGAGCAAATAATTTGACGACGAAAATAACATTGCATCTAATTAAAGAAAAACCGGACTATCAATTAATAGCTAGTAATTATAAATAAATAAAGAATAAGAAGAAAATATATATGATTTTTTTCTAAATTTTAAATTAGTATTTTTTTTTCTTTGTAAAGTGATATGGTATTATTGTTAGTGTTAAAGTCCTAGAGACAATCAATTGTAAGGATATAATACTCGATGATATTCAGTTTGATTTTAACATTATAGTTCACTTAATATTAATGTATGACAATACACCTGTTTGAATATTATGTTTGATTGTTTGCATTTATTCATACAAGTGTTCCCATGAGTCATTGTTGTCATTGAGGTTATGAGAACTCAGATGACTTAAGCATGATTCTCAAATAGCCCCGATTAAGAATCATCAAAAATAGGATATTGATGATGCAATGGAGATTGGTGTGCGATCTGCATCATACTCTTAGAGAGTGTAGTAAGATCTCACTTACTACGAGATACTAGGTATCTCATGATGGATGCACAAATACATTAGAGGGTATTGGTATACTCATCCGAGAAACCGTTTGATGTATTTTCAATATATGTGTCTATAGGGTGTCTCGGTTAGTGGGAGCGATGTGATACTCATTTGACTTGAGGTCAATACGCACGACAAGTGTGGGATGATGAACTTTGACCATGACCAACGTTTGCACCCTTCCATGGGTAGATAAGGCTTGGATTGGGTTCATCACGAAGTGCATATGCGTGGTAGTTGACTCAAGAATATGATTCATTCCTCAAAGTGGATTTAGAGAGAATATTCATCTTCTTCTCATCATAATTGGATCAAAGTCATCGGTCGATGCACGTCAACTTAGACTTTGTGGCTAAGTGTGATATACATGATCAATTAGTGATTGAAGATAAATTGATTAAGTTATTTGAATAGACACTTCATCATTTCAAGACTTAATCGAGTATTCGCGAATGAAAGGAGAAAATCGTAATAGTCCATGTTTCAGTTACAGGTAGTTGCACGTTTCTCGCAACGTACCTCATATATTGAGAATGTCTGATTTATTGTCTAGGGTTCAATTAAGACCGTTAGTTTGACTAATCGATCGATATATGAGGGCCTATGGGTCATACAACAAGTAGTTCCCTTTTACGAATTATAGTTGGTTGATTAAATGTTAAATTGAATTTAATATTTAATTTATGGAGAAGTAATTAATAATAGATTAATTTGGAATTAATTATTATTAATATTTAATTAAATTGGATTTAATTAAATAAGAATTCCCAATAATTATATTTGGAATATAATTGTAGGATTTAATGTATATGAAAATAAATCGTAGAGATTTTCATATAAGTCATTTAAATTCGTAGAGATTTATATTTAGGGAATTAAATTAAAAGGAATTAATTTAATTCAAGATTAGAGATTTTATTTCCCTAATTGAGTTTGCTTAAGATTTAAGATAAGTCTCCCTATATACACAAGCTCTTGGGAATTTACAAAAGACGTTCTTCAAATTCTCTCCATAAAATCTAGAATATGAATTTTTCTAGCAAATTCCGTCTCAGATTTAACGCTGATAAATCTGTGCAAGTCCGTGAACGGGAATTATGTGGATACCATAATTGAGAAATCTGCTCTCGAGTTACTGTAAGATTTTTTGTTAAGATTATTGTAATCTATATGCAATTAACTGTTCGTTGTTGATGAACTTTAATTTCCGTTGTGCATGTATTATGTATTTACGTGCCTCTAAATTTCAAAAGTGTTATTATGCTTTTATTATTGTTTTGAGGTGCGATCGTATTTGATATTAGTTGCACCGATTGCGGATGATTTATTAAATTAAAGTATCATGCCCATGTTTTGACTCGTTTTGTCCGCCTGCCTTATTTGACCATTCACATGGTTTATTGTTTGTTTGGGTCAACAAATGAATTTTGGAATTCAAACTGGGAATTGAAATTGTTTTGATAAATTTTGACATCCGCTACACAATTTTTTTTGTTTTAATGGGGTGCCGATTCATCACCCATTTTGCCCTGAATCATCGTCTCCCTCATCCGCCATTAGGGTTTTCTACTGAATTCCCTTCCACCATAAACAGTCCCAAACCAATACCTATCTTCGCCGTAGCGAGCATCCGCAGCGTCGCTCGAGTCGGCGGCGTAGCGCCGTGACTCGCGACGACCGCGTGACGCCGTGTCGGCACAATATTCAGTGGATTAGATCCACAGTGGCCAAACCCGAATCGCTACTGACTTGTGGTGGCGTCGTCCGTGTGCTATCGTCCTGGGTGAAGGCGTCCTCGTTTCGTTATCGATTCGATTGGACGAGCCCCTGGTTCGGCGCGTTTCACGGCGGCACGCCATGGTCTTTCTTCAGCATCGCGTTCCCGAATCTGCACTCTCTTGGGTCGTTGCGACCAATCTCCATTCGCGAACCTTCGCTAATGGCACCGACTCGGTCTCGATCGGTGTGCGGATGCCTGCACTTTTCTGAAATGGTTGCAGCGGCGAGTCGCCCGCACGCGCCTAGCGGCGGCGGCGACTCGCCTGCACGCGCCAGTGCTTGTTTCGTTTTGGGACATGTTTTCTGTTCAGATTCATGTTTCTGCGTTTTGGGCTTCTTTTCTCAATATAGTTGGACTATCTTGAGTATTCGGCTAATATTAATTCCAAAATTTAACTGTTCTATGATTAATTAGATTGAATCTGATGAACTGTGATGTTGAATTGTTGGTTTCGGAGTCACGATTGGAAAGACGGTTTTGGGGTTGGGCTGTCATGAGGGAAGGGCTGTATTGCAAATTTGATTTCAAGCAGATCCTTCCGTGCAATTTTAGAAATTAGCACTTGAGCCCTTGATAAACTTAATAATAAAACTTGGTTAAATTGTTTCTTTGACATTAACAAACTTAATTCTTGAAACAAGTTTATTGGTAAGTTCAATATTAAAATTAATTAATTGGATTAATTATGTTTTAATAATTGATTGAAATTGGTTAAATAAAATTAAAATTGGATTTTGAATTTTGTTTAATAATTTTGAAAATTATTAAATCTCACTTGGTTAATTTATTTGATTAATAATTTGTTAATGCATTTATAGTCTGAGTTATAATTGTTTGGGTAGGAGGCGTTCAATAATTGTCGGACCGTATTAATTATTTGGGTAGACGACACCCATATAAGTGTTAGTTCGTATAAAATCATGTATGGGTAGGCGACGCCCAATAATTGCGCAAATGTGATGTAGATTAACATGTTGGATCTCGATTAAGTAATTAATACCCCGCCTTTAAAACGTTCCTCACTAAAATATGATTTTATCATTAATTTGATAAGATGTCTTCCATCAAAATTAAAAGAAAACCGGAGATTTCGTTCCAATGAGTATTTAAGGCCCTCGTCTTTTGCTCGGATCTACATCTAATGAAACTTTTATTGGGACATGTAATGTCGCCGCTTGATGGTTGTAAACCAACTTAATTTTGCATTACTCGCCCTCGCGGGGACAAAGGGTAAGGGACATCAGTCAAACTAGGTTCGACAAACTAGGAGTTGCAGTTTGCAATTGGTTTGGAGACCTACCAGTTATGCTATTGTGATATTCAGCCTCGCTGATATAAATTTGTATTCTTCCGATGAGGTCGTTGAGTATGTGAAAATAATGGAGACAAAATAAACACTAAAGAAATGCCATGTTTATTTTGATTGCTGAATATTGATCATAGGAATTATGTGTTTTAATTCCCGTTTTATTTTATTTCTCTTGGTTAGTTGAAATGTATAACTGTTATTGAGATGTGTTTTGAAATCAAACAAATTGGCTAGGCCAAATTTTCTGGACTGACACCGAAACATGTGTTTGGTGTTAAGGCAAGCAAATATTGAGTACGTGTTGGACACGTCTATCTCGGTTACCCTTAAAGCTGGTACTCTAAGGCAGCCACGTTTGACGTAGCAGCTGAGAAGAAGCATCAAAAGGATGCTTCCCAGGCTCAGTGTGTGATGTTGCTCGGCATGACTCCCGATATGCTTAAGGCAACATGAGAAAATGGGTCTCTTCTAAATGCTCAAGCAATTGAAGGATCTCTTTGATTCATAATCTCGTTCTGTGATTTATGAAGTGATGAGAGATCTGTTCAAATGCCGGTTAGCTAAAGGAGAGAAGATTTCACCTCATGTGCTTAAGATGATAGGCCTAATTGATAAACTTGGTAATTTAGGCTTTGAGCTAAAAGACCAATGTTTTCATTTATGTTATCCTCTAGTCGCTCCCAGATTCATATTCTAGATTCATTGTGAACTATAATATGAATAAGACGGATGCGACCATGCCTGAACTTCACAACGTGCTCAAGATTTTTGAATTCACTATCACTAAGATGATGTTCAAAAGAAGGAGCGGGTAAACAAGGATGTGTGTCTCTACTGTGAGTAGAAGAGGGCACTGGAAGAAGGACTATAAGGTTCTGGTTGCTAAAAGGAAGGCACTGAGTGCTTCTGGCACTAGAATATGTATGTTTGTATGAATGTGAAGGGGCTCATATATCTTAGGGCAGTTAGGCCGGGTAAAGTCGTCTTACACGTGGAAATGAAGCAAGAGTTGCTAACTGAACGTGTGGGGACTTATGTGTTAGACTTACCCTTTGGTTTTAGATTAGAACTTAATGATTGTCATTTAGTTCTTCCTATTACTCGCAACATGTATTTGTTGCATTATGGATATGATGTTCTTAATATACAAAATAAAATACTCAAACTTAGTAATCATGAAAACCCGACTTACTTATGGCATTGTAGAACTTGATCATGGAAACGAGAAAAGAATTTCAAGGTTAAGAAAGTTAAACTACTTAACCCCATTCGACTGTGAGTCTTATGAAAATTGTGAATCTTATCTCATGGGCAAGATGATCAACGGACCCTTTTCTGGGAAAAGGGTGCATGCCAAAGAAGTTCTAGAGTTGATCTACAACGATGTTTGTGGACCATTGCCCACTCTAGCTAGGGGTCACTTCGAGTACTTCATCGCTTTTACTGATGATTTCTCAAGATACGGATACGTGTATCTTATGAAACACAAATTCAAATCTTTTGAGAAATTCAAAGAGTTTAAGGCTGAAGTAGAGAATCAACTTGGTAAGAGTATCAGGACTCTTCGATCAGATCGAGGAGGTGAATACCTTAGCTATGTATTCACTGATTACTTGAAGTTACATGGAATCCATTCACAGTGGACTTCTCCCGGAACACCTCAGATGAACGGTGTGTCCGAGAGGAGAAACCGAACCTTGTTAGACATGGTGAGGTCCATGATGAGCTTTTCCTGTCTTCCAACATTCTTATGGGATACGCGTTACAAACCTCAATTTACATTCTGAATAGGATTACATCTAAATCGGTTGAGTATACACCATATGAACTATGGTGTGGCAAGAAGCCAACTTTTACACATATCAAACATGGGGTTGCCCCGTGATTGTGAAAAGAATGCTTACCGACAAGTTGGAATCCAAGGTGAAAAGGGTTACTTTGTGGGATATCCTAAGGAAACTAAAGGATATTACTTCTATTTACCTGAGAAACAATCAGTGATTGTTTCTAGGCTGACCAAGTTCCTCGAAAAAGACTATGTCTTTAAGGAACAAGGTCGTAAGCTGATAGAACTTGAAGAAATTCAAGAACCACAAATTAACAAAGAGACTGATATCTTGTCAAAGCAACATGACAAGGAATCAGTGGGAGCATTCAGCAACTTTCACGGTGGGAGTCTTTCACTAGGTGATTGTCTTTCAGCCAGTGGGAGCGTAATTGGAGTATGCTTGCCAGTGCAAGAACCTCCAAGTGGGCTGAATGAGAACAACATAGTTCAAACTCCCGCCCAAGAGGCATATGAAAGTGTAGCTCTTGAGGACTCTTCGGACATTGATGAAATCGATGCACCACAAAATTTTCACGATCAGAATGTACAGCCTGCACAACCACAACTCCGTAAGTCAATTAGGAATCGTAATCCGCCCATTAGATACGGTTACCTCTTGGAAGAACTCAGTAATATGGACATACCGGATAAGGACGATCCTAATACTTATTCTGAAGCAATATCAGACATTGATTCAGGAAAGTGGCATGAAGCCATGAAATCCGAGATGGACTCGATGTACACCAATCAAGTCTGGGACTTGGTTGAGTTGCCTAAAGGGGTTAGACCCATATGTTGCGATTGGGTCTTCAAGCGTAAGACTGATGCAAATGGCAAAGTACAAACCTACAAAGTTAGGTTGGTGGCGAAGGGTTATAGTCAACGCAAAGACATTGACTATGATGAGACCTTCTCACCAGTTGCAAAGATCAAGTCCATTCGAATTTTACTTGCGATAGCAGCACACTATGATTATGAGATTTGGCAGGTGGATGTCAAAACAGCTTCCCTCAATGGAAACATTGATAAGGAAGTGTTTATGACTCAACAGAAAAGTTTTACATCTAAGTCAAATTCTAATCTAGCATGCAAGCTAAAGATATCCATCTATGGATTGAAACAAACTTCTAGGAGTTGGAATATATCAAGTCCTTTTGACGTCATCATTAATTCGGAAGATCTATGCGTTTATCGTAAACGCAGCGGAAAGAATATTGTTTTCATAATCGGGTATGTCGATGACATATTAATTTTGGGAAATAATATCTCGTTAATGCAGTCCATTAAAGATTTTAGAGACCTTTGTGATGAAGGGTCTTGGTGAAGCCTGCTACATCCTAGAGATCATGATCCAAAGGGATAGAACCAAGAGGATATTGAGGCTGTCACAGTCCACCTATGTAGAAAAGGTGTTGAAGCGTTTTTTGATAGAGAACTCTAAGAGAGGGTCTCTACCGGCAAATCATGGGATAAAACTATCAAAGAAGGATTGTCCTTCTATTGAAGCTGATATCAAGCACGTGAAAGATGTCCCATATGCATATGCAATTGGGTCGATCATGTACGCCATGACTTGCACTAGGCCAAACGTGGCCTACGCTATCAACATCACTTGAAGATACCAACAGAATCCAGGTGACTCTCACTGGATTGCTGTTAGGATCATTCTGAAGTATCTCATACGAACTAAGAATGTCTTCTTGTCTATGGTGGACAGTCAGAACTAGTAGTGATTGGTTAAGCTGACATAAGTTTCCAATCCGACTGTGATGATAACAAATCACAGTCAGGTTACATTTCACTCTCAATGATGAGGCGGTCAGTTGGAATAGATCCAAGCAAAAGGACCGCAGATTCAACAACCGAAGTTGAGTACATTGTTGTATCAGAAGCCTCAAGGAGGCTGTCTGGATTTTATAGTTCTTAAGAGAACTAGGGGTAGTTCCGAGTGCCAGTTATCTAATAATCCTATATTGAGACAACGTTGGTGCGATTATGCAAGCAAAAGAACCGATATCGACAAGCAGTACTAGACTTATCATTTGATCTGAGAGATCATAACGATAGGAGAAGTAGAATTAAAATGTATTCCCACATATTTAATTTGGAAGATAATTTCACCAAAACACTGAGTGTTCATGTACACACTAGACATTTGATGGTCTAGGGGTTAGACATGTAGGTGATTGACTCTAGACCAAGTGGGAGATTGTTAGTGTCAGTGTCCTAGAGACAATCAATTGTAAGAACATAATACTCGATGATATTCAGTTTGATTTTAATATTATAGTTCACTTAATATTAATGTATGACAATACACCTGTTTGAATATCATGTTTGATTGTTTGCATTTATTCATACAAGTGTTCCCATGAGTCATTGCTGTCACTGAGGTTGTGAGAACTCAGATGACTTAAGCATGATTCTCAAATAGCCCTGATCAAGGATCATCAAGAATGAGATATTGATGATGCAATGGAGATTGGTGTGCGATCTGCATCATACTCTTAGAGAGTGTAGTAAGATCTTACTTACTACGAGATACTTTGTATCTCATGATGGATGCACAAATATCTTAGAGGGTATTGGTATACTCATCCGAGAAACCGTTTGATGTATTTCCACTATATGTGTCTACGGGTGTCTCGGTTAGTGGGAACGATGTGATACTCCTTTGACTTGAGGTCAATACGCACGACATGTGTGGGATGATGAACTTTGACCATGACCAACGCTTGCACCCTTCCATGGGTAGATACGACTTGGATTGGGTTCATCACGAAGTGCATGTGCATGGTAGTTGAGCCAAGAATATGATTCATTCCTCAAAGTGGATTTAGAGAGAATACTCATCTTCTCATCATAATTGGATCAAAGTCATCGATCGATGTACGTCAACTTAGACTTTGTGGCTAAGTGTGATATACATGATCAATTAGTGATTGGAGATAAATTGATTAAGTTATTTGAATAGACACTTCATCATGTTCAAGACTTAATCGAATATTCGCGAATGAAAGGAGGAAATCGTAATAGCCCATGTTTCAGTTACAGGTAGTTGCACGTTTCTCGCAACGTACCTCATATATTGAGGATGTCTGATTTATTGTCTAAGGTTCAATTAAGACCGTTAGTTTGACTAATCGCTCGATATATGAGGGCCTATGAGTCACACAACAAGTAGTTCCCTTTTACGAATTATAGTTGGTTGATTAAATGTTAAATTGGATTTAATATTTAATTTATGGAGAAGTAATTAATAATAGATTAATTTAGAATTAATTAGTATTAATATTTAATTAAATTGAATTTAATTAAATAAGAATTCCCAATAATTATATTTGGAATATAATTGTAGGATTTAATGTATATGGAAATAAATCGTAGAGATTTTCATATAAGGCATTTAAATCCGTAGAGATTTATATTTAGGGAATTAAATTAAAATAAATTAATTTAATTCAAGATTAAAGATTTTATTTCCCTAATTGAGTTAGCTTAAGATTTAAGCTAACCCTCCCTATATATACAAGCTCTTGGGAATCCACAAACGACGTTCTTCAAATTCTCTCCATAAAATCTAGAATATGAATTTTCCTAGCAAATTCCGTGTCAGATTCAACGCTGGCAAATCTGTGCAAGTCCGTGAATGGGGATTACGTGGATACCATAGTTGAGAAATCTGCTCTCGAGTTACTGTAAGATTTCTCGTTATGATTATTGTAATCTATATGCAATTAACTGTTCGTTGTTGGTGAACTTTAATTTTCGCTGTGCATGTATTACGTGTTTACGTGCCTCTAAATTCCAACAATGGTTTCTTCTACTAAAATTGTATTACTTAGTGCAAAGTCTTCCATGTGATAAGTTAGTAAAATAGTTGGTCATGTGAGATGAGAATGTGACTTTTTATGGAGATGTGAACGTAAATTAATTAGAATATCTTTTTTTTTTCTTATTTTATTAATTTACCTATTTAATGTTTTCTTGGTTGCTAAGTTAAGTTTTTATTATATTGTCATAGTTTTCTATTATTAATAAGTCTCTTCTATTCAGTTGTTATTAAGATTATTGATTATAAGAATCCCAACTCTTGTGTTCATTATGTTTCCGCCTACATCATTTTTCCTAGGTATTACTTGCCATAACACAAAGGTATTAGTTTGACCAACATAATCGCATCAACCACCCAAATCACACTTGCATGCTTTTCTTACACCTCATCACCAACTACCTCACATCACCATATCATCCACCTCCTATCACCACGCTTCCACCACAATCTTACTCTTCCCCTCCCCATAATTTCAGCCATTCAAGCACCCTCTTTCCCCTATATACACACATATGTTGGGCAAATCCCTCATTTTCTTGTTGACTAATCCACAAAAGGCAAGAACCCCTGTAAGTAAAGTTCTCTCTCCTCTTCCTCCCTTTATACACTCGGCTCCCTTACTCCTAAAGCAAAGTTTTAGTTTTCTTCCATTCTTCCAGCCTAGGATAGGACCTCTAATCATCCCACACTCCATCATCCATCCAAAGATTCAAAAGAAAGCAAAGAAGAAAGAAGATAATAATCAACGTGACTATTATATGTTAGCTTTGTTTATGTTGATTTTGATATGAGATGATGGTAAGAACGAATACCAAGCATGTATTAGTGTTTAAACTAAAAAAGTACTAGTGGAATAAAGTGTTGGTTGTTGATAAAAACATGTTTAAGATGTTAGATACGATTATAGGATGTTGATATCTGCTAGGAAGAACTCAGAAATTGCGTCGAATAGTTCCCCGGGGTTTTATCTTGTTTTCTGTATGGTGAAAAATATGGTAATATAGATAATGATGTTCTATTTGAAGTGCTGTATAACATAGTCAAATTTTGTAATTTATGGAGTTATGGTGTAGGAGTTAAAAATGGTGTAAATTTACGTGTCGAACTGTGCCACGTTTTTGGAAAACTTAGTGGGATGGAGCTTTAAGCTAATATTTTTGAATAGGACTTTGCATAAACTTGTTTTACACTGAATGAGGATCATATCCGGAGAAAATGGTATTTTACATTAGTGTTCATGTAATAACCTAAAACCAAAAATCAAGATTTAAAATAAAATCAAAAATAGTTAAATGGGAATGATTTGACGAATAATATATTTGTGTGAAGATTTAAATTTTTTAGGTGACAGACGAGCTTTTTGGACTGGAGGTACTACTACCACATCGAAGAATAATTAGTTATTAATAAATAAATAATTCAAGTCAAGTTTTAATAATAAAAACAAAAAACAAAAAATATTGGATGATTCATGGTCTTCAAGACCGTGAATAGGAAATGGTACCATTTAAACCAAATTCACTTTTCACTCCCACTAACAACTTGATGCAGTGAGAAGCGTGAACAATACAAAATAACCTTCTCAATCTCCGTTGATTTCCATAGGAATATCGACAATAAGGAAAACACGAGAAACTCTCGATATACTTTAATTCATACTCATAATCAAATGTATGAAAATGTTACATGACTGACTCCTAAATAAAAAAACTATTACATTAATTACAGAAATATAATAAATGCTAATAAATTAAATTAATTACAATAATTACTAATTTCCTAATCATATCGTATTATAATCAATGAAGATCGTCATCGCGGTCTCATCTCCATCATTCTCTCTCTCTTTGAAATATTTCACCCTCGAATCAGCATTGATCTCATCTCTAGAGGGATAAAAGAAAGTCACCAAGCAGATGAGCTCAAAATTGTCGGGCGTTCGAGTGTGGCTCAAATCCTTGAGGCTATAATAATATTTTTTTGAATTGCCAATAAAATAACAATCATTAATTATAAAAATATAATAACTACTTTTTGATTCAAATCCTTCATCATTGTAGTCGGACTCGTTGGATACCATATCAAGATCCAAAAAAATTGTACTGCAATCAACTTCCGTATCAAAAACTTGGGACGAATCAATATCGGGCTTGACATCGAAAATGAGAGGTGTAGAATCAATTATGGGTTGCTCTTCATCATAAATAGATGACTCATCATAACCACAATTGTCAAAATAATTCCCAAGCCCATCAAAATTTTCATGAAAATTCTCTTCATTCGAAAAAGACAAAAAAGTTTCATTTGAAAAACTAAACTCAAAGTCTTCCAAGTAAGAATTTGGCCCAAACTGATCATCATTAATACTAAAATGTGGCCCAAATTAGTAGCTGAAATTCTTGGGCCCACTTTCCTCATTATTAGCTGAAAAAGGCACTCGCAATGGTAGCAACACATCTGTGTACATATTGCATCGCCCGGTTAGGGCATCGGATACAGGCGACACAACATCCTCTTCTTCAATGGGAGAGGATGAACTCCGGTGGTGCAATTGGTGAGGCAGAGAGAAGAAGTCTATTAAGAGAAAAGAGCTGGCCCAGAAACCAGCAAGTTGTGGAGACAGTAGCGGTTGAGGAACAAGCTTCCAAGATGCCAAAGATAACTTTCAAGTGCCCATCGGCTGCTGGTTAGGAGAGAGAAAGTCATCTGGTGGATGAGCCATAAATTGTGGAGCTGGAAGAACAAGAAGACGGAGCAAGCGAGCCAGCTGGAGGTGAACCAGCTGAGGCTTCTGGAGGAGGAGAGGAGTCACCAGAACCGTCTGACAGTGAATTTATGGTAAACAGTCTGGACCTATCTGTTGGTTACGTGAAAAAACATGTAATGCATATAAAACAAAACAGGGATGAGGGAATAATGATTCTAATTTTTTTTAACGATGTGTTTTGCTTTTTGATAATAACGCTAAAACATTAAAATATATGCACTTTTACAGAAAATAGATTTTCCAAAAAGATCGATTCGGATAATTCGCGTTGAAAAAACAGTGAACTTTTGAACTCCCATTTGAATCCAATTGTTGGTCGCGTGAAAAAAAAAATAACGAATATATATAAAAGCGAGGGGTGAGGAATAATGATTCTAATTTTTTTTAAGCGATGTGTTTTCTTATAACAAAACGATACGATAATGTAATAAACAAAAAGCGAAGAAAAACACACGATTTTATAGTGGTTGGGTCAACTCCTATATTCACTCTTAAAGCCGTAAGACCAACTAAACCAACGAGATATTTATGGGCTCCACTCAAGCGAGGCTTTATCTCCCTCACGGGATCGCACTATAGATGTTTAATGAGTTACCGGCACTACCAAGACTTATCTCTCCTCACGGGATTGTTTATTAAGCTTCGCTTCTTAACCACTAATTCTCTCCGAGAAATGGTTTGGGTTTGATGTTATTCCAATTAGGTGATATTTTTCACTTACGTTGTTTTTAAATTTTTAAAATTTAAGGTTGGGAAAATCTCTGCAAACTATGATATGACATTTTTTCTTAGATATAATGAATAACATTTATTGGGTAAATTTGGATATATATTCTTCTGTGTTCTTGAATGAAGATCTTGAATATTTGGCTTTTCTTCTTCACTTTGCAAAGATCCTCCATTATCTTCTTTTTGAAGATAGTCTGATGTATTTATAGTGCGGTTGAATATTACTGCAGTTGAAGAGTAAATTGAATTCATCTTAATAATCTTAGAACTTTTTTCTTTTGTCTTTTCAGACCGGTTGTTTGCGAACTTTTATATCACATCCATATATATGTTTATTATCTTCTTATTGACCATCTATTTTTTTGTAATCTGATCGGATCGATCGAACTGTAGGATTCTTTGTTCATCTCTTACGATTCCGATTCGTCGCCGGTATCTGATTTGCAGATCGGTTTTGAAATCGTCTTCTAGAAATCTGGTGCAGATTTGCGGGTCTGATGCAGTAATCAGATGCGCATCGGTATTTTCGATTCGCCCTTCAATCGATTCGACCATCTCCAGATCTGCCATCTCTCGTTAATCTTCGATTATTTGCTCTTTATTGTCTTATAATATTATATTTGTTGGTTTCTCAAATGTTTTGATTTGATCAAAAATGGGGAAATTGTTGAGATATTTTAGTTTTGATGAATTATCAAAAACATTATCAACTTGTGTTATTTAAGTTAATCTACGGATAACAAGTTGAAGGGAACGGAAGAAACAAGTTAAGGGAACTCACGAAATCGACGAAGATGATCGAGATCGAGACGAGGCCGTCGAGATCGAATGATAGGGGATGAGTTATGAGTTAGTTAATGCGAGGATGATCGACCACAAGGCAGAACCGATGTCTGGCGAACCGAATCGATATCACGGATATGATTCGAATTATGCAGTCGATATGTTGAACCGATGTCTGAATCGATATGTTGAATCGTCACGAATGTCGAAGATTGGCGACGATGCGCATCAGAGACATTAAGATGGACGAAATTTGCAGATCAAATTTCGCAAACAAATTTCACTATAAATGAAATCGCGATAGATAATCGGCGACCATATCGGCGACTGTAATCGAAGAGATGAACAAGAATCTGGAATGACGATCCATTAGAAACACAAAAGAAAGCGGTTATTTAATAAGAAGATAATAACACATATGGATGTGACATAAAAATCGCAAAACAACGGTCTGAAAGAACGAAAAAGAAAAGTTAAGAGTATGGATTTTAATTTACTCTCCAACCAGAATATTCAAATCCACACTATAAATACATCAGACTATCTTCAAAAAGAAGATAATGGAGGATCGCCGCAAGTCAAGATTAAAGCCCAAATATTCAAGATCTCCATTCAAGAAAACGTAACAATATATATCCAAATTTACCTAATAGTGTTCTTCATTATATCTAAGCAAAAATGTCATATCATGTTTGTAGAGATTTTTCCAACCTTATTTTTAAAGGCTAAAACAATGTAAGGAAAAAATCTCACCTAGTTGGAAATAACACCAAACCCAAACCATTTCTTGAGAGAATTAGTGGTTAAGTAAGGTAATTAATAAGCAATCGGTGGGAGATAAGTCCCGATTAGTGAGAGCTCATAAATATCTGTTGGTTTAGTTGGTCCTATGAAGGGAAGAGTGGATGTAGGAGTTGGACTCAACCACTATAAAATCGTGTGTTTTCTTTCTTTCTTTATGTTTTTACTTCGCTTATACGTTTGGTTATAAACAATACACATCGTTTTAAAAAATAGAATCATTATTCCCTCACCCCTGTTTTATATGCATTACATGATTTTTCACATGACCAACACTATCATATCTCCTTCCCTTCACTCTAAAACACCCTCCAGATCACCCACTCCATCAATTGCTCCTTCACTTATCCAATCACCAACCCACTCCCCAATCAGAACCACTCTCTCTTCACCCCCACTCACCCAGCCAACCATAACAGAACAACCTGATAAACCTCTAAATACTCATATTAGGTTTCCCTTTGATACCCCTCCATCCACACCATCTTCACCCATCCAACCAACAATTACTCCTCAACCAGAAAGCCAACCCAACCTGATCTAATCATCGAAGCTTATTCTGCTTCCTCAATCTCTCAATCAGAAGTTGTCCCCAAATCTCAACCCAACCTGCTACCCAATCTACTCCCATATAGCCAACTGAATACCACCATCCTAAGACACACTCCTTCACTGAAAGGAGCATCAAAGATAAAATCGATAAAATGCTCAAGGAGAAATGTAAATCCCGTACAGGTTCAGTGAGGTGAAAGTTTAAAGGGGAGGGGTGAATAGACTTCAAACTTTTTGCGTGATCAGCTTGATGTTCAGATAAGTGCTGATATAGAGTGCGAGTGAATCAACTTGGATTGATATCCAGCCTACTGATGACTCTGAAGCTGGTCAGTTGGACGTCTATCAGGTTAACTGATGTGCGGAAGCTGTTTTAACCTGTGTTAGAAAAACCCTTCACAAATTCAGTCTTAAGGTTTTCTGACTGATTAGTAAATAAAAGGTCAAACTGATCTGATCAGCAGCTTGATGTTGAGCTGATATGACTTAAGACATTCATGATATTTTAAACTGGTTTGTGCAAGGTGTAAATCAGTAAATCACACAAGATTTATAGTGGTTCAGACCAACTTATCCTATGTCTACTCTTCCCTATCAACAGGGGCACTCACTAACCAACTGACTTAGTTTATTGTGTTAATCAACATGGTACAACAGATGTTTATAGAGTTCTCACTCAACAATCCCAGAAAATAAACTAGAAACCTTAGTTTATAATCTTGCTAACAAACTTAACCTGTCAACTGATTTGGGTAAGATTTGTTTTGGTTCCAGAAGTATATCCTATCATTTAAGTAGATAAAGTTAAAGGATAAATCTATTCTAAGAAGGAATATGGGATGAACACTTGAAGATATGCTTGAGCACTTGTGTTCTTGAGAAAATGACTTGTGTATTTGAAGCTTGATAATTTCCGTAACTTTACTCTGAAGAGTGATCCCATATTTATAGAATTTAAGATCAAAGAGCCGTTGCAGAGCAATTTGAATCTTGATCTATTTAGGGTATGTTTGCAGATATGAAGTGACGTGCTCAGGATTGGCCATGCCATTTTCGTGCAAGATCGTCCTTTCTAGCCATTTGACCCTGATACTCCATATCTGTACATATGTGTCCCATTCTCATTGGCTAATAAGTACACTTATTCGGTGTCTTGTAAGTCCAACTAGGTTGACATTCTTCTTGTCTGATCGACTTGATATATTCTTCGTGGTCTTCTGACTTAGCTAATCTGATCAGTCTACCTCTGAGTCTTCTGGTTCAAGTTGTCTTAACACAACTTGTGACTCTTCTGATGATAGTAGGTCTTCTGGTCTTCTGATCTTCAGACTTACTCTGCTGATTTTCAAGCTTAACCAAAATATGACCTATACTATTTCATCAGTTGTCTATACATTATCAGTTGGGTTCCTATATGATTCATCAGTCAGCTAATAAGTCTGACTGGTCCTGTTACATATGTTTTGGAACTTTCATCAAAACTATAATTTTTTCTAACAAGTATCCTGAATTGGATAACAATGTGCCAATTAGGAACGAGTTAGTGGAGATCCTCGTGTGGAGGAACACTCGGCTGAGGAAGATTGAGGACTTCATGATCATCATGAAGGGAATGGGAGGAGCAGACGCATTCATTGATTATGAGAGGAAGATGCAGAATACTGTTGTAACGCCCCAAAATCTAGTTTTCGAATGATGTTGCTTTAGGGCAGAGGCGTTACTAAATAAAATATAGAAGACCCACTTTGAGAGTAAACGAAATGAGATATTTATTTTTGCAAGCGGAAGATTTGTCTAGTTTGAAAATAGTAACCCCAAAGCAACTAAAACTCGTGACGACGAGTAAACTAATAAACTTCGCACACATCTAATTATTATACAATGAAAGCAGTAAAAGTTAAATCTAATTTGTTACAAGCGTTTCAAAACCTTTATACGTGTACTAATTAAACAACAACACCAAAGTGCTACTCTTCGAGTAGTAAAAAGTAATATTATACTTTACTAGACAACTCATCAAAAACCATGTGTCGTATCCCCCGTCATCCTTCCACACCATTTCCTGGATCTGTAACAATATATGAGATGTGAGTGTTTAAGATACACTCGGTGGAACAACCTCAATGATTGCACTGATAAAATGTATATGTAAATAATACATAACATGAAAACGTAACTCATGAGAACACTGAATGTATTATTATATCACGGGCATCACCCGACTTGACATAACGGGCATCACCTGACTTGGCATAACAAGCATCACTCGGCTTGACTTATATGCGGCATCAGCCGACATGACGGGCATCACCTGACTTGACTTATATGCGGCATCCGCCGGCATAACGGGCATCACCCGGCTTGACATATATACATACAATCTTCACAATTATTACATACTCATAACATATATCAATCACATATGACATTTTAACATAGCAATCATAACATTGAATGTTAAGACTCAATTAAGAGTGGAAGTAATCCCACCTGAAGTGACGTTTTCTATCTGGGAGTAAAACTGCGTTCTAGGTCTCCGCGTCCTCTTCGGATCCTACAAGAATATTATATGCTAAGAAATTTGATAGAAGAATTGTTATATAATAGCCGTCCTATAATAAATATATATTAAGAGTTCGCTAGGGGTTTCAGATTATTGGTTCGAGTTTGGAGGTTGAAGGGCAAATCAGTCATTTCCTAACCATCATATGGATCAATTGATGCATCTTATAGCCAAAAGACATATTAACTAGTCTTTTGATAAAAAGTGACTTCTTCGAACAACGCGAAAACTTGTTAGGGCAAGAAGAGATTTAAAATGTAGAATTTAGATAGAAAACAAGAGTTTATGACTCGTAACCATCTAGGGGTAGATTAATCATTTTATGCGGACTTTGTCATCTGAATTTAGTAATAAGATGCAGGTCTTTGAATGTAGAACAGTTTGACGTTCGTTTGGGTCAAATCGGATAAGAAACGAAGATTTTACAAACATTTGAACTTGAGTGGCAAATCTGTAAATAGTGAAGTTGGACCTCTGACCCGTTGTCTGGTCAACAGCGACCAGCAACTCTGAAAATTGCACAGAGGCCCCTGGACTCTATCTAATTCTGTTTTTCTACCCCAACAGTTTCAAGCTTTTGTACAAATCGTCCCTGCCATTGTTTCACACATCCAATTAGAAGACCGAAGGTACCGCCGGAATCCCCGCGACTCCGTCGACCTTTCCCCCAACAATCGAACCAAACGACAACTGCATAAGCCCCGACGGCGCTTTACCGTCTCGTCCTACTTCACGTCATATTTTCCAATTGATTTACACACCAATTTTACAAATAAAGGGTAGGATAATGCTCTATTCATTACGGGCTTCGAAACGATATAAGGTTCGCCGCCTATCGCTCGCCGAAACGGCGGCGGCGAATGGAGGGGATACAACCGTCATTAAAACTCCCGAATCTTAAATACCAAATTCCAGACGCTACGAGCGTCGAATCAACAAACTAATTACAGATATATAATCTACGAGTTACTACGATCATTTCGATATATAATTCGAATATTTTCAGTGAAAACGCCGGCGGCAAGGCGCGGCGGTGCAATACGGGATAAAAGCGAAAACCGTATTACCTTGCCTCTGTTTCCTTACGCTGGACGGCTTGTTGGATGATAATCCCAATCCTATTTTCTCAATTATATCTACTTAGATTTCCATGTTTTAACATTATTATTATTTATATATATATTAGACATACTTATCTTAGTGGAGAAGTTGGGGAAATCATATATGACTAGTTCTCAACTTTCAAAAAGAAAGTACACTATACACTTTCTATTATTATTTATTTATTAGCATCATAATATATGAATTATCCTATTAATATAACATACGTACTTATATATATATATATACACCCAAGTATATCTAGTATTTAAATTAAAATCAACATTGAATACTAATTTATTAAAATAATTATATACAAGCATCTATAATTGATATATACTAATTTTGGGGTGTTACAACTGCTGGGGTTGCTAATGCTGCCGATCTGGCAGTGAGGAATATACTAAATTGCCTGTTGGGTTTACCAGAAGTATCTATAGAAACAAGAAGTTGTCGGTCCAGATGTGGAGATGACCCTGTAAGAGGCAGATGATGCTGTTGCGGGTGCTACGGATGTGATCCGATCAGCTAAGGCAGAAAAATCCGATCAGGAGACAGTTGGTGATCTTGCATTAACCATAACGGTTGCTGCACAGCCATCAGAAGGGCAAGATCCCACTCTCATGTGCCCATCAGTTGCATCTGAAGCTGAATTCTTGACGAATCTCAAGGCAACTGTTCAAGATCTATTGACCGAGCAAGTGGAGTCAATGGTGGCCAATATTCTAACAAGGACAACAACGACCAATGTAGAAAGCATGGCTCAGTAGGTCCGGTTGCTCAATGCTGAAGAACGTCAACGTACCATTGCTGATACATTGAAACTGACTGCTCTGAACGCTAAAAATGAAGAGCAAAGGGAAGCTGAGTTCCATAGGCGATTGGATGAAAAGATGGAGCAGATCAGAGAGCTTATGATGTTCTGTCAAAAGTTACCCTTAATATGGCCAAGACAGAAGAATGTTGGGATATGATGTATAGGAGATTTGGAGCTGTTGTGGAACGTGCAAAGCTAAGTCTGGAATCCGCAGTTCTAAAGATCTTAATGCCTGCTACGTCTTCTGTTTCTCTGGTTCACTTTGAAGCAGATGAAATCAAGGAAATCATGCAACAACATTTTACCCAGCTGTCCACTCACCTGGCTCACCTTTTTTTACTCAACCAAAAAAGGGGAAGAAGGTGTAGGAAAAACAATTGCTGAAGCATTAGACGTAGCCGCCGGTAACATTGTTGCAACCTTATTTATTGCCCCTACTGTCCCTGCCATTCAGAACATCATCCCTACTGTCCCTGCTATTCCTAATACCGAAATTTTCTGAGCTTTATACAACAGTTCAGGAACATGGCAAAACTCTAGGAGATGTGGTGACAAGACTAGACGTTGTAGAAACCTTCTCATCTGATATCCAGAGGAAGTTGGATCAGAAGTAGTAAAAGAAGAGCCTAGAAGTTGGAAGATAACTTGAAGCAGAAGACGCTGTTGGTGAAGATGCCAAAGGGAAGAAGAAAAAGGCTCCCAAGTTGTTGGCAGAGAGGAAGAAACAAGAAGCAGCTGAGAAGAAGAGACAGGAAGAAGTAAGAAGAAGAAGTTTGCTGAAACAGAGAGTGCCAAACGTTCATATGCTTCTGAGATGAAGAAAGGAGAAATTGGTGGAGGATCTTATACTGAAACACTCATTCCTGCCACTATTGAAGAGATTGTCAAAGTTGACAAGAATGTGGAAGCAGAGTGGAGACCCATCAAAGCTCAGTGGCTATTTGATGTCTATGTCATTCAGACCACTCTGTACTCCCAGACCAAGAGTAGATGTTCGCAGAGTTTCTTCAATGGTTGGAGAACAAGCACAAGAGATTCTATGATATTCTGACGAGGGAGGCCAAGGTGATGCTTTAAACACCCGTTTCAAAAAAAAAAAAAAAAAGGGAATAGTCTCCATAGCCTACACTTTTAAAATTGTAAAAATGTAATAGCCTAATCAATTACCCAAATTCTAATAGCTATAGTACTACATTTTTTCCCATGATTTTTCAGTTACCTTCACTAATAATTGAGGAAAAGGCAATTACAAATTGAACTTTTGACTCTCTTCTCCTTTTATTTTCCCCTCATACGCACAAAATAGTTTCCTCTCCCTCTTCTTAGAATATCAGACACCTCTCCCTTTCAACAAAAAAAAAATACTTTCTCACTTCTTGTTGGGGTAGAAACACACGACCACCTTTGTTTTCTCTCTTTCTCCACCATTTTATTGGTTTAGGGATTATTCTTGTGAAGGTATTAATCTATTCCACTTATTTGATTAGGATGCAGCATGATATATTTGATTTCTCTACCTATTTGTTAATCTAGTAACAAATAGGACCTGCCATGCCTTCCTTTACTTATTAAATATCAAAGTTTATAATGTGTGTATATTTTCCAGTTGTATGTATGTTGACTTTGAAATTTGAGATTGAGTTTCAGTTAGTTATGCGCCTATTGTTAGGGGTGGGCATTCGGTTGGTTCGGTCGGTTTTAAGGCAGTTTTGGACAGAACTGAAATAACCAAAATTTTAACAATTAAAACCGAACCGAATCGAACTAATTCAAATACTGAATTGAACCGAACCGAACTGAACTAATTCAAATACTGAATTGAACCAAACCGAATTAAAAAATTCAGTTGGTTCGGTCGGTTCGATTTTCTTGCACAAGATAATATTTTTTTTAGCAATTAAGCATTTTTCCAGCATTTTTTTACACTAAATTCAAAATCATAAACGAACTACCACCTTAAATCAAATAGACAAACACATAGTCCATAAGAATTCATATCAGCAAGTTCATCAAAGTTCCAACAAACTAAAAAAATCCAACAAACATCTAATTACATAAAGGGAGGTGCTAAATGGGCAGATTCTGCCCAGGGCAGAATCATTAAAAAACCTTTGCCCTCAATCAAGACCACCCAAGAATCTGCCCTCAATCAAGCTCACCAAGTCTAAAATAGTATTTTCTGCCCACCAAGAATTACCCTTACATAAGGGAGATGCTAAATGGGCAGATTCTGCCCAGGGCAGAATCATTAAAAAATCTCTGCCTTCAATCAAGACCACCCAAGAATCTGCCCTCAATCAAGTCCACCAAGTCTAAAATAGTATTTTCTGCCCAGGGCAGAATCTGCCCACCAAGAATTACACTTACATAAGGGAGGTGCTAAATGGGCAGATTCTGCCCATGGCAGAATCATTAAAAAGCATTTGCCCTCAATCAAGACCACCCAAGAATCTGCCCTCAATCAAGCCCACAAAGTCTAAAATAGTATTTTCTGCCCAGGGCAGAATCTGCCCACCAAGAATTACCCTTACATAAGGGAGGTGCTAAATGGGCAGTGCAAAATCATTAAAAAGCCTTTGCCCTCAATCATTAATTAATACTATTAATTATTAAATAAATATAAAATTAATTAATATATATCAGTAGGTTTGGTTTGTTTGGTTTTTATACCCTACAAACCGAACCGAAAATTTTCATATTTTGAACTGAACCGAACCAATTAACCATTATAACCGAACCATTTTAACCAAAATTCGTTGGTTCGATTCAGTTATATCGGTTCAGATATATTGTGCCCACCCCCCTTATTGTTTTAGGAGTTATGCAATATTGTTTTATGTTTATCATGTTCAAAGATTTGAGTGCTTGAAATCTAGATCACAACTCATTAGCAGAGCATGCCCTGTTCAAGAATTAGAGCAATTTAACATTTATTATTATTATTATTATTATTATTATTATTATTATTATTATTATTATTATTATTATTATTATTATTATTATTATGGAGGGTCACTTTTATCATATGGTTATACATAAGTTCAGAAATCATGAATGATGATGATGTTGGTCACAATTTATTGAGAAAGGCGTTGGTAGTTAGTATGTGTTGATGGATTAATTGGTTTAGTTCTGCAATTAGTTTTAAGACTAAACAGATTGCCAAATTTGTAGTCTAAATATGAATTTGTATTGGGCAATTACGATTTATCAATTATGTATTTAATTTGGGGTTGTACTCTTTTGATTTGGGATTTAGGGTTCCGATTTTAGGGATTGTTTTGCTCAAATTGAGTTTTCACTATTTATATTTAGGTCCTTAATTATGTTTATAAAACCCTTGCTCTTTCGTCCCTAGAGTTTTTATTAATTTCTGTAAATGGCTATTGTTGAATTCTATGACTAAATTAGCAAGGCGACGACAATTCCGAGGACTAAGTTCATACGAGATTTCTACTTAACGTTTCATGCATCCGGATTTGAGGTGGGGTTTTAATTGCTTATTTCTCTATAGTGGTTGGTAGAGCTCTGTTGCATTTGTTATTCTTTGTTATTTGTTTTAAGTAAATTGTTGAGTTATCTTCTATGTGAATGCATTCTTATGTTATTCAAGTGCCAAAGTTATGTTGGCAAAGTTACTAATAGCCAAGGGCCCTAATGTGGTCCAAGGCCGATGGGTCTTCAGGTGTATCTCGTCGTTCTCGACAAAGTCTAATAGTCAGGGGCATTTATTGAGATCCGAGACCAATGGGTCTTCAGGTTTAACCCGCCGTGCTCCCAAGTTCTATGGAAAAGTATATATGGCAAAGGTTGGATAGCAAAGTTCTATGACAAAGTATCTATGGCAAAGTTGACAAAGTTTATGTGTCAATGCGAATGTGATTTACTAGTTTGATCACTTGATAATTTACTTTCAAAATTAATACTGAATAACTTGGCTTCACTGAGTGTGCTTGAAGACAATCTAAGTCGATAGCTATACTAAAATAAAGGACACAAGTTTATGTTAAACCTAAATTTTCAGCATTATTAGAGATTTTCAACTTATTTGAGATTTCCACATCGAATTCTATTATTATTGGTATTTTTTGTTATTTAGTTAAGGTATTTTCAATTTGATAGCCGTTGTTTTTTACCGTTAGGTTATTTTCAAATTAATATACGTTGTTCTAACCGTTATGCATTTGAAATTCAAATTTAGTTGCGCCCAAGTTAGTTACTTCAACTACTTTTTAGAATGTCCGTTTTATGAAAAGTGGGGAGTGACAGATGCACTTATCCCCAACTGCTCCTCCTTATCAGATTATGGATTATCCAGTCAGACCTGATGGAAGCTTTGATCCTGTTGCCTTCCATGAACTCTACCATTAGTGCCTCGACAAAGGCAATATCATTGAAGTTAACAGAATGACAGATCTGATGGACAGATCTACAACGTCCTCAATATTCCGAAAGAGCTAAGAGATGTTGTATAAATAGATCAAAAGATGCTAGGATCAGATAGAAAAAAAATTCACTGTACTTGTATTTTCTTACATCATTAATGGAAAATTTTCTTGTTTCTGATCTTAAGACAGACTCTCTTTGTCTTCTGATTAATTGTGTTATGCTTTACAATTATTATGCAATGGTTTTTCCTTATGTTTTGGTTTTATCAAAAAGGGGAAAATTGTTAGAAAATTTTATAGTTTTGATGAAAGTTTCAAAACATGTGTAATAGGACCAGTTAGACCTGTTAGCTGACTGATGAATCAGATAAGAAGCCAGTTGATATTGTATAGACAACTGATGATTAGTATAGGTTATATATTAAGAGAGAACTCAATATATAGGTTAAGTCTTGCTCAAATCAGAAGAGTCGAAGATCAGAAGAACTGAAGAGCTCAAGACCAGAAGACCTATCCTGTTGAAGACATCAGTAGAGTCTCAAGTTGTGCTAAGATAACTTTAATCAGACGACTCAAGGTAGACTGATCAGGTCAGCTCAAGTTAGTTAGTTCATGAAGATTATTCATCAAGTCATACACAAGATCAGACAAGAGGAATGTGAAGAAGATCGGTCTGACAACTGTCGAATATGTGTACTTGTCAACCAACAAGAGATCGACACGTATGTATTGGACTGACAGAGCACTGTATGGAGTCTCAGGGTCAAACTACTGGAAATGACAAAATTGCATGCTTATAGAATGGCGAACCCTGAGAACGCCACTTCATATCTGCAACCTACCTAAAACAGTCTGAAGTTCAAATTGTTCTCCAATGGCTCTTTGATTTCAACCTCTATAAATATGGGATAGCTCCTTCAGAGTTAACTACATAAATTATCAAGCTTTCAGCATTCAAGCATTTCCGCAAGAACACTCAAGAACTCAAGCATATCTTCAAGTGTTCATCCCATATCATCTTACCATAATTATCCTTTCATAGCTTTAGGCTAAACACTTGTTTGGGTTAATTCCTTGTTGGAAAACACAACAAATCTTCCCAAACATATCTTGTTAGGTTAGTTTGTTAGCAAGTTTGTAAGTTAGTCAATCAAGCTTGCATTTTGGGATAGAGTGAGAACTTAGTAAACATCTGATTGTATTGTGTTGCATAACACAAAAAACTTAGGTGTTTGTTTGTGAGCCCCCTTCAGATAGGGAAGAGTGGACGTAGGAGAAGTTCTCTGAACTACTATAAAAATATTTTGTGTTGTTTACTTGCTTTACACCTGCACTACACTATTATAAAAAAACATGCATAACCTTGAGAAGTGATCAGAACAGACAACAAGTCTTCTGATCAGATCAGCTAGGTTGTTTGCTTGCTGATTGGTTAAATTCTTGAGTCTATTTACAAAAGAGTTTTTGACACGAGTTAACTGCTTCCGCACATCAGCTTGCCTGATAAACGTCCAACTGATAAGCTTTCGAGCTGTCAGTAGGTTCGATATCAGACTGAGCTGATTCCACTTCACACTCTACAACACTTGCCTGATTATCACGTTGTTCACAAATGTTTTTGAAAGTCTATTCAACCCTCTCCTCTAGACTTTCCGCTCACAAAACTCGTTCAGGACCTACAAAGGGCATTAAGGTCATTAAAAGTACCAATTTGAACCTCTTAGTAATGTTTTAAAAAAGTAGCACCTATTTGTAATAAATTACTTAGGATTCCACCTATTAGTAACCCACTCTTAAATAAGTGAGTTTTATGAATTTGGACTTGTTTTTGGTTGTTGATAAGTCAGATGGGAGTTTAATGAATTTGGTTTGGTTCTTGAATCCATCAATGAAGTTTTTAATGGCTTTGGTTTGATTTTTGGTAGAACTTGAAGTAGGTTTTAATGATTTTGGTGGTGTTTTTTGTGGGAATTTTGGGAGTGAGAATGGGGATAGATTTCTTGTTGATGAAAGAAAAACCATCATCATCATCTTCCAATTCTAACAACACCCTGCAATGTGAAGAAGCAAAGTGCTTAGGTGTATATGCAATGTGAAGAAGCAAAGTGCTTAGGTGCATATGCAATGTGTTATGTGTATATGCAATGTGAAGAATTATGTCAATTTTGAATATATGTGCAATGTATTATGTTTGTATGCAATGTTTTTAGAGTAACTCTCTTGCGAAATATTGCACACTATGAATATGTGCAATACATCATAAAATAGACAACTTAAATAAAAAAAACTCGAGGGTTGGCGCGCGGGTCGGGTCGGACCGGGTGCGGGTCGGGCAGGGCGGGCAGGGGCTGTGGGCTTTAGGTTGGGCAGATTTCTGGGATGCTTATATATTTATAGAAGGATATCTTTTTCAAATATGTGTTGTAGTTTAATGGTTTGAGGTCTATTGTTAATGTATTTGGTCACAGGTTCGACTTTTATTGAACCCATAATTTTTAAATATTTTTTATTTTTGTCAAGTTTCTGTGTGTTACTACATCTATGTATTACTACATGATTTTTGTCAAGTCTCTGTGTGTTACTACATCTATGTATTAGTACATGAAAAAAATGTGATACTTATAGAAACAAAATGTATTACTACATGAAATAAAAATTACATTATTATTCTCCATGTGTTACTAAATGAATAAGTAAATGTTACTACATTGTTATACTGAAAAAACTTTATATCTTACATAACACGTATCAAAACATACCATGACACATGAATGTTCATAAGGTAACACATGGGTCATAGGTAACACATTGTTGTTCATATGGTAACACATGAATATTCACATAGAATTACAAAAAGATATGTATTAGGAATGGGGTGGAAGAATTTTGTAATCATGCAATTAGACACTGCACCGACCCTCGGTACATTTCATGTCCGTGTTGGAAATATATGAATGGAAAAATCGTTAGTGGTCGAGAAAGTTTGTTCCACCACTTGATGATTCACGGTATTGATAAAACATATACCGTTTGGACATATCATGGTGAGAGAAGAGATGGATGTAGCTCAAGCAACCTAGAAACTGACTTTAGGTTTGAAGATACAGTGGATGCGAATATTTTCGATGATGTACCGACTGTTGATGTATCGACTATTGATACATCGACTGTTAAAATTTATATTCATGTTTATAATATTTGCACATATATATGCTAAATTTGCAGTTAATTTTAATATTCTCAATATAATATAGGAACCATTGGGTGATGGTCGCCATAAACATGAATACATTAAGTGTGTATTTTATGGACCCAACTCAGGATGGAGTGATTTCAAATCGCCTTGATCTCGTTTCATATATGGAAGCGTAAGTTCATTTTTAATATTCTATATAATGATTTGTTTTACTTTTAAAATTATGCATATTTAATCTATTTTTATTTTTTTAATTATAATAATAATAGTGTGATGACGATGTATCGGAGTCGCCTTCTGAGTCAAGGTTCAAGATCTAATTTCAATAAAGTGAACTGGATTAACATTAAGGTAAATTTAATTTAGTAAATTATCAAATTAATAGAAAGAAATCATAATTGTAATACGTGATTATAATTGCTAATCAACAGGTTCCGAGGCAACGAGATAATGAACATTGTGGACATTTTGTGTGTTGCTTTATTGAAGATATAATCTGCACTTCTCTAACGAACATTCCTCTCAATGTAAGTCAATTTATCGATTTATTTAAATTATTATTGATTGAATAAAAATTCATACTATATTGATTGATTCGTTATTTGCAGTTTGTCTATGAACGTCCGCTCAAGTCTTACTCTAAGAAAAGACTGGAGAAATGGAAAAAAGATTGGACGGGGTACCTTTACAATTGATTCTTATATTCATACGATATTGAGTGATCGTTGTTTGAAGTTTTTGGTAGCATGTAATTAAATTATATATTTGTGATGATATATATTTCATGTTTTTGGTGTATTGGACGTATATATATGTTTATGATGTGTATGTTTATTTATTTCATGATGTGTATGTTTATTTATTTGATGTTTTGATATTGGACGTATATATATTATAGTGGTGTAAGTTTTGGTTTATGGTTTTATTATAGGATTTTTGGTTTATGGATTATGGTATTGGACGTATATATAAGTTTTGGTTATGGTTTTATTATAGGATTTTTAAAATATAAATTAATTATTAAAAAAAAAAGATATTGGACAGCGGTTTATAACCGCTGTCCAATCTTATCAATTGGACAGCGGTTATAAACCTCTGTCCAAGCCAACACTTTGCAATGCGGTTAAAAACCGTTGTCCAAGCCTACCATTTGGACAACGGTTTTTTAACTGCTGTCCAAGCTTGGACAGCTGTTACTTGGACAACTGTTATAACCACTCTCTAAGGGCTATTTTAACAGATGTCCAAGGCCAAATGTGTATTAGTGATATATGCATATGCACATTTTAATTGTTGTTATATGTAAAAAGATGCATGTGTATATGCAATATATTATTTTTACATGCAATGTGTTTAGCGTGTATGCAATGTATATTTAATAATGCATTTTTCTGGGCGTATATGCATTTTTATCTTTGAGCAATGCATCTTTTCTATGAACAATGCATTTTTCTGGGACCAAAAGTGCAAATTTTGACCAAACAAATTCCAATAGAAATATTTAATTTTTTTAGAAAATTAAAATTATTATCATGTTTGAATTAATAATTACTAAGATTAAAGGATTACAAGATTTAAAATTAAATTTAGTTTGTTATTTAAATAGAAATAATTATTAAAAAGATGAAATATGTCAATTCAAATTTAATAATAATAAGAAAAATTATGTCAATTTAAATGTAATTATCTAAGAATATCTAAATTTATTTTTATTAGTATTTACTGTTGGTCCCGGTGCAAACGAGTCTCACACGTGTATGGGGGGGAATACACGTGTTCAATGATTTTTAAAACTTTTTCTTCACTGAGGTCAGATGGGTCAGAATATCCTGATATTTTTGCCCTGAGAAGCACAGATCGCCCTGAGTCAAAGTCTACTGAGACAATGATCCTGAGCTGCTCTCAGAAGTTTCAGATTAACCCAACTGATCCTGAATTTATCAGAGATCCTGAGGAGCTTGGATCAGATAATTATCTTACTGAACACTCAGTAGAGTTAGTTCAGTTTGGTAACTATCTGTTCTAGCTACTCAAGTGTGTGGAAAGGTTGGCCCTAAGTTTATACTCGTTTTAGCTTTGCTGAAAATCTTCTTCCTTTAATAAAACAGTGATTAAGGATGTGATCAATTTAGATGCAGTTCAGTGGATTGATTCCAACTGAATATCAGTGAAATATGCTTTCAGTGAAAAACCATGCAACAAATAATAATGTAGTACCGAAAGCAAACAACACAGCAATTATAGTGGTTTAGAGACTCAAACTCCTACGTCCACTCTCTCTGATCTTCAGAGAAATTCCTTAACCACTTCCTAAAGCTTTCAGGCTAACTCACTGTAGCTTACTCACTTTTCTACCTTGAGTTTTCTGGCTGACTCACTGCAGCTTACTAACTCAAACACACACAAGTGTTCAGACTACCACAAGTAGCTTACTAACTTCTTCTCTAGAGTTTTCTGGCTAACTCACTGTAGCTTACTCACTCTTTACAACTCTAACTCACCAAAAAATCACACACAAACTACCTTAACAGAGGGTTTGGGTTTTGGGTTGGTTTCCAACTAGGGTGAGATATCCTTTACAATAAGAACAAATGTAAAGGCTAGGACATCTCTTCTAAGCTTTGGATATTTCTTATCAATCTAGGCTTAGAATAGTGAGTTCTCTCTAATGTGAAACACTTGAGAAATTCTAGGATTTTCGAGTGCTTCAATTTGCAAGAATACGAATGAGCTCTTGAGTTGCTGTAATTTCCCGTAACCTTTAAATGTAGAAGGTCACTGGTATTTATAGGAAACATCTCCAAAGGTTACTCTTGAAAAATTATCCGTTGGAAGAGATAACATCAAGGGTTTCCTCTTCTGGTTATTGATGAACGACTATTTTTAGGGTTTGAACACTCCCTTGCATGTTTTAGGAAATATGCAGCCATGTAGCCAATCACCATTTTTTTGCAGTCTGGAGCCTAGTACAACTGAAAAATTTTAGGGTCCTGTCGCTTTCAGTGTCAGTGAAGTACAGTGTTGTCTTCCTCTGATTGGTTCTTATCTTCAGTGAATGTAGATAAACAAAACGGCTCTTTTTGGTCAATCTCTCTAAATGAGACAACCTTAAACAACACTTAGACTTAGTTCCTTTTGTCTGCACTTAGAATGTTTTGGGCAATATATACTTTTCTGAACATGTGCGTTTTTCTCAGTTTTGTAGTATATCAGATAGATATTATTCAGTGCCTCTGAACATTCAGGTTATACTGAGTATTCGGTATCTTACTGAGTCTTCAGTAACTACTGAGTCTTCAGTGTCTTCAGTAACTTACTGAGTCTTCAGTGTCTTCAGTTTCTTCTGAGTCTTCAGTGTCTTCAGTAACTTTCGAGTCTTCAGTGTCTTCAGAATCTAACCTGATCTATATCTGCTGACTATACATGGTGCAGATAACTTCCTGAACAATCTATACTGAAACCTGACTCAGACTATCAAGATTATCCTGAACATATCATACTCAGGGGTTTTGGGATCTAATCAAAACTTCTTTATTAAATTCATCTCCCAACAATTTCCCCCTTTTTGATGATGCCAAAACCATCTTTTTACATTTAAGAAAACCTAACCTATACTCAGGTTTCAGTTTATCTATTACAAACCAAAAAGGTATTTCTCCCAACAATTTCCTTAACATAAGGCATATCAAATAATTAAAGACATGTAAAAAGATAATGAGATATTATCTTTGAGCATAACAAGTAAAATTTCATTGATGTAGGATAAGAGTTACAGATTACAATGAAAATAAAAAATAAATCAGAAGAACAAAGTCTTCAGTCTTCTTCTACTTCATCCTCTGGCACTTCCAGGTTGAACATCCCGTAGTATTTTTTCTTCAGTTCATCCCTTGCCTTGATGATTTCAGGGCTGTTTCCTGTTAAGCCTAGCTGGATGGCATACTGGGCTATTTCCTGAGAAATGGCTGCCTCATTTACATAGCCATTCTCAAACCTAGGAGCTGGGTACATGTATGGACCAGGGGCTACTATCTGAGTATTTCCTTCATCTGCCATGTTGATCCAACTTTGCAGGTACTTAGGATAGAATGTCAGTAAGTACTCAATGAAGGCTTCATTCTTATCCGAGCTGCTCCCCCTCCATTCTTTCAGAATCTCATAATAGAACCAGAAGGTTCTCTTGATCTCTTCCCATGCATCATTGAACTGTAGAGGCATCCATTTGTCAATATGCGGCCATTTCTGAGTCTTTTCTGTACCCCTCCTTTTGCTTAGAAACTTTTTAAATTCACTTCTTCTTTTATGCTCTTCTTCTTTCTTCTTTCTGATCAGTGGAGCACTTGAGACTGAAGCATCAGTTTTCTTTTCCTTTTCAATCTGAAGAGCTGTCAGAGTTTTCTTGGTATCGAAGGCTTCTTTCTGGGTTTCAGTTTCTTCCTCAGATTCTTCGAATTCCATTATCAGCTTCCTCTGAGTAGGCTTTGAGACTTTTGCTCTTTTCTTCTTTTCTTGCTCAACAAAGGCTACAACTTTTCTCTTTTCTGGCCTGTCCTGAGCTTCACCAGCTTTGCTTGTTTCAACCATCCTTCTATCACTCAGTTTTTCACCAATTACTTCCTGAATAGTTTGCTCAGATGTTTGAGTGAAGGTAGGTTTCTCTGCTTCTTTGAACTTCAGTTTTTCAGTGGCTTCAATCTCACTTAGAGCATTTAATATCTTCTTGGCCTCAGTTTCTTCTCTGGCTTTCTTCTCGAAGGTTTGTGCCAACAACTCATCTAATTTGCCAGCAACTAGCCTTTCCCACTTTTTGGCACCATACCTTTGGAGAAGTTGGGTCAATGCAGTATCCATATAATATTGTTCTTTGCCCATACTGCGCACTGTCCCAGCCAATTGGTCATGCTCATCCTCTAGCTTCATCATGTAATTTTTGGCTATTGAGAATTCATCCGCGAGTGGAGCAAACTGTTTTGAGAAGACCTCATGCATCATGTCTGTCATCTTGGTCATGAGCAGGGAGCCCATTTCCTCAACAGCTGTCTTGATCATCTGATCATTCTTCTCAATCAGTTTAGCTTCAAGGTAAGCAGTTCTGGTTTGATACCTTTGCTCCATCTCTGCATTGAGCTCAACTTTTACTACATCAATCTTTCCTTCCAAAGTAGTCATCTTATCTGTAAGAGTTGTTTGTAGTTGAAGCATATCAGAAGATGAACTCAGATTTTCCAGTTTTTGAGATTGGCTTGCCAAGGTTTCTTCTATTTGATTTACTTTTTCCACCATTGGCACCACCTTCTTTAATTCATCCAGGATTGGACTGAAATCAATCTATGGAGGCAAAACAACTGTCTCCAACTGAGCTGGTTGCTCCAATTGAGCCTCAGTCGGCATATCATACACAACAGATTTAAAGATAGGAACTTCAGTAACTTTGGCATAATGCATAACAATGCCAAAAGGTACCTGAAGAGTGCTAACTTCAGTCTGAGGATGTGTGATATCAGTCTGTGCAGCATCAGTGTCCTTCTCTATCTGACTTTCAGTCTCCTTTTCTTTCTCAGTATCAGTCTGAGGTTCCTTCTCCCCCTCAGATTGCTTTTCTGCATCACCTTCCTGATCCATATCTCTGTTCTGATCATGAGAACTTGATGCATCTTCTTCAGTAGCTTTCCTTTCAGCTAGCTTCTTTTTCACCAATTCATCAAAATCACCTACTTTCATTCTCAACTTGGTTTTTCTGAAACCTGAGAATTCAGTTAGAGCAGCTGTCTCAGCATTCCACCACTCTTCTCCTCTGAATGATGCAATGTTCAACATATCTGGGAGTGTTTGATTCAGAATATACACTGTCGTTCTGAGCCTGAAGAACATATCCTGAAGGTCAGGATAAGCATTTAGCTCAGGGTATCTGTCCAAGATGAACCGTTCCCCCTTGCTGCGCCATTCAGTCTCTTCTGCTTCTCCCTTCTTCAATCTTGGGCTTTCAGGAGCAGTAGGCTCAGATTGTACAAGTTCCAGAGCTGATGGATCAAGAAATGGTTCATTCAGAAGCGCATCTAAGTTCAACAATTCTTGTGGTTCAGACTAATCTGAAGTCTGAGCTGGTCTTTCTTCAGTAGAGATCTGAGGTCCCTTGAAAATTTCCTGAGAAATTTTATCTGAGCTCAGAGAGGTTTCGAGTACCTCAGAAAAAACCCGTTCCTCAGTTTCTTGCTCTTGTACATTTGTCACCACCTGAGCAAGAACCTGAAGTGGAGATTTCAACCCTTGCTGGCCTTCAGGTTGAGTTTCTTCAGTTTCACTGGTCTCCTTCTCAGCAATATTTTGGAGTTCCTCTTCGGCAGTCTCCTCCTGAGATTCAGTATTTTTCTCTTTCTTTCCTCTCAAAGTCTTCTTCGTTGGTTTGAACATAATTTTTGACTTCGGAAAGGAAGTGGAATCGATAAAAATGTCCTCCTCTTCTCTGCACGTTTCCAAGATAAATGCAATCTTGGTTGCATGTAGAATCTTTCCTTTGATCACCACAGAGCCATTCACCTTCTGAATGTGTTTGGCTTGATCACTGATCACTTTGATCAAATAGTGCAACCAATTAAAAGCCCTTGAAGGAGAATCTTCAATTGCAGCCATTAATCTCAACTTAGGCGTGTTTATCTGCTCGAAACTACCAGATCTACTCATGATGCATTTGCTTACAATATCCAAAAGAACTCGATATTTAGGCTTCAAATGCTTTTTATTCAATGTAGATTCAAACTTTACCGGATGCTCAGTAATTTTATCCAAATACTCTTGTTCCCTACCCATCATGTATACCGTAGGGTCTTCTCCTCTATCATTTAACTCATATATGACATTCAGATTCTTAGGAATAACATACAATTCCCTAACAAACTCCACATACTTTGTACTATGTTCCAAATGCAACACCGTAATCTTAGATTCTATGCAATTTTCATCATCCAATTGCATATTAGCAACAAATTCGATTACCTCCTTGGCATATTCGGCCTCTGGTTGATTTGCGACTAGACAAGTAAGCTTTGCTACTCGAATCATATGCAACGCCTCCTCCTCGTGAGTCGCGTTGGATGTGCTTTCCAGAGAAACTACATTCTCGTACCAAGGTTTGTTGGTAACGGCGAGTTTATCGTATACAGAAAGTGTCATTTTTGGAGAATTTCTGGTGGGTTTTTGAGATAGAAAAAAAAATTTCTGGGCAATTGAAGGTTTCGAAGCAGAGGGTTTGTGAAGATGAAGGCTTTTTGAAATGTGGTTTGAATGAAGTCTTTGCAATGGATATAGGATTTCAATTTATGGAAAATCACGTAGATGAAGAAATCGACGGTTGAGATTAAACACAGGCTAAAACGGGTATTTGAAAGGACGGTTTTGCAAGTACTTAGTCACCAATTTATCCTTTTTGGTGATTAATGAACAGTGTATTTAATTACTGTTCCTGCAGACCATTGACTTTCCTCGAGAATTTCAAACGCCCCGCTCAATTATTTCTTCAGGTGTTTTGTCATATATTGCTAATGATTACTGAGATTCAGTTAGACAATAAATGTGGTGCATGAATCGATAACTTCTTCAGACTAATTTTCTCCATCAGTCTTACTGAGTTTTGGCCTTGATAAAATGTCAGTATAATACTGAGTACTGAACTTCAGAATTACTGAGTTTCCCGAGACTCGGCGTTTCAAGATTCTCAATTTTATCCTGAGTTTTTCAGTAAAACCTGAAAAACTTCATGCATCTGATAATCTTCAATTTTTCAGATTTTGCCTTATTCACCTGGATCCAACATTCCTAATTCAACTGATAGTTCCTGAAATCTTGATTCAGCCAAAGGTTTAGTCAAGATATCAGCTCTCTGTTTATCAGTATGAATTTTCTCCATTCTGATGTCTTTCTTCTCAACATGATCTCTGATGAAGTGATGTCTGATATCAACATGCTTACATCTGGTGTGCAATACTGGATTTTGTGTAATAGCAATTGCACTATTATTATCACAAAATATAGGTACTTCATTGGCTATAATCTTATAATCCCTCAATTGTTGTCTGAGCCAAAGAATCTGTGCACAACAGCTTCCTGCAGCCATGTATTCAGCTTCAATAGTACTGGTTGCTACTGAGGTCTGTTTCTTTGAAAACCATGATATCAATTTGCTTCCAAGAAATTGACAAGTTCCTGTGGTAGACTTCCTGTCAATTCTACATCCTCCATAATCAGCATTTGAATAACCAGTTAATTCAAGATTATCATCAGCTGGATACCATAATCCTCTATTCACAGTGCCCTTAAGATATTTCAGAATCTTCTTGGCAGCCTCCTGACTAGCCTTAGGATTAGCTTGGTATCTTGCACATATCCCAACAGCAAATGTTATATCAGGCCTACTTGCTATGAGATATAGCAATGATCCAATGATCCCTCTATAATCAGTGTGATTTACTGATTTGCCTTCAGGATCAGGATCCATCTTGTAGTTAGTATTCATGGGAATTCTAACTGCATTGCAATTCTGTACACCATACTTTGCAATCAGATCTCTGGTGTATTTTGCTTGATTGATGAAGATTCCTTCCTTAGTTTGTTTCACCTGAAGTCCAAGAAAGAAATTCATCTCCCCCATCATAGACATCTCAAACTTTCCTTTCATCATGGTAGAAAACTTCTCACACAACTGATGATTTGGAGATCCAAATATGATGTCATCCACATAGATTTGAACAAGTAAGATATCTTTCCCATCTTCTATCCTTAACAAGGTTCTATCAACAGTTCTTTTGATAAAACCATGGTCAGTAAGAAACTGAGAAAGCGTATCATACCATGCTTTGGGTACTTGCTTAAGACCATACAAGGCTTTCCTGAGCCTATAAACTTGGTCATTCTGACAAAATCATGGAGGTTGTTCCACATACACTTTCTCCTTAAGCACACCATTCAGAAATGCACTTTTCACATCCATCTGATAGACTGTGAATTTCATGTGAGCAGTATATGCAAGAAACAATCTGATGGCTTCTAGTCTTGCAACAGGTGCAAAGGTTTCATCATAATCCAATCCTTCTTCTTGGGAATAACCTTGTGCAACTAGCCTGCCTTGTTTCTCACAATGTTGTTGTTTTCATCTCTCTTGTTCTTGAACACCCACTTAGTTCCAATCACATTGTGCCTTTTAGGTCTGTCCACTAGCTCCCAAACTTCATTCCTTGTGAACTGATTCAATTCTTCTTGCATAGCAACAATCCAGAATGAATCTTGTAGAGCTTCTTCAATCTCAGTAGGTTCTTTTTCTGATAGGAAACAACATAACAAAGTACTTTCACCATGGAACCTTCTTGTCTTTACTCCTTCTGATAGATCACCCACAATCTGACTTGTAGGATGACTATCCAACCATTTTCTCCTGTATGTTCCCCCTTCAGTAGTATCCTCAACATCAGAAATGTTAGGTTCAGGTAGTTCATCAAATTCAGGGAAAAACAGAAAAGGAGAAAGGGAAGCATTTTCCTCAGGGGAAATTCCATTCAGAACATTGTTAGAGACATTTGTTCCCCATTGGTTGATAGATTCAGAGTTTGCCTCAGCTGTGACTACATCTTCATTGGCATTACATACCTGAGTCTGAACTGGTGTATGTTCAGATTGGTCAGCTTCAGTGTGTTGGCTTTCCTTCAGTGGAGAATTTCCATCCTGAGTCTCACCATCCTGAGTTTTTCCGTCCTGAACTTCTTTATATGAGTCTGATTCACTCCATTCATAAAGAGTGACTGGCTTCTTCTTCTCAGGTTCAGAGGGTTTCTTTTTCAGGCTAAGTCTGGTGATTCTCTTGGTCAGTTCTCCTAAGTCATGTTCATGTTTCTTCTGAACACATGTAGATTCATCAAAAACAACATGAGGTATTTATTCCACAGTAAGAGTCCTACAGTTCTAAACTCTGAAGGCTTTACTGACTTCAGAATATCCTAAGAATATCGTTTTCAACTGATCTTTACCATTATTGTGTATGAAACACTTGCAACCAAACACACGAAAGAAAGAAATAAGAGGCTTCCTTTCATTCCACAGCTCATAAGGAGTTTTTCCTTGATTCTTGGTCAGCATGGATCTGTTCTGAGAGTAGCATGCAGTGTTGATAGCTTCAGCCCAAAATCTCTTAGGAATATCAGCTTCAGCAATCATTGTCCATGCAGCTTCTTTCAGAGTCCTATTTCTCCTTTCAGCAACACCATTTTGTTGTGGGGTCCTTGCAGCTGATGTTTCATGAGCTATTCCATTTGCTGCACAATAATCAGATATAATATGGTTGATAAATTCAGTTCCTTTATCTGATCTGATTTTGACCACACTCAGATTCTTTTCAGTACTGACCCTTTTCAGTAGTTCAGGCAGTTTTGTCTGAGTCTCTTTCTTACTGAGTAAGAATATGACCCATGTGTATCTAGAGTAGTCATCAACTACCACAAGTGTATATTTCCTGCCATTTGTGCTCACAGGTGTTACTGGACCAAAGAGATCCATATGTAACAGTTGTAGTATTCTGTCAGTAGAAATATCTACTTTGCTTTTGAAAGATGCTCTGATTTGTTTTCCTTTCTGACAAGCATCACAAACATGATCTTTACTGAACACTTCATTTGGTAACCCCCTCACAAGTACTAATCTTGCAAGTTTGTTAAGGGTTTTGAAGTTTAAGTGATTCAGCCTTTTGTGCCACAACCAACTGGTATCAATGGAACTTTTTGCAACCAAACATGTATCTTTAGGAGTTGAACTCCAATCAGCAAGATACACATTTCATTTTCTAGTACCAGTTAGTAGAATTTTCTGTGAAACATTGTTTTTCACATAACATAAGTTCTTTGAGAACTCAACACTGAATCCTTTGTCACAGAATTGACTGATAGAAAGCAAGTTATGCTTTAGACCAGACACATATGAAACATCATGGATATGAACAGAATCAACTTCAAAAGTTCCATATCCTTCAATTTGTCCTTTTGAGTTGTCTCCAAATGTGATCTGAGGGCCTTTTTGCTCAACATAGTCAGTGAGTAGTTGCTTATATCCTGTCATATGTCTTGAACATCCACTGTCCAGGTACCATACATCAGGAGCTAATTCATTTCCACTCATCAAGGCTATGTTGTCTTCATTCAGCTCAGTGCCCTTTTCTTTTACCTGAAAAACAGATCAGTTCTTAGGTACCCATTTGGTGTAGGGTCCTACCAGGTTAGCTGTACCTTTTGGAACCCAAATCTGACTGATAACTCTAATTACTTTAGAGTGGCTGATTTGTCTCCCATAAACATCTACATACACATTCACCACCCTAGGTGCCTTGGCGATACCACGTGTATGAAAGTGATGTTTTTAGCATGAACATGAGCCTTAGAGTTCTTCTTGGGTTCGGGCTTTTTGTTCCAATGATTTGGCTTTTGGTGCGGTGGTCTCTGTCTCACGACTTGGGTTTGAAAAACCTTTACCCTTAGGCAAGTGGGGGTTACTGTACTAAAATTGAGGTCTTTTCATGTCGAGGACTTGGTCTTTTCAAATTTGAGAATATCTCGTTGAGTGTTCCTCTTCCGAAAATTCCTCTCGATGGTTCAATCTTGAGATCTTTTCGGGTTGGTATTCTTACCGAGGCTTTGAAGTACCGGCACGAAAATTTCCTCTTGAGTGTGTTCGGGTTTTCTAGCCTTTTCCCGAGGTTTGGGTTTTTCTTCCCTGAACCTTGCTTTTTTCGGGGCCATAGGTCATTTACCCTTGTCTAAAACTTGGGTTTTTCTTCTTGAGAAAGATTAGATCCCCTTTGGTTTAACAAAAGATCTTGGTGCTACTAGAAGCAAAGATTGAAGAAGACCTTGTGAGGTTCCCCCGGATTATATCCCAATCCAAATTTTTATAGTTCTTGGTCTTTGATAACTCTGAATTTCATCTATTACTTTTTAGATGCGTAATTCAATAGAGCTAACTTTCTCTGAGCACTATCCTCACATTTCTTTAGAGTTTCATGCTTCTCAAAGAGGTCATTGAACTCAGTTCTGATAAGCTGAATTTCTTTAGTGGATTTCTCTAATTTTCCATTCAGGATTTCTATCACTTTTCTTTTTCTCGAGAGTTGTACTTTCGAGAACATCTAGTTCATCAATAGTTCCCATCAATTGAGAAGTGATCTCAAAGCATTTTTAGAGTCTTTCCACTTGATTCTCGTGATCGGTTCCTTGTTCCGCTCTTGAGTTTCAGTGAGCAGTTCTTGTAACACAGAATAGTCCTTCATAAGATTCTCAAAAGAATCCATCAGGTCAAAATTAATGTTTACAGTTGAACTTGAGAACTCATGTGCTTGTGTAGGAGCAACAACAGAGATAGAAGAATTTACCTCCTCCATAGGAACAAGGCAGACATCATCACTGTCACTATCTGAGATATCTCATCTGAAGAACTGGATCCTTCTTCAGATTGTTCTTCTTCTTCAGCAATCATAGCCTTTTTGCTGGAGATCTTCTTGTCTCTCTTGGCTTGTCTCTCCTTTCTTTCTTTAGCACTTAGCTCGGGGCCGGTCATATTGGAAGTGACCTTTCTTCTGACAGTTGTAGCATATGTTGGTGTCATCATCCTGATCACTTTCCTCCTTAGTCTTGGAGTCCTTCTTTTTGGATGAGGATCCTTCAGCTTTGTGGTCCTTCCTTTTCTCAATGGATCTATGCTCAGCTTCTGAGTTTCTCTTGTACCTGTGATTCCTGTAATATTTCTTATATTTTCCATATCTGCTATTGAGTCTTTCAAACCTTGCCATCAGTACTAGCTTATCCTCCTGCTCATCTTGATTTTTGGCAAGTGAGTTCTCAGACTCTCTAGATTTACAAGATTTCTCTTTGGCTTTAAATGCCACATTTTTACTAGATGAGGAATCATCTTTGCTGTCAGATTTCTTAGTTTTCTTGTCAATCACAAACTCATAAGCTTTCAGTTCAGAGAAAACTTGTTGGTATGGCATGGAATCAATATTTTTGGTGTTTTCAATCACCACAGCATGTATATCCCATTTCTTAGACAATTCTCTAAGAATTTCCAGTGCCACTTCTCTCTGTGGGTATCTTTTCCCAAGAGCACTCAGATCATTCATGATGCTAGTGAATCTGACCTCAAGTTTGTCAATGGATTCACCATCTTCCATTTCAAAGCCATCAAACTTTCCAATAGCAACAAAAAGTTTGTTTTCCTTAATATGATATGTGCCTTGACACATAACAACAAGTGTGTCCCATATTTCTTTTGCAGTTTCACAGTGAGAGATCATCCCCATAACACCATCATCAATAGTGCTATATAGAGTATCTTTAGCAATGTAGTCCAAGCTGACTAACTTCCTCTCATCAGGAGTAAGTTGGTCATCAGGTTTAGGAAATTCATCTCTGGGACCATTTCTCTCAGTATCAGTGATTCTGGGATTCACAACAGTAAATTTGAATGGTCCTTCAGAAACCGCTCTCCACATTCTTTCATGTTTTGAGTACAGATGAGCCTGCATTCTCAATCTCCATAAGTCATAGATCTCAACAGAGAACATAGGAAGTTTCTTAGAAGGCATGATGACTAAGCCTTGTAAGATATCAACAAATAGATCTATTCAGTAGACCACCAAAGTCTTTCAGCAAATAGACTATGGCTACCAAAGCAAGTGGTAAAAAATGAACCACTGCTCTGATACCACTTGTTGGTCCCGGTGCAAATGAGTCTCACACGTGTATGGGGGGCGGAATACACGTGTTCAGTGATTTTTAAAACTTTTTCTTCACTGAGGTCAGATGGGTCAGGTTATCCTGATATTTTTGCCCTGAGAAGCACAGATCGCCCTGAGTCAAAGTCTACTGAGACAATGATCCTGAGCAGCTCTCAGAAGCTTCAGATTAGCCCAACTGATCCTGAATTTATCAGAGATACTGAGGAGATTGGATCAGATAATTATCTTACTGAACACTCAGTAGAGTTAGTTCAGTTTGGTAACTATCTGTTCTAGCTACTCAAGTGTGCGGAAAGGTTGGCCCTAAGTTTATACTCGTTTTAGCTTTGCTGAAAATCTTCTTCCTTTAATAAAACAGTGATTAAGGCTGTGATCAATTTAGATGCAATTTAGTGGATTGATTCCAACTGAATATCAGTGAAATATGCTTTCAGTGAAAAATCATGCAACAAATAATAATGCAGTACATAAAGCAAACAACACAACAATTATAGTAGTTCAGAGACTCAAGCTCCTACGTCCACTCTCTCTGATCTTCAGAGAAATTCCTTAACCACTTCCTAAAGCTTTCAGGCTAACTCACTGTAGCTTACTCACTTTTATACCTTGAGTTTTCTGGCTGACTCACTGCAGCTTACTAACTCAAACACACACAAGTGTTCAGACTACCACAAGTAGCTTACTAACTTCTTCTATAGAGTTTTCTGGTTAACTCACTGTAGCTTACCCACTCTTTACAACTCTAACTCACCAACAAATCACACACAAACTACCTTAACAGAGGGTTTGGGTTTTGGGTTGGTTTCCAACTAGGGTGATATATCCTTTACAATAAGAACAAATGCAAAGGCTAGAATATCTCTTCTAAGCTTTGGATATTTCTTATCAATCTAGGCTTAGAATAGTGAGCTCTCTCCAATGTGAAACACTTGGGAAATTCTAGGGTTTTCGAGTGCTTCAATTTGCAAGAATACGAATGAGCTCTTGAGTTGCTGTAATTTCCCGTAACCTTTCAATGTAGAAGGTCACTGGTATTTATAGGCAACATCTCCAAAGGTTACTCTTGAAAAACTATCCGTTGGAAGAGATAACATCAAGGGTTTCCTCTTCTGGTTATTGATGAACGACTATTTTTAGGGTTTGAACACTCCCTTGCACGTTTTAGGAAATATGCAGCCATGTAGCCAATCACCAATTTTTTGCAGTCTGTAGCCTAGTACTACTGACAAATTTCAGGGTCATGTCGCTTTCAGTGTCAGTGAAGTACAGTGTTGTCTTCCTCTGATTGGTTCTTGTCTTCAGTGAATGTAGACAAACAAAACTGCTCTTTTTGGTCAACCTCTCTGAATGAGACAACCTTAAACAACATTTAGACTTAGTTCCTTTTGTCTGCACTTAGAATGTTTTGGGCAATATCTACTTTTCTGAACATGTGCGTTTTTCTCAGTTTTGTAGTATTTCAGATAGATATTATTCAGTGCCTCTGAATATTCAGGTTATACTGAGTATTCAGTATCTTACTGAGTCTTCAGTAACTACTGAGTATTCATTGTCTTCAGTAACTTACTGATTCTTCAGTGTCTTCAGTTTCTTCTGAGTCTTTAGTGTCTTTAGTAACTTTCGAGTCTTCAGTGTCTTCAGAATCTAACCTGATCTATATCTGCTGACTATACATGGTGCAGATAACTTCCTGAACAATCTATACTGAAACCTGACTCAGACTATCAAGATTATCCTGAACATGTCATACTCAGGAGTTTTGAGATCTAATTAAAACTTCTTTATTATATTCATATCCCAACATTTACTTTTTAAAATTTGATATTGGGAAATATTTAATAACAAGACTACAGGTTTTTTTGCACCCCACGTTGGCAAAAAGCAAAAAAATGAAGCAACATTATTAAATTATTTTGAAGAGGTGAATGATTTTTTGTAATAATTTTTTTTTTTAGATTTTAAAATTATCTTTTGGGGGAAATGGGGAATGAAATGACAAAGCCATAGAGAACAAATTTTTTGCAGTGAAAACCTTTTCATCCTGTCACATCAGTGCATTGCACTTGTTCTCTGAATCTAACTCGGCTGAAATTAAGGGCACAATAGGTATATTACATAAAATTTTTGTATTGGATAGTAAGAATGATTTTGGATTATAGTTATTAGCAAATTGTAGATGTGAAATGTACTTATGAGTCAGTTGCCCTGTGTAATTCACTTACATGTAGGAGCTTGGAAGTTGTATGAGTTATGTTAATTGGTGTTACACAACACGTAAATGTTGAACAAAGAAAGTGAACCAGAACGATTATTTCTTCTATCTCCATTTGTTATGAACTTAAACTTTGATTTTAATTTTTCAACAATAATAAATATTTTATTTTTATATTAATATTTTTTTAAATTTATTTTTGCATCATTTATTCGCGAACAATCCGTAATTTAGTTGATAAATTTGAGTGTTGTTGATGATCAAATTCGTGATCATCATCGCATGCCGTCTTCATCTTTCTTGCCAATTAACTCACTCTCCTTTGATATTCATTTCTTTTTATACTTTACGTTGAGGTTATGTAAATATATGGTAACAAATTCTCTCTCATTTCAGGGACAATTGCTTGTCAATGTTGGCATACTCTTGATTAAGCCAGTTTTCAGTCATGGTATGTACATATATGGTTGTTTCGAGAATTACCAATCGCAACGATTTGAAGATTTTAATGTGAGGCAATGATGAAGGATTGATGAAAATGACAAAAAATGTAGTGTTTAGGGAGATGTTTCGAAATCTGTAGTCCTTTTAAACTTTGTTTATTTTTTAATTGCATGTTTAATATGAATTATGAATTCGGGTTGTTAGAAGGGTTAATTCTAAATAAATACACGACCTTCAAAATTTTTGTATTAAAGTCCAACCTTTGATATTGTTGCAAATTGATACACGTTTTTTTTCTTCTCCGGGCGCGAAGAGGTGACGTGGCTCACCGAAGCATGTGTATACTTGCCACTTAGAAAGATACATATTAAATAATATTTTTTAAATTATTCCACATAATATTACACATTTTCAAAATTAATTAAAACAAAAATAATAATTAAAAGAAGTTAAAATCTAAAAAAAAACAATTAAAATATAAATAAAAAATAAAATTTATATCCATTTCATAAAATTGACCAAATCTCAATAAATAATTCACAAATTTCGTTTAAGGAGGTCGATTGCAATAAAAACAACAAATGAGGGGTTGAGGGGTGACAATAGACAATGGATCGATTAAATGGGGGAAGAGAAACTAAGGGATTACATTTAATTTTGGAACATTAGAATATTTTTAATTTTGATACATTGACGACGAGAATTAGTTTTTAAGGTTTGAAATTTAGATTTAAATAATTATTTTATTTTTTAGATTTTATTTATTTTATTTTGTTTTGTTTTTAATTCACTTTTTAAATATTTTTTATATTTATGATTTAGACATTTCATCCTACGTGTAGTCCGACATAATAAAAATAATAATTTCGGGAGTCACATCGTCTCTTCACAGTCATTAAAAAAAACGTTTATTAATTTACAACAACATTAAAGGTTGGACTTTTATACAATAGTTTTGAAGGTCGCGATTAAATTGATATTTGGTCTAAAGGTCGTGTATTTATTTAGAATTAACCCTTGTTAGAAATGTTTCTTACACGTTCTTATTACAGAATTTTCCGAAACTAATATTACTATGTCTTTTAATTAATTGTGCAACCATAGTTGTGCATCGCACGAGTTCAGTTAATAGTTGATAATAATTAATGGATATAATCATAAATAATTTAGGTAGGAATTAATTATGGGCATAAAAAATGGTAATAAGTTATTATGATGCACTAAACAAAATATTTAGATATTGAAAGTCATTAAATAAAATAATGGACTTCATTAGAAAATATTCCATGGATAAATGTATGGACTAGGCTAAAATCAGATCATATTCAAAGAAAGAATGGTTGAAGATGCAAAAATTTGTTATAATAATATATACAAATTATATAAACATTAAAGGAATTTGGCTAGGTATATTTTACAATGATCTAATTATTTAATTAGTACCCATATAAATTACAATGATCTACTCATTTTATCAATTTTCTGCATAATTGTCATCGACTTCATTGTAGAAATCAAATAATCTTCATACATTCAATTCCATGTATAATTTTCTCCTTCTCCAAAAGCAATCTTCTTCAAGATAATATATAAATCTGACAAAAAAAATGATTATTAGAAATCTGAAAAATAACACAAACAAACAATAAAATGATGTTTTTCACGCCACAGAGAAAAGAAATCTCCTAGCTCCTTCTTCAAAGAAAACTCCTTCAAGATAGTATATAAATCCAAAAATTAAAAACAATTATTAGATAGAAATTTGAAAAACAATACAAACAATAATATTCACATTCTTAAGCTATAGAAATAAAGAAATCACCTTGTTCACCAAAAAAATCTACTCCACAATAATAACTAAGTCTGCAAATCACAAAATAATTATTAGATTACTGCAAAACAATACAAACAACCAATGCAAGCTGAAGTAATATTAATGAAATCGACACAAATAAATAAGATCTAACAAATAATATATTTTTGCAATTTTTATGATATGAAGAAAATAAAACGACGACAAATCGTCATCATATGAGAATTAGAGATGCATGAAGAAGAAATTGTGAAATGGAACGTAGAAAAAAAAATGACAGAGATTACAATTTATAGAGAATTAAAGAAAAAATCAACGGCTGAGATCAATCTACACTTTAAATTAATGAGATTAGAGAATTTTGTAATAGAAGCATAAACTTTGCCACATCATCTGCCACATCATTTTTTGATTTGTCACACCATCTTCTTTATTCTTTCCATTATATAGATTATAGAGATATATATAATACTTGTAAATAAAAAAGTTGGGAGGGTCCATGGTCCCCCTCGACCATTAGGTGCATCCATCCCTGTGTACTGGGATAATGGTGTGTTAATTATTATTTTATTGTATAATTAAATTAAATTATTGAAAAATTTTAAGTTTTGAGGAAGCAAAAAATATTAATTACATATATTTAATATATGAATTTTAATATTTTCATATATTTTATAAATATTATATATAATAAAATATAAATAGATAAACGTTTTAAAAAAATTGTACTCTTATTTTTCAAAAATTCATATGTCATGCCTATATGGTTGCGGTGGAACCCGTGCAATAGAGATGTTTACTGAAAAGGAAAAGAAAAAAAGTGGATGATTTAGAGGTGCAAAGCTCATTTGAATATTATTCTTAGGTTCATCTAAATCTATTACTATTACTTTTTGGTGCAAAAATATCATACAAAATGACCAACATACCCTTATTTTATAAAATTCATAAGTAGCTCTTACTTTTAAGTACGCGTTCTACACTTTTTAAGTGTTACTCTTAGGTAAAAAAAAATGTCAAGTGTTACTCTTAGGTAAAAAAAAATGTATGAAAGACCTAAATACCCTTAAATGAAACAAGTACCAAATTTGGGAGATTTTGAATTTATTTTGGAATGTCTTGATCGAAATCAATCAATTAATTCCCCTAAAAAATCTACTTGATTATCTCCTCCATTAATTTCCTTGTTATTAAACGGAAATCTTAGGACAGCACACAAAAAACATGGTCTCGCCGAAAACCCTCCAACCCTTCTTCGCCGAGAACCCTGCACACTGCTCCTTCGCCGAAAATCCTACACGTCGGAAACCCTTGCACGCTGAAATTGCTGTCGTCGGAAACCCTGCACGCCGAAATCCCCTGCACTCCGAAAACCCTGATGTTTTTCGCAAAATTCCTACACACCAGAAACCGACGTCATCTATGTTCTCACCTAAAACCCTGCACACCTCCCTCGCTGAAAACCCTCCTCGTCTAAAACACCCCTCGCCGAAAAACCCCCTCGTCAAAAACCCTCATCACTAAAAACCCAACACACGCCGACCGGAATCTGCACATGTCAAAAACCCCCTCGCCGAAAACCCTACACACGTCAACCTGAATCTGCACATGCCGACCGAAATCTACACACGCTGAAAACCTCCCTCGCCAAAAACCCTGCACACGTCTACTGAATATGTACACGCCGATCGGAATCTGCACACACCAAATCTGCGTCACCCCACCCAGAAATTGTTCTCGCTGAATTGCCGAAAATCTCGAACAAAAAACCAGAAAAAAATCTCGAAATGAAACCGATCGTTTGCAGATGATGCCGCGAATTTGTTTCGAATAGAAAATGGGAAATTGAAATTCAATTGATCACGCCGAATAGCCAAAAAACTCGAACAAAATCCCAGAAAAAAAATCTCGAAAGGAAACCGTTTGTTTGGAGATGAAGCCGCAATTTTGTTTTGAATAGAAATTGGGAAATTGAAATTCAATTTGATCAAAAAATAGAACTATATCTCCTGCATATTTTCTGGTAAATCACTGCAAAAATCTTGGGATGGGATGACAACATTTTGGTAATGTTGACCACTTATTATTTTATTAATTTGTAATTAATTATTTTGTTAGCACATATCCCTAATTAAACGTCCAATGCATATATCCATAGTATATCCATTCAATGTATTTGGCCGGCCACTCATATATTCCTAAATAATTAATATTTTTAAAACATAAGGGTAAAGATGTCAACAATTGTACCTAAGAATAATATTAAAAAGTGCTAGCACCTTAAAGTAAGACACCTTTACAAATCGTACTTTTAAGCAATTTTCCCAAATCCAATAAAAAATTCTTGCTTTCCGTCTTAGTAAAGTGCTTGATGATTTAATTTCAAAAAATCAGTCTGTCTTTATTAGTGGGAGGCAAATTACCAATGGGATTGTGTTGTTGAATGAATTAATCGATGAGGCAAAAAAGAGGAAAAAGAAATGGTGTAGGTTCCAAATGGGTTTCGATGATGTGCGTGTGAGAATAGACTTCCAAAACTTTTTGGTGATCAGTGTGTAAGGTCAGATAAGTGCTGATAGAGTGCGTGTGAGAATCAGTACGATCTGATATCCAACTTACTGATTGTTGTGAAGCAAATCAATTCGGTGTCTATCAGGTCAACTGATGTGCGGAAGCTAGTTTTAACCCGTGTAGAAAAACCAGATCAGATGACAACAGGTCAAATTGATCAGATCAGCTTCTTGGTGCATAACTGATCTATACTTAGAGAATACATGTTTGCTCAAATATCAGGTATGTGTGTAGAGTGTAAAACAGATAAACAACACAAGATTTATAGTGGTTCGGACAACTGGTCCTACATCCACTCTTCCCTATCAACAGGGGCACTCACTTAACCAACTGGACTTAGTTTAATGTGTTAGTCCAACACAGTACAAACAAATATTTATGGAGCTCTCACTCAACAATCCCAGAAATCAAGACTAGAAACCCTAGCATGAAATCTTGCAAAACAAACTTATCCTAACTCTCGGTTTGGGGTAAGATTTGTATGGTTTCCAACTGGAAATCTATCCTAGTATCTGAGTAGCCTAAAGATAAAGGATGAGATTTCTTGCTAAGAACCTATGGGATGAACACTTAGAATATTTGCTTGAGTTCTTGGTGTTCTTGCGGAAATTTGCTTGTAGCTTGAACTTGTGTATAATTTATGTAACCTTACTCTGAAGGTTTGATCCCATATTTATAGGCACGAAATCGAACTAGCCGTTGGAGAGCAATTCGAATTTTGGTCTATTAAGGTAGGTTTGCAGGGCTGACTTGATGTGCTCAGAGGCGGCATGGCTAAATGCGTGCTAACTTGTCCTTTCTAGCCGTTGAACTCTGAAGCTTCATGTTGGGAAATTTGTAGTTTTGATGGAAGTTCCAAAACAGACTGTAATAGAACTAGTCAGACCTGTTAGCTGACTGATGACTTAGAATCAGAATAGGATGACCAACTGAGATGTATAGGCAACTGATGTAATAGATAGGTCACATATTGAGGGGGAACTCAATATTAATAGGATAGGTCTTGAAGAAGATCAGAAGATCAGACAAGTCAGAAGATCAGAAGATCAGACAAGTCAGATAATCATGTGAAGTCATGAAGCTGAAGAACCAGAAGACCTAAATATCAAATGACTACCAGAAGAACAAGACCAGAAGACCTAAATCAGAAGAATGAAGGAGAGTTTGCTAAGTTGTGCTAAGATAACTTGCATCTGAAGACTCAATCAAGTAGACTGATCAGTATTATCTGATCAGGTCAGCTCACACCAGGTGACAACTGAAGATTCACCAAGACATACGAAGGTAATCAGACAAGAAGAATGTCAACCTTAGTTAGTAAAGCAAACACTGAACAAGTGTACTTGATAACCAATAAGAGCAGGACACGTATGTACGGAGCTGACAGAGCGGGATTTGGCAGATCACAGTCAAACGGCTATAAAGGACAAACTTACATGCTTTCGGCCATGCCGTCCCTGTGCACATCACATCCCTCCTGCAATCCTACCTTAAATAGATCAAAATTTAAATTGCTCTCCAACGGCTAATTCGATTTCGTGCCTATATATATGGGATCAAACCTTCATAGTAAGGTTACGGAAATTATCATCAAGCTCAAGCTATCCACAATTTCCGCAAGAAGAACACAAAATCAAGAATATTTTCTAAGTGTTCATCTCATAGTTCTTAGCACAGAAATCTTATCCTTTAACTTTAGGCTACCCAAACACTAGGATAGATTTCCAGTTGGAACACAACAAATATTATACACTAACCAAAAGTTAGGTTAAGTTTGTTTAGCAAGATTTCAGACTAGGGTTTCTAGTTTCTGATTTATGGGATTGGTTGAGTGAGAACTCTTGAAACATCTGTTGTACTGTGTTGGACTAACACATTAAACTAAGTCTAGTTGGTTAAGTTGGTGCCCCTGCTGATAGGAAAAAGTGGATGTAGGATAGGTTGTCCGAACCACTATAAAAATCTGGTGTGCCTTATCTGATTTACCTGCTTTACACTTTGCACACTACTTGTTAAAATATTACATGCATATTCTGAGTCTGGATCAGATTTGCATCAAGCAACTGATCTGATAAGTTTGACACTTTGTCATCTGATTCAAAACAGATAACTTAGAATTCTGATTTAACAAAACTGGTTTTCCACACGGGTAAAATTTAGCTTCCGCACATCAGTTAAACTAATAGACACCGAACTGATCTGCCCTCAGGCGATCAGTAAGTTGGATATCAGTCCAAACTGACTTACACGCACTCTGATCAGGAAACTTGCTTATCACACCTGATCTCACGCAAAAGTTTGCAGAAGTCTATTCACCCCTCCCCTCTAGACTTCTGCCCTCACAAAAACCCGTTCGGGGACCTACAAGTGGTATCATAGCAGTGGTTCTACGGACCATTGGCTTTGAGTATCATCGGTTCTCGAGGAAGAACCATTATGGTCACTTGAACAGATCTTTGAAAAACTTATTTTAAAACTCATCTATTTTCAAAAGTCACATTTAGCATGGATAATACTTCGGGTATGTATCATGATCTACCTAAGTTCTCTATTGATGAGTATGCTGACTGGACCATACTCATGAGCAACCATCTGGGCGCAATAAGCAGCAGAATGATGGAAGTTCTTGAACAAGGACCCATCATCTTCTATTACAACAACTCAGCTGAAGGAGGTGATCCAGAATATCCAGCTGGAGGTAGAATCAGAAAGAGTCTTTCATTGATGGATGCTGAGAAAAGGAAACTGTCCAATCTGGATACTATGGCCAGACACATCATCACGAAGACTATGGACAAGATAACACGTGATCAAGTATCTCAAGACTGCAAAGCAAATGTGGGATACTCTTGCATAAATATGCGAAGGAAATGATCAGATTAAAGATAGCAGATTGCAAGCTGAACTGGTGAAGTTTGAAAAACTCAAGATGCAGCCAAATGAAACCATAAATCAGCTCGATGGAAGAATCACCATGCTAGTCAACAAGCTTCGTGAATTAGGACGAGAAATGTCTGATAAAGACATCAACTACAAGATCTTGAGGTCCCTGACCAAGAAATGAGATATGAAAGTAACAGCGATAAAGGATTGTCAAGATATTGCAAAGATGAAGCCAAGCAACCTGTTTCTCAGTTTAAAGGCTCATGAATTTGACCTGATTGAAAGAGGTCAAGAAGACGAGTCCATTGCTGAAGCTACACCTACCACATCCAAAGTTGTTGCATTCAAGGCAGCTAGCAGCAGTTCGAAGTCTACTGAACCAAGTGGAAATATCATGAGTGAGTCAGCAGTTGCTTTTGGACGAATTTAAAATTAGAAAGATCAAATGTTCAACTGGGAAAGTATTGGAAATTCTATAGAGACTATCAGAACAGCAGAGGAAGAGATAGGAGATCTACTGACAGATCACAAGAAAGGAATCGTTCTGATGACAAAAGAGATGACCATAGAGATGACCGCAGAGAAGATAAGAGAGATGATCGTTCTGATGATAGAAGAGACAACAGATCAGATAGGAGGAATTCTGATTACAGGTAATCTGGAAAGTCACTTGACAGATCGTACAGAAGAATGATTCACATGGCAGAAGAAATTCTGCGGAACCTGGAACATGTTTCAATGCAAAAAAACTAAGGCCATTCAAAGGCAGACATTGCCCCGACCGACTCCAAAAGAAAGAGAAGATAAGCAGAATAGAAGAGAACAGAGATACAGAGACAGAAAAGCCATGGTTGTTGATACATCTGGGATAGATGATTCCTATCTGCCATCAGATGATTCTGGTTACTCATCTGTAGAAGACTTTTGTCTGATGACCACTGCTGATGATTTAGACAACTTCGATGATCTGATGTTCTCATCAGATGATGACATCTGTCTCATGGCCAAGGATGCTGATCAAACTGAGGTAACTTCTAAACCTTCTGTGTTTTCTGTTTCCACACCTGCTGGAGAGATTGACCTACATCTCTACAATGAGCAATTGCTTGATGATCTCTCTAATGCAGTAGACACTTATACTATAGTGGAAGCTGAGAACGATAAGCTAAGGGCTGAGAACATTCAGCTTGTCAAAGAAAATGTTGCAAGTAAAGTTGTTGAACTGAAATAAGTTGAAATTGTTCAGAAGATGACTGCAGAACTGGAGTTTCTGAAAGTCAGCTCTTCTAATCAGAGTAAACTGGTTAAGGAACAACAAGCTATCAACAAACAGCAAGCTGATGATCTCAAAATCCTCCAAGCTAAGTTTGATGAATGTTGGGAAATTTGTATTAAGTTTTGATGGAAGTTCCAAAACAGGTTGTAATAGGACCAGTCAGATCTGTTAGCTGACTGATGATTTAGAATCAGATTAAGATGACCAGCTTAAATGTATAGATAGCTGATGTATAAGGTAGGTCACATATTGAGGGGGAACTCAATATGTATAGGTCAGGTCAAAATTATCAGATGACCAGATAAGGTCAGATGATCAGAAGACTAAACCAGTCAGAAGACAAGAAAAAGTCAGATGATTAGGTGAAGACATAAAAGCTCAAGTTCAGAAGACCTGAAGATCAGATGACTCAAGAAGACCAGAAGACCTACATCAGCCGAGTCTGCAAATTGTGCTAAGACAATCTGCATCAGAAGACTCTATCAGGTAGACTGATCAGTTATCTGATCAGGTCAGCTCACACCTGGTGTTAACCAAAATGATTACACCAGATCATACGAATCTTCTACAAGGAGAATGTCAAACTTTAGTTGGTAGAACAAACGCTGAAGTGTTGTACTTGTGAAACCAATACGAGAGCGACACGTACGCAAAAAGGGCTGACACTGCGGGATTCGGCGCTGCAAAGTCAAAATGGCTACAAAAGACACTATTCACGCTTTCGGCCATACCGCCCCTGAGCACGTCAAATCAATCCTGCAAATCTACCAAATATAGCTGAAAATTCAAATTGCTCTCCAACGGCTCTTTGATTTCGAGGTCTATAAATATGGGATTACTCTTCAGAGTGAAAACACGGAAATTATCAAGAAGCTCATACTATAGCAAAATTTCCGCACGAAGAACAAAACCTTGAAGATTATTTTCTAAGTGTTCATCCCATAGTTCTTAGCACAGAAATCTTATCCTCTAGCTGTTAGGCTACTTAAATACTAGGAAAGATTTCAAAGTTGGAACAAACAACTCTTACCCAAAACCCAAAGTTAGGATAAGTTTGTTTAGCAAGATTTCAGACTAGGGTTTCTAGTTCTGATTTCTGAGATCAGTTGAGTGAGAACGCTATAAATATTTATTGGTGTAATGTGTTGGACTAACACAATAATCTAAGTCCAGTTGGTTAAGTTGGTTAAGTTAGTGCCCCTTGTGATAGGGAAGAGTGGACGTAGGACTGGTTGTCCGAACCACTATAAATCTTGTGTGCACTTACCTGTTTGATTAACTACTTTACACCATTGCACACAACTTGATTAAATCTGCATACATATTCTGAGTTAGGATCAGCTTCGGAATCTGATTTGTTATAAACTGGTTTTTCACACGGGTATAAACTAGCTTCCGCACAATCAGTTAAACTGATAGACACCGAACTGATCTGCCCTCAGGCGATCAGTAAGTTGGATATCAGTCCAAACTGATTCACTTGCACTCTGATCAGGCAAACTGCAATCACACCTGATCAGCACGAAAAGTTTTCAGAAGTCTATTCACCCCTCCCCTCTAGACTTCTGCCCTCACGAAACCCGTTCGAGACCTACAATTGGTATTAGAGCAGTGGTTCTCCTGACCACTGGCTTTGAATATCATCGGTTCTTGAGGAAGAACCTTTGTGGTCACTTGAACTGATCTTGAAAAACCTTTTCAAATCTCATCTGTTTTCAAACACACGATCAGCATGGATAATACTTCGGGTATGTCCATTGATGAGTATGCAGACTGGACGATATACATGAGCAACCATCTGGGATCAATAAGCAGCAGGATGATGGAAGTTCTTGATTGAGGACCCATCATCATGTATCATGACAACCCAGCTGTTGGAGGTGATCCAGATTTTGCAGTTGGAAGTCTTGTCAGAAAGAGTCCCGCCCTGATGGATGCTGAAGAGAGAAAGTTGTACACTCTGGATACGATAGCCAGGCACATAATCATGAAGACCATGGACAAGATAACCAGAGAAAAGATAAAGTATCTCAAGACAGCCAAACAGATGTGGGATACGCTTGCTGAAATGTGTGTAGGAAATGATCTGATTAAAGATAGTAGACTGCAAGCTGAAATGGTGAAATTCGAGAAACTTAAGATGTTACCAAATGAAACCGTCAATGAGCTCAATGGAAGAATCACCATGTCAGTTAACAAGCTTCGGGAACTTGGTCGAGAGATGTCTGATAAAGACATAAATTACAAGATCTTGAGATCTCTGACCAAGAAGTGGGATATGAGAGTCACTGTAATAAAGGATTGTCAAGATATTTCCAAGATGAAGCCAAGCAACCTGTTCCTGAGTCTTAAAGCCCGTGAGTTCGATCTGATCAAAAGAGGGCAAGAAGAAGAAGACGAGTCGCCTGCTGAATCCACAACTGCCACATCAAAATCAGTTGCATTCAAAGCAGCCAGCAGCAACTCAAAGTCTACTGAACCAGTTGGAAATATTATAAGCCAAACTGAACAGATTGCTTTGCTAACCAGAAAACTTAAAAAATCTAACATTCAACTTGGCAAGTATCGTAGATTTTACAGGTATTATCAAAACAGCAGAGGAAGAGATAGGAGGCCAGCTGACAGATCTCCAGAGAGGACCAAATCTGATGACCGAAGAGATGATCAAAGAAAGGATCGCAGAGAAGATAAGAAAAGAGATGATCGGTCTGATGAAAGAAGAGACAACAGATCTGAGAAGTCACCTGACAGATTCTACAGACGGAATGACTCACCAGGTAGAAGAAGTTCCGTGGATCGTGGAGCATGTTTCAACTGTGAGAAACCAGGTCATTACAGCGCAGATTGTCCAGACCTGACACCAAAAGAAAGAGAAGAGAAGCGGAACAGAAGAGAGCAACGTTATAGAGACAGGAAAGCCATGGTTGCTGATACATCAGAAATTGATGATTCTTATCTGCCTTCTGAGGATTCAGGCTACTCATCTGTAGAAGATTTCTGTTTGATAAGCAACGCTGATGATTTCTACCACTACGATGATCTGATATTCTCTTCTGATGATGAAATCTGTCTGATGGCTAAGGAGGAAGACCAATATGAGGTAACCTCTAAACCTTCTGCTCTTTCAGTTTCCACACCAGCTATGATTAGCACACCTGCTGGAGAGATTGACTTCCAGCTCTATTCTGAGCAATTGCTTGATGATCTTTCTAACGCAGTAGACACTTATACGATAGTGGAAGCCGAAAACGATAAGCTAAGGATTGAAAATACTCAGCTTGTTAAAGAAAATGATGTCAGTAGAGCAGCTGAACTAAAATCAGCTGAAGCTGCTCAGAAGATAACTGAAGAACCAAGTTCTGAAAGTTAACTCTTCTGATCAGGAGAAGCAGATTAAGGAATAGCTAGCTATCAATAAACAACAAGCTGATGATTTTAAAATCTTACAAGCCAAGTTTGATGAACTCTTCCGACTACATGAGAGTCTGAAATTAACTGAGGATAGTTTACGTAAGAAAATACAGGTTTTCACGAAATCTTCGAAAACCGTTCAGGATATGAACAACTATTTTTGAACGACAACTAATAAGAAGGGAATTGGGTATGAAAACCCTTCTACATCCTCAAAATCCCCGTCTGATTCACTTCAAAAAAGTGTAATCAAACGAGTTTCTGTTAAAGATACAAATAAAGCTAAAACTGTATCAGATAAGGGAAACAGACCATCTCAACAGGTAAAGCAGATGCCTAATCAAAAAGGGAATAGAAATGGACCCCAACTGATCAAGCATCAACTGAGGAATCAACAGAAGAACCCAGTTCTTCTGAAGAGACCTCAACCTGATCAGCAGATTATGTATCATAAAAGACAACCTCTAAAGGGGAAATCTGATCTGAAGCCTAATCAGGTCAAGCTGCCTAACAGGCAAGCCAAATGTAAACTGCTAAATCCATCTATGCCAATAAGATATGAATCTTTTAATGGTAGTAGTCGTACCTACCCCTATAATCAGAAACCTAGGGCTGCTGCACCTGAGCCCCACTGGGTTAAAAGAAGAAAACTGCAAGGAAAAATCCCAAGTCTTCTGATTCACCCAAGACTCACACAAATAATCATACTGATCAGAATGCATATGAAGAGATGTATGATTATGTAGATGTTTACGGGAGACAAATCAGGCCTTCTGATCTATCTGATTACAATAGAAGTGCCCTGTTTGTATGGATCCCTAAAACCAACTCTAACCCCTCAGGACCCAATCCAAAAGGGGTACCTAAAACCTGATTTGATTGCAGGTTCGCGTGGGTTTGGCCAATAAAGGAGGTGTACAAGAAACTATCTGGTACATCGATAGTGGATGCTCAAGGCATATGACTGGAAGCAAACATCTCCTTAGCTCTTATACAGAACAAGAAGGCCCACGTGTACTCTTTGGTGATGATAACTTTGGTTTTACCAGAGGATTCAGAATCTTAGAGAATGATGATGTACAGGTTACTGGAGTCTCGTATGTCGAAGGTTTAAAGCATAACCTGTTATCAGTTTCACAATTCTGCGACAACGGATTCAGTGTTGAGTTCTCGACTGATCAGTGTACTATCAAGAATCGAGCTACTCAACAGATCTTGTTAATTGGTTCAAGGAAAGGTACGATTTATACAGCAGATTGGAACAGTTGTCCAAGAAATGCATGCCTGATTGTTAAGAGTTCCAAAAGTAGCAGTTGGCTCTGGCACAAGAGAATGAGTCATCTGAACTTTAAAACTCTTAACAAGATAGGAAGGATGTCCTTGGTTGATGGACTTCCGAATGAGGTATTCTCTAAGGATCAGACATGTGTCGCATGTCAGAAGGGAAAACAGGTTAAAGCCTCATTCAAGGGAATCCCTGGACCAGCATCCAGCAGAGTATTGCAACTACTCCATATGGACTTATTTGGACCAGTTACACCAGTCAGTCTCAGCGGACGCAAATACACTCTGGTAATCGTGGATGATTATTCCAAATTTACCTGGGTTGTATTCTTGTATAAGAAGAATGAGACAACAACAAAGATACCTGAGCTGCTCAAGAAACTACAAAACGAAAAGGGTGTCAGTATAGTGAAAATCAGATCAGATAAATGTACTGAATTTCTGAACTCTTTTATTACTGATTTTTGCACTAAGTTTGGTATACAGCATGAGACATCAGCTGCAAGAACGCCACAACAGAACGGTGTAGCAGAACGGAGAAACAGAACACTCAAAGAAGCTGCTCGCACTATGTTAGCTGAACATGCAACACCAAGCCATTTCTGGGCAGAAGCCATCAATACTGCATGCCACACTCAGAACAAATGCTCTCTGACTAAGGCTCACTACAAAACACCCTATGAACTGTGGAAGGGCAGAAACCCTCGTGTTTCTTACTTCCATGTTTTTGGGTGCAAGTGTTTCATACACAACAATGGGAAGAGTCAGTTGAAGACTTTTGAGGCCAAGTCAGATGAGGGTATATTCTTAGGATATTCCTCATCTAGCATGGCTTTCAGGGTTTACAACAAGCGAACCCTAGTTGTGGAAGAAACACCTCATGTGGTCTTTGATGAGACATCTTCTGAACAAGAGAAATCTACCTCAAAACAAGTAGTACCAGATCAACCGGTACCTGATGCACAGAAAATGGATCAACTAAGTATCAATGAAAAAGGATCAGAACACGTAACAGTGTATATTCCAGAACCTGATCTTACTGATTCACCAGGTCAATCAGACCCTAAGGTACGTACAACTATCAATGAAGAAGGTGGTACAGCTGAGACAGTATCAACTGAACCATCTGGTTCAGGGGGAACACCTGAAGTTCCTATGGACAGACATCATCACATGATGAGTCCAACATCAGCTGAGACTTGTTCATGTCAAGTGGATCATAATTCTGCACCACTCTCAATCACTAGTAATGAACTACTATCAGAAGATGATGATTTTCTCCAAACTGATGCAAATCAGAAAAGAAGGACCTGGGTAACCAGTCATCCAACTGATCTGATCATCGGAGACCCATCTGATAGAGTCAAAACTAGACATCAGATTGGTGAAAGTGCCATGTATTGTTGTTAGTTGTCTTTGAAGGAACCAACTGAAGTAGAAGAAGCTCTACAAGATGCAAACAGGATGCTAGCCATGCAAGAAGAACTGGAACAGTTTGAAAGGAATCATGTTTGGAAACTGGTGGACAGACCAATTCATCAAGATGTGATTGTCACAAAGTGGGTATTCAAGAACAAGAGAGATGAGAATAATGTCATAACCCAAAATAATGCAAGACTTGTTGCTAAGGGGTATTCACAATCAGGAGGAATTGATTATGATGAGACCTTTGCACCAGTCGCTCGCCTGGAAGCCATTCGACTGTTTTTGGCATATGCTGCCCACAGAGGGTTTGGTTTGTATCAGATGGATGTAAAGAGTGCATTCTTAAACGGGGTACTAGCTGAGGAAGTTTATGTTGAACAACCTCCAGGCTTTGAAAAAGGCGACCAAGTGTACCGTTTAAGAAAAGCTCTTTATGGCTTGAAACAAGCTCCTCAACTTGGTATGATACACTCTCTCAGTTCTTGATAAACAATGGTTTCACTAAAGGAATAGTGGACAGAACCTTATTCAGAATAGAAGATGGAGAAGATATTCTAATGGTTCAGATTTATGTGGACGACATCATCTTCGGATCTCCCAACAAAGTTTATGTGATAAATTCAGCAAGCTGATACAAGGGAAGTTCGAGATGTCCATGATGGGTCAGATGAGTTACTTTCTGGGTCTACAAGTTAAGCAAAGTACAGAAGGGATATTCATCTGCCAGACGAAATACACTAGGAGTTTATTGGCTAAGTTTGGAGTTCAAAACTGTAAGGAAGCCAAAATTCCTATGATGACTGGATTCAAGATGGATCCAGATGAGAATGGTCGGAAAACTAATCAGAAAGAATATAGGGCTCTCATTGGATCTCTACTATACCTGACTGCCAGCAGACCAGATATCACTTTTGCAGTAGGTGTATGTGCCAGATTTCAGGCAAATCCAATGCAAAGCCACCTGGAAGCAGCTAAGCAGATTCTTAAGTATCTGAAGGGGACAGTAAACCTTGGTTTATTTTACCCATCAGATGATAATCTAGAGCTTAGTGGGTATTCTGATTCTGATTATGGAGGTTGCAGAATTGACAGGAAGTCAACCTCAGGTACATGTCAGTTTTTAGGTAGTAAACTGATCTCTTGGTTTTCAAAGAAGCAGACATCAGTTGCGACATCTACTACTGAAGCAGAATATATGGCTGCAGGAAGCTATTGCTCCCAACTGCTCTGGTTTAGTCAACAACTGAGGGATTATAACATTGTAGCTAAGAACGTACCTATATTCTGTGACAGTAATAGTGCTATTGCAATCACTCAGAATCCTGTTCTACTTACAAGATGCAAGCATGTGGATGTCTGACACCATTTTATAAGAGATCATGTTGAAAAGAAGAATATCAGAATGGAAAAGATCCATACTGATAAACAGAAAGCTGATATTTTAACCAAGCCACTAGCTGAGATCAGATTCACAGATTTATGCAATGAGCTAGGGCTTCTGGATCTTGGAGAAAGTGCTCCAGAAATGTTTGGTGGACTAGTCTCCAGAACCAGCTGGTTAAGAGACTAACCAGGTTAAGAGGAATCAGTTGAGTTAGGTATCTCAACTGATCAGAAGATCAGTCAAGGAACTGATAAGAGAAAGCTTTATCAGACAAGGAACTGATCAGATTAAAGAATGATCAGATAAAAAGGAACTGATCAGTTTGGCTGTTTTATACTTTGTAAGTCGATTAAGCTATGTTCAACAAGCAAGTTGTATAAGTTTAAAGCTATAAATCGCATAAGAAAGTAGAGACAACACAACAATGGAATAATAGAAATTTTCATTGATAAAGACCCGGAGGTCAGATTTACATTACAAGTTACAAGTACAAAAGGACCCAGAGGTCAGTACATAAACCATAAACCAAAAAACCTAAGCCTAACCCTAGAAGGGGGAAAGAGCCTGATGCTCCCATTTTCCCCCACTTAACCCTAAAAGGGGTGTGAGAGGCTTATCCTAAAGCCACCCTCAGAGCTTCGGAGTGAGGAGCGAGAGCGGCATTGAAGGATTTCTAAGCCAGGAGCCCCTAGTCCTAAAAGCAATGGGCTCTCCAGCTGTTAAATGGGACACAAGTGTCATACATGTGGTCCAAAGACCATATGGCCACAAGTGTCACATGCAAATATTGAGTTTGATATACGATGATCAGCTGTTATCTGATCAAAATCAGATACCAAACTCATGTTTTGTATCAGACTGAGTCTGTTGATGTTAATTCCATTATCTCGATAGGCACATAAGGTGCATACGGTTAGGAGAAGTGTCTTCTCATTTGTTATAGCAGATCCACCGCCTCGGTGGTAGAGAAGCTTGGCAATAATTGTATGTGTAATCTTCGATGATGACGAAAGCAGTAATAAGGGACACACATGGTTGATTTGAGAAGCTGAATTCATTTGAAAAGGGTTAATGGTTTTTGCCGGAAGTTTCACCAGGAAATAAGGGCTCATCGGAAAACATGGAGTATAAGCTAAATAAAGAAGATGAATGGTTTATGTTGTGTTGTTTACCTAAAACCCCAGATCTATTTATAGAAGAAAAGCAGGGGTATATGTGCAAATTTAATTTCTCAAGACCCCTAAGAGAAAGTTGCACCACAAGGACAGCGCGTAAGAAACACGCGATTGATGGTTGGATGAGTTGACGGTGTGAATTATCACAACGTATCCATACCATTATTACGGAGTGTCAAATCACGCCGACTTAGGGTTTTTGAGGTGACTTTTTGACTCCCCGAAGTAAAATCTTTGGCGGGAGTATGACACAAATCCCTAGGAAACGTGGCCTGTATAGAAGAGGACTGAAGTTCAAAACAACTGAACATCAGAATGGCCTGAGCGAGAAATCTGAAATCCTGAATTCTGAAAGTACTGAATAGCTGAATATTGAAATGGATCAGATAAGTAGATTAGATAAGTGGATCAGATACATGGGTCAGATAAGTGTCAGATTGGATCAACCAGGAATCTGATCAGATGAGTGGAATATTGTTGGGAAATACAAAGGAATAGGCTACCATCAGTAAGATCAACAGTAATCAAGCCAACCAGATTAGATCACAGTGGTAACTGATTGATTACAATATCAATCAGCCAGATACGTTTCTTATTTATCTCCTTCTGATCATTTTATATTTTTTATTGGCTTTTACTAATGTTCTCTTAGCTTTGTGACGAATGCACTGCAAAACATTAAATGCGGACATGGGAATATGTATTTAATGCATTTTATTGCGGGTTTTCGCGTCCAAAATATGAGATGACTACTTTTCTCAACCGTGCGATTACAACACTTTACGGCCGACTAATCTCAGCCATTGATTTCAAAACACGGACACTTGAGTAGTTATGGGAAGTTGTGAAAAGAGGTTTCCCTCGCATAATATAAACCCAAATCTTTCTTCGAAAACCTCTTTCCACTCCTTCTTCTTAACAGTTTATTAAAAGATCAAACTCTGAAAATCTTTAGAAATTATTTTCCAAAATCGATTGATTCTATTTTCATGTTTATTCAAACCTACGAATCAATATCTGGTAATTTTCTTTTAATTACTGCATAAATTCACTCATAGTGGTTATTAGGTTTACAAATCGTGCTGTTGTGTGTCTGTAATTTATATCTGTCATATGCACTGATTTATATGCTTATTTGCTTAATTCATGCTTCGATTGTTGGTTTGACTGAGTTTATTGAAATAGTTTACTCAAACTAATATCAGTTTGCATATCATACAGAAAATGGCACGTCTTATTGCACGAAAGGGCCAAGGTAAAAAGATCTGCAATTTCGCATCAATGAAGAAGGATATCATTGATGAGAAATATGTGGTATTTTCGGTCACCTCAGATCCGGAATCGTTGGAAATTCTGGAGCGCCTGCGAGCGTGTGGTCTTGAACAATACTGCTATAAACATCAGAGCGTAGTCCACACTCATGAAGCTCTAGAATTTCTGTATAATCTACAGAAGGACGAGGATATTGATGCTGATTTGATTTCTTCCGTTGGAGGATTGGAAGTAAGAGTCACGAATGATGATCTTCAGAGAATCTTTGGTCTCACGAGAGGAAGCATCAACCCAGAAACCTTCACAACTGATGTAGGAGAGAAGGAGTTTCTTGAAGCCGAACTGTTGTGGCCAGCAAATAAGGATCATACAGTAAATGTCAAAACTCCTTACCTGAAGAGAAAATATCGCCTTCTCCTTGAGATTGTGCAGAAGGTGATTCTGTGCTCAACCTACAGTCTTGATGTTGTCACCTCTTATAAGATCAGTGTCATGACTGCAATAATCAAGAAAGCATCTGATATGGATTGGTTGGGTATGTTCAAGATAAGACTGCGGAAAGACTCAGGGAAGTTCGATCTGAACGAGAGGAATGAAGTTTACTTATCCTCCAAGTGCTCCTTCATGCACAAAGTATCAATCATTCTATCAGACAAGCTGCCGAACAATTACGAATGGAATGAGAATGGTACAAAGGTGTACTTAGCAAAGTACAAGGCCATCTTGGGCATGAATGAGTCTCTGGCTGGCCAGTCTGATGAGGATCCTACTCCCTATGTGCCCAAACAAAAGGGAGAAAAGAAGGGAAAAGAAAAGGCAACTGCATCTTCGATACAATCAGAAGCGCAGGGAACGGCCATCCCAGAGAAGAGGTTGAAGAGGAAGGACCTGGCCAAGAAACCAGCTACTCAACAGAAACGTCAGAAGACAATTACTTCTCCTCTAAAGACTGTTCCTAATCAGCCAGTTCACAGACCGGAGGCGCTGATTCAGGTTGAATCAGAAGAGGAGATTGCAGTAAGTTCTGAGCACACTGCAAGTGGAGTTAGGGACGAGCAGATGCTGGAAGGAGAAGGAGAAGGAGAGAGAACTGTTGAAGGAACTGAAGTGGAGCACTCTGAGGGAGAATCACCATCTGATTCTCTGGCTCTCAGCAAAATCTTCCAAATAGAAAGATCACATACACCCACTTCCAAATCACCATCACCCTCTCCTCAAAAATCTTTATCACCACTACCCTCTCCCCACAAAACATTCTCACCCTCACCCTCACCAGTCAGATCACACCCCACACCCAAATCTCCCACTCCCCCAACCATTGAAACTGAACAAACTGAACCTCCCCAGCCTTCAGTTGTTGAAACTGTACCTCCTCAACTAGTGGTAAACAAACCTGAACCTCAACAACCTACAGCCAGTGAACCACATATAACCCCACCTCACCACCAATCTCCCGAAAAGATACCAGAACCTGAGAGATCTGACAAACATATGTCCATCTCTCACAATCCTTTCAACACCAGAACCGTGTTTGCTTCACCTGATTCAGAAAGCCCGTGTTGGGATATTTTAGTTTTGATGAATTATGTCAAAACATTATCAACTTGTGTTTTTGAAGCTAATCTACAGATAACAAGTTGAGGGGGAACGAGAGAACAAATTGAGGGGGAACTCACAAAATCAGACGTACATGATCAAGATCAGACGAGGCTGCAGACGAGACTGATCGAGATCAGATGAGTAAGATGAGTTTTGGAGTTAACTGATGAGCTGAGCAAAATCAGAAGAAAAGAAAAGCTAAGCCAGCTGATCAGAAGAATCAGAAGGTCAAATGATCGATGACCGTAATGCATTCGATCGAAGACCAGTCGATGACCAGATGACCGATCGAAGACCAGATCGATGACCAGATGACCAGATCGTAAGAGGAGGTTGTACTCGAAGAGGAGCAGATGAGATCGACGAGATCGATGCGGATCGAGATCGATAAGTTTAACTGATATGCTAACCTAATATGCTAACTCGATGTACTAACTGATGCAGATAAACCGATATACCGACTGATGCTATATCGACCGATCATGAGTCGATCGATCAAAGTAGAAGAAATCGATATCGAAAACCGTAAATGCAGATACCAGATCAAAGCGAGAAGTCATCAAGAGAAGTCATCCAAGTCATGGTCACCGAGAATCGTAACGCCATCGATGATCGCTTAGCTCGAAAGTGTTATCGACCAAGGTCGATGTCTCAAGTCGAAGAATCAACTCTCGGCCACCGAAAGTGTCAAGATGCCCGACGATAAGGTCCGGCCAAGAGAAGTCTCAATCAAGAATCTTAAGTCCAAGGAAGCCCGAAGTTCAAGAAGCCGAGGATCGATAAACACCGAGACTCGGAAGATCCTCAAGAATATAGCCAAGTTAGATTCAAATTTGAGGAGGACCAATGAGAGGAAGACAACCAACTGAAAAAAAGTCATAGAAAGTCTGAGAATAGTATGGATTTGAATGTGACTTCTTCCAACGGTAACATTCAAATCCACACTATAAATACAAGTTATTCCTTCATTCTAAAGTGGTGGAAGTGTGTGAAATGCGTGAAAACACCATTGAAGCTACAGAGCCAAATCATCTAGCATTTCCACCATAGAACACAGAGAAAGAAATACACGCATATATTCAAGAAGTGTTCTACCCTAGATCTAAGCATAAATGCCATATCCTAAGCATAGAGAGATTTTCCCAACCTTAGCATTGAGGTTAAACAAATGTAAGGGAAAATCTCACCCTAGTTGGAAACCAAACAATCTTATACCCAAACCCAAGAGTTGGTTAAGTTTGTAGGTGAGTGTGAACTCGGTAAACATCTAGCAATCCCGCAAGGGAGGGTAGGCGATCCCGTGAGGGTGATAAGTCCCGTTTGAGTGTGAACTCGGTAAACATCTGTTGGGTGTTGGACTAACACGTTAAACTAAGTCCAGTTGGTTAAGTAGGTGCCCCTAATGATAGGGAAGAGTGGATGTAGGAGTTGGACTCCGAACCACTATAAAATCGTGTGTTCTTTACTGCTTTATGTTCTTACTTGCCATATGCATTCAGCTACAAGCAAAACAACACACATGTTCTTAAAAGCGAAAAATTTGGAATCACTCTGCCCTCACCCCTGTTTTATATGCATCACATGAAATGTTTGCTTCCGCACACGCAAAATTGGTTTTAACCGGGACCTCACAACCCGATTATAAAAATCATGAAGCAACACATTAAGGAGTATCTGCTGGACCTATGCCCTGAGTTGGATCAACACCCAGGCATCCAGCACCAGATAGAAGAGATTGTGTTCTGGAGAGATATCAAATTGAAGAGCATCGAGGAGTTTCTGATCCTCATGAAATCTCTGGACTCTAACTTTTTTGTGGATCTGGAGAGGAAGTGTTTGGAGAGTGCTGGGATTGAGAGTGCTGTTGAGTTGGCCTATGATGATGATATCAGATGGCTAATACATGACAAGTTTGGGATTGACAGGAGATTTGAAGAACCTCAAGCTGATGAGGAAGAAGCTGCCGATGAACCAAGAGTGGGTGCTGCAGATGAGACCCAGCTTGGCAAGGCATCAACATCTGAACAGACTGCTATGCTGAGTTCCGATACCCTAGATCTTAGTTCTAAGAAAATTCAGGATGGGGTAAAGGCTGCCATTGAAGAGAAATTCACAGCTCTCACATCAGATCTGATGAAGCGTTTTGAAGAAGAGCAAATGAATCTGGTTAACAGAGAACGGACGCTCACAGTTGAGAAGCTCACACATATGCATAATGCCATCCTTTCTGATGTGATGCAACTGGTTAACCCTCTTGCTGAGAAGCTCTCTCTCCAGTCTGATAAACTCAAAATTCAGATGGACATGCTTAATGAAACACAGATTCTATTGGAAAGCGTCTGGGCATCCCTGGAGAAGACTGACACTCACATGGATATGGATTGGAAGCATTTTGTGGCTTCTACAGAACATGCAAGGAAGGATATTGAATTTGCTCTTAGAAGATTTCTGGCTCCTGCACCTTCTGCAACCGCTCAGATCACTCCTCTTGCTGTTGAGGAACTCAGGGAGGAGATGACAAGGCAATTTAATGCTCTGAATCACAGGTTGTCCAAACTTTTTGATGAAACCAAAAAGGGTGAAGGACAAGAGAAAGAAGAAAAACAGATACAGATGGTAACCATTGTGTCTTTACCAGAAGCCACTGTAACTGACTTGCCTGAAGCCACTCCATCTACTGATCTTGTTACTGATGTTGCTGAACTAAAAGAGACTGTGGAGCAACATAGCAAAGAGCTCAAGAATCAAAGGAAGGAGATCACTGAGCAGAAGATTGCTTTTTCTGATGTTACTGCCAGAGTGGATAAGATTGAAGACTTCTCTTCTTCTGTACAACAAAGGATGGATTCTGATGATCAGGCCAAGAGCCTTGAACTGGCAAAGAAACTTGCAGAAGAAGAAGAAGAATCTGAGCAGACTCTAAAGAGAAAGAAAGGTAAGGGCAAGAAGACGAAATCTACTGCTGAAGTTCAGAGACAAGGGCAAATATCCTCTACCAAGAGTCAGATGTCTCCTGAACAAATTCAAGAGCAAAACAGACTGAGAGTCAGAGAAGCTGCCATTAAGAAGCAGAAATTGGCAGAAGCTAAAGGACTAAACATCGTATACATTCGAAGGAAGAGAAAGAAGGAAGCTGAAGCAGAGGATATTGCTTGGGAAGAGAAAGCCTTTCCGGCACCAGTTAAAGACATCCTCTGTGCCCGGCTAGATCTGCTTCCAGAATGGGATCAGATTAGAGCAGAATGGTTGTGTGACGTGTACATCTTGGAGATAATTCCGATTCATCAAGACCAGGCTGAAAATGATGATGAATTTCGAAACTGGTTAGAAACGAAGTACCCAGACTTCTACCAGATTGTGATGAAGGAAGGGAAGATCATGACATTGATACCTGAAGCTCCTCCCTTCGAACAACTTCTCCCACCTATGCGTCCAGATAACAAGCTCGATATTCTCAAATTCAAGGATGCTTACTATGGATTTGCCGACAAAGGAGGGATTCATAGAAGAGAAGATCTGGACAAGCTGATGCAAAGGATGTACAAGATGTTTGGAATTCCCAAAGAACTTCAAAAGTTCAAGTACATGTGAAGAAGACAACTTGGAATCAGATGATAGGTACATATTATGTAATCTGTAATGATCATACCTATCTGAATAAAATATTCTATCTTTCTGATTCTAAGACAACATCTCATTGTCTTCTGAAATGTGCACGATTTTACATTATCTGCATTTCTATTTATGTTATCTATTTTTCTGATTAAGTGTTTTGGTTCCATCAAAAAGGGGGAAATTGTTGGGAAATTTGTATTAAGTTTTGATGGAAGTTCCAAAACAGGTTGTAATAGGACCAGTCAGATCTGTTAGCTGACTGATGATTTAGAATCAGATTAAGATAACCAGCTGAAATGTATAGATAGCTGATGTATAAGGTAGGTTACATATTGAGGGGGAACTCAATATGTATAGGTCAGGTCAAAATTATCAGATGACCAGATAAGGTCAGATGATCAGAAGACTCAACCAGTCAGAAGACAAGAAGAAGTCAGATGATTAAGTTAAGATATAAAAGCTCAAGTTCAGAAGACCTGGAGATCAGATGACTCAAGAAGACCAGAAGACCTACATCAGTCGAGTCTGCAAATTGTGCTAAGACAATCTGCATCAGAAGACTCTATCAGGTAGACTGGTCAGTTACCTGATCAGGTCAGCTCACACCTGGTGTTAACCAAAATGATTACACCAGATCATACGAATCTTCTACAAGAAGAATGTCAAACTTTAGTTGGTAGAACAAACGCTGAAGTGTTGTACTTGTGAAACCAATACGAGAGCGACACGTACACAAAAAGGGCTGACACTGCGAGATTTGGCGCAGCAAAGTCAAAATGGCTACAACCATGCCGCCCCTGAGCACGTCAAGTCAATCCTGCAAATCTACCAAATATAGCCAGAAATTCAAATTTCTCTCCAACGGCTCTTTGATTTTGAGGTCTATAAATATGGGATTACTCTTCAGAGTGAAAACACGGAAATTATCAAGAAGCTCATACTATAGCAAAATTTTCGCACGAAGAACACAACCTTGAAGATTATTTTCTAAGTGTTCATCCCATAGTTCTTAGCACAGAAATCTTATCCTTTAGCTGTTAGGCTACTTAAATACTAGGAAAGATTTCAAAGTTGGAACAAACAACAAATCTTACCCAAAACCCAAAGTTATGATAAGTTTGTTTAGCAAGATTTCGGACTAGGGTTTCTAGTTCTGATTTCTGGGATCGGTTGAGTGAGAACTCTATAAATATCTACTGGTGTAATGTGTTGGACTAACACAATAATCTAAGTCCAGTTGGTTAAGTTGGTGCCCCTTGTGATATGGAAGAGTGGAAGTAGGACTGGTTGTCCGAACCACTATAAATCTTGTTTGCACTTACCTGTTTAATTAACTGCTTTACACCATTGCACACAACTTGATTAAATATGCATACATATTCTGAGTTAGGATCAGCTAGCACCAAGCTATTGATCTGATCAGATTGACTCCATAGTCATCTGATTGAAAACAGCTTCGGAATCTGATTTGTTATAAACTGGTTTTTCACACGGGTATAAACTAGCTTCTGCACAATCAGTTAAACTGATAAACACCGAACTGATCTGCCCTCAGGCGATCAGTAAGTTGGATATCAGTCCAAACTGATTCACTTGCACTCTAATCAGGCAAACTGCAATCACACCTGATCTGCACGAAAAGTTTTCAGAAGTCTATTCACCCCTCCCCTCTAGACTTCTGCCCTCACGAAACCCATTCGGGACCTACAATGAACTCTTCCGACTGCATGAGAGTCTAAAACAAAGTGGGGACAATATGTGAAAGAAAGCATAATTTTTTGGAAAAGCCTCTAAAAATGTTGATGAAATAATAATTTACTTTCAGAAGCCAACTGATAAGAAGGGTATTGGGTATGATAGCCCATCTAGATCCTCACATGTCCAACCTGATTCACATTCCAAAAGTGAATCTAGGAAGGTTTCTGGACAAGATACAATATATGTCAAATCTGTATCAAAGAAGGGAAAAAGACATGCTGAACAGAAAAGGCGAGTGCTTAATCAGAAAGGGAACATAAATGAACCTCCTGATCAAGCATCAACCGAGGAATCAACAGAAGAACCTCGTTCTTCTGAAGAGACCTCAACCTGATCACTAGATTAGGAATCAGAAAGAACAATCTCGCAAGGGAAAGTCCAATCTGAAACCTAATCAGGTCAAGCTGCCTAACCAGCATGCTAAGGGTAAACTGCAGAAACCATTTGTGCAAAAGAGATATGAATATTTTGATGGCAGCAGTCGTACCTATCCCTTCAACCAGAAATCCAGGACATCTGCACCTGAACCACACTGGATTAAAAGAAGACAAACTAATCAGAAAAATCCCAAGTCTTCTGATTCATCCAAGGTTCACACTCATAATCATACTGACTAGAAAGCACATGAAGAGATGTGTGATTATGTAGATGTTTATGGGAGACAAATTAGGCCTTCTGATCTCGATGATTACCATAGAAGTGCCTTGTTTGTTTGGATCCCGAAAGGTAACACTAACCCCTCAGGACCCAATCCTACAGGGGTACCTAAAGCCTGATCTGATTGCAGGATCGCGTGGGTTTGGCCAATAAAGGAGGTGTACAAGCAACTATCTGATACATCGATAGTGGATGCTCAAGGCACATGACTGGAACCAAACATCTTCTCAGCTCATACATAGAACAAGAAGGCCCACTTGTACTCATTGGTGATGATAACTTTGGGTTTACACTAGGATTCAGAACCATAGAGAATGATGATGTACATGTTTTAGAGTCTCGTATGTCGATGGTCTGAAGCACAACCTGTTATCAGTTTCACAATTCTGCGACAACGGATTCAGTGTTGAGTTCTCGACTGATCAATGCACTATTAAGAATCGAGCTACTCAATAGATTTTGCTAACTGGTTCCAGAAAGGGAACAATCTACACTGCGGATTGGAACAATTGTCCAAGAAATGCATGCCTGATTGTTAGGAGTTCCAAAAGCAGCACTTGGCTCTGGCACAAGAGAATGAGCCATCTGAACTTTAAAACTCTTAACAAGATAACAAGGATGTCCCTGGTTGAGGGTCTCCCGAATGAGGTATTCTCTAAGGATCAGACATGTGTCTCATGTCAGAAGGGAAAACAGGTTAAAGTCTCATTTAAGGGGATCTCAGGACCAGCATCCAGCAGAGTACTACAACTGCTTCACATGGATTTGTTCGGACCAGTTACACCACTTAGTTTTAGTGGACGCAAATACACTCTGGTAATCGTGGATGACTATTCCAAGTTTACCTGGGTTGTATTCTTGTATAAGAAGAATGAAACTACAACAAAGATACATGAGCTGCTCAAGAGATTACAGAATGAGAAGGGTGTCAGTATTGTGAAAATCAGATCAGATAAAGGTACAGAGTTTTTTAACTCTTTTATTACTGACTTTTGCACTAAGTTTGGTATACAACATGAAACATCAGCCGCCAGAACACCACAACAGAATGGCGTAGCAGAACGAAGAAACATGACACTCAAAGAAGCTGCTCGCACAATATTGGTTGAACATGCAACTCCAAACCGTTTTTGGGCAGAAGCTATCAACACAACATGTCACACTCATAACAGATGCTCTCTGACTAAGATTCACTTCAAAACACCCTATGAACTGTGGAAGGGCAGAAAACCTCGTGTTTCTTACTTCCATGTTTTTGGATGCAAGTGTTTTATTCACAACAATGGGAAGAGTCAGTTGAAAACCTTTGAAGCTAAGTCAGATGAGGGTATATTCTTAGGATATTCCTCAACCAGCAAAGCTTTCAGGGTGTTCAACAGGCGAACCCTAGTTGTGGAGGAGACACCTCATGTGGTCTTTGATGAGACATCTTCTGAACAAGAGAAATCTGCCTCAGAACAAACAGTACCAGATCAACCAGTACATGATGCTCAGAAAATGGATCAGTTAAGTATCAAAGAAAAGGGATCAGATCACGTAACAGTGTATGTTCCTAAACTTGATCTTAATGATTCACCAGGTCAATCAGACCCTAAGGTACAAACAACTTTCAATGAAGAATCGGGTACAACTGAGACAGTAACAACTGAACCATCTAATTCAGGGGGAACACGGGATGTTCCGGCGGACAGACATCAGCCTATGATGATTCCAACATCAGCTTAGACTTGTCCATGCCAAGTGGATCCTATTACTGTACCACTCCCAACCTCTAGTGACTCAATATCAGAAGAGGATGACAATATCCAAACTGATATACATAAAAAAAGAAGGACTTGGTTGAAAGACCATCCAACTGATCAGATAATTGGCAATCCTAATGCCCGAGTCCAAACTAGATATCAGGTTGGTGAAAGTGTCATGCATTGTTGTTATCTGTCTTTGAAGGAACCTACCACAACTGAAGAAGCTCTACAAGATACCAGCTGGATTCTAGCCATGCAAGAAGAATTAGAGCAGTTCGAGAGGAATCAAGTTTGGGAACTTGTAGACATACCAACTCATCAAGATGTGATTGGCACTAAGTAGGTCTTCAAGAACAAGAGAGATGAGAATAATGTCATCACCAGAAATAGGGCAAGGCTTGTTGCGAAGGGATATTCACAATCAGGGGGAATTGATTATGATGAGACCTTTGCACCAGTCGCTCGCCTAGAAGCCATTCGGCTGTTTCTGGCATATGCTGCCCACAGAGAATTTATTGTGTATCAGATGGACGTAAAGAGTGCATTTTTAAATGGGGTACTAGCAGAGGAAGTTTATGTTGAACAACCTCCTGGCTTTGAAAAAGGCAACCAAGTGTACCGTTTGGTCTGAAACAAGCTCCTAGAGCCTGGTATGATACATTATCTCAGTTCTTGGTAGACATTGGATTTATTAAAGGAACAGTAGACATAACCTTGTTCAGAATAGAAGATGGTCAAGATATTCTGATGGTTCAAATTTATGTGGACGATATTATCTTCGGATCTCCCAACAAGAACTTGTGTGATAAATTCAGCAAATTGATGCAAGGGAAATTCGAGATGTCCATGATGGGTAAGATGAATTACTTTCTGGGTCTTCAAGTTAAACAGAGTACAGAAGGGATATTCATGTGTCACGCAAAGTATACTAGGAATCTGTTGGATAAGTTTGGAATTCAGAACAGTAAGGTAGCCAAAATTTCTATGATGACTGGATTCAAGATGGAACCAGATGAAAATGGTCAGAAAACTAATCAGAAAGAATATAGGGCTCTCATTGGATCTTTACTATACCTAACTGCCAGCAGACCAGATATAACATTTGCAGTAGGTGTATGTGCCAGATTTCAGGCAAATCCAATGCAAAGCCACCTTAAAGCAGCTAAGCGGATTCTTAAGTATCTTAAGGGGACAGTAAACCTTGGTTTATTCTATCCATCAGATGATAATCTAGAGCTTAGTGGGTATTCTGATTCTGATTATGGAGGTTGCAGAATAGACAGAAAGTCAACCACATGTACATGTGAGTTCTTAGGAAGTAAACCGATCTCTTTGTTTTCAAAGAGGCAGACATCTGTAGCTACATCTACTACTGAAGCAAAATACATGGCCGCAGGAACCTGTTGCTCCCAACTGCTCTGGCTTAGTCAGCAGCTGAGGGATTATTGTTGTGCCCGGTTTATCACTTTCGGCCAACAAATAACAATTAAAATAGGTAATCAACGTAAACGAAATAACACTTAAATTTGATTACCCAGTTCGTCTTTTGAATAAGACTACGTCTGGGGGCTTCAAGCCAGGAATATTGTATTACTCTTTTTCTGCCTAGAATACTAAAATGTTCGATCATTTACAATGAATGATACACGTTGTATTTATAGACAGAGAACTAGGTTAAGAGTCTTAATGGGCTTCCCCCGCGGGCTTACTAGGGCTTCGGCCGCCAAAGCTAGGGTTTCAGCCGCCAGGGCTAGGGTTCCTTTTCGGGTTTTCCGGTTTAATCCGCAATCCTCGCTCCTGGATACGCATACCATGTTTATGATGCGCAATATCTGCACCATTAACTACCCGTACCTTTTCCATATTTATCCCTTAATCGACCTTGAGACCAAGTCACCGCCGACCTATGCGACTTCCCAAGTCGCCATACGATCTTCGTACTCCTCCAAGTCGCCTAGCGACTTGTGTAACCTTTTAAGTCGCCTTCGACCTCACACCTTCTAAGCCACCTTGCGACTTACATGGCCCGGGTGAGATCGTCCTACATTTTCTCCGCGACTTCATTTTCTCCGGGGGGCCTTAAACTTATTCATATTGCACCCTCGACCCCCTCCTCTTTTTCTATAAAAGGGGGTGAGGGTTTTAGGCTTAAACCCTTCCGCCTTCATCACTTCTAGAGAGATAAGCAATTTTCCGGCGGATTTTCTGGATTTCAGCTACAAGCTTTCAGGTAAAGGTTCAACTCTTTCTCACTTCTTTGCTATGGACCCATCTGCCCCTCAACCCATGACTCCATCATCCTCGGATGAGGACAATGTCATCATAGCTCAGCTCTGCCGCCGCCAGGGTATCGGCTCTGCTGCCGTTAATGTGGGGGTATCCCTGTCTGTTGGTGCCTCAGGTGCCGATCGGGATGATGGAGGTAACGACGACGAGCAATTTCTGGCGGAGTTGGAGAAAATCACTCATCTTCCCGCACTGAATCTCAGCCCTCTTCGCGCTGCTGTGTCGGAGAGGATGGCGGAAGTGGGTCCTTCTGACCCGGCCCAAAATTATGGAGCCTTTGAGCGGGTCTTTGATTATAACTCCTACCAACTTCGAGCTCCATACAAGCGACCTGAACGCAACTACCTAAAGTTGGTCAGGTCGAACTTCGTGGCATCCCACAGGAGATACAGGTCGGTATTGTCTGATCGATATGTGCGTTCCCTTCGTCACCTATACAAGGTGCCCCGGGACGTACATTTCTATGGAGCGACCTCTGATGAAAGTGCCGACCAGCCACCGCCCGGGATGATTGCGGTGAACGAGCATACCATGGAGGTCGGAATTCGATTCCCGTTGCATCCGGCTATTTCTCATCTGCTCGCGGCCTGGAACCAAAGCCTTACGCAGATCACTCCGAACGGTTGGAGCTATATTCTCTCTACCATGACGGTGCTGGGACAGGCCAGGCTGTACCGATTGCCAAATCCCGGTGAGTTATCTTACGTGAGGACACCCATTTCCCAAGTCGGTGGCTACAATGCCGTGCGACTTTGGAAAGGCCGGGAGCTCATGAGTGGGATCCCCAACAAAGTCGAGGGCTGGCATAGCAAGTGGTGGTTCGTCGGAGGGGTGTTGGAGTCCGTGGATCCTGCAAGCACTCTGCCTATACACGTCCTGACCGATTATGCAAATCGAGTCGAACATGGTAAATCTTATACTTTTGGTTCCGAGGTCGTACTGATCTAATTCTCTTTTTCTTTTGCAGTGTTCACTCCTCAGAAATCCGATCTGTATTGGGACTTCTTGGTGGCCTTCAACCTAGTTCACGACACCCCTCCGAGCTGTCGGGATGTCAACGCCTTGAACTCTGAGCTCGATCATCTCAAGGCTGGCTTGTACACATATTCGCATCATCTCAAGATTCCTTGTAAGTAATTTGTAATTGTCACTACTTAGAAGTTTTACGCGAGACTTGTATGACCGGATTTCCCTGTGTGTAGTCCTACCGTCCCAGTTTACCGACGTCAACCACCTGCCTCTGTGATGTCTAGAAAAAGGAAATCCATGGGGCAGACTCCGCCGACTTTCGAGCCTGCTCGGAAGAGAGTGAGGGAGGAGATAGGCACGTATCAGTCGAAAATAAATCGGGGGCTTGGAAAGTCGCCACTACGCCCGACCTCACAGGCTGCTCCCGCCCCAGAGGGAGGTCGCCATCCGGAGGATGACTCCTGGCTGGGCTGGGATGCGGATCGGGTGAACGAGTAAGTTTTTTTTTTTGACTGACAACTTGCATCTTTTCGCAGTCCTGAGTTCACGCCGAATAAATTTTCCCCGGAGGTGTTGAGCTTCCTAAGGTCGCCCCAACTTGTTTCGGCCGGGGTTCCTGAGAATTAGCCCGGATATCTTTCTCGAGGCCTGCAGAATCTGCCTCGGGGGTGGACGCGAACTGACCATGCCAATGCCCATCGTCAGAAAGTGACGGGCAATCTATATTCAGCCCTCGTTCTTGGAGAAATCCAGTGCCCAAACGACCAGGCTAAGTCGATCCTTTCCGCGGCCGAGACCCATAAGGAGATGGAGAAGTCCAACTCCGAGCACCTTCAGAGAATCTCGACTCTTGAAGGTCGCGTGGCAGAGGTTGAGGGCGAGCATGGCTCGGGTCGATGGTAAGCTGGTAGAGGCGGAGAAGGAGATGGCTAAGGCGAAAGGGGAGCTGGTCGCCAAGGAGGTGCATTTCCAGGCCGTCGAGGAGCTAAATGTCAATTTTTCCTATGTGATGGCGTTCGCAGGTGCCATCCGGATCTGCCACAAGGCGAACCCCACCGGCGACCTCAGCAGTCTTATCGTCGAGCTATCTAACTATGTTCGCGACAACCCTCCGGCCCCCGGCGTCATCTTGGAAATCAAGGACCTGGAGGACATGGGTATCGACCTCTCCTTCTTTGCCAACCCGAGCCGGATTGTGCACCCCACTCCAGATCTTGAGGAGGCATCACCGGGATCCGCTGACCCAACTCTCGAGGCCCCTTTTGGAATAATCCATCCTCCGTCGAAGGTCGTTGGAGGGGGAGGCCTCTGAGGGACCGAATGCCAGCTCGGCCGGGCCTTGATGAAGAAATTTGCTTGTTGAAAATGATGTAATTTTTCTTTACTCTTTTTGTACCGGCCTCCGGGCCTTTGTTTATCAATGAAAGTTTTTTCTTTTTCCTCCCTATATTATGCCGACTTGATTTCCTTATGCGACCTTGAATTTGCTTTAATCCTCGTCGTCTTATTATTTACGCGACTTGATGTCGGATATTGCTTTAATCATCTTACAAAGTCGGGGGTAATCACACCTCGTTGGGTTGTGATTTTGCCTCCAATATGTCGAAAGTCGCGCCTCGGGTGATTCATATATTTTTATACGTATTCCCCTCGGCTTTTACACAGGAATTATGAAGAGAAAAAACTAACATTGTTATTTGATCGGTACATTTTGTATACATTGATGCGAACCTACTGATAATATCTCCGCAAGTGAGTCGCATTCCATGGATACTGCGCCGTGGTACCTTCTGGTCTTTCGAGCTCGTATGCTCCATTCGGCAGAACCTCTGAGACTTTGAACGGCCCCTCCCAGTTCGGACCGAGAGAACCCTTTGATTCCCCAAATATTTTTTTCAGCACCAAGTCTCCTTCCTTGAATTGTCGAAGCCGTACTTTAGAATTGTAGTATCTCTCTGACCTTTGTTTGTATCTTGCATTTCTCATGTTGGCCTCTAAACATTTCTCTTCGAGTAGGTCTAGGTTTCTGGCCAGGGCCTCGTCGTTGTGGTCGAAAGCAATCTGGCTTGTGCGGAGATTCAAAAAATCGACTTCTGCGGGTACGACTGCCTCGGTTCTGAAAGCCAATGAGTAAGAAGTTTCTCCTGTTGAATTTCTGCAGGTCGTCCTATATGCCCATAGCACATCCGGGAGCTCGCTCGCCCATTTTCCTTTTCCTCCCTCAATCTTGGCCTTGAGTGTGTGCTTGATGATTTTGTTCACGGCTTCGACCTGACCGTTCGATTGGGGATGGTACGGAGTTGAGAAAAGCTTTGTGATCTTCCACTTTTTGAAAAAAACGTCTATTTTGAGGCCGTCAAACTATTTTCCATTGTCGGATATGATCGCCTGCGGCAATCCGAATCTGCAGATGATGTTCCGCCATATGAATTTGATGACGTGATCTTGATCTATAGTTGCCAATGCCTCAGCCTCGGCCCATTTCGTGAAGTAATCTACCTCTACCAGGGCATATTTGACCGAGCCTGGAGCTGTTGGGAGCGGCCCAATGATGTTTATCCCCCACTTTGTGAATAGCCAAGGACTGAGGATGCTTGTAAGTTCCTCAGAGGCGACTTTAATGGAAGGGGCATAGATTTGGCATCTATGGAACTTGCGGGCGAAGATGATAGTATCAGCCCTTAGGGTTGGCCAAAAATATCCTTATCTTGCGGTCTTGTGGGCCAACGACTCTCCCCCGGCGTGGTTCCCGCATACCCCTTCGTGTATTTCGCGTAGGACAACTTGCCCTTGCTCTGGTTTGATACATCAAAGTAGGGGTGTGCTGAAGCCTCATATTCCCATATCTTCTAGAGTTCCTTCTACCAGTTCCTTTCCTCAAATTGCAGTAAAATTCATATACCCAAGTGTCAAAGAAAGGTGAAGCAAACTGTACAGCATGCAAAAGGTTCCTTTCCTCAAAGAATTGAATCAGATTTTTCCTATCAAATTCATAAACTCTTATTCTCCTCTCAGACAATAGAAGTCTCATTCTCATAATAGCAAACTTAGGACTAGCAGTACCATGATATGCATCATCACTATCATCATCATCAGGTTCAGAAGATGTGTTACCTGAACTACTTGAGTCTGATTCATCAGGGTCATCAGAGTCATCTGGTTCTCCTGATGGTGTTGCAGCACCTTGCTCAACATCTTCATCAACATCAGAGTCAGCAACAGGTTCATGCCTTCTCTTTGTTCTCAACTCAGTTCTAGCATTTGTAGCAGCTTTAGGATCATTTCTGGATTTTTTTAGCAGCTTTAGGATCATTTCTGGATTTTGTTCTTCTCTCATTCCTAACCAACAATTCAGCAAGAGGAATGATTTCATCAGAACTCTCTGAATTAACATGAGCATTAGCAGTCCTATTATCATCATCATCAGCATCAGCATCAGATGCTGCACTTGGTTCAGTTTTTTCAGCAACTGATTTCTCACTCTCCTCATCAACAGATTTTTCACTCTCCTCAGCAAACTTCTCACTTTCCTCATCAACACTCTTCTCAACAGAGTGCTCAACTTCCTCAGCAGCTTTTTCACTTTATTCAGCCTCTTTCAAACTCTTTTCTGATTCAGATGAATCAGACACAGCAATAGGCCTTTAGGCTTGACCCAAATCAGAAATCTTACCCCTCTTTGTCTCAGAGTAGTCAACCCTGGGCTTGTAGCGGTTCGACCTTCTCCTTGGTTTCACAGGGCTTCTCTTCCTCTTTGGCTTCTTGGAGGAAGGACCAGCAGCAACAGTGTTAGCCTTAGCCTTCTCAACGGGCTCCCCCATGGAAGTATCTTTCATCTCAATATCAGCTTGAGCATCAGATTGCGCGGGCTCAACATTTTCAGCAGCAGGTTTTGAATTTTTGGCCCCAACAGTTAAATCATCTGGGAAAACACCACGAGGAGGGTTTGAGGATGAGACATTCGAGAATGGTAGGATGTTTACCTCGAATTCTCCAAAAGTGATCGTCGTGGGAGTTTCAGAGCGTTGAAGCAAAATGATAGCCTCTCTCACATTCAGCGGATGTTCAGTTTCAGAGAATGCAACTGAAATTGGTTCAGGATTCAGCGGATTCTGGAGTGTTGGGTTGGATGATTCAGCAGTAGGTGTGGCATTTGGTGAGTTGATCGAAGTCGCCATTGATGCAAGAAGGTGTAGCGGGTTCGCGATTTTAGGGTTTTCAGAGGAAGGGTTTGAAGGCGTGTTTGGTGAAGTGTTTTGATTTCCAGCCATTTTGCACTATATATCAAAAAGAGTTAGTGACAAATAGAATTAAAAAATTCAATTCCAACTAATACTTTATGACAAAACCAGTAATATCTCAATTTCTTCAAACTTTCGTACGCAAAACTCAGTTCAAGTTTAAGTACAAAGAACAACACCCATTCAACCCTTAAATAGAAACCAAAATCTGCAAGTTTCAAGTCATGATCCCACAAAGTGAATGTTCAATAAATGGAGATCATGGGGTGCAATGTGATGAAACCATCACTCCCACTACTTCCAATATCCAAACCACACGATTTCTGCCAAATTTTTACAAAAAATAAAAATGCCCAAAAAAGATAAAAACAATGTACATTATCTGAAAATAAATAAAGTGTGGCTAATTTTTGTATTAAATAGTCAATTTAATCAAATAGTCACAATTAAATAATTGTTCAAGTAAAAATCAGTCAAATCAAGTCAACGTTGTAATCAAGAACGGCTCACACACACTTCAACATTCATTTTGCCTGATTTACTCATCCAATGTTGCATTTTTCATCTTTTCTTTTCTTTTCATACACTTAACTCATATTGATCCACCTTTTGAAAAGAGAACATCGTAGTAGCGAACTCCGTGTCCCGTAGTTACTCAGTGGATTATGAGCAAATTGATGTTATTTCAATCACCTTTTGAAAAGAAGACATCGTAGTAGCGAACTCCGTGCTCCATAGTTACTCAGTGAGAGATTACATCCAATGTGTGTATCTTTTCTTTTCTTTTGTGCATTTAAGAAGTGTGTGTCCAGAAAATCACAATGACTTGACTCAATAAGAATTTTACCCAAAATATCATTTAATCAGTGAGAATCGATCAAATCAACCAAGTGCTACAAAAATCAAACATGATGTTGCTTCAAATGTTGACACATTTGTTGCAACATCCACCCTACAGAACTCAGATAGTACACAAACCAAGAGATTTCCTCAGAAAGGAAAACCTCTCATGATCAAGGGCTTTAGTAAAAATATCAGCAAGTTGATTATCAGTGGGAACATACTTTAACTTCACAATTTCCTTTTCTACAAGGTCTCTTATGAAATGATGCCTTATACTTATGTGCTTAGTAAGAGAATGTTGTACTAGGTTTTTAGAAATGTTAATTGCACTAGTATTATCACAAAACACAGTCAGAATATCATTCTCAAGTCCATAGTCATCAAACATCTTTTTCAACCACAAAAGTTGTGAACAACAACTACAAGCAACAATATATTCAGATTCTGCAGTAGATTGTGAAACACAATTTTGTTTCTTACAATGCCAGGAAATCAAATTGTTACCCATATAAAAGCATCCACCACTTGTGCTTTTCTTATCATCAATGTCTCCAGCTCAATCAGCATCACTATATCCAGTCAATACACTGCTCGTGTCCTTTGTATACCATACACCAAGATCTGTTGTTCCAGCAACATATCTGATAATCCTCTTCACAGCATTCATGTGAGATTCCTTTGGATTAGATTGGTACCTAGCACAAACACAAACACTATACATAATGTCAGGTCTACTAGAGGTAAGATTAAGAAGACTACCTATCATGGATCTGTACAGTGTGTGATCAACATCTTGACCAACACTATCCTTGTTCAACTTCTGAGTTGATCCCATAGGTGTTTTCATATGCTTCAAGTTCTCAAGACCAAATCTCTTAACCAGGTTCTTTGCATATTTGCTTTGGCAAATGAAGATTCCATCATCTCTTTGCTTGATTTGTAGACCTAAAAAGTAATTCAAGTCTCCAATCATGCTCATCTCAAATGTAGATGACATTGCCTCAACAAATTCATTCAGCATCTTGTATGATGTTGCTCCAAATACTATGTCATCAACATATATCTGTGCAATCATCAATCCTCCATCAACCTGTTTAATAAATAAAGTCCTGTCTGCTTCTCCTCTAACAAAACCAAACTGCAAAAGAAAGTCAGTCAATTTGTCATACCAAACTCTAGGAGCTTGTTTCAAGTCATACAATGCTTTCTTGAGCTTATAAACATGATCAGGATAGTGAGGATCTTCAAATCCTAAGGGTTGTTCAACATAAGCTTCTTCATTTAAGATACCATTCAAAAAAGCAGTCTTTACATCCATTTGATGCAATTTGATATTGATAAAACATGCAATGGCCAATAACAATCTAATAGATTCAATCCTAGCTACAGGTGCAAATGTTTCATCAAAATCAATACCCTCAAATTGAGTGTATCCTTGGGAAACCAATCTAGCCTTATTCCTTACTATGTTTCTAGACTCATCAGTTTTGTTCTTAAAAATTCACTTGGTTCCAATAACATTAGTGTTACCAGGTCTCGGAACTAGTGTCCAAACATCATTCCTTTCAAACTGATTAAGTTCTTCATGCATAGCATTTATCCAATTTTCATCACTTAAGGCTTCCTTGATATTTTTAGGCTCAATTACAGAATGATAACATTCAGAATTAACCATGTTGCATATAGAAGACATACAAACAGATCTTACCACATCTTTTGAGCTTACCCTTCTTCTGGTTTGTACTCCAACAGAAGAATCACCAATGGTTTGGTTTGAAGGATGGCTTTTCATGATTCTAGAAGCAGGTACCTAGTCATAAGTGTATTGAGGATTACCTTCTGAACTTTCTATTTTTGGATTTTCAGAGAATGTTGTCCCAAATGTCTTGGCATTAGGTGTAACATCCTTTGAATTTCCAGATGTTCCAATTCCAGCAGAAATCTCAATATACTCAGACACATCTTCTTCAGTACTTTTTCCTGCTATGTTAGCTGTATCATCAAAAACAACATTCACAGATTCTTGAACAGTGTTTAACCTAAGGTTGAAAATTCTATAGGCTTTACTATTTCTAGAATAGCCTAAGAAAAAACCTTTGTCACTTTTATAGTCAAACTTTCAAAGTTGGTCTCTATCATTCAGAATGTAACACACACAACCAAACACATGAAAATATTTCAGATTTGGTTTCTTGTTGTTCAGAATCTCATAAGCAGTTTTTGAACTTTGTGGCCTCATAAAAACTCTGTTAATAATATGGCATGCATTGTTTAATGCTTCAGCCCAAAACCTTTTAGAAATATGTTTAGCTTGCAACATTACCCTAGCCATTTCTTGAAGAGTTCTATTCTTCCTTTTAGCTATTCCATTTTGTTGTGGAGTTTTAGGAGATGAAAATTCCTGCATTATACCCTTCTTTTCACAGAAATTAGAAAACAAGATATTTTCAAATTCTCTACCATGATCTGACCTAATCTTACTTACTTTCAAGTTGTATACAGTTTTAAACCTTTTATACAAAACCTTAAAAGCAGCAAAAGTTTCAGATTTTTCTTTCAAAAACTCAATCCAGGTATATCTAGAGAAATCATCTACCAAAACCAATGAATACCTTTTACCTCCAAGACTTTCTGTTTCCATAGGACCCATAAGATCCATATGTAGCAACTCAAAACACTGTATTGTCGAACAATGTGACAACATCTTGTGTGACATTCAGATCTGTTTACCTTTCTGGCAGGAACCACAAATTATGGTTTCTCCTATATTTAGCTTTGGCAAACCTCTTACAGCACCTATCTTCACAAGTTTCTGGATATTTCTGTAGTTAACATGTCCAAGTTTTTGATGCCATAAAACTTCTTCAGCATTTTTGGCAAGATTGCAAACATTGTTAGTTCCAATAAGATAACAATTATCAATTGACCTATTACCAGTCATAAGACACTCATTTTCATTATTCAGAACATAACAAGAATTCTTATCAAACTTGACATGTAAATTGTCATCACATAGTTGACTTATATTAATCAAATTAGCAAGCAAACCTTCAACATGTAAGACATTAGACAACTTAGGAAATCCTTCAACATTGAGAGTACCTTTCCCAACAATCTTTCCTTTTGAACCACCACCATAAGTGACATTTCCTCCATCAAATTTTTCATAATCAGACAGGAAATTCACTTGACCAGTCATGTGCCTAGAACAACCACTATCAAAATACCATAAACCAGGCACACACGCTTTCAGAGATGTATACAGAACATTACAAGTCACGTCTTGTTTACTGACACAATCAGTTTTGGCACATTGTGACTCAGAAACTTCAGCTTGTAACACCTTCATATCCTCTTTCAATTTATCACAATAAGGACGAATATGACCATGACCAGAACAATAGTGATACACATACTTCTTTTTCTTCTTCTTAATGTGAACTTTTGTTTTCACTAGAGTTTTAACATTTGTGTTTTCTCCAGCTTTAACAAATTTCACAGGTTTAAAGCTTTTAGAAGTAGTTTCAAAACCAAGACCAGTAGTGTCAGATTTACCAACCATCAAAGCATCTTTCAACATTTCTGTTCCTTTGACATATTTCTTAAAACACAAAGTTGAACTTTTCAATTCTTCCTTTAGTTTAGAAATTTCCAAATCCTTTCTTATTAAGACAACTTCAAGTTTGGTTAGTGAGTCTCTCAAGTCATCATTTTCCTTAGTCATATACTTTAGAATCTGATTTTGAGATTTCCATTTGTCAAACAAATCTTTACAACCTGATCCACATGGTTCACTATTCACAACAGATGTTCCTTTATTATTAATTAAACCATTAAAACAGCTACCAGTTTTATCAGAACAATCTTCATCTAATGTTACTCCAGATGTGGTACCATCTGTTTCAACATCAGAATCAAAATAATCCAGATCATCATCTAAAGAATCATCATAGTATATTCTAGCATAGAATGCACGTTCTTCATTTTGTTCTTCATGCTCTTCATCAGATTCATCACTTAAAGTAGCATTGAAGTTCAATTTCAGTTTAAGCAAGGTATTATCACATTCATTCGCATAATGACCATACCCATGACATGCATTACATTGAACAGACTTTCTAAACTTAGGGTCAATTTTGTCATACCTGTCTTTACCAATTTGCCTTGGTTGGAATGCATTACCGTTCTTTTCAACGGTTTGTGGAGAGTTGTTAATCTGAATCTTTGGTTGAATGTTGCCTTTGAACTTGTTATTCCTCTTTTTCATAAGAGCTTTGAATTGCCTTGTCATAAAAGCAATGTACTCCTCGGGGTTGGAACATATGTCAGCAACATCATCCTCTGAATCAGCTTCAGTCACAATAGACATTTGCTCAGCATTTGAAGATGTTTCACCTTTGAACACCACTACTTTCTTTGCATCAGCTTTGTCATCCTTCTCAGTTGTATTCATTTCATACGCACGTAGGATGCTGATCAGTTCATTTTGACTTAGTGTATCTGTATCCCTTTCCTCTTCAATTGCACAAATTTTTGCATCGAAGCGCTTAGGTACAGTACGTAAAATCTTTTGAACCAATCTAACATTGGAGATGGGATCTCCAAGAGATTGAACTTCATTTGCAATTTCAATGACCCGTTCATTGTAAGAAGAAATTGTTTCATCCTCTTTCATCTTCAAGTTCTCGAACTTTGTCCCAAGCATTCGAAGTCTGGACCTTCGAGCACTATCTGAACCTTCATTGTGCTCTTGCAATCTATCCCAAGCTTCTTTTGCAGAAACACATGTTGATATGATCTTGAACATAGTCATATCAACTGATGTGAATATTGCATTCAAAGCTTAAGAATTGTAGCTAGCAGTTGTACTTTCTGCATTAGTCCAATCTAGTTCGAGTTTGATTGTAACTTCTCCTTCTTCATCTGCAACATTCTTAGGAGGTGTCCATCCTAAAAGTATACTTCTCCAGGCACGTTCATCAATTGACTTGATGTACATCCTCATCTTTGGTTTCCAATAAACATAGTTTGTACCATCAAGAATTGGTGGTCTCAAACTTTGTGGAGTAAGTGGATATTCCATCGCCATAACAAAAACAACACACTTGACACAGGATCTAACATAGTAAAATCAAGTTTTGACTCTGGTACCAACTGAAAGTGTGTGTGAAAGACACGGGGTTGTGTTTAGTAAAATCAGAGTAATGTTACACTGAATGTTGCAACACTCAAAGTAACATTCAAAGGACAGAAACAACGGAAGACTCAGAAACACAACACACGAAATTAAAAAGACTTTGCACAATCTATATCAATATAGATTGTGAAGCCTTATGGCCGAAATCACTATTTATCAAAATAATGAATACAAAGAGGTTCACAAATCGAATCCCCTTGAAACAAGATCAATCATAAGATCTAAAGGCTAGGTGTATCTCTACACTACCAAAGGTGACCTGTTCTATGAGTGTGAAACTATCTAACACCGAGACTAACATTCCACATAAAACAAATTTAGCATCAGTTCGAGGTATTGTAAACCCTACAATTACACTCTTATGGTAAAACAAACTCCACAACAACGACCCTATCACTCTGGATGCACTCACGCACTCTACAGTTGATGCTTGGTTGTTGCTTCGACTAAACAACACACGATATATGGCAATGTTCGGCACTTGATGTGAACATCAAGGTCTTCTATTTATAGACTTCGTGTAGCCTTACTAGAGTCTCCTTGAAGGATCTAGAAACTCTTTCATCCACTCTTCCATGATCTTTGTAACTTCACAGGTAGTGGGTCTTCTCCAATCTTCTAAAAATAGCTGCATGATCTAGTCCCTTCTACTCGATTCTTGAAGCTTGTGGAACCTTCTGGAATCTTGCAGAACAACCTAGATCGTCAACCTGCAGTCAACAACATCAAAGACAACATTGAACATAGAAGTGTTAGTGATTAAGAAGAAATGACGAATACTGATGTTGTAACCAATGTTGTAACATCGGTGGCAACATCAACAATCATTAGTGTATTTCGTCAAGTTTTAATGTGCATATATGAATTGCACGTTGTACGTAACTCTTTTATATGAGCATTGGTACATGTGTTTGTTGTGTTGTAATGCATGTTTGATTCCGTGAAAAAATGTCCAATATCTGTTAGCGTGGAAAATTTTTGTGGGGAGTAGGATGTGTGTTTGTGACGTGATAGTTAAGTGTTAACAAAATAAATTCTTCCAATTTATAAATTGTTTAATTTGTTTAATACTACAATTTCAAGAACAGAATATGTAAATATTCAATTTAATGATGTGCATATGATTAATAATGATATTACTTGTCTTATTTATTTGGTATTTATAACTTTTTTTTATTGTAATTATATGCTGACGGATATACGATTGCATCGATGATGTAGCGAAAGCTACATGCAATGGCCTAATCGGACAACAATGCTCAATGATCCTCTAAAGCGAATGCTTGGGTTATTAGGAAAATTAAAATGAATGAAAGATAAGGGGGTCACGATTTTCAGAAGGGTAAACAATAAATATCTATTGTAATTGATTCAATGAATTTCAGAAAAGTTGTTTTTTGAGACGAATCTCATTGAAGAAAACTGAATATCCTCTTCAGAGTTATAACACCGCAAAAATATCCAACATTACCTTCCTCTCAGATAAATTTTGAGCCATCTATTCCATGAATTGGAACTTAGCCTCCAACCCTCTCGCTGAATTCTTTCAGAGACATTCGTCAATTGTTTTCCTGGATGCAAGCAACTAAAATGACGAAAACGAAGAAGATGGAGCGAGTTTCCAAGGTGAGTCAAGTCATGAAAAATGTAAAAATCAAATAAAATTAATTATGCTCTTAACCTTCAAAATTCCTCTACATCATAAATCAGCCCTCATTTCTTACATAAGAAGAGTACGCAAAGATGTACCAGTAAATAGTAGGTCGTCGATAGCATCAAGCAATAGAGTCCTCAAAATTCTCAAGAAATTAAAAATACAATGTCGGTCAAATTTGTCCCTCCACATGAAAAATCCAAAAGAAAGTGCATTGAAACTATTTTTCAATATTTTTATATATGCTGAGAGATACAAACATTAAAAAAAAATTATGTGGTAAAAAAAATTCATCTGATTGCATCCAAATCTCAGTATGTATGAACAAAATATTTTTTTTGCCAACATGATAAGCACATGGTTCCATTTGCTGGTTTCCATTTGCATGTACAAATAAAATCTAATTTCATATAAGCTTCGGAAACGGCTTACAAGATACATGAGCTTATTAAATTAATTGAATAAACATATAGCCTAAGTCAGTCTAGCAAACGTCAATATAACTCGTATATAACTTAGATGGAAGTTTGGTGTTTTTGCAATGGATTCAACTATCTTTCTTCTTTTCTTAACCTTCTTTTAAATTGCCAAAATTGAGTACAATAAACAAAACTTTCATCTCTTCCTAAGATATGCTAATATTGATCAGAGCACATATATATAAAATATATTCTATTCATTGCCATTCTATCTCACAAGAAATTAATGAGATCCAATTATACTAATCGTTTATTTCTTTAAAAATTCCATAACTTACTTGAAAGCAACAGATCCAACTGCTACGATATGGAATAAACCAATGCAAATCTAATCAAATAATCAATAGAAAATCACCTCCGGTCACGATTGAAATCTTCACTCCAAACCCTGAAACAAAAGCTTCACAGCTTCTTCAATGGCCCAAAACTCCGCCTCTTCCTCAAAGTTATTTACTTTAACATTGTCATTTCTTTATATTATTAACACCTAAATTTTTATCTTAATCATTCAATTGAGCAAAGAAAATAACAGATATCACCACATTTACTTGCTTTATTGCTTTCACCAAGCTCTATTCATCATATACATATCCTAAACCACATATATTAAGCAGATAACCAAATAAATTATTTAAGCATTCAAATTTCCCATCCGATTGAAAAGGGAATTGTTTACAATGCTAGAACTAAATTACATATTTAATTAATCATCATAAATTCAAAATCGTCAAAGATCCAAACACCTTAACTTGAAATGGCTATGTTAAAAAGGTAAAAAAAAAAATAAACAAAATAAACACTTGAATCAATGATGATGAACAAATAGTATTATCACTTCCATATATACCCACAACTTTCATGCTGATTCTAGCAGCAAGATGGCCTAAAAATAATAAATTTATCAACTTAAACGCACATACAATTAAAGATTTCTTCAAAGTTTGAAAGAGAGTAGAGCAAATCTAGCTCAAATAAAAGATGCAGATTACACTCAAAATTTACTTAGATTTAAATCATATTGAGCAGAGATACCTGAACAGTGTTAGAAATCTTACCCATCCTTGACGGTGCAGCGCTAGACAGGAAACTAGTTGTGGCTAGCCCACTTCTCTATATTTCGCCTTGCCCTAAGATTCATATCCAAAACCTACAAATAATTATGTATTTAAATGAATTAATCGAGAAATAGAGCTCAGGGGGGGAGAAGAATCCAGCTGAAAATGATTTTTTTCGTTAAATTGTATGCAAGAAGATTTTTACACCTAGATTTTGTGTCTGTGATGACTACATATTCCTGTAAGACGTTAAATTGTATGCAAGAAGATTTTTACACCTAGACTTTGTGTCTGTGATGACTACATATTCCTGTAAGATGAAGATTTGAAGGTCAAGATCCTTCAAAAGTAAAGCTAGTTAATACATTATAGCAAATATAAAGTGGTGAAGGAACAGATAAACAGTTGAAAGATTACCAAGAGAAAGTAGCTTATGAAAGTAGTATCTTGGCCTCAAAACAGACATAAAAAAGTGGCAAGCGCTGCTACATATATGGAGAGAATAGGAGAATGCAAAACCTTACGATAATGTATCGTCGTACGGCTTTTTATATTGGCATCTGCAAGACTCCAGTGCATCAAAAGAATCAATCTCTTCAATAGCATATTTCATCATTGCAGCAGTAATAACAGAAGGAACATAATCAAGAAGCTTACAATCTGAATTTATACACGCATTTCAATAGAACGCACATCAGAAAAACACACCTGAAAATCTAACAACAGCAGGATTTGAGTCTCCTCCACTTTGGCAGCGATAAAAAGACACGCCACAACAGCCAATTGTCTCATCCATGGCTTATCCCTCTGAAAACTGGGATTTGCAATAAACCTATCGAAATAATTCATAGCCAAAACAACAGTCATCGCCGAAAACCCATAATGCGCAATCACCTTCATCATCCAGTTAACAGCCCCATTCCTCGCCGTTTTCAAATTCCCATCCGAATTCAAACAATCACAACTCAAACCCTCTTGTTGCTTCTCGCCACTGTTATATGTGTTATAGATAGATAGATAAGATAAGATTACCTTTCTCTCAAGTAAATGGAATTGGCAAAGTAGCATCAACTTCAAGAATGAGAACCCATTGCATTCTGGTAGTGATCAACATGTCCATAACCTTGGAATTAGAATGATTTTCAAGAACATAAATATTTGGTCTTGCAACAAACAGCATAACATCAGTTTAGCAATGCAAGTATTGCCATTAAGCTTTAAGAGAAAAAACTATCTTTCCAAAACAAAATACAACTAAAAGTTAACGATTCAGAAAATATATACACAGTTCAATATTGACTAAAAACTAACCCAAACCACAAAACAACCACTGGAAAAAGAAGAAGATATCTATGAACTTCAAATAATGGATATATTATCTTTTGGCATTCAAATGCATCAGATATTGGATATATTATCTTTTGGCATTCAAATGCATTTCAATTAAATTCCTTCAATACATTATAGAGTGATAAAGCACCACCTAGATAATGAGTAACCTAGAGGCAAAAAAATGGCATCTGAAACATTAATACAGATGAAGGAATGCAAGTCATCAGGATCCAAAACTTTTACAAATATAATTAACCAAATTTATGAACCACTAACCTCACGACTTGACTTGTGCTTCAGATTATTCGTAGGAGTGGTATCCTTTTACAGTTATATTGTCTCGGCAAGTAATATAGGAAAGAAAACAGATGGCAATTGACATTTTGATTGCTGAAGATGAGCCTTACACACTACCTCTGATTAATTTACCATCTGGATCAATATTCTTCCTGAAATCTCCATCCGCATATCATATCCCACCATATATAAATATCAGCACAAATATCTAATCTAAGAATCTGATTACAAATTATATGTTGGAAATTTGGTTTTGAGAGTGTTCTAGCACTCAAGGTTGACCAAATTATTGAGGAATTAAAACGTTGTTTTTTTGTAAATTAAACATGACGAGATTGTTCTACTCGCGGAGTAGATGATCGTGGTATATTTAATATCTCAAAACCTAATTTCGGTGAGTGAGAAATTAATTAAAGAAGATGAAACATTAATGAACTAGTGAGAGAGTAATTGGTGGGTGAGTGTTGACCAAGTGTAGTCTTCCCACTCATCCCACATTGAAAACAAGAAGGAAAGTTTCTTAGTATAAAGGTCATGTTCTCCAAAATGGTGCATGGGGACCCTAACCATGAACCACACGCGCGCGCAAGCGCACGCGCGCCCCGCCCCGCCCGGGCCGGGCCGGGTTCGTGGTTCTTGGCAATTGGGCTTTGGGGCCCATCTATCTTTTTGGAGACCCAAAAACTCTAAATGGGTCAATTAATTTTTGGACTCAATGAATTGGGCTGCCCATCCGGATTTGGGTCGGCCCAGGAGTCAAGACTTAAGCTTATCCAGGATTCGAAATTTGAATCATAGGTTCAACGAACCTGGACGGTCTCATGCGGTCAAAACTGCCCCGCTGAATTCGTGCGGTCATAACCGACCACGAAATTCATGGGCTTCCCACGTTTTCATCAACTCCCCTTCAGAATTCCGTGTATATATACTGACCCTCAGAATTCCTCTCAGTCACTTTTCGAACCCTACGAAAAACAACTCTGCAATTCTGCGTGCATATCTTCTTCCACCTCTCTGCTCATACTCCGATATAGTTCGACGATAGTATTATTTCAGTGGTGCTACTGATATAATACTTGAATCGTTTTACCTTTTGGGACAATTATGCACGATCCTGTGAGCACTATCCAGGGCGTATTTTGTATTGCGGGAAAAAAGATTTATCCTTGACTTCGATTTTGTTTTTTGCACTTACGTTTTTTCGCCACTGCAGTATTATTAACATTATATACAATGAATACACATATCTTAAGGTAAAGAAGCAAGGAGACATGCCTTGAGAACGCAAACAGTGACAAAGCTAGTTTATTGTCCCACCAAAGACGTTGCTTTCATGAAGGCATCGATTCTAGGATCAGGTTTAATGCCTGATTATCTCTCTTCTAGAAAGCTCTAGAAGCATTTTGTACCTAGTTCCAACTCCCAAGCATCTACCAGAAAAATCCAGCGTCTCCCAAACATCTTTTTAAAGGAAACAACCCAATCATCCAAGAGCAGCCTATGACATCAGTTAACAAATTCATTTTCAAGATTTAACTAAATTAAAATCGAATGTTTTGAAAATCAATATTCTTCTTCACAAATAAAAGAAATGAAATCCGGCGGAATTCTCAGCAAATACCAAGCGCAAATCGACTTGCCCTGGATTGAAACAGATCATAGAAACAAAGCGGTGTGATCCATTGAGAAACCGAATGCGAAATGCAAACTCATGATTATGATAAAAATAAAACACGTCAAACGAACACCCAAATCCAGCGGAATAGAAATTCATCTGAAACACTTGAAACCAGAGCAAAAAAAAAAAAATTTAATCCAATCACGTAAAATAAATTTGAACAAAAAATAAAGTGAATCAGAGAAGAACGTATCTTTTAGAGTCATCAATTCAAAAGCGGCTTGTGACGGTGAGGCAATTGACCACTGGTTATACACCATGTGCCCTAGAGCCGTGGGTGACGGTTGATTCCTTGAACCAGAAGAGTTTGCTCTGCTTCCATCCTCTCTCAGGTTTTCCCAGAACTCCATGCCGGGCGTAGTCCTTGGCACCATCTTCAGCCGAGCCCGTCGCAGCTCCATGGACGGTGATTTTGTCGAGGGATTGATAAAAGGAAAAGGAATGTGGGTCGGATGTTTTTTAAACGTGCAGACAGATTTCAGAGCTCTAAAACAAAGAAGTTGAGAGGACATATTGAATTTCAGAAATTTTACGAAGAAAGAAGTTTAAAAGATTTGAGTAAGATATATATTAAATAAATAGAATGAAAAAAATGATTAATTTAATCATGGGCTTAACTGTACAAGGCAGAAAATTAGATGGGTAAAATAATTTCCATATGCCCGTCACTTTTTAAAATTGTATGTATAGATATACACATATGTGACAAAACACACTAGCACATCTAATAAATCACTGGCACGCTTAATCACAAATATTGAAACATGATGCCCACTGACAATGTACTAGTCAATTTCTACTATGAACATAAAGAAGTTGCATAAAGCAGGCAAAATTTGCAATTTAATCCGCTCAACTAACGTCTTTTTCCCACTGCTATGAGAATCAGGGCGATTCTACTGTAGGTCAACCGTACAATCTCAAATGTGCATTTTATCGAGCAGGTGGTGTGTGCTACATCATGCACCAATCAGAGAGATGATTAACCATATATGAAATCAATTTATCAAATTAATCAAGAAAGGGAATTCGCAGTTCATCAATCAATCAGAGAGAGAGGAACGACTTATCGAGTTGAGACAGGAAGTCAGCATGGTGGGGTTGCTGCAGTGACGACGTCTTGTATCGGAGCAGCAGAGTTCGTGCGATCAGGCCCAAGCGGGATGTGCAATGACTTCTGGCAGCGTTGGGTTAGGCCAGAGACGCCAAGGCAAAAGGGGGTTGCGCTGTGGCCCGCACATGATTCGGTTGGGTGGAGAGAGATGATGCGACCTTAGGCGACAAATTGACGCCGTGGATTGCGGCGACAGATGGTAGCTTTCTCGCGATAGCTTTCGCAGTGGCACGAGTCGGGTTCAGGTTCAGGGGCGTCCGACCTGGCCCGAGACGGAGGGAATAGATTTGGGCCGTGCAAAATGAGGAAGAGGCCTACTTACGGAATCAATTGTATTCATCTTCAGCGGCCCATTTACGAAATCATTCCAATTAGCAAAGAGGCCCAAACTCTCGTTGGAGCCCAACTGAATCCTAACCCGCGTTGTTGGGCATCTAAATTGCAACAGCCGTCTTCGTCTACACGAGGCAAGATTTTTGCAACGCGTCATTGCAACTCCGAGAAATGGCGCATGGTGGTGGCCGTTCATTTACTGGCACGGTGGTCTGGTGCAAAGGTTTGAGGACGGATCGGGCGACCGTACGACGTCGAACTTCGGGATTGGGAGGATCTAAAGAAAATCACAACACGGCGAGGTTCGGCCGAATTTCAGGATAGGGCGGCGTGCTAGCCAGGGCGAGCGTGTTCGCGCTGGAATTTCGGGGCTGAGACGGTGCGACGGCAACCCTCCACGATAATTTACCGAAAACCGCGGTGGCACGGCGTGCCAATTTGAAAGAGACGCCAATTGCTATACAACAAAGGTGTAAAAGTGTATTGTGGGAAGCGAAAGACTGCAGAATTGAATCTGTTGTGAGGGTGATGAATGGTTTATGTGTTCTTCATATCACAATTTTTGCGTATGATTTTTCTCGATTTTTTATCAGGGTTCTAACAAATATACAGTGAAATTTGTTAAAATTCCCACCTACGGTGTCAATTGTTGTAACATAGATTTTACGTCTATGCCACAAGTAATTAATGAATAAATGAATGAAAAATATGAAGAAACAAACAAATTTGTTGACCCAGTTCGTCCGGAAGGACTACGTCTTGGGGCATGCCAAGCCAGGATCATTTTACTATAATTTTTCGTGTATGTTTCGTGTCTCTTTCTCTCTTGGGGTTCATCCCCTATTTATAACCTTTACAAAGTGTACAAGGTAACCCTAATGGGCCATAAAACGGGCCTTCTAAATAGGAAAATACAAGATACACCAAATTTTCGCCCGAATTTTCAATAGATATGCAAGATCTTCTATAACAAACATCGGGAATCTCTATCTTGATATTCTTTCATTGCTTATCTTCGCTCCAATATGCCTGCCGACCTTGCTCATTGAACGACCTTGAGGGAGGTCACCCGCTGAGGCGAGCTTGGCTCGTCTTCTTCCTGTACTGGCCGACCTCGCCCACAAAGCGACCTCGGGGGAGGCTGCTCGCCTAGGCGAGCTCGACTCATATTTGCTCGTCGTTAGGTCGCCCTTTGAAGGTCGACCTCTACATCTGAACTCGGTTCTAGTCGCCACGTCATCACCATTTGCCATGTCATCATCATTTGCCACGTGGTTGTTGGCCGATTATTATGGTTACAACAATTATAACATCATAGCTACGAACGTGCCCATATTCTGTGATAGTAATAGTGCTATTGCAATCACTCAGAACCCAGTTCTACACACAAGATACAAGCATGTGGATGTCAGACATCATTTCATAAGAGATCATGTTGAAAAGAAGAATATCAGAATGGAAAAGATCCATATTGATAAGCAGAGAGCTGATATCTTAACCAAACCACTAGCTGAAGTCAGATTCAGAGAACTATAAGTTGAGTTAGGGCTTCTGGACTTAGGAGAAGATGCACCATAATTCTTCGGTGGATTGGTCTCCAAGACCAGTTGGTTAAGAAACTGATCAGAAAAGAAGCATCAGTTGAGTAGTGGAACCTCAACTGATCAGGGAGAATCAGTCAAGGACTGATCAGAAAAGGGATATCAGTTGAAGGGGGAACTTCAACTGTTCAGATAGGATCAGAAGTAACCTGATCAGAAAAGTGGGACATTGTTGGGAAAATACTAAGGATTAGACTACCATCAGTAAGGTCAACAGTAATCAGGCAAACCAGATCAGAACAAAGTGGTTACTGACTGATTACAATATCAGTCAGTTAGATACATTTTCTGATTTTTTTTTATACGCTTATGCTAATCTATGCTAGCTATTACTGTACCCATTACTTTGTGACATCATGTCTGCAAGCATTTAATGTGGACGTGGGCTTTTGTATTAAATACATTTATTGCGAGTTTTTAAGTCCAAAAGTCAGTCGTTTTAAATTCGTGACCGCATGATTTAATTACTTTTCAATCACTTAATCTTGACCGTCCGATTAAAACACGGATACTCAAGTACCTTCAAAAATTTTCGTGCAAAACTTTCCCTCCCACCTATTTAAAACCCTAACACCCCTTTTTCTAAAACCTTTCGCATTTTCGTATTCATACACGCAAACTTATCCAGAAAGTTTCTCAATTTTCGACATTCATCCAGTGATTAAAACTCATTTCAAAATCTACAAATCATTTTTCTGGTAATTTGTTTACTTTGAATTTATTGATTATGAATATTATGCGCTAGGGTTATAGGTTGTATATGCATATGTTATATTGATTCATGGTATATTTATGCTTAACCTTTGAAAACTATGCACAATATGCATATTTGGGGATATTACTTATGCAAATATTTAACATATTGCCTACTGCATTTTGCGCTGATTGGAACTTAATAGGGTTTGGAATACCTAACTTAGGTTGTATATGTATTTGCAGAAATGACAACTTCAAAAGCAACCCCTGAAGTTTGCGACTATGCATCAATGGTAAAGGAGATCGTTGACGAAAAATATGTTGATTTCACAACAACAACAGATCCAGAATCTCTGGAAATTCTTGATTGTCTTCGTCAAAGTGGGCTAGAGCAATTTTGCTACAGACATCTGGATAGTGTCGCCGTCATTGAGTCCCTGGAATTCTTGAGGAAATTAAAGGAGATGGATAAAAATGAGCTCTATTCGTTTGTTGGGGGAACAAGAATATATGTCTCAAATGATGATCTGCAAAGGATCTTTGCCCTACCAGCAGGAAGGAACGCTCCCGATGAGTTCACGGCTGGAATGACGGACAAGGAATACCTTCAAAAAGTGCTTCTGCGACCTACCAACATTGGGAACATTACAAATGTTAAGGCACCATTTCTGAAGAGGAAGTACAGATTACTCTTTGAAATTGTTTCAAAGGTAATCTTAGGGATAGCATTCAGTCTTGATGCCGTGACCCAGCAGAAACAAAACTGGATGGCTGCTATAATTGAAAGGGCACATGATATGAACTGGCTAGGTTTGTTCAACCACAGATTGCTGCAGGAGACGGACAAATTCATGATTGATGACCACAATCATGTTGTGCTATCTAAGAAGGTCAGCAACATCCACAAAGTGTCTCTTATTCTTGCTGACAAAATACCTGACTACCGATGGTCAGAATAAAGCAGGAAGGCTTATACGCCCAAGTTCAAAGCTTTTCTCTCCAGAAATGAAGAGTTATCTGGCCAAAGAGAGGATGACCCTACTCCCTATGTGCCCAAATCAAAGAAGATCAAGGCACAAACTTCATCTGTGCAATCTGAGGCACAGGGTCAGCCCAAGAAAAAGATCGTGAAAAGGAAGCAGATGTCAACAAAGCCAGCTCAGGAAGCTGAAGAGGCAAGTGAGAAACGACAGAGGAAGCTCACTACAATGCTTCCGAAGAAGAAAGGAATGCCATCTGGAGGTCTTAAAGATGAGGATTTTGATGTAGAGATTGTGGAGGAAACAGTTGCCGAATCGATAGTAAGCTCAGAGCACACAGGTAGTGCTGAGAAAGATGGAACTGAACAGGAGGAAACTGCTAAGGCAGAAGAAGGACAGGGAGATTCGGAGCCTTCTGATTCTGCCCACTTGAGCTCTGTTATAGCATGAATAATCTCACCATGCAGATGAGTTACGAAGCTGTCGAGTTGTTCATCAGCAACCAGATGAAGTGACTTGAGGGTTGAAGCTCTATGAAGTCGCAGGCCGTAGGACGTCGGAATCTCATAGGCTGCCAGAGGTCGGAGGCGACTTGGAACGTTACGCAAGTCACTGGGCGACTTGGAGGAACGTGAAGATCGTATGATGACTTGGAAGGCTGTGCAGGTTGCTGGGCAACGTGGAAGAAAGGGAAGGCCACTTGGCGACCTGAAAGGTCGCACAAGACGGGGACAACTTGGTTTCAAGGTCGAAAGGAGGATAAATATGCCAAAGATACGGGGAGTTAATGGTGCAGATTTTGCGGACCGTAATCAGGGTAAGTGTATCCGGATACGCGACTTACGGGACAAGCAAGGGAACCCTAGGTCGGCCCATGGAACGAAGCCCACGAAGACTGTAACCCTAATTCTTTGTCTATAAATATATCGTGTATCATTCATTGTAATGGGGGAAATCTTCACACATTAGAATCCTAGGCAGAAAGCGTAGTGCAATATACCTGGCTTGGAGCCCCCAGACGAAGTCTTATTCAAAAGACGAACTGGGTAATCAAACTTCATGTTCTTATGTGTTTTGATCGTTTACTTGTTAATTGTACGTTGTTTGTGTGCCGGAGAACAAAAATAGGGTACAACAATTGGCTCCGTCTGTGGGAACAATTTTGACTGATTGTTCATCATTCTTAGAAAACCCACCTTCCGTTCATCAGCAATGGTCGTCAACCAGATTGAGGCTGCCGGACGAGAAGCCAACACGCAAGATGGGGCAGAAGCCTCCCTAGGCTACCATCACACTAACCGAAGGGTTGCCACAGCCACTCCAGACTGGGGCAGTCTCATTCGGAACCCGGAAGATGAAAAGGTCGTCCTGGCTGTCCTCCGTAAAAGGCAGCTTATCTTCGACGACCCAGAAGAATCACTTCCAAATAAGAAGGTCATCCAGGGGGAGGGCCCGTCTAAAGTTAAGGGGCATCTAACCCCAAAAGGGCAGTTTGTGGGTCAGCTGGCCCTCCAGGTGACGAGAGTCACCAATACTAGAAAGTTCCAGCTCCCGCAAATTGACAGACCAGCGGTTTCAGACAACTTGTTCAACCGCCTCGGAAACCTCGGAGCACTGAAAGCTCCAGCAAATGTGGAGGGTGAGGCTAACTCATCTATCCCGAATCACGAACAACTTAGTCGCGACCTCTCACTCGCACTAGCTGCTCACCAGCACGAAGTGCCAAAGGGTTCTGCCGCCTATCTTGGCAACAGGCAGGATGCCTTCCCGACCTCGCATCTTCGCGATGCACAAGTCGCCTCACTTACCCGCACTGTTTAGGCATTGCTTAAACGGATTGAAGATCAGAACGAGATGAGGGGGACGGATGCTGACCTCGTCATCCCGAGATCGCCATTTGGTGCGCTAATTACTTTAGCACCTACTCAGAGGAAAGTCGACGCAGCGGCGATAGATTGCTACAGTGGGAGCACGAACTCAAGGGCTCATGTATCGAGGTATATCTCCTACATGGCATCCACGGGCGTAACCGATGCGACCAGATATAGGCTCTTTCCTTTAACTTTGAGCGACCACGCTCATATATGGTTCACTTCATTGCCTCCATGCTCAGTGGACACTTTCGACCAGCTCGCCAGACTATTCCTGAGTCACTTCTCGATGATGGCTCCCCGACCAGCGACCAAGCATCGCCTGATGAATGCTCAACAGGGTGACAATGAATCTTATCGATCCTATATTGAAAGGGTCGAGAAGCTCATCCTTGAAGGGGATCCCTTAGGGGATGAGGCAAAATTGCTCGGGGCCATTGGCGGCCTTAGAAAGGGGACCAAGATGTGGCGGCGCATGACCGCCGACTATCCAACCAGTTATGCCGACTTCCGAAAGCGGGCCGGTGACCTGATACTTACTTCAGAGCTTCTGCAGTCCCGGCTTTCCGACTCAGGGAAAGTCGGGGCATCGGTAAGGAGTTCCAAAGGAGTTGGGAGCCACAAAGGCTCTCCCAGCAACTGTAAGCCATTCGAAGAGTCGACTTCAGTGAAATTGATGGATGTCTTAGGCATGACACCCATTCATGTCTACGGGCAAATTAAGAATCGGGGGTTACTTCTTCCACCTCGTCCAATGAAGAAAAGGAGAAAGCAGAATCCATACAAGTTCTACCACTATCACGACAAGGCAGGCCACTACACAAGTGAATGCGAGGACCTGCTGAAGCAGCTTTGGAGGCTGTACGAGGACGGATTGTTGAGTGAGTTTATCAAGCGACCTCAAAAGGACGTGCTGGCACCTTAAAGATCGCAAACCACCCAACCGTTCCAGAGAAAGGGAAGCTGGCAGAGAGACCTCTCCACCATTAAATCTTACGAGCTCAAGAATACCTATGGCACAGAGACCTAGTTCCCGTGAAATGGGGCTCGTCCGAGATACTTTCTTTTTAGTAGATCGGATGTCACCTTCTTTTGTAATAGTCTAGCCAAGTTAAATAAAGAAATTTCTCTTTTCAAAACTCCTGTGTGAAGAAACCAAGCGGGTCGCGTGAAAAGCATATGATCGATGAAATGCATGCCACATGAAAGACATGATCGATAACATGCAGGTCGCATGAAAGATATGATCAATAACATGCAGGTCGCATTAAAGACATGACTGATAACATGCGAACCCGAGGTGTGACTTTAGAAATACTGGAGGTGAGATCGCCACCCTAGCGGTGTGGTTATCCCCCGACTTTATAAGATGACTATGCAAATGTCCAAGGAACAAGTCGCATAGAAAATAAGACGATAAGGACTAAGCAAAAGTCGCATAAGGAAATCAAGTCGGCACAATAGGGATGGGAAAAAGAAGTGATATCCTTTATTGACGGAAGGCCCAAAGGCTTAGCTACCCTAGTCGCAAAATGCTCGGCCATAAATGGTCGTCGACGAGCGCAAAACAAGTCTCACACTAAAGAGTTTCAACTCAAAGTGCGAGCACAGATAAATCTCGCACAAAGAGTCTCAGCTCGGAGTGCGAGTACAGAAAAGACTTGTACGAAGAGGCTCGCTACCTCGGAATACAAGCGCAGAAAAGACTTGTACGAAGAGGCTCGCTACCTCGGAATACAAGCGTAGAAAAGACTTGTACGAAGAGACTCGCTACCTCGAAATACAAGCGCAGAAAAGATTTGTACGAAGAGGCTCGCTACCTCAGAGTACAAGCACATGAAAGACTTGTACGAAGAGGCTCGCTACCTCGGAGTACAAGGAGAAAAGTCTCGCACTAAAGAGTTTCAACTCAAAGTGCGAGCACAGATAAGTCTCGCACCGAAGAGTTTCAACTCGAAGTGCGAGCACAGAGAAGTCTCGCACAAAGAGTTTCCACTCTAAGTGCGAGCGTCGACCAGAACTCTCGACAAGCTCGAATCTTAGCAGGCCGCAGGACGTCGGACCGACCTCAAACGAAGTCGGAATCCGCTCTTGGGGGCAATTGTTGTAGCATGAATAATCTCACCATGCAGATGAGTTACGAAGCTGACGAGTTGTTCATCAGCAACCAGATGAAGTGACTTGAGAGTTGAAGCTCTATGAAGTCACAGGCCGCAGGACGTCGGAATCTCATAAGCTGCCAGAGGTCGGAGGTGACTTGGAACGTTACGCAAGTCACTGGGCAACTTGGAGGAACGTGAAGATCGTATGATGACTTGGAAGGCTGTGCAGGCCGCTGGGCGACGTGGAAGAAAGAGAAGGCCACTTGGCGACCTGGAAAGTTGCACAAGTCGGGGACGACTTGGTCTAATGGTCGAAAGGAGGATAAATATGGCAAAGATATGGGGAGTTAATGGTGCGGATTTTGCGGACCGTAATCAGGGTAAGTGTATCCAGATACGTGACTTACGGGACAAGCAAGGGAACCCTAGGTCGGCCCATGGAACGAAGCCCACGAAGACTGTAACCCTAATTCTTTGTCTATAAATATATCGTGTATCATTCATTGTAATGGGGGAAATCTTCACACATTAGAATCCTAGGCAGAAAGCGTAGTGCAATATACCTGGCTTGGAGCCCCCAGACGTAGTCTTATTCAAAAGACGAACTGGGTAATCAAACTTCGTGTTCTTATGTGTTTTGATCATTTACTTGTTAATTGTACGTTGTTTGTGTGTCGGAGAACAAAAATAGGGTGCAATAAGCTCATTGTTCAAAAAGCCAGCTCAAGAACCCATACTCGTTCCCAGATCACCCACCCCCACTTCAAAATCTCCATCACCCTCTTCCACAAAATCCAAAACACCATCACCTATCAGACAATCCACCCCACCTCAACCTGAGGTTGCTCAACCAGACCAGATTACACATGAGCAACCGGAACTAGAACGAGCCTCACCATAACCAAGCCAATCAGAGGTTAATCTGTCAGAAGAACACTATTCACTTGGCCAGACAGATCGTCAGAAGGCGATGTTTGTTTCTGTGGTCAACAACCCCTTCAACCGCAGGACGGTGCTTGAACCTGACTCCCCAGAACAGGTTTAACCTGCTGTCAAGTTCTTGAGGCAACGTGTCGATAATTATCTGAACAAGACCTTCCCTTATCTGGTGGAACACCCAGGGGTCAGACAGCAGGTGGCGGATATTCTTTTTTGGAGGAATATCAGGTTGCAGGAGATTGAGGATTTTCTGATAATCCTGGAAGTGTTGGGCCAACCTACGTTTGTTGACATGGAATTAAAGATGAAGCAGTTAGCTGGAGTTAGCAATGCAACAGAGTTAACATCAGATGTTGATGTTAACTGGTTGATTAACAAGAAGATGGGTTACCCGGATGAGAAGGAAGATGCGATGTATGCTGATGAGGAGATAGTTGTCGATGAACCGGCTGAGGGTGAAGCAGATGAGACCCTAGCTGGCGAGGCATCAACATCTGAGAAGGCTGTCATGATTACACCTGAGACCCCAGATCTGATTTCTATGACTATTCAAGATGGGGTAAAGGTATCCGTTGAAGCTCAATTCAACGTACTGGCGGCAAATCTGATGAGTCAGATGTAAGAAAAGACAAGGCAAATAGTTGAGTCAGAACGGAACCTTACAGCTGCTAAGCTCTCCGATATGCATACTGATATTGCCGAAAGAGAGATGAAGTGCATTGAGCTGCTAGCAGACAAACTTGGAGCTGAGGTATCTACGTTATCTGACATCAAAATTTTGCTCGAAGAAGTTTACAAATCTCCGATAAGGCAGACACCAGTTTCGATGCAGCTTGGCGAAGATTTGAAGTGTTTATGTCTAAGGCCAGAACTGTGCTGGAAAAACAGTGAGTAGAATGTTGGGACCAACTCAGTCAGACACGACCATTCGCATCACTCATGTGGAGATTGATGAGCTAAAGCAGGAGATGCTGAAATAGTTTGGGATAATTGAGCGAAAACTGGCAACTCTTTTTGATGAAACCAAAAATGGGGAATGAAGTGGACCAGAAAAACAAGTTGAATGACCTGAAGGTCCACTGGCCATGGTTGCTGCCCAAGTCCCAAAACAAGTTGCTGCTGAGGTTCCCGACACTGAACTTACTGAGATGTTCTCTACTATTGAAGAATACAACAGACAATTAGAAGCTCAAGACAAGGCTCTATCTGAACAGAAAGCGTCGGTGGGAGATCTGACTGCTCGTGTCGACAGGATTGAGGATTTTTTCTCAACTGTTCAGAAACGCTTTGAAACCGATGATCAAGCGAAGAGTCTTGAGCTGATAAAGAAGCTGGAAGCAGAAGAAATGGCTGAAGCAGAAACTGAAAAGAGAAAGCAACTAAAAGGAAAGATGTTGGACTAACACATTAAACTAAGTCCAGTTGGTTAAGTTGGTGCCCCTGCTGATAGGGAAAAGTGGATGTAGGACAGGTTGTCCGAACTACTATGAAAATTTGGTGTGCCTTATCTGATTTACCTGCTTTACACTTTGCACACTACTTGTTAAAATATTACATGCATATTCTGAGTCTGGATAAGATTTGCATCAAGAAACTGATTTGATCAGTTTGACACTTTGTCATCTGATTCAAAACAGATAACTTAGAATTTTGATTTAACAAAACTGGTTTTCCACATGGGTAAAATTTATCTTCCGCACATCAGTTAAACTGATAGACACCGAACTAATCTGCCCTCAGGCGATCAGTAAGTTGGATATCAGTCCAAACTGACTTACACGCACTCTGATCAGGAAACTTGCTTATCACACCTGATCTCACGCAAAAGTTTGCAGAAATCTATTCACCCCTCCCCTCTAGACTTCTGCCCTTACGAAAACCCGTTCGGGACCTACACTTCGCATCCCGTCTTTATCAGTTCCGTACATATGTGTTGATCTCTCATTGGTTGACAAGTACACATATTCAGCGCTCGTTAGTCTTCATTCTTGTTAATTCTGAATGTTTGATCAATGTGTATGTCTTAGGTTGATACTTGATTGTCACCTGGTGAAAGTGGCCCGATCAGTTACAGCTGATTTGTCTACCTGGTTGAGTCTTTTGATGTAAGTTGTCTTAGCTCAACCTACTAACTCTTCTGATGCTTAATCTGATGTAGATCTTTATAAGGTCTTCTTAGTCTTGTTATCTGCTTCTGGTCTTCAGATGGTCTCTGGACTTGAGAGAAACTGATCAATCAGTTTCTTAGTCTTCAGTTCGACAGTCTTCTGTTCTTCTGATCTGAATCTAATCTTCTAATTCTTCTTCAAGACTTAACCTATACATATTGAGATCCCCCTCAATATGCGATCTACTACTACATCAGTTGCTCTATACAACAGTTATCAACTGGTCATCCTATTTCTATTTTCTAAGTTATCAGTCAGCTAACAGGTCTGACTGGTCCTATTACAACTATTTTGGAACTTTCATCAAAACTATAAATTTCCCAACAAATGGGCATTTCAAAGGCGATTTTGCTAAAGCGTATGATTCGATTAATTGGGAATTTCTGAATGAGATGATGATAGGCCTGAATTTCAATCCAAAATGGAGATCCCGAGTGATGGAGTGTGTAAGGACAACATCGACATCCGTATTAGTTAATGGCAGCCCAACAGGGGAATTTAAGCTCAAGAGAGGCCTACGCCAAAGAGACACGCTATCACCATTTCTTTTCTTAATGGTCGCAGAGGGGCTTACTTTACTTGTCAAGCGCGTTATTCAATTCGGGTTATTAGAGGTGATAGAAGTGGAGGAGGTGAAGGTGAAGGTTTCCATACTACAATACGTAGATGACACGATCTTCTCATGCCCTTTCAAGTTGGAGAATCTCAGTGCTAATAAATATTCTCTTTGGAATTTTGAGTTATTATCTGGACTTGGAGTTAATTTCAACAAGTGCAACCTATGGGGATTTAACGACCAACCTCAGATGCTCGAAGAAGTGACTGATATCTTAGGGTGCGACATTGGAAAGGGGATGATAGCTTACCTGGGGCTAAGCGTTGGCATTAACCACAAAAAGTCGTCAGCGTGGGCTGAACTGTGAGCAAAATTCAGAAAAGATTGGCAAGATGGAATGACAAACACCTATCGTTTGATGGTAGAATTATGTTAATCCAATTCGTCCTTTCATCCATACCGGTCTAGTGTCTCTATTTTTACCGTATTCCAAAGAAAACCTTTAAGGAACTCGTGAGTCTTCAAAGAAAATTCTTGGGGGGGGGGATGAGGAAGAAAGTATACAAACACAAATCTCATGGGGGCCTTGGGGTTAAAAACTTGGAAATTTTCAATCGAGCTTTACTTGGAAAATGGGTATGGAGGTTCTAAAACGAGTGGGTAGGTTGTGGGTGAGGGTGATCAAATCAAAATGTGGGGGGATTACTTTTCCTTTCAAGAGATTAGGGGGGCAAGTGAGCACCGGGGTGGGAAATTGCACAAAAAAGGTGATATCGGGTTGGTGGGAGGACATATGTGAGATTTTCTGGGATACTTGTTGGGGTTATACTGGAAAGTATGCTTTTTACTTTGTATAACTAAACTGAATTTCTTATTTATTTACTGAAATAAATTATTTATCACTGTTGCATTAAATATGATTGAATGTTATATATATTTACTGCATACCCATTCAATAAATAGTACGTGTTACATTGTAGTTAATTTGGTGATACCAGATCACGGAAGATCAAATTAATAGTTCCTCGTAACTAAGTAAAAATTCACAACCCAGATGGAAATGAACAATCCATAGTGAAAGGTTGAAGTGTAAAGCTCAGATTGGCTTGTCTTGACCAAGAGATTACACTAGTGTATTATGATGCGCTGAATAGGACCTACAGGAGGATAAATTCTTCAGCACTAAATATGGAAGATTTAGACCCCAGTGGTTCGTTATTTCTTAATCTTCGTTCCTTAAATAGGATCGTGTGAAATTAATAACTATTGCTTTGACTTATGATGGGAAGAGAATCAACGTGATTCGATACCTTATATCTTGGGCAATATTATTAGTTACACGATGATTGCTTAGATTTAATACGGAGAATCGTGTGCAAGCATGTCTTGCTTGATTTGTCCCCTTGGTGGGCTCAGAAGTTTTTGTCATACCAAATCTTGCAAGTGAAAATTTATTTCCGGTATGGATAATAATGTTGAGTTGTCCTTACTCCAAGGATAAAGATATTAATTAATATAAAGCTTTTTCAGTGGCTTAATTAATTAGTGGACTAGATAATCTTAAACACGGGAAATAATAACCGGGAGCCATATTATTGTAGCATCGTAATACGGATTAAGATGGATAGTTCAATATTAATTTTATAGTGGAGTAAATTAATATTAATGGGTTTGGATAATATTTTGGCTTAATATTATAAATTCATAGCCCATTGGAGGTCCAATCTTAATTCTCCTAAAGGCCCTTCAAATAGCCCAAATTAAAGTTCAATTAATGAAAATAAGAAGAAAATATTATTGCCTAATTTTTCCTAAGATATTTTCGAAAATTGTAGGAAAAAGAAGAGGAAAGATTTTCTTGATTTTCTTGAAAATATTTTATGGAAAAAGATAAGTATTCTTGAAATACAAGATTATCCCATAAATTCAAGAAATCAAATCTTGATTCTTGTTTCTTTGCATTTTTCGAAAATTCCCATAAAATAAGGAGGTGAGATTTTGTGGAATATTTAACTATGGGAAAAGGAATATATGAGATATATTCAAGATTTCTTGGAGATCAAGAAAAGATTTTCCCATCCTATTCTACACCAAATTTTTGACCACCCCTTACGTTATAAATAGGGGATGCGTTTTTCATCCCCAAGGCAATTTCCATGTGTTGGAAAAATTAGAAATCCACAAAGGTGGTGACAAATATTTTTAGTTTTCTCCTTTATTAAAATTGTTCGTGAGAATCCTCCCACCGAATTACGTTCGTGGACTTGGGACATATTTGAGAAGACACTTTAGGTTGATCCATCATCTCAACGGTTGTCTCTACAAGAGGTATGTAATTTCGTAACTCCTAGATTCCGCATGCTTAGGATTTACGTGAATTACGTGTACGCATGTTGTTGTTGCTTGTTTAATTATTATGTTTAATTAATTTAGGATTGATTCATGTTAGTAATTAATTAAATAATTTAAATATGTATTTAAATACACCTCAAATAGATCCGGGCACCCCGTATTTTCCAACAGTTCGGGTAATACTGGGTTGGTGAGTGAGATTAAAAAGGTGATAGGTGATGGAGGGGGCACTTCTTTTTTTAGGGATGTTTGGGCGGATAGTGAGACTTTGGGTAGGAAATTCAATAGGTTGTTTAGATTCAGTGGGCAAAAGGAGTGTCGGATGAGTGAAATGGGGAGATGTAGGTCCAGAACGGGTTTTGTGAGGGCTGAAGTCTAGAGGGGAGGGGTGAATAAACTTCTGAAAACTTTTTCGTGCAAGATCAGGTGTGATGGCAAGTTGTCTGATCAGAGTGCGAGTGAATCAGTTTGGACTGATATCCAACTTACTGATCGCCTGTTGGCAGATCAGTTCGGTGTCTATCAGTTTAACTGATGTGCGGAAGCTAGTTTATACCCGTGTGAAAAACCAGTTTTATCAAATCAGATTCTGAAGTCTGTTTTCAATCAGCTGACTAAATTGTCAAGCTGATCAGATCAGTTGCTTGGTGCAGATTGATCCTAACTCAGAATATGTATGCAGTTTAAACCAAGTTGTGTGCAGTAGTGTAAAGCAGTTTAGAGCAAGTAAATACACACAAGATTTATAGTAGTTCGGACAACCAGTCCTACGTCCACTCTTCCCTATCACAAGGGGCACCAACTTAACCAAGTGGACTTATTTTATTGTGTTAGTCCAACACATTACAACCAATAGATGTTTAGAGAGTTCTCACTCAACCGATCCAAGAAATCAGAACTAGAAACCCTAGTCTGAAATCTTGCAAAACAAATTTAACCTAACTTTTGGGTTTGGGTAAAGGTTTGTTGTTGTTCCAACTGGAAATCTATCCTAGTGTTTATGTAGCCTAAAGCTAGAGGATGAGATTTCTATGCTAAGAACTAATGGGATGACCACTTATAAAATAAACTTGAATTTAGTGTTCTTCGTGCGGAAATTTTGCTATAGCTTGAGCTTGATGATAATTTCCGTGTCTTCACTATGAAGAGCAATCTCATATTTATAGACCTCGAAATCAAAGAGCCTTTGGAGAGTAATTTTAATTTCAGGCTATATTTGGTAGATTGCAGGATTGATGTGACGTGCTTCAGGAACGGCATGGCCGAAAGCGTGAATAGTTGTCCTTTATTGCCGTTTGACTTATGCAGCGCCGAATCCCGCGTTGTCAGCTTCGTACGTAGGTGTCGCGCTCTCATTGGTTAACAGGTACACCTTTTCAGTGTTTGTTCTACCAACTCAAGTTGACATTCTTCTTGCCCTGATAGTACGTATGATCTGGTGTAACATTAGTTAACACCTAGTGTGAGCTGACCTGATCAGATAAAACTGATCAGTCTACCTGATAGAGTCTTCTGGTGCAAGTTGTCTTAGCTCAACTAGCAGACTCGGCTGATGTAGGTTTTCTGGTCTTGATCTTCTGGTAGTCATCTGATCTTCAGGTCTTCTGAACTTGAGTCTTCATATCTTCACCTGATCATTTGACTTCGTCTGGTCTTCTGACTTGTCTAGTCTTCTATCTTGACTTGTCTTCTGACCTCATCTGGTCTTCTGGTCTGACCTGGTCTTCTGATATTCTGGTCTGACCTGGTCTTCTGATCTTCTGACCTAGCCTATACATATTGAGTTCCCCCTCAATATGTGACCTATATCAGTTGTCTATACATTTCAGCTGGTCATCCTAACTTGATTCTAAATCATTAGTCCGCTAACAGTTCTGACTGGTCCTATTACAAACTGTTTTGGAACTTCCATCAAAACTTAATACAAATTTCCCAACAATTTCCCCTTTTTTGATGGAACAAAAACACTTAATCAGAAAAACAGATGACATGAATAAAAAACAGATAATGAATAAAGTGCATAGTTCAGAAGACAATGAGATGTTGTCTTAGAATCAGAAAGATAAGAGTATTTTATTGAGATAGATGTGAGCTTACAGATTACATAAAATACCTATCATCTGATTCTAATATGTCTTCATCACACGTGCTTGAATCTTTGAAGTTCTTTCGGAATACCAAAAATTTTGTACATTCTCTGCATCAGCTGCTCCAGTCTGTCTCTCTCGATGATCCCTCATTTCTTAGCAAATTCGTAGTAGGCCTTCTTAAAACGGATAGGATCAAGCTTGTTATCTGGGCGCAGAGGTGGAAGAAGTTGTTCGAAGGGAGGAGCTTCAGGTATCAAGGACATAATCTTCCCTTCCTTCATAACAATCTGGTAGAAATCCGGGTACTTTGTTTCTAACCAGTTCCGGAATTCATCATCATTAGCAACTTGGTCTTGATGAATCGGAATCCTCTCCAGGATGTACACATCACACAGCCATTTGCCCCTGGTCTGGTCCCACTCAGGAAGCAGATCTTCCCGGGCACAGAGGATATCTTTAACAGTTGCCGGAAAAGCTCTCTCTTCCCAGTCAATATCCTCTGCTGTAGCTTCCTTCTTTCTCTGCTTCCGGATGTATGCGATGTTAAGTCCTTCAGCCTCTGCCATCTTCTGCTTCTTAATGACAGCTTCTATTATCTTCTGTCTGGTTTTCTGCTCTTGAGTTTGTTCAGGAGACATCTGGCTTCTGGATTTGGTAGCGGTTATCTGACCTTGTCCCTGATCTTCAGCAGTTGATTTCAACATCTTTCCCTTGCCTTTCTTCCTTTTTAGAGATTGTTCATATTCGGCTAGTTCATCTTCTTCTGCGAGTTTCATTGCAAGTTCAAGGCTTTTTGCCTGATCATCAGATTCCAATCTTTTCTGAACAGAAGAAGAGAAGTCTTCAATCTTATCAACTCTGGCAACAACCTCTGATAATGTTGTCTTCTGCTCAGTGATCTCCTTTCCTTGAGCCTCAATTTTATTGATGTGTTGCTCCACAGTCTGTTTTAGATTATCAGCATCAGGTGGAGTGACTTCAGGCATATCAGATACAATGGCTTCTGGTATATTCGCAATGGTTACCATCTGCTGCATCTGTTTTTCTTCTTGCTCTTGTCCTTCCCCCCTTTTTATTGCATCAAAAAGGTGTGTCAGCCTGATGTTCAGAGCCCTAAATTGACTCGTCATATCCTCCTTTAGTTCCTCTACATCAAGAGGAGTGATCTGAACGGTTGCAGAAGAGGGTGAGGGACCTAGGAGCCTGTTTAATCTAGATTCAATGGCCTTCCTGGTATTTTCTACAGTAACTTCAAATCTCTTCCAACCCAGATCCAGGCAAGACTCAGTCTTCTCCAAGGATCCCTAGACACTTTCTAGTAGGATCTGTGTTTGTCCAAGCATGTCAGTCTGGAGTTTGAGCTTATCAGCAAGAGGATCAACCCGTTGCATCACAGAGGCGAGGATAGAGTCATGCATATGGATGATTTTCTCAATAGTCAGCTTCCTCTCTCTGTCAACCAGGTTCCTCTGTTCGTCTTCGAACTGCTTCATCAGATCTGCAGTGGGAGTTGTGAATTGTGCATCCATGGAAGCTTTTACCCCATCTTGTATTTTCGATGTCATAAGATCTAGGGTATCAGCACTCAGCACAACAGTCTGGTTAGATGTTGATGCCTTGCCAAGCTGGGTCTCATCTGCAGCACCCACTCTTGGTTCATCGGCAGGTTCCTCAATATTTTCATGAGAGTGAGGTTCTTCAAACTCGTCCTCCTCTCTGACAATCCCAAATCTGTCATGAATTAACCATCTGATATCATCATCAGAGGCCAATTCAGCTGCACTCTCAATCCCTGCATTCTCCAAGCATCTCATCTCCAGATCCACCAAATAGTCAGAATCTAGAGAGTCCATGAGGATCAGAAATTCCTCGATGCTTTTCAATCTAACATCCCTCCAGAACACAATTTCTTCAATCTTGTGCTGGATGCCAGGGTGATTGACCAAATCTGGGCACAGTTCCAGTAGATACTCCTTTACCTGCTGCTTCATGATATATATAACAGGGTTTTCTGAGTCTGGAGTAGCAAGCAAGATTCTTGTGTTAAACGGATTGTGAGAGATGGACACAAAGTTGTCAAGTCCCTCAGGTTCTGGTATCTTTTCTGGAGATTTGGGGAGGGGTGAGGATATATGTGGTTCACTGGCCATGGTTTGAGGGGGTTCAGGTTCATCGGTTAGGGGAGTGGCAGATATGGGTGAGGGTGAGGGTGAGGGTGAGAATGATTTGAGAGATTTGATAGGAGAGGGTGATGGGGACTTGGAAGTGGGTGTGGGTGATCTTTCTTTCCTGAAAACTGTGCTAAGAGGCACAAAGTCAGATGGTGACATCTCCCCAGAGTGCTCAACTTCTGTCCCTTCAACAGCTCTTTCTCCTTCTCCTTCGAGCATCTGCTCATCTCTACCTTCACTTGCAGTTCGCTCAGAGCTTTCAGCAACCTCTTCTTCTGATTCAATCTGAATCAACTCGTCCACTCTGTCCACCTTCTGAGTAGGACTGGGAACATTATTCAGAGGAGAAGTGATTCTCTTCTGACGTTTCTCTTGTAAAGCTGGTTTCTTGACCAGTCCCTTCCTCTTTAAACTCTTCTCCGGAATGGCCTTTCCCTGTGTTTCTGACTGAATGGAAGACGCAGGTGCCTTAGAGTCTTTTCCTTTTCCTTCGCCCCTCTGTCTGGGCACATAGGGAGTCGGATCATCATCAGACTGGCCCGGCAGGGGTTCATTCTTGCCCAAGATGGCCTTGAACTTAGCTTGATACAGCTTCGCGCCGTCCTCATTCCATTCAAAATTGTTAGGCAGCTTGTCTGAAAGGATGATTGAAACTTTATGAATGAAGGAGCACTTGGATGATAAAAACACCTTATTCCTTTCGTTCAGATCAAACTTTGCGGTCTCTTTCAGCAGTTTTGTTTTGAACATACCTAACCAATCCGCATCAGATGCCCTTTTGATAATTGCAGTCATGACACCGATCTTGTGAAGTGACGGCATCTAAACTATAGGTTAAGCACATAATCACCTCGGATACAATCTCGAAGAGAAGGCGATATTTCCTTTTCAGATATGGAGATTTGGCGTTCACTGTCTGATCCTTATTCGCTGGTCTCAATAGCTTGGTTTGAAGAAACTCTTTCTCTCCGATATCAGTTGTGAAGGATTCTGGAGCAATTCTTCCTTGACGAAGACCAAAGATTCTCTGTAGATCATTGTCTGTGACCACTACTTCCATTCCTCCGAAGGAAGATATCAACTTCGCACCATCATCCTCGTCTTTCTTTTGGTTGTATAGAAATTATAGGGCTTCATAAGTGTGGACAATGTTTTGATGGCGATAGCAGTACTGATCTAGACCACACGCTCGCAGGCAATCTAGAACTTCTAAGGACTCGGGATCTGTTGTGACAGAAAACACTACGAATTTCTCATCAATGATATCCTTCTTCAATGATGCGAAATTGCAAATCTTTTTGCCTTGGCCTTTTCGTGCAATGAGTTGTGCCATTTCTGTATTAAATGTAAATAGGTATTAGTTTAAGTAAAATATTTCAATAATCTCAACCAAGTCATCAATCTCAACATGAATTAAACATGTAAGCATATAGATCTTTGCTTTCAATAACAGGTATGAATTTCAGACACACAGAAGCATGATTTGTAAACCTAAGAAATACCAGGAGAGAGTTTTAGCAAGTATTTTAAAAGAAATTACCAAGTATTGATTCGTAGATTTGAATAGCGTGAAAGTTAAATCAATTGATTTGAAGAATCAGACAATTTGATCTTAAGAAATCTGATAAGTAATAGAAGTGGAAAGGGATTTCGGAGATTGAGTTAGGGTTATATAATGCGAGGGAAAAGTATGCACAATTTCCCATAAGTACTCAAGTATCCGTGTTTTTGAAATCAATGGCTGAGATTAATCGGCCGTAAAGTATTTTAATCGAGTGGTTGGGAAAAGTAGCCCGCTCGTATTTTGGATGTGAAATCTCGTAATAAATACCATTAAATACATATTCCCCACGTTCGCATTTAATGCTTTGCAGTCCATACGTCATAAAGTTAAGGGAACAGTAATAAAAGCCATTTATATAAATAATGCATATAAAATGAAACAGAAAAGATAAATCAGAAACGTATCTGACTGATTGATGTTGTAATTAATCAGTTACCACTTTGATCTGATCTGGTTGGCCTGATTACTGTTGACCTTACTGATGATAGCCTATCCCTTAGTATTTCCCAACAATGTTCCACTTATCTGATCAGATTTCTATTGATCCAATCTGATGATCCACTCAACTGATCCACTCAGTTGATCCACTTATCTGATCCACTTATCTGATAATCATATTTCTGCTGATCCAATCTGATCAGGTCAGATCTTGGGAAATGTGTCAATCTCCCGCCAAAGCCTTATCCTCGGGGAGTCGAAGAGTTGCCTAGATTCCCTAAGTCGGCGTGATGTGACAGTCTTGCAATGATGGTCTGGACACTTTGTGATATCACACACTGTAAACTAATCCAACCATTAGTCGCGTACCACCTACGCGCTGTCATTGCGGTGCCAATTTCTCTGAAGGGCCTCGAGAAATCAAATTTGCATTTCTACCCCTGATTTTCCTCTATAAATAGGATAAATGATTTAGACACACAACACAACCCATTCAACATACTTATCGTCCTAAGGTTTGCACATGATAAATTCCAGCGATCCCTTTATTCCGGCGAGTCCTCCGGCAAAAGGCTTCTTCTACCCTACACAAATGATCTCCGATTCTCAGTCCAATCCTGTGCTTCCCTCATTCCTGCTTTCGTCTCCATCGAAGGATGATCATACGACCATTGCCATGCTTCACTACCACCGATATGACGGATCTGCCTCCGACAACATGAAGGTGCTCCTCCTGGCCGTTTGTGCCTTGTGCGCCGATCGAGATGACGAAATTAACATCAATGGACCTTTTCTGACATGTAATATGGATTTAGTATACGATCTTGATCAGACTAAATCCCTTGAATTACATGTTTGACATTTTTGTATGACACTCGTGTTCATTTAAAGCGGGTAGTCCCATTGATTTTAGAACTAAGGGCTTAGGGTTTAGGGTTTATCTTTCGACCTCCGGGTCTATTGTAATGAAAATTTCGACCTCCGGGTCTTTATCAATGAAATCCTCCTATAATCCCTTGTTGTGTTGACTCTTTTTCTTATGCGAATTTTAGCTTTAATACTTATGCAATTTGCTTGTTGAATCACGTGCTTAATCGACTTACAAAGTTTGAACATCCAATCTGATCAGTTCCTTGACCGATCTTCTGACCAGTTGAGGTACCTTACTCAACTATCCTTCTTAACCTGGTTAGTCTTTTAACCAACTGGTTCTGGAGACCAGCCCACCAAACATTTCTAGTGCACTTTCTCCAAGATCCAGAAGCCCTAGCTCATTACAGAGTTCTCTGAATATGACTTCAGCTAGAGGCTTGGTTAAGATATCAGCTCTTTGTTTATCAGTATGAATCTTTTCCATTCTGATGTGCTTCTTTTCAACATGATCTCTTATAAAATGGTGTCTGACATCCACATCCTTGCATCTTATATGTAGAACAGGATTCTGAGTTATTGCAATAGCGTTATTACTGTCACAGAATATAGGTACGTTCGTAGATACAATGTTATAATCCCTCAGCTGCTGACTAAGCCAGAGTAGTTGGGAACAACAGCTTCCTGCAGTCATATATTCTGCTTCAGTAGTAGATGTGGCAACTGATGTCTGCTTCTTTGAAAACCAAGAGATTAGTTTACTACCTAAGACTGACATGTACCTGAGGTTGACTTTCTGTCTATTCTGCAACCTCCATAATTAGAATCAGAATACCCACTAAGCTCTAGATTATCATCTGATGGGTAGAATAAATCAAGGTTTATTGTCCCCTTCAGATACTTAAGAATCCGCTTAGCTGCATCCAGGTGGCTTTGCATTGGATTTGCCTGAAATCTGGCACATACACCTACTACAAAAGTTATATCTGGTCTACTGGCAGTCTGGTATAGCAGAGATCCAATGAGAGCCCTGTATTCTTTCTGATTAGTTTTCTGACCATTCTCATCTGGGTCCATCTTGAATCCAGTCATCATAGGAAATTTGGCTTCCTTACAATTCTGAATTCCAAACTTAGCCAACAAAGTCCTAGTATACTTCGCTTGGTAGATGAATATCCCTTCTGTACTTTGCTTTACCCGAAGACCCAGAAAGTAATTCATCTGACCCATCATGGACATCTATAACTTCCCTTTTATCAGTTTGCTGAATCTGTCACACATGTTCTTGTTGGGAGATCCGAAGATGATGTCGTCCACATAGATCTGAACCATCAGAATATCTTCTCCATCCTCAAAATAGAATAAGGTTCTATCCACTGTTCTTTTAGTGAATCCACTGTCTATCAAGAACTGAGATAGTGTATCATACCAAGCTCGAGGAGCTTGTTTCAGGCCATAAAGAGCTTTTCTTAAACGGTACACCTGGTTGCCTCTTTCAAAGCCTGGAGGTTGTTCAACATAAACTTCTCAGCTAGTACCCCATTTAAAAATACACTATTTACATCCATCTGATACACAATAAACCCTCTGTGGGCAGCATAAGCCAGAAACAACCGAATGACTTCCAGGCGAGCGACTGGTGCAAAGGTCTCATCATAATCAATTCGTTCTGATTATGAATACCCCTTAGCAACAAGTCTTGCCTTATTCCTGGTTATGACATTATTCTCATCTCTCTTGTTCTTGAATACCCACTTGGTGCCTATCACATCTTGATGAGTTGGTCTGTCCACCAGTTTCCAAACCTGATTCCTTTCAAACTGTTTTAATTCTTCTTGCATTGCTAGAATCCAGTTAGCATCCTGTAGAGCTTCTTCTATTTTGGTTGGTTCCTTCAAAGACAAATAACAACAATACATGACACTTTCACCAATCTGATGTCTAGTTTGGACTCGGGTATTCAGATTGCCGATTATCAGATCAGTTGGATGGTCAGATAACCAAGTCCTTCTTTTCTGATGTATATCAGTTTGGATGTCATCATACTCATCTGATATTGAGTCACTAGCAGGTGGGAGTGGTGCAGTAATAGGATCCACTTAACTTGGACATATCTCAGCTGATGTTGGAATCATCATATGCTGATGTCTGTCTATAGGAACATCAGGTGTTCCCCCTGAACCAGATGGTTCAGTTGTTACTGTCTCAGCTGTACCAGCTTCTTCATTGACAATTGTGCGTACCTTTGGGTCTGAATGACCTGGTGAATCAGTAAGATCAAGCTTTGGGACATACACTGTTACGTGATCTGATCCCTTGTCTTTGATACTTAGCTGATCCATTTTCTGTGCATCAGGTACCGGTTGATCTGGTACTGCTTGTTCTGAGGCAGATTTCTCTTGTTTAGAAGATGTCTCATCAAAGACCACATGTGGTGTTTCTTCCACAACTAGGGTTCGCCTGTTGAATACCCTGAAAGCCTTACTGGTTGAGGAATATCCTAAGAATATACCCTCTTCTGACTTGGCCTTAAAGGTTTTCAATTGGCTCTTCCCATTATTGTGTATGAAACACTTGCACCCAAAAACATGGAAGTAAGAAACACGAGGTTTTCTGCCCTTCCACAGTTCATAGGGTGTTTTGAAGTGAATCTTAGTCAGAGAACATATGTTCTAAGTGTGGCATGCAGTATTGATGGCTTCTGCCAAGAAACTGCTTGGAGTTGCATGTTCAGCTAACATAGTTCGAGCAGCTTCTTTGAGTGTTCTGTTTCTCCGTTCTGCTACTCCATTTTGTTGTGGTGTTCTTGCAGCTGACGTCTCATGCTGTATTCCAAACTTAGTGCAAAAGTCAGTAATAAAGGAGTTCAGAAATTTTGTACCTTTATCGGATCTGATTTTCACAATACTGACACCCTTCTCATTTTGTAATTTCTTGAGCAGCTCAGGTATCTTTGTTGTAGTCTCATTCTTCTTATATAAGAAAACCACCCAAGTAAACTTGGAATAATCATCCACGATCACCAGAGTGCATTTGCGTCCGCTGAGACTTAGTGGTGTAACTGGTCCAAATAGATCCATATGGAGCAGTTGCAGTACTCTGCTGGATGCTGGTCCTGGGATTCCCTTGAATGAGGTTTTTACCTATTTTCCCTTCTGACATGCGACACATGTCTGATCCTTAGAGAATACCTCATTCGGAAGACCCTCAACCAGAGACATCCTTGCTATCTTGTTAAGAGTTTTAAAGTTCATATAGCTCATTCGCTTGTGCCAGAGCCAGCTGCTGCTTTTGGAACTCTTAACAATCAGGCATGCATTTCTTGGACAACTGTTCCAATCTGCAGTGTAGATCGTTCCTTTCCTTGAACCTGTTAACAAAATCTGTTGAGTAGCTCGATTCTTGATAGTGCACTGATCAGTCAAGAACTCAACACTGAATCTGTTGTCGCGGAATTGTGAAATCAATAACAAGTAGTGCTTTAAACCTTCCACATACGAGACTCCTGTAACCTGTACATCATGATTCTCTAAGGTTCCGAATCCTCTGGTAAAACCAAAGTTATCATCACCAAAGAGTACACGTGGGCCTTCTTGTTATGTGTATGAACTAAGGAGATGTTTGCTTCCAGTCATGTGCCTTGAGCATCCACTATCGATGTACCAGATAGTTGCTTGTACACCTCCTTTATTGGCCAAACCCATGCCCACCTGCAATCAGATCAGGCTTTAGGTACCCCATTAGAATCGGGTCCTGGGGGGTTAGAAGTACCTTTCGGGATCCAAACATATCTGGCACCTTTGTTGAAAACAGAGGGCTTGATTTGTCTCCCATAAACATCTACATAATCATACGTCTCTTCATATGAAATCTGGTCAGTATGATCATGAGTGTGAGCCTTGGATGAATCAGAAGACTTGGGATTTTTCATTGATATTTGTCTTCTTTTAATCCTGTGGGGCTCATGTGCAGTAGCCCTAGGTTTCTGATTGTAAGGGTAGGTACGACTGCCACCATTAAAAGATTCATATCTTTTTGGCATAGATGGTCTTAGCAGTTTACCTTTAGCTTGCTTGTTAGGCGGTTGGACCTGATTAGGTTTCAGATCAGATTTCCCTTTGAGAGGTTGTCTTTTCTGATTCCTAATCTGCTGATCAGATTGAGGTCTCTTCAGAAGAACAAGGTTCTTTTGTTGATTCCTCGGCTGATGCTTGATCAGTTGGGGTCCATTTCTGTTCCCTTTCTGATCAGACACTTGCCTTACTTGTTCAGCAGGTCTCTTTCCCTTATCTGATACAGATTTTGCTTTTCGTGTATCTTGATCAGAAACTCGTTTGATTACACTTTTCTGAAGTGAACCAGACGGGGCTTTTGAGGATGTAGAAGGGTTTTCATACCCAATTCCCATCTTATTAGTTGACATACGAAAATAGTTGTTCAGATCTTGAATGGTCTTAGAAGATTTCGTGAAAACCTTTATTTTCTTACGCAAACTATCCTCAATTGTTTTTAGACTCTCATGCAGTCGGAAGAGTTCATCAAACTTAGCTTGAAGGATTTTGAGATCATCATCTTGTTGTTTGTTAATAGCTAGTTGTTCCTTAATCAGTTTATCCTGATCAGAAGAATTGACTTTCAGAACTTCCAGTTCTGCAGTCATCTTCTGAGCAGTTTCAGCTGATTTCAGTTCAGCAGCTTTTCTGATAGCATTTTCTTTAACAAGCTGAATATTCTCTATCCTTAGCTTGTCGTTCTCAGCTTCCACTATGGTATAAGTGTCCACTGCATTGGAGAGATCATCAAACAATTGCTCACTGTAGAGCTACAGGTCAATCTCTCCAGCAAGTATGCTCAGCACAGCTGGTGTGGAAACAGAAAACACAGATGGTTTAGAAGATACCTCAGATTGATCTTCTTCCTTGGCCATGAGACAGATGTCGTCATCAAATGAGAACATCAGATAATCAGCATCGTTGAAGTCATCAGCATTGCTCATCAGGCAGAAGTCTTCAACAGATGAGTAACCAGAATCTTCTGATGGCAGATAAGAGTCATCTATTCCTGTAGTGTCAACAGCCATAGATTTCCTATCTCTGTATCGTTGCTCTCTTCTGTTCCTCTTATCTTCTCTTTCTTTGGGCGTCAGGTCAGGGCAGTCTGCACTGTAGTGACTTGGTTTCTGGCAGTTGAAGCAGACTCCTCTCTCTACTGAACTTCTTCTGGCAGGTGAGTCGTGTCTTTTGTACGATCTGTCAGGTGACTTCCCGGTTTGCCTTTGATCTGAGTTTCTCCTTTCTGATTTGTGATCTTCAACATGATCATCTCTTTTCTTTTATCTTTGGCCGTCTCTTCTGTCATCAGATCTGTTTCTTTCCTGCGATCTGTCAAACGATCTTCTATCTCTTCCTCTGCTATTCTGATAATCTTTGTAGAATCTTCTATACTTTCCCAGTTGAATGTTTGATCTTTCAAGTTTTCTGGTGAGTAGAGCAATTTGTTCAGTTTGACTAACAATATTTCCAATAGGCTCAGAAGGTTTTGAGCCGCTGCCGCCTGCTTTGAATGCTACTGCTTTAGTTTTTGCAGGTGTGGTTTCGGCAGATGACTCGTCATCTTCCTCTTGCCCTCTCTCAATGAGGTCGAATTCATGGGCTTTCAGATTTAAGAACAAACTGCTCGGCTTCATCTTCGCTATATCTTGGCAGTCCTTGATCACCGTGACCTTCATATCTCATTTCTTCGTTAAAGATCTCAGAATCTTGTAGTTGATATCCTTGTCGGTCATTTCACGTCCTAACTCTTTGAGCTTGTTGATTGCCATGGTAATCCTTCCATCTAACTCGTTGATTGTCTCATTAGGCAGCATCTTGAGTTTCTCGAACTTAACCAGTTCGGCCTGTAATCTGCTGTCTTTTATCTGTTCATTTCCTTCGCATATCTCAGCTAGAGTATCCCACATCTACTTCGCAGTCTTGAGATATTTTATCTTTTCTCTTGTGATCTTATCCATCGTCTTCATGATGATATGTCTTGCAACCGTATCCAGATTTGACAGCTTTCTTTCTTCAGCATCCATCAGAGATGGGCACTTTCTGATCCGAGTTCCAACTGGAAAATCTGGATCACCACCTTCAGCTGGATTGTTGTGGTAGATAATGATAGGTCCTTGTTCAAGAACTTCCATCATTCTGTTGCTTATAGCTCCCAGATGATTGCTCATGAGTATGACCCAATCTGCATACTTATCAATAGAAAACTTGGGTAGATCATGAGTATTATCCATGCTTATTGAGTTTTGAAAACAGATGAAGTTTTAAAAATGGTTTTTCAAGATCTGTTCAAGTGACCACAAAGGTTCTTCCTCAAGAACCGATGATATTCAAAGCCAGTGGTCCATAGAACCACTGCTCTGATACCACTTGTAGGTCCCAAACGGGTTTTGTGAGGGCAAAAGTCTAGAGGGGAGGGGTGAATAGACTTCTGAAAACTTTTTCGTGCAAAATCAGGTGTGATGGCAGGTTGCCTGATCAGAGTGCGAGTGAATCAGTTTGGACTAATATCCAACATACTGATCGCCTGTTGGCAGATCAGTTTGGTGTATATCAGTTTAACTGATGTGCGGAAGCTAGTTTATACCCGTGTGAAAAACCAGTTTTATCAAATCAGATTCTGAAGTCTGTTTTCATTCAGCTGACTAAATTGTCAAGCTGATCAGATCAGTTGCTTGGTGCAGACTGATCCTAACTCAGAATATGTATGCAGTTTAAACCAAGTTGTGTGCAGTAGTGTAAAGCAGTTTAGAGCAAGTAAATACTCACAAGATTTATAGTGGTTCGGACAACCAGTCCTACGTCCACTCTTCCCTATCACAAGGGGCACCAACTTAACCAACTGGACTTAGTATATTGTGTTAGTCCAACACATTACAACCAACATATGTTTAGAGAGTTCTCACTCAACCGATCCCAGAAATCAGAACTAGAAACCCTAGTCTGAAATCTTGCAAAACAAACTTAACCTAACTTTTGGGTTTGGTTACAGATTTGTTGTTGTTCCAACTGGAAATCTATCCTAGTGTTTATGTAGCCTAAAGCTAGAGGATGAGATTTCTATGCTAAGAACTAATGGGATGAACACTTATAAAATAAACTTGAATTTAGTGTTCTTCGTGCGGAAATTTTGCTATAGCTTGAGCTTGATGATAATTTTCGTGTCTTCACTACGAAGAGCAATCCCATATTTATAGACCTCGAAATCAAAGAGCAGTTGGAGAGCAATTTGAATTTCAAGCTATATTTGGTAGATTGCAGAATTGATGTGAAGTGCTTCAGGAACGGCAAGGCCGAAAGCGTGAATAGTTGTCCTTTATAGCCGTTTGACTTATTCAGCACCGAATCCCGCGTTGTCAGCTTACGTGTCACACTCTCATTGGTTAACAGGTACACCTTTTCAGTGTTTGTTCTACCAACTCAAGTTGACATTCTTCTTGCCCTGATAGTACGCATGATCTGGTGTAACATCAGTTAACACCTGGTGTGAGCTGACCTGATAAGATAAAACTAATCAGTCTACCTGATAGAGTCTTCTGGTGCAAGTTGTCTTAGCTTAACTAGCAGACTCGGCTGATGTAGGTCTTCTGGTCTTGATCTTCTGGTAGTCATCTGATCTTTAGGTCTTCTGAACTTGAGTCTTCATATCTTCACCTGATCATCTGACTTCGTCTGGTCTTCTGACTTGTCTAGTCTTCTGTCTTAACTTGTCTTCTGACCTCATCTGGTCTTCTGGCCTGACCTGGTCTTTTGATATTCTGGTCTGACATGGTCTTCTGATCTTCTAACCTGACCTATACATATTGAGTTCCCCCTCAATATGTGACCTATCTTGTACATCAGTTGTCTATACATTTCAGCTGATCATCCTAACCTGATTCTAAATCATCAGTCAGCTAACAGTCCTGACTGGTCCTATTACAAACTGTTTTTGGAACTTCCATCAAAACTTAATACAAATTTCCTAACAGGAGATGGGAGGGAGCAGGCTGGATTTGGGATTTGAAGTGGACTAAACCACTTCTATCTCGAGATTTAGCAACTCTTAATCATCTTTTACTTTGTATAAACATGACTAACTTGCAACAGGTTAAGGAGGACAACTAGGAGTGGATACATTCGAACAATGGCATATATCGTAACAAGACAACATACACACAATTGGAGCAGCTTTCCCGAACCAGTGAGGTGAGGGATAACACACAGAAGGCATACAGAAAACTATGGAGAAGCTGCGCACCACGGAGGGACACAAGCTATTGCATGGAAACTTCTTAAGGGGCGCTTAGCTACAAAGGACAATCTCATCAAATGGGGAATCCTTTATGTAGCGGGCAACCCTCGTTGTGAATTCTGTGATGAGGCAGACGAGGACATATCACATCTCCTGTTTAATTATCCGTTGGCATGTGATATTTGGACAAGATACTTTCGATGGCTACAGGTTGATACTGTTATGCACTGTGATCCTATTAGGAATTTTCTTCATCATAGCGCTCTTCTTGGCTTCCGTAAAGACACTAGATCGATCGACTCTATGTGGGTCGGTATAGTGTGGTCTTTGTGGAAGGACAGGAACGAGGTGATATTCAACGACATAAAACCAGAGGCTGAAAAGATCTGGGACGAGGCGAAGGTGAGGTGTTGGTCATGGATATCAGCAAGAGCTATGGAATTTCGAGAAATCCCTTTCTCTCGGTGGTCTCAAAATCCAAGAGCTAATGGTGTCAGTTTGTTTGCAACACTTTAGTATTCAGGTTTTTTCAATTTATAAGCTTGACGTTAATATATTGTAAATTGTATTTTTTCTCTGTACTTTGATTCTCCACAGTGCTTGGAATACTCCTTATATTCCATGCTCTGTTTCTGGAGAGTAATCAATGGAGCTTTCTTTTCCTGAGCAAAAAAAAAAAAAATTATCTTCATACAAAATTACTCATACACATAAATCCAATCAAAAAGATAAATATTAAAACTCGAAAATTTCATATAAATATTAAAAAATTATAGAAATTTGGAAATTACAAAAAATTTCATATCAAAATTTCATATTTCCGTACTCCATTTCGACATGCACATATGCTTAACAATTCATGCACATGTTCATCAAATTGATGAACATATGCATCTCCAAGTCAGTGACTCGGAGTATGACTCAATTGACTCAGCGACTAGGAGGGTGACTCGATTGACTCAGTGTTGCAACTCGAACGCTCCTCCACCTCAAACTCAGTGAGTAAGAGATATTGCAACTCAGATCCATCTTCTCCTAAACCTTCCCCCCCGCCCACCTCCGTCGTTGCCCATCTTTGCCGCAACAACGCCCCCATCTACTCAACAAACTCTCTGCTCAAATCCCAATTTCAACCAAAATCAGAATCCAAAAAAAACCTTTTGATCTGAACAAAATATGGCCGCATCTGAACAGATCATGAACCAGATTCCAAAAAAACCCTTTCAATCTTGAACAAGATTCCAAAATGGCCTCATCATTCGTTGTTTTTTCTAGTGGGGGGAGGGGGCGACGGTCGCCACTGTTACACGCGGTGGGAGGGGGGAGGGCGCGGGTGACGGCCGCAGCGGATTTTTGGGCGAGGTGAGGCCGTGGTGGTCGTTTTTGGGTGGGAGAGGAGGGCCGCGGCGGCGGGGGGTAGCGTGGCCATGGCGGCGGGGTTGGGGGTGGAAAGTTTGGGGGCGACTAAATGTTGATTTAGGGTTTGAGTTTTGGTGTGTGGTGGGGGAACGAAATAAATAATTGATTGTGGGGCGTTTTAGTAAATAAAAGGGCATTGTGGGAACTTTCTATGAGGTTTTGCACCGAGTAACAATTAGAAATTCTTGTTGGACCTAGGAGTAATGTCATTTGCAATTTTTTCACCTATAAGTAATCTTATTATATAAAAGGCTGATGCTCCTCACCAGAAGCCGTCAAGTGTCGTCCCTATTTTGCCGCCATGTGTCACTCCTAAAATGCTTCAAATGCTGACACGTCTGCAGAAAAGAATGCCCTCTTGCATTCTCAACATTAATTTCATTTTATTAAATTTTGCTTCACAATAAAGTTTCATTTTGCTTCACAATAAAGTTTCATTTTTTTGAAAGATACACAATAAAGTTTCATTAAAAGACCACTTATCTTCTAAGTACCTTAATTTTGCTTTAGTAATTATCATCTGTTCAATCCAATATCCATATCAAGAATCGAGTCCGGTTTAAAAGTCTGATTATATTCCGTGACTATTAGTTTATTTTATTTATATAGAAGAGATTATAAAAAAAAATATATATATTCTGGGACTAGATGTTTCATGTTCCTTTGCATTTTGCTATTAATTAGAATCAAGTGATCAACATCCTTTTCCTCATTCTACATCTTCATCTCTTTGTTTCGATTAACTAATTTACTGAATTTTCTCATTTTGATGTTTTCTAACTGTAGGAGCTTGGGCAAAAGCTAGGCGTTCATCACAGCCTTTGACGCGTAAACCAAAAGCTTTAACTGTTACAAAAGTTTTTGACACATTTTGGATTATTGCTAAGGTATTTTGTTTAAATTGTATTTGCGTTTTATATTCACTGTGGATCTTTCTTTGGAATCATGATTTATTTATTATTGGTATTTTAGGTCTCTAATCGAAATCTCATTCATTACTCAATGTTACATCCTAGACACAGTATTATCAGGAACTATTGTTGATAAAGTAATTGCAGATCTTGAAACACGTGGGTTTCAATGTACGATGGCTGGAATTTGTGGAAAAGAAATAAAGATTAGCTTTAGCGGTTCTTCCTAAAATATTCCAGAAGTTACACCCAAAGTGTAAGATATGTATCTTTATCTTCAGAATTAATTATGGGCGTACAAGTTGTATCTTTATCTTCAGACACTAATAATTAATTTGCAGATTTGAGTAATTTACCCATCCCACTGTCTTTAGTATTTTTGTGTTTATAAATTTACTTTGGTTATGCTGATTATTCATACATTTTTTGCATTCTTAATCATTAGTGTCATTTGCCTGTCAAAAATAAAATAAAAAAATTAGTGTCATTTTGTCAAATTTTACTTCACAGGTTATATTAAATCAAGAGCGGATGAATTTCTGGTTCCATTTGACCTCATTTATTACTACTAGGTTCCAACTTTTTAAAACATTACTATAAGGTTCCAAATATAAATGCCCTTAATGAGTCTTCTTGCTACTACTTTTTGTCTTCTTGCTCCTATTTTCTATCTTGTATTTATTTATTCATATTTTGTCTTGTGTCTATTTTTCTTTATTTATTCCTAATTTTTTTTATATGTATTGTACAATAAGGGAGTTGTTGATAATTTTTGGATATTTTCCTTTATTTAAAATAGGATGATGTTACGTATACACATTCAAAATTTCATATCTAAATCGATTAAATACCAAATTTTATATATTTAAAAAAAATTACATATCCTCATCGAAATCCTGAAGAAATTTACATATTTTCGTCTTTTTTGACATACACATATGCATCGATGCATGCACATATGCATCCATACATGCACATATGCACGAAATACGTGCACATATGCATGTAAATTTGAAAAAAAAAATCAGAAACTTTACAGATCCATCTCCATCTTCATCTTCTTCCACCATCTTCAAATCTGCATCATCAGCATCATCAAATCCATCTTCTTCCACATAAGCGCAAAAAAAATCCTGCATATCCATCTTCATCTTCTTTCCCAATTCTCACACCTTCACCACCATTCACACTCCTTCCCCCCAGCCATCCCCATCAAGCTCTGCCACCATTCCCTCCCCCTTCCCCCAAAAAATCACCTTGGCAGCGTGAGAACACCAAACATGCTCAACAAACAAACAAACAAAAAAATACAAGCAAAAATTAAAAAATCAAGATGCCTGAGGCTCTGTTTCAAAATTAAAAAAATACAAGCAAAAATTAAACAACCCAAAAACAATATGCAAGCACCCATATTCTTCCTCCTCCATCCACCAAATTTACAAATAATATACCAAAACACAAATCTCAAAGTTTAAAATCTATAAATCTATTCCATTTGACTATTAGTGCCCAAAAAAGAAAAATCTTAGAAATCAAATTTCAAAATTCAAAATCAAATTTCAAGATTCAGTAATATGAACCATTGGTACAACTAATTTACCTAATCATGCTCTGGTAACCATAGCTAAGCACAAACAGTTCTTCAACATTGTGCTCTGCTTCAAAATTGCCTCCGCCATCCGTTTCCCATATCAATTTATTAATTGAAAAACGAAAACGTATTCAGCGACACCGTCGAAACCTCCTCACGGCGGCGAAGAACGGGGGCCTGCGGCGGAGATTACGTGCTCGTCGTCGTCGACTTCTTTGCTGGATCTGAAATTTTTCGCTGGAGATCTAGGGTTTCGACCCAAAGCTGGAGCGTCGCCATTATCGGCGCATCCCTGTTTGCCATCGCCGCCGCAAGATGTTGGGGTCTATTTGCCGTCGCCGTCGCCGCAGCAAGATGGTAGGGGAAGGGATGAAAAAGGCGGAGAAGAGAGAGAGTAATGGGTGGCTGAAGGGATTTTGGGTGGGAAGAGAGAGTAATGGGCGTGAGTTTTTGAGAGAGAAGTGTGAGATGGGATTGTGATTTTGAAATGGAAATCGGTAATAGGACGATTTGGGGGTTTTTGTTTTGGGGTGAGGAAATTTGGTTGGGGAAGAGAGAGAAGAATGGGTGTAAGTGGGGGCAAAAAAGTCACAACACTACGAGTTGGAACCTGTTAGTAATACTAAAAAGTCTTGGAACCTTATTGCAATAATAGTGCCAAATTGGAACCTAGTAGTAATTATCTCTTAAATCAACCACTTTCCAGTTACCATGTTTTCATATTCTCAAGTTTTCTAATCTCAATTTTATGAGTGGAGGAAAACAAATATTAAGTACCCTTAAACGCAATTATATATTGGTGTTCCAACTGATTGTTTATGTTTAGAAGATGAATTCCTTCTCATGATCATTAGCTATCTTTTCAGCTTGATCTATGTGTAAAGTGTAAACGTCCATACCTCTAATGTACAACTATCTTTCGTATATTCTTATAGATTTTTCATGTGTAATCAGAAATGTGAAAATACTAACATAGAAGGTGTTAAACAAAAGTAATGCTCGCTATGGGGGAACTACAATATTGCCCTAACAAATCCATTCTTTTAGTCCTATATTTTCAGATGATAGATGTTCAAATTGTGGTTTGTAAAAAACCATTTTTGCCACACATATATGATTGGAAGTTGAGTATTTCATATTTATCTCCGATATTAGTACTCAAATCAGACATTAGTTACTACATTTTAGCCATAATCAAATATTTCCCATAATCTTTGAGGTTAATTAAGTTATCCACACCAAAATTTTTCTCTTTAAGTTTTTCTATACAAACTCATGTGATTATTTATTTATAGTTGGATACTCAAGTGTATTTTTTAAATGTATTTTTTTTTATTTTTTTTAAATGTTCCAACTTTTTTATACTAAAATACAAGAATGTTGTAGTCTTCAAGATTTCGAAATAGAACAATTAATCTAGAAAATAAAAGTCAAGTACGAAACACATTGAACTAATTGGCTACAGAAAATATAGAAATCAAAGAAGGACAAATTACAAAAACAGGACTTATGTTTGCCACTTATTGCACTTTAAGAACCAAACTTTTGACTTTTACGGGGCAAGTACTGAACTTTCGATTTGTTGAAAAAAAAAATATTAGGTGTTGCAACCTAAATTATGCTCCCTTGTAATAGGATTCTAGGATTACTTTAATTGTGTCAATGGCTGCCGATTCCATTTTCATGGTCCTCAATTTTCTCTCTTATCTTAACAAGAATAGGCGTGAGTCTCCAGGAACAGTAGACATGCTTCCTTCTCATTTTAATTGATTCCAGTTGCTTGCTTTGTTACAGCATAAGAATCCAAAATTTCCAATAGTTTTTTCCTTTGATTTGGTCATTTTTCATGATACTCCAGGAACAAGAATAGGCATGAGGCTCCAGGAACAATAGTTTTTTCATGATACCACTTGCTCTGTTGAACTCCCCTTGCCTTTTTTTCTTTTTAAATGAGACAAGAAGAATGATGAAAATGAATTATGTTGATTGTATCTTATGATAAAATCTGATTCTTACGTTGTTACTCAATATAATGTACAAGCTTTTTGAATTTCTTCTTAATTTTTTTAAATTGAAAATCCCAATTCCCAAGGTCCAACTTTCGATTTCCAGTAATAGCAATATATGTGCAATGTGCTTCTGACTTCTGAAACCCAGTTTGCCAACTTTCACTAATAATTAATTAATAACTAATTACAAGAAGTTTAGGGGCTAACAAATACTAAAAAAAAAACATTTGAGGGAGTTGTAGCCCCTGATGAGAACCGCGATTGCAAAATACAATTAATAAACAAAGAACGATAATGATTGTTGCCCCAACTCAGGTTGACAAGAAACAATTAGGGTTTTGACAAAATTGCCAAGATTTTGTTTATTAAGTTTTTTAACGTGCAAAATAAAGAAGAACATGCCCACTATAAATAGAGGACCAAACATGACTAAAACAGACCCATTAAGGACTGACTCCCTAACCCTAAAACCAGCGTATAAACCTATTCAAAATAAAGGACCAAATATAATAATTAAAGGACTAAATCTTGCAAAACTATCTAAAGCTAAAAATAAGGAAAACAACCGAAATATAAAGGATAAAAATTGAATCTAGATCTTCTTGATAATCTTGCCCCAAATCTTGAAGATCTTCTTGCCAATTCAAATTAAGGACCATATCTTTCCTTGTTCGCATCATTCCCGTCCCCTTCAAGAAGGTCCTTGTCCTCAAGGACCAATTCCGGGAATGCTCTCTTGCCACCAAACAATTGAACTCAAAATTATCAGCTGTTCGGGTGTGGCCAAAAACCTTAAGGCGATAGTGCGATTTTTTCATAGTACTACCAACAAAATAACTATCATTAATTATAAAAAAATAATAATTATTATTGGAGATGTAACCTTCATCATCATTTAGGCGAATTCCGTCAAACGCCGTATCAAGGCCCCAAAAATTTGCAGTGATATCAACTTTCGTATCAAAAATTTCGCACGGATTGTCTTCAAACTCGACATCGCAAATGGGAGACACAAAATTAATTACGGATTGCTCTTTCTCTTCATCATAAATAGGTGGTTCATCATAAAATGGAGATCCACTAAATTTATCCACCCCATTAGAAATAATAAAAGGCCAATCGTTATCAAAATTAGCAAAAGAATTTTCAAGCCCAACATAATGATTAATATTATGAAGCCCAAATAGGCCATCCTTCTTAAAATCAGCGCAATAAGTAGAAGACCCAAAATTCTCCCTCTTATTTCCAAACTCCTCTTCGTAAATATTTGCAGGCCCAAGCTGTGTAGTCTCCATATTACATTGCGGCCCAAACTGTTCTGAAATTGAGAAAGGCCCAAATCCCCTTTTAAACTTACGAAGCCCACATATACCATACTCACATGAAAGCCCAAATTGTTGACTTAGGGCTTTGGATGGAAAAATCCCGTCATCCACTTCATCATCCTCTCGAGCTGCTGTTACTAGGATTCGGTCGGTGCTGCACGACGGAAGTTGGCTGGAGTTGGCCACAAACTCAACTCCATGGTTGGCTGCAAAGGTTTGTCGATCGGAGTGCGTTGCGCTCTGTAGTGCGGAGGGGCAGCGGTTGTACCGAACGGCGGGAACGGTGGGTTGATGGTTCGCGACTGGCCTGCCGACGGCGGAATCAGGTATGTGGCGTCGAAACGGGGGCTAGAGGGTTGGCTGTTGGTTGGTTCAACGGAGTCTGTCTTCTCCGATGACAACGAGGACAGGCGCTGGGATTTTTTCTGACGAAGAACGTCGGTGAAGCTTGCGCTTCATCTTCTCTACCTTCGCGATTGCCCAATCAAGTTTGACGTTGATGGATCTCATCTCAGTCCAGAGACCTGCAACATCAGTTTTGATGCTAGCCACGTCGGCCTTCACCTCATTTGCGTCGGATTCAAGCGCCTCAATCCGGCCCTTGTGAGTTCCCCTCATTGCTCGTGTACCTCTCGCGATTCTCGAACGATTCTCGAACTCTCTCAATGAAATCACAAATTTGATGAGAATCGCGATTGCAAAACACAATTAATAAACAAAAAATGATAATAATTATTGTCCCAACTCAAGTTGGCAAAAAATAATTAAGGTTTTGACAAAATTGTCAAGATTTTGTTTATCAACATATAAACCTATTCAAAATAAAGGATCAAATATAATAATTAAAGAACTAAATCTTGCAAAACTATCTAAAGCAAAAAAACAAGGTAAACAATCGAAATATAAAGAATAAAAATTAAATCTAGATCTTCTTGATAATTTTGCCCCGATTTTTTAAGATCTTCTTGCCAATTCAAATTAAGGATCATATATTTCCTGTTTGCATCACCCCCACCCCACTCTTCTATACAGCACTGGTGAAGACATATATATTTAGGGAAAGATGTTAATTGACTCACAAATTCACAATTAATTGAATACTTATTATAAATACATAAAATAAAAGGACAGGAGCAATTGAATGAAAGTGTGCTAAATATGAGTAATTATGTAAAGTGGTATATGAATTGACAGAATCACCCCTATTTTACTTCATAATTTGTCCGGAGTCATTTTTTTGCAACAAATTGAAAGTTTGGTACCTACACTGCAAAATGCATCATTCATCTATATATATAAAAGTTTGGTACCTACCCTGCAATACGTATAAGTCATGTTTTTATAATTTGTCCGTCAAATAATCCGAACATTATGTTAGAGAGGCACAGATGCACCAATAAACAACAAAAATTGAAATTCAAGAAATATAGAGTGCAAACTTAATCGAAAAATATCGATATATATAGATGAATGGTGCATTTGACATTAAAGCAAAAAAATACGTATTCTAAATAAATTTATTTTAGAGCAGACAAAAAACTTAAAATTATACAAGATTTTGAGTCAAATTGGATAACTATTATGTGACAAAAAACATTATATACAATGAGGTTGTCGCATGTTTAATAAAAATATGCAAATATGTTTCAGAACAATTCCAAAAAAAAACTTAAGGATAAGAAAATTAAAAGAAAGATGAATGGTCATATGTTTAACATGAATTCAAATTAATAAATTATGAAGATTAAAATGAAGTAAAATAAATAGAATATTTACAATTTATAAAACATTAAGGTCATTTTCAATTCTACAGTATATTCACGTTTAGTGTAATATTTCATGTTATTCATGATTAATTTTTTTTTGAAATCAAATAACAGTAACAAAATTCAAGTCTATCTAATTAATATTTACAACATAACCGTTTTACAATAAACCCGTGCATTCGGTCAAAAAACTAGTTAATTCAAAAGAAAGAGAAGGTGGCTAGTTTTTTTTTTAAAAACAAAAAAAAAAAGAAAAACCGGGTCCAAATTGAATAAAATAAAAATAATGGTTAACGTCCTTGACCGTCCCTTCTGTTTCTCTCAAGTCAAAATGTTTCCATCTTTTCGATTATAGTATTACCATCACCAATTGGATTGTTCAAAATCGCCTGAATTCATCCTAGATTACGGATTTGAAGTTGCAGAAAGGCGGTTGTTTGGATTTGATACCTCCATGACAATATTCTGCAACTGCCTACGGAGGCGGCTGAGACCCACCGACAATCATTCCGCTGAAGATTCATTGGAGTTGTTCTTCAAGCTCGAGGCGCTGCAGATTGCTACCAACTTCTTCTCTGAATTCAATAAGCTTGGTCATGGAGGATTTGGCCCCGTCTTCAAGGTATCCTATTTAACTCACTCTTACTACCTTCAATTCATGGTAATGCCCACCACAAATTGTCTACTTCGAAATTCTAGCTGTTGAATTCTCAAATTGATTACTGCATTAATGAAATAAAGTACTATATTATAAACCTAGTGAGCTTTTCCAGCATTTCTACGCAAATTCGTAAGTTTCTAGAGTTGATTGATGGTCTGCCATTTCAATGAGGTCCTAATACTATTAGGTTATGATTGGGAATGGATTTTTCATTAGTGTTTCAATATGGCCTAGCATTGCATTGTTCATTGAAAATATCAATTAGTTTATTCCTTTGATTGATTATGTTTCCTTTATTAGCTCGACTGATTACTTGGTATGGTAGACTGATTTAATTCTTTGGATGATTATACAATTTGTATAATGACTATCCAGAAGTAGTCAAACCTAACTTGTATTTATACCTTTGAGTAGTATGAAATGATATAATCTGCCTACTTCTAGTTTTCTCTTCCCCACAGTGGGCACATTAACTGTCAACGTTGGGAATATTCTGATAGCACTAGCAGCTAGGTGGTATAGTCGAATATCGTAGTTGGGAGACCATGGAAAAAAGAAGAAAAAATTGTGATTGGTAAAATAAACAAATGAAAGTGCTGCAGGTTTCTTGATCGAGGCATCAGGACATGACTAATTCAGTTGATTCGGACATATTTGATCTTTAGGAAATAATGGTAGATGAATACGCCTGATGAGAATGGATATGTATGCTCAATTGCCATATGCTCCTTACCTATTGCCCTTGTTTTATTTAAACGAATTATCCACTTGCTTCAATTATTATAAGACGACTAAGTGAGAAATTTACATATTTTACACCTTACACCCTTGGTGTTATGGTGATGCTCCAAGATGTAGAGAGACTCTACGATAAGAGACATGGAATATCTAAGAGAGAATGATCACAATCCTGTTCTGCTAAAATTAGGAGAGTGATCTTATATATGTATCAGTGTGTGTGTGTGTGTGTGTAATGAACATTAAAATAGAAATATGTTTTTCCTACACAAGAAAGGGAGTCCCAGTGCAAAAATAAGGATATTTCCAGCCAAATGTGGATGTCAATGTGAACCGAAAATTGAGTTGTTAAATATAGAAAAAGTTGTGATATGAAATGCATGGATCTGCAAATTGGTGGTGCTTTTTCAGTTTAAAGATATAGATGGAAAACTATATTGTGTTATTGCATGTTGTTTTCTACGAACAAATTGTCAGACCACGTGTCATCACGTAGGCCATCAGCTCGTCTATGAAAGCCTAGAAGCCCAGAAAATATTAAATTCTCATATAATACGGCCCCTCGGGTTTTTCTTTACTCCTTTTAATATAGCACACATGATGATAGCGTAGTTTCGCATAAGCGGACACATATCCCCTATTCCATCTCCCTATTTCATCTCCTTTCCACACTTTGGATTAATGCTAAGTGTCTAACTTTCCAGCTCGTATACCCTGCTAACTCTAGTCACTAACATCATTGACTAATAGGGGTAGGATTCTAAGATCTTCTCCAAAATTTAGAATTTCCAAAATTTCATGACAATCACCAAATGCAGAATTACCAGCAACAACTAGAATTACCAAATCTCATAATTTTTCATTCACTCAAACTGGAAAATCCTGAATTTCGAAACAGCAATAGGAACAAGAACTCAGAAAACTCAGAATTATGCACATAATATCTATGATGTTTGTATTATCGCATCAAGTTTGGTCCGAAACCGTATTTTTTTAAACTGAAATTCACACCCCCTTTCACGATGACACAAAATCAAAAGGTTCAGTATGTATTTGTATTTAACAATTAATATTATATTTTTTATTCCAATGGCTCGGAGAACTCGAAACTTTGCCACAAGACAATATACATAGTTCTCTGCTATAAGTTTTAAATATTCTGCCTCCATTTTGTGCACTAATTGCAATTGAAAGTCTTTCTTTTAAGAATTTTCAAAGGTAAATTGCAAAGGCCAAAACTAAGATTTTTATTTTTTCCATTTCTTTATTTCATGTTTCTTTCTTCCATAGTTTTTTAAAATTTTTGAGTTTTGGGAATTTGAGGAACAAGAAATTCTCAGTTTTGGTTATAATTCTGGCTGCTGATATTTTTTGTTTTAGAGGGATTCTGGAAATTCTGTGCTTTAGATTCTTTTTGGAAATTCTCAACTTTGGAAAAGATTCGAAACGCATTCCCTTATTCTTTCGGAAGATTTTTATATCTCAGTTAGTCAACTAGAGTTAGCAGGGGTTTAATAAGAGTTGGAAAGTTAGATACTTGGCATTCATCCAAAAGTGTGGAATAGGAGATGGAACAGGCGATCCAGACCGTGACAGTTGTAACATGATTCTTTCTGTTTCTCTAAACATAAGTTGTAGGTGGGAAAAGGTCAAAATTTATAAAATTAAAAGAAAATCTTGTGATTGCTGCTTTATCCCTTCCTGGTTGCAAGTGAAAAGCTTCTTTTGTTTTGTAGAATATGTCTCCATGTGTACTCAAGTATTAGTAGGTTACCTGATAACCGGCAGTTTATATTTTATTTAATTTCTGTTTCAGGGATTGATGTCGAATGGTCAAGAAGTAGCTGTAAAGAAGTTGTCGTTGACTTCAAGACAAGGGCTTAAAGAATTCACAAACGAGGTGAGATTGTTGCTAAAGCTTCAACATAAAAACTTAGTGATGTTGCTAGGATGCTGTGTTGAAGGTCCTGAAAAGATGCTCGTCTATGAATATTTACCCAACAGGAGTCTCGACTATTTTCTTTTTGGTAATCATCAGATACTTACCTGTGTCTATCTGTGCATTATAAGAAACATGATAATTTGACTGTGGAAATGACATAAGTTCATTTTCAGATAAAAAACAATCTCCAATTCTAAATTGGACAAGACGATTCCAAGTAATAAAGGGTGTTGCAAGAGGTCTTGTATACTTGCATGAAGAAGCCCCTGAAAGGACAATCCACAGAGACATCAAATGCAGCAATATATTACTTGATGATCACTTAAATCCTAAAATTTCTGATTTTGGTTTGGCAAGGTTATTCCCAGGGGACGATACTCATTTGAACACATTTAAAATCTCCGGAACTCAGTAAGCAGATACCTACCCTGCACTCTGCTTTTCTTTGTTTTCTACATGAGATTCCAAATATTTATCATAAAATAAATCTATTGATTGCAGTGGTTATATGGCCCCAGAGTATGCAATACATGGATATCTATCTGTGAAGACGGATGTATTTAGTTTTGGCATTTTGGTTCTCGAGATTATTAGTGGAAGGAAAAACCACGATAAGTTGCTTGGTCCTGAAAAGTATGACCTCTTAAATTACGTAAGTATAAAACCATCTCTACTCCTTCTTTCATACATGCATGCACTGCTGTTGTTTGACATCAAAACACCAAAAATAAAATTTTTAATGTAAAATTTATTATTTTTACGTGGGAAATATTAATTTTAATCTACGGTACCAATATACCCTTAAGTTGAGTAAGTCTCCGGTGAAACTTATTCACAATATGAAATTAATGTCATTACACTTACAAAATACCAAATGCTATGGGTATTAGTTTATAAGAGTAATAGTATTAGTTTTTAAGTGTAATGGTATCAATTTATATCTTAAATTTCATAAAAGAGTTTTTGGAAGGAACAGAATGGGCAAATGAGCTTAATATATGACAAAATGAAGTTTGTTTGTGAAAGGAAAAAAAATTAAGAGGTGCGCATAACAAATGACAAAACTAGGCGTGGAAGATGTAATTGAATTTTAACACTAAAATCATACTAGGCATGAAATGCAGATCATTGAAATTTTGGATTTGTTCCAAGTCTAGGACTGATAATATTGTCACTGATTGATTGTTGATGCACTTACATTTAGATTTGGAAATACGACGACGTGATAAAAAAATGTAAAACCTTGACATGTGAGACCACCCACACATACATCATTCAAATTTCAAATTCAATTTTGCCAACATGCTTGTGATTTATGTAAGAAATGTGTATTAAATAAGGGTTCTCTCAACTAAGTGAGATCTAGAACTGCTTATCAACATAAAATTCAATTTCCGCTTATTTGATAAACAGATTCTTGTATATGAATATGAGATGAGTTTCCAAATTAAATTCTATATTTTATCAGACTAGCCCGATTTGCATTTGAGTGGGTCTCATGTGCATCTAGGTGCACCGTGCACTCATAGTGCATTTTAGAACCGTGCAACTTATTGTACTGAAAGATGCAAAATGTTTACACTGAACCGTGCAACTACTAATATGGAAAAACAGTTGCATGTTTCAGTATAAATAAGTTGCATCTTTCAGTATAAAAAGTTGCACAGTTCTAAAATGCACTATGAGTGCACTGTGCACCTAGATACATACAAGACTTAGCCTTGTTATTTCTAATTAATTGATGAATTTTGATGTCCCAAGAAAGTATCCATACCTTGTAGGCATGGAAATTATTTCAAGCAGGGAATTCAGTGGAGTTAGTGGATGCAAGCCTTAACAAATTTAACCCGGAGGAAGCGGCGTTATGCATTCACTTGGGGCTGTTATGCTGTCAAGCTAGCGTTGCAGAGAGACCGGATATGAACTCTGTAAACCTGATGCTATCAAGTGATTCTTTCACTTTACCAAAACCAGGGAAGCCTGGAATTCACGGCCGTGTAGGTCAGTGGACTACTACCAGTTCTGCTGCTTTTACTAACAATACCTATGGTAGCACCGGTGCCACTACCATTCCTTCAACTAATACTACTTTTCTTGACGACTACTCCAGAAATTCAATCTCCTATTCCTCCATAGATGAAGGTAGATAGATAGATAAGCTATAGGGAACACCATTTACTTCAAAAATTTTAGTGTAAATTTATTTGATTTAGATTTATTTGATTTAGAATAACATTGTACCTTGTTATTTCCCCTAAATGATAAGAAATTAAAATTTTCACGGGTCTCTAAACTACACACACTTAAAAATTCTAGTGGGTGGAAAATCTGCACAAATCGGGATATACAGGCAAAGTTACTTGTTTACCTTAACAATAATACTTCATGAACTATAATGTAATACTGCATATTTTATATGTGTATTATTTAATGTAATATTATATTTTTTGATAATTCGATATCAGGCCCAAAGACCGACTAATTCGAGGGATCAGATACTATATTGACAAACAAGTAATAATGTTAGACTAAAATTCATATGGGACGGTCTCATGTATGATATGAGGTACAATTTAACACAAATCAACATACACCCCTCCCAAAATGTTAAAACGTCAATATCCAAATTATGCTCCGTCTCACCATGAGACCGTCTAACGCAAGTGTCCATCATAATGTTAACATAAATAGGTGATAATGTATATGTGATTTGTTTTTGACTCGTGAGTTGTTTTGTTACTATATTTTGAGAATATTACACCACTACATATGTAGTGAGGTCATGGGTTCGAATCACTATTTGCCCAGTAAAAAAAAAAAGTGAACCCCTCATAACTTTAAATTTTATATTGAGCTCATATATTTTTATTTAGACAAAGTATTTTGTGAATTCAAGTTCATGCGAACTTTTTGTTCTCAAGCATTGGTGTGCATACGAAGTGTTACTGTTATGCATTACGATTACTTCCTCCGTCCACCAAATATGTTCCACTTGTCTTATTCGTACGCCCACCAAATTTATTATCATACCCTTTATGGAAACAAACGCTTTAAATTTATCTTTCAACCATCACTAAATTACTTCAATTGATATAGTACTGTACACACAAATAATCATTTTATTTATAAATACATCCCACAATAATATTTTTATTTTATCTACTTTATTTACTTTTCTTTTTAATATTTGAGCCCAAAACATCAAGCATAAATTTGTGGGTGTATTAAACAATGACACTTGAGCTCAAAAATAATACTTTTTATGAGTGACACTTAAGAAAGAAAGTTTACGTGAATTTAGACTTATTGAAAACCTATATTTCAAGTTTATGAACATTGAGTACGCATATTTTACTTGCATTCAAATTTAGTGAGTATATTTTTATTTGTAAATATTGATGTCTTACTCTTTTGTTTCATTATTATTTGGTTTTTACATTTGAATTCAGAGTTATTGGAAACCTACATTTCAAGTTTATAAACATTGAGTACGCATATTTTACTTGCATCCAAATTTAGTGAGTATATTTTTATTTGTAAATATTGATGTCGTACTCTTTTGTTTCATTATTATTTGGTTTTTACATTAGATCACATTGACTTGAGTACTAAACTATAATGCAAATGAAAATGCAAGGACATATTATTTATATGCAAAAGGATAAGAAGAAATTTAATGAACAACAATTAAATGTTTACTAAATAAAAGAATGAACACCAGATTTTCGTAAAAGTAATAAAACTTCGTGTTTATAATTAAAAGTTTATGTATCCAATTTCTTTTATAGGAGAAAAGATGTATGACAAAGAATTTTGTACACTTTTCTTAGAACAATTGTGTTCACTTTTGTTATTTTCTAGAATTTAACTCCAGGTAACAATTAATAAACAATAACGAATGCAGAAAATAAATCTTAGAACACGAGAAAAGTATTAGCTATTATGGCTTTTTTATATTAAAATTCGGACCATTTATCTAGAGGCTAACCCCATATTTAGAAGATTATATAGAATTAATTATCATCATTAATTGGACGCTCAATAAGCCCTACAAATCAGCTAAATAATAAATGCACAAGATCCTCGCGCTCCTTGATATATGTTGTGCTCATATCGCCTTGATTATCGCTTCCTGACTTCTTTCCTTTCCATTTTCGGCAACGTGATGCGAGCTTCCCTTAAAGTCGCTCATTATGCGAGCTTCCATTAAATTAAAGTCGCTCATTAAGCAAACTTCCCTGAAGGTCGCTCACTAATCTTTTGTTACTTCAATTCTTCTGATTCACTCTTGTACATGAGGCCGCCCTATGTCGAGGTCACCCACAGATTGGAAGTTGCCTGGTGATGTCTTGTGAATATTTGAGAAAATGGACACATGTCGCGATTGTCGCACATGGGGTACAACAATTGCCCCCCCAGGTCGCTATTCGATTTATATCGAGTAGTGAGCTGTGAGAGGTCGCCTTCTAGGTTGTCTTGGATGAGATGGGATCAACCGCATCCGCGTAGCTATCTGTCACGATAATTTTTAGCCATGAGGCTCATATAGACTGAATTAAGTCTATACAAAATTTTGAATCCATTTGCAAAGCGTTTTTAAGACTTCCGATGTTGTATGTTGTCGTGTATGTTGGCATAACATGTTTGACAACACTATTAAAAACATGTACACACACTTTCATAACCAAGGTTTAAGAGTAAAACATTACTATAACATGTAATGTAACAGAAAATACAAGAAGACCACCTTTGATTCTTCACTACACCAATACTCCACGAGGGACTTCCACTGATTTTCTTTCACCCTCTCATCGCGTGTATTAGGCCTCGTGCGTTGGATTTGTTCCATAGTGAACCCAAGATTGAAGTACTTTGTTTTAACTTTACATTGAAAGCCCTCCAACTTTTACCCAAAGCTTATAAAACAAATTTGTCATATCCAACTGGAACAACAAAGCACTCATACAAAAATATGTTTGACCACGTAAGAAATTGTAATAACAAAGCAACAATATAAATAAATTTCAGTTTTTAAAATTATTACCTTAACTTTGTCCAACATATCTTTTTTAAAACTTGCTGGTACCTTACGCCAATCTTTAAAACTAATGGCGCTAAGTTTCCATTTCTCACAATTGATCCCAAGAACTCAACATAGTTGCTTTTATTAAGACCAATTGACTTTCCATACTTATTGAATTCTAATTTTAGAGGTTGAATGTTTGAGTGCTTAGAACTTATAGCCCAAAGGTGAGGCATATAAGTATAACCTCTAACTTTAGGTTGTTTAAAGACTTCATCTACAAGTACCCAAAAAAAAAGTCTGTTAAATCATTGAAAGTAAAGTCGTGAACATGAACATAAATAAAAATTAAGAATTATTAATAATGTATGTTTATATTCTCTGGTGTACCTTGGTTGCCATCATGTTATTCCGTAGCTGACTCATTAGCATTTTCACCCACCCGATGGTTAGCAACATAAAAAATGGATTTCTCTTTTCTTTGATTACTATTTTCAATACTTCTACTTCTTTCTCCCTTGGTATGATCACAAGATTCTGTAAAATATGGTATTAACATACTTTAATAAGGCCAAACTTAATAGACTTATATTCCAATGTTTCAAGTTTTGGTACAATTCTACTATAAACAAATACACAATTACTTATTTCTTTCACTTATAAATGGGACCAACTGTCTTTTTTGTTGTAATAATATTTTTTTCTTTTTTCCAAATGTGCCAATGACCAAAACCAATTCAGTCAATATGCCAATTAACTTAGACATCAAGATGAAAAAAATAATATGAGACTACTTCATGAACTTCGTCATACCTTGAGAATCAATATTTTGCTCATGGACTTCATCATCGGTGTTCTAACCTCTATGTTGGTTAGCTGATAATGAGAAAATATGATAAATTTCAGTCAATATGTTATTTCATACCTTGAGGATCAACAATTAAATGTTAAAAAATTTCTCATTCAATATAATAATTAAAGTAATAGCAAAATCATGGAAGCACAACATATACTATTATATACCTGGAGGGTTGGCATGTTGCTCAGAATCTGCGGTAAGTCTTTGTCCCCCATCAATGTACACCATAATCTTTCAGATGTAAAAAATATATTAACAAAAGAGAAAGTAAAAATTAAGATAATTCTAAAAATGATAAATGAGTACTATAAAAAATTATACATGGTACCTCGACGATGATCATAGTGCTCATTGACAGCCTCACGTAAAGACGATGACATCCTTTGGACACTATTTGCATGAACACTTTTTAGTTCTCTAGCCCTTGCTTGAAGATCATTTACAGTAATAGCTTTCCCGACCTTTACCATTTTCCTGGAATCACAATTTATTAAAAACAATAATAACATGCTAAAACATAAATACAAGTAACAAATCGTTATAGAAGATATCAAAACTCATTGAAATGTATAAGTATAAATTATAATAAATGGTGACAAAATAATGAAGTCATGTCCCTCTATCCTGTATAGAAAAAAAAATACTCTCCTAGACATTTAACAATAGAGTGATGGCCATCTATCCTCTATTTTGCTAGAGTGGGAGTCCTCCGTTCGTGTATCCAAGAAATGTCCTCCATCTCATCAACTGGTGGTTCATTGTATGGTGAGCTTTGCAATATAGTGTCAGTATCACTTGTTATCAAGTTGTTCTCATCCTCAAATTTCTTTCTTGCTTTAATTTTTATCATGACATGCCAATTTTTGTCTGAAAGATCCTCCACATAGAATACTTGTTCTACTTGAGCTGGCTCTTTATATTTGAAAAGTGCGCTAAGGTGAACTTGTCACTATCTTGCTTGAGCCTTCTACCTTTTGTCACCAAATCACACTGAAATAGAACAACTCTATTTTCTTGAGAATAACATAACTCAATTATATCAATTCACTAGAGATCGACATTTTATCTTTTTTTCTTACAAAGCTAGTTTTTGTTGCACTAACCACAACTCCACAATTTTCGGTTTTTCTTTTTCGCTCTATTTCCCTAGTTTGGAATCTAAAACTATTGATAACAAACCCCTTTTCTCAGCATGAACGGGTCCTTTGGCAAAATATGCAATATCACTTTGGCTCGTTTTCTCGGTGTCATAATTGTTAGCTCCAACCACCTAATAAAAAATGCATGTTATTAAATAAAAATTGGTATGATACAAAAAAAATACATAGTTTATTTAACTTACTTGGCTAGAGAACCACGAAGAAAAACTTTCACTATGTATTCGTCTAATATCATGTTCTGGAGAGCAACACTTTTTACGCCTAATCATTGACTCGTGTTCACTTCACAAACATAAATATAAGAATCATGTATGATAAAATAAAGGACTATCTTTTATAAGTGAAATTTTTTTGCTTACTCAATTTTAGATTTGATCTCATCACAATTGAATAACACATATCTATGTGCTTTTTCTAAGGTTCTTTTGTCCAAAACTAACAGTCCTCCAGCCGACAAAGGGCAACCAACCATTGCAATTTTTTTTTACTACTACACTAATTGTGCAATCTCCATGCTCATTTCGACCAACTCGAGTATGCCTTGTTTCTACGTTCTCGTCAAGGTATAACAAACAAAATGATAAACACTCTTATGCTAGATAGCCTTCTACAATTGAGCCTTCATGTCGGTCTTTGTTGTGAACATAAGATTTTAGCGTGCAAAAGTACCTTTAAAAATACAGAAAAAATATATAAGTATTGTAGACAGGACCTCCTAACTTAGCCTCGGTAGCCAAATGTACAATTAAGTGAACAGTAAGATAAAAAAAATGCAGGAGGAAATATTTTTTGGAAGAGTATAATTACTATATCATTTTCCACTCTAACCAAATCATTGTGATGGAGTGTTTTAGAACACAATTCTCTGAAGCACTACGCCATCTTTTGCTAAATTATGTTCGTTCACCTATTATTCATTTGTGCAAACAAATGAATAATAGGTGAACAAACATAATTTAGCAAAAGATGGCGTAGTGCTTGAGGTAATGATTGTTGCATTAGGATATGACTATCATGTGTCTTACTAACAAAAATCTTCAGAGGCTTTAGTTGCACATTTTTTTGACATATTGGATGCATAATCATCTAGTACTTTTACATTTTTCAACACTTTACAGAATTGAAGGTTCTCGTGTTTATCAAATGCGAAACAAGATGCATGTAACCATTCCTTACCATTTTCATCTACAAAAGGATGAAGCTCTGGTCTTATGCCTTTATCTTTCAAAAGGATGGAGCTCTTGTCCTTTGACTTATCAGAACCCAACAGTGTGTATAAAATCTTATCACACACATTCTTTTCTACATGCATAATGATAAGTCGAGTTTAATGAGTTATTATTGAGTTTGTTATAATCATTTTGTGGTTATTAATTTACTATTATTTTACTATTACTCGACTTATTATATTTTGGTCTCGATACTTTGATTTTGTATTTTTGTGGATTTCAGGTTGTTTTTGGAGACCTTTTTAGCTGGAGAAAAATTGGCAAATTGGATGCAAGTTACGTGTAGACCGGAACTATAGAAACATGCAAACAATGGATAAATCGACCGAGAAATTGAGCACAAATACCGCCCATTCATTACCATAGCAAAGAATTGGGCCATGTGAACTAACATCAAGGAAGACAATGAATGAGGGACTTTAATCCTGGCAAGATTTGAGGTCCTTGGAGTACTATATAAAGCCCCTCCTATTGGGCATTTGATCATAAATAAAGAAAGGAAGAAACATTAGAGAGAGTTGTGATTCAAGAACTTTAGTGCTTATTTTATTTGTTGAAGTTTTCAATATTGTTCATTCTATCTTTATCTTGTTTCATTAGCCGGTTTAGTGGCTAAGTTCATATTCTAGCTTGAGGAAAGCCGAACCCTGAATGTTTTTGAAGTTTGATTAAATTAGTATCATTTTTCTTGCATAACTCGATTTCTTCGTTATTTGATTTATGCTATGCATGTCTAATTACTAGTTTAATTTGGTTTGATCATTCGAATTTTATTCATTAATTATTTCTAGCTAAATTACACTTTATAAATTCGTAATTGTTATAATTGTGTAATCGGAGTAGCAAATAGGGTAACCTTGGGATAACGAAGTCTAGATTATATGAAACGAGCGTCTCGTATTCATAGTCTAGTTTGTCCTATTATTTTGAATCGTTAATGCATTCAAAGTGTTGAATCTCGAATACATGTTTTGAGGTTATTCTTAGAATAGGTTAATAAGAAATCGTATTTCTTTATTAATTAAACTTAAGAAATAATTCGAACTAGTTTTGTCATAACACTAGTTTAGGGGCAAGATTCGAGTTAAGTAGAAAATTTCGTATATTGTTTAATTCAGTTAATCTTTTCTTTCAGGGGGGAGCAATTCGATAGCTAGAAATTCACTTCTATTGATCTTTCATTTACACTTTTAATTTGCAATTCTCTTTTTAATTGTTAATCATAAAACAAATCATCCAAACCCCCCCTTTCATTAATATTTTTATATACGAATTATAAGTTAAAATTTATCTATTCCCTGAGGGATCGACCCTTGCTTACTCTACTACACAGTGGATTAACAAGGTTTTAAATAATCTAGGTGCTAGCGACAGCACACCACATAACATTTAGATTGTGGCGTAATAGATTACTTTTCCAATATGGAAACTCAAAGAAAATGTTCTTCTTCTTCTTCTCTTCCAACCATAATCCAATCCTTGATTAACAACTAGTTTCCCAAATTTATTTTGGATGTGCTTCACTTCATCAAAACATCAAAACTTTGTCACTAGATTTGGGTACTTCTTCAAACTCACGAAACAACAAGAAATGAAAGAGTGAATCATCATCATAAGGTGGGTTTTTATATGGAACATTGTCAGAGACATTGATTCCCCCTTGATTGATGGATTCAGGAAATGCCTCAGCTGTAACCATATCTTCATCGGCATTACTTACCTGATGTTGAACTGGGGTTAGTTCAGGTTGAACAAAACTTTCAGGTGTTTTGTCATTCAGTGAAGAAGTCCCCTGAGAATTAGTAGTCTGAGTCCCTTTGGCCTGAGCATCATCTTCAGATTTAGAATCACTCCACCCGTATGCAGTGACTTTGATGAATGGTGTTTCAGTGCTAGGCTTCTTTGATTGCTTTTCAGTAGCTCTGTCCTTTAGACTCAGCCTAGTGACTCTCTTGGTCAATTCTCCTGAATCTTGTTCATGTATTCTATGAACACAAGTAGATTCATCAAAACAACATGATGTATTTCCTCCACAATAAGGGTCCTACAGTTGCAAACCCTGAAAGCTTTACTAATTTCAGAATATCCTATGAATATTCCTTTATCAGCTTTACTGTCAAAAATTTTCAACTAATCTTTATCATTATTGTGTATGAAACACTTGCAACCAAACACACGAAAGAAAGAGACAAGAAGCTTCCTTTCATTCCATAGTTCATACGGTGTTTTTTCATGTTGTTTGGTCAGCTTTTATCTGTACTGAGAGTAGCATGAAGTATTGATTACTTCTGCCCAATATCACATAAGCAAGTCAGCTTCAGCAATCATGGTCCTTGCAGCTTCCTTCAGTATTTTGTTCTTTCACTCAGCAACATCATTCTACTGTGGGGTTCTTGCAATTGATGTTTCATGTATGATCCCATTTTCAGTGCAGTAGTCATACATGATAGAATTTATGAATTCAGTGCATTTATCTGATCTGATTTTCACAACATTGAGATTTTTCTCATACTAATTTTTTTCAGTAGTTCTGGCAGTTTCACTAATGTATCGAGTAAGAATATAACCCACCTATATCTTGTGTAGTCATCTACTACAACAAGAGTGTACTTTCTGTCATTTATGCTTACAGGTGTTACAGGAACAAATGAATCCATATGTAACAATTGTAACACCCTTTTAGTAAAGACATCAACTTTGCTTTTGAATGATGTGTTGGAATTTACAAGCACGTAATACAGATAAAGCATGCGCATCAGAATAAATAAATTCACCAACAACGAATTACAATTGCATAATTGAAATAACGGAATACGTAAACGAAATTCTTATCAAGCAATTTTATGGAGAATATAATTCTTGTCTGTTTAATGAATCCCCATGGACTCATATATATAGGTGTTGAGAAATTTATAGTTTTGATGGAAGTTCCAAAACAGATGTAATAGGACCAGTCAGACCTGTTAGCTGACCTATGAACTAGAAATCAGAATAGGATGACCAGCTGAGATGCACAGACAACTGATGTAATACATAGGTCACATATTGAGGGGGAACTCAATATGTATAGGTTAAGTCTTGAAGAAGATCAGAAGATCAGATTGGTTAGAAGATCAGAAGATCAGATTAGTCAGAAGATCAGAAGAGCAGAAGATCAAAAGATCAGAAGATTAGAATCGATATCGAGCAAGAGACTCAGAAGACTTGAGGATCAGAAGACTAGATCATTGCAAGAGCAGAGGACCTACGGAAGACCTACATCAGATTAGCACAAGAAGAGTCAGTAAGTTGAGCTAAGGCAACTTGCATCAGAAGACTCAATCAGGTAACAACAAAAAGCTTACCTAAGATGTACAAGTTGATCAGACAAGAAGAATGTCAACCTAAGTTGGTGAATCAAGCGCCGAATAAGTGTACTTGACAACTAATGAGAGGAGACACGTACGTACGGAACTGACATTTCAGGTAAAAGTGGTTCAAAGTCAAATGGCTATAAAGGATGACGTAGCACACATTTAGCCATGCCACCTCTGAGCACATCAAATCAGCCCTGCAAGTCTACCTTAAATAGAACAAAATTCAAATTGCTCTCCAACGGCTAGTTCGATTTCATGCCTATATATATGGGATTAAACCTTCAGAGTAAGACGATGAAAATTATAATCAAGCTTAAGCTACAAGCAATTTCAGCAAGAACACCTAGAACTCAAGAAATATTCTAAGTGCTCATCTCGTAGGTTTCTAGTAAGAAATCTTATCCTTTAGATTTAGGCTACTTAAATACTAGGATAGATTTTCAGTTGGAAACCATACAACTCTTTACCCAAACCGAGTGTTAGGTTAAGTTTGTGAGCAAGATTTTAAGCTAAGGTTTCTAGTTTTGATTTCTGGGATAAGTTGAGTGAGAACTCCATAAACATCTATTGTACTGTGTTCAGACTAACACATTAAACTAAGTCTAGTTTGGTAGTAAGTGTCCCTGCTGATAGGGAAGAGTGGACGTAGGACAAGTTGTCCGAACCACTATAAATCTTGTGTGCTTACCCGCTTTACACTATCTGCACACTACAATTTTGATAAGTTAACATGCATATTCTAAGAAGATATCAGTTCTGCATCAAGCACCTGATCTGATCAGTTTGACAGTTGGTCATCTGATCTGATTCAGAAAACCTTAGAATCTGATCTTGATAAAACTGGTTTTTCACACCGGTTAAACTGTAAGCTTCCGCACAATCAGTTAAACTGATAGACACCAAACTGATCTGCTTCACAACTATCAGTAGGTTGGATATCAGTCTGTACTGATCATCACACACACTCTATATCAGTTAACTTGCCAACACAATTGATCAAAAGAAAAAGTTTTGGAAGTCTATTCACCCCTCCCCTCTAGACTTTCACCTCACTGAAACCCGTTCGAGACCTACAAGCGGTATCAGAGCAGTGGTTCTATGGACCACTTGCTTTGAGTATCATTGGTTCTTAAGGAAGAACCATTGTGGTCACTTGAACAGATCTTTGAAAAACCTGTTTCTAAAACTCATCTATTTTACTCACAAAATTCAGCATGGATAACACATCTGGTATGTATCATGATCTGCCAAAGTTCTCTGTCGATGAGTATGCCAATTGGACTATTTTTATAGGTAACCATCTGGGTTCAATCAGTTCCAGAATGATGGAGGTTATCGAACAAGGACCCATCATTATCTATCACTTCAATCCAGCTGAAGGAGGTGATCCGACACAACCTGTTGGAGCGAGGATCAGGAAGAGTCCTTCCTTGATGGATGTTGAAGCAAAGGAATTGTCTAATCTGGATACTGTTGCCAGACATATCATTATGAAGACGGTGGACAAGACAACTCGTGAGAAGATCAAGTACCTGAAAACTGCTAAGCAGATGTGGGATACTCTGGCTGAGATATGTGAAGGAAATGATCTGATTAAGGATAGCAGATTGCAAGCTGAACTGGTGAAGTTTGAGAAACTCAAAATGTTGTCGAATGAAACCATTAATTAACTTGATGGAAGAATCACCATGGCTATCAACAAGCTTCGTGAACTAGGACGAGAAATGACTGATAAAGATATCAATTACAAGATTCTGAGGTCTTTGACCAAGAATGGGACATGAAAGTAACGGTGATAAAAGATTGTCAAGATATTGCGAAGATGAAGCTGAGCAACCTATTTCTCAGTCTGAAGGCTCATGAATTTGACCTGATTGAAAGAGGTCAAGAAGAAGACGAGTCACCTACTGAAGCTACTCCTACCACGACAAAAGTAGTTGCATTCTAGGCAACTAGTAGCAGTTCAAGATCTACTGAACTAGTAGGAAATATCATAAGTCAGGCTTAACAGATTGCCTTGCTGACCAGAAAGCTTGAACGATCTAATGTTCAATTGGGAAAGTATCAAAAATTCTACGATGACTACATATAAAATAAAGGAAGAGATAGGAGATCTATTGACAGATCACAAGAAAGGAATCATTCTGATGAGAAGAAAGATGACAGAAGAGACGATCGAAGAGATGATCATAGAGAGGACAAAAGAGATGATCAGAGAGATGATCACAAGGAAGACAGATGAGATGAAAGATCAGATCGAAGATGTTCTGATTACAGACAAACTGGAAAATCTCCTGATAGATCATATAGGAGAAGAGACTCACCTAGCAGAGGAAATTCCGTGGAACCTGGAGCATGTTTCAACTGTCTGAAACCAGGTTACTACAGTGTAGACTGCCCTGACCTGACTCCTAAAGAGAGAGAAGATAAGCGGAATAGAAGAGAGAAAAAGTGCAGACACATAAGAGCTTTGGTTGCTGACACTTATGGTATAGATGGCTCCTACCTGCCATCAGATGACTCTGGATATATTCATCTATCGAGGACTTTTGCCTGATGATGATAACTAATGATGTCGACGATCTGAAATTCTCATCTGATGATGACATCTGTCTCATGGCCAAGGAAGCTGATCAAAATGAGGTTCGCGTGGGTTTGGCCAATAAAGGAGGTGTACAAGAAACTATTCGGTACATCAACAGTGGATGTTCAAGGCACATGACTGGCGATAAGCATCTCCTCAGTTCGTACATAGAACAAGAAGGCCCACGTGTACTATTTGGTGACAATAACTTTGGTTTTACCAGAGGATTTGGAACCTTAGTCAATGATGATGTACAGGTTTCTGGAGTCTCGTATGTCGATGGTTTAAAGCACAACCTATTATCGGTTTCACAATTCTGCGACAATGGATTCAGCGTTGAGTTCTCGACTTATCAGTGCACTATTAAGAATAGAGCTACTCAACATATTTTGCTGACTGGTTCTAGAAAAGGAACGATCTACACTGCAGATTGGGACAGTTGTCCAAGAAATGCATGCCTGATTGATAAGAGTTCCAAGAGTAGCAGTTGACTCTGGCACAAGAGAATGAGTCATTTGAACTTTAAAACTCTTAGCAAGATAACAAAGATGTCCTTGGTTGTAGGTCTCCCGAATGAAGTTTTCTCTAAGGATCAGACTTGTGCCGCATGTCACAAGGGAAAGCAAGTCAAGACTTCATTCAAAGGGATTCCATCACCTCCATCCAGCAGAGTATTTCAACTGCTCCATATGGATCTTTTTGGACCAGTCACACCACTTAGTTTCAGCGGACGCAAGTACACTCTGGTGATTGTGGATGATTACTCCAAGGTCACTTGGGTTGTATTCCTTTATAAGAAGAATGAAACTACAAAAAAGATACATGAGCTGCTAAAGAGATTACAGAATGAGAAAGGGGTTAGTATCGTGAAGATCAGATTAGACAAGGGAATCGAATTCTTGAATTCTTTCATATCTGATTTTTGCAAGGAGTTTGGGATACAACATGAGACATCAGCCGCAAGAACGCCTCAACAGAACAGTGTAGCAGAAAGGAGAAACAGAACACTCAAAGAAGCTGCTCGTACAATGTTAGCTGAACATGCAACTCCAAACCGTTTCTGGGAAGAAGCAATCAACACTGCATGTCATACTCATAATAGATGTTCTCTGACTAAGATTCACTTCAAAACACCCTATGAACTATGGAAGGGTAGAAAACCTCGTGTTTCTTACTTCCATGTTTTTGGGTGCAAGTGTTTCATTCACAACAATGGGAAGAGTCAGTTGAAAACCTTTGAAGCTAAGTCAGATGAGGGTATATTCATAGGATATTCCTCAACCAGCAAGGCTTTTAGGGCGTTCAACAGGCGAACCCTAGTTGTGGAGAAAACACCTCATGTGGTCTTTGATGAGTCAACATCTGATCAGGAGAAATCTGCCTCAGAAAAGGTCGTACCAGAACAAGAAGTACCTAATGCACATAAATTAGATCAGTTAAGCATCAAAGAAAAGAAATCAGAACATGTCACAGTGTATATTCCTAACTTTGATCTTTATGATTCACCGGGTCAGTCAGAACCTAAGGTACGTACAACTGTCGATGAAGAAGCTGGTACAACTGAGACAGTAACTGAACCATCTGGTTCAGGGGGAACACCTAATGTTCTAGCGGACAGACTTCAGCCCATGATGATTCTAACATCAGCTGAGACATGTCCATGCCAAGTGGATCCTGCTAATGTACCTCTCTTCCAATCTCTAGTGACTCAATATCAGATGAGGATGATGATTTCAAACTGAAATAAATCAGGAAAGCAGGATTTGGTTGAAAGACCATCCGACTGGCCAGATAATCGGCAATCCTAATGCCCGAGTCCAAACTAGATATTAGATTGGTGAAAGTGCTATGTTTTTTTTTATCAAAAAGTGAAAGTGCTATGTATTGTTGCTATATGTCTCTGAAGGAACCTACCACACCAGAAGAAGCTCTACAAGATGTCAGTTGGATTCTAGTCATGCAAGAAGAACTAGAGCAGTTTGAGAGAAATCAAGTTTGGGAACTTGTAGACAGACCAACTCATCAAGATGTGATTGGTACTAAGTGGGTCTTCAAGAACAAGAGGGATGAAAATAATTTCATCACCAGAAATAAGACAAAACTTGTTGCGAATGGGTATTCACAATCAGAAGGGATTGATTATGATGAGACCTTTGCACCAGTCGCTCGCCTGGAAGCCATTCGGCTGTTTCTAGCATATGCTGCCCACAGAGGGTTTCATGTGTATCAGATGAACATAAAGAGTGCATTCTTAAATGGGGTACTAGCGGAGGAAGTTTATGTCGAACAACCTCCTGGCTTTGAATCAGGCAACCAGGTGTACCGTTTAAGAAAAGCTCTTTATGGTCTGAAACAGGCTCCCAGAGCTTGGTATGATACACTATCTCAGTTCTTGGTAAACAATAGGTTCACTAAGGGTATTATAGACAGAACAGTGTTCAGAATTGAAGACGGAGATGATATTCTGATGGTTCAGATCTATGTGGACGACATCATTTTCGGATCTCCCAATCAGAACTTATGTGAGAAGTTCAGCAAACTAATTCAAGGGAAATTTGAAATGTCCATGATGGGTCAGATGAACTATTTTCTAGGTCTTCAAGTCAGACAAGGTACTGAAGGAATCTTCATATGTCAAGCCAAGTATACAAGAAACTTGTTGACTAAGTTTGGAATTCAAAACTGCAAAACTACCATAATTTCCATGATGACTTTCTTCAAGATGGATCCAGACGAGAATGGTCAGAAAACTAATCAGAAAGAGTATAGGGCTCTCATTGGATCATTGTTATACCTGACTGCCAGCAAATTAGATATAACCTTCGCAGTAGGTGTATGTACCCGATTTCAGGCAAATCCAATGCAAAGCCACCTGGAAGTAGCTAAGCGGATTCTTAAGTATCTGAAGTGGACAGTAAACCTTGGTTTATTCTACCCATCAAATGATAATCTAGAGCTTAGTGGGTATTCTGATTCTGATTATGGAGGTTGCAGGATAGACAGAAAGTCAACCTCAGGTACTTGTCAGTTCTTAGGTAGTAAACTGATCTCATGGTTCTCAAAGAAACAGTCATCTGTTGCCACATCTACTATTGAAGCAGAATACATGGTTGCAGGAAGCTGTTGCTCCCAACTGCTCTGACTTAGTCAGCAGCTGAGGGATTATAACATTGTAGCTACGAATGTGCCTATATTCTGTGACAGTAATAGTGTTATTGCAATCACACAGAACCCATTTCTACATACAAGATGCAAGCATGTGGACATCGGACATCACTTCATCAAAGATCATGTGGAAAAGAAGAACGTTTGAATGGAAAAGATCCATACTGATAAGCAGAGAGCTGATATCTTAACCAAACCACTAGCTGAAGTTAGATTCAGAGAATTATCAGTCGAGCTAGGACTACTGGACTAAGGAGAAAATGCACCTGAATTCTTCGGTGGATTGGTCTCTAGGACCAGTTGGTTAAGAAACTGACCAGTTAAGAATCAGTTGAAGGAGGAACTTCAACTGATAAGAAAATATAAGTTGGGAACTGATCAGGTAATGGATAACAGTTGAAGGGGGAACTTCAACTGATAAGGAAAGATCAGTTGGGAAATGATCAGATAAAAGGCATTGTTGGGAAAATTCTGAGGATTAGGCTACAATCAGTAAGGTCAACAACAATCAGGCAAGCCAGATCAGACCAAGTGGTAACTGACTGATTACGATATCAGTCAATCAGATACATTTTCTGATTTATTTTATCTAAGCCTATTCTACTCTATGATATCATTACTGTGCCCATTACTTTATGACGTCATGACTGCAAGCATTAAATGCAGATGTGGGGTTTTTGTATTAAATGCATTTATTATGCATTTTTAAGTCCAAAAGTCTGCACGATCAAAATCCTCAGCCGCACGATTAAAATCCTTTTAAACCGTTTAATCTCAACCATTTGATTTAAAACACGGATACTCGAGTATTTACAGGATTTCATGCAAAATGTTTTCCCTCCCACCTTTTTAAACCCTAATTTTATTTTTCGAAGAACCTTTCGCATTATTCATCTTCAAACTTATCCAGAAAATTTCTTAAAAGCAAAAACCTTTCATTGCTCCATTTAGCGATTCCAACTTCTACGACTTTCAAACACCGAATCGAATATCTGGTAATTGTTAATTGCATTAAGATGAATATAACTTCTATGCTTGTTAGGGTTATAGATTTATAACTATGCGTTCTTGCTTATAAACCTGCAAATTGTCATTAAAATTGATATTTCAAATGTTTAATGGTTATAAGATACACTTATGTTGAATGAATGGGTTTAACTATTCATATGTTGGGATTTGACTATCTGTATTAAACACATACCAACTTGAGCTGAGAATTTGCCTATTATGCAGAAATGGCACCAAAAGTCACAACCTCACAAGTAATAGAGGAGGTTTGCAATTATGCTTCTATGGTGAAAGAGGTTATTGATGAAAAATTCATAATATTCACCGTCACCACAGACCCTGAATCCTCGGAGATTCTTGATTGCCTCTAGGAATCTGGACTTGAACAATACTGCTATAGACATCAGGATGTTGTTTATACTCAGGAGTCCCTGGAATTCTTGAGAAATTTGAAGGAAACGGAGGATAAACAGTTGGTGTCATCTGTTGGCGGAACAAAGATTGTTGTCACAAACGAGGATTTGAGGAGGATTTCAATCTTCCATCTGGTAGAAACGCTCCAAATGAATATCGTCCGGTAGTTAGTGAGAAGGAGTATCTGCAAACGGTTCTTCTTTACCCAGCAAACAAGGATCAAGTGGTGAATGTCAAACAACCCTACTTGAGAAGAAAGTACAGGTTGTTGTTTGAAATTGTGTCTAAAGTCAGTTTGGGCATATCCTTCAGCCCAGATGCTTTGACTCAACAAAAGCAAAGGGTTATGACTGCAATTATTGAGAAGGCACAAGACATGAACTGGCTTGGGATGTTCAAGCACAGACTGTTGCAGGAAACAGATAAATTCTGGGTAAATGACAAAAATGAGGTATACATGTCGAAGAAGATCTGCAACATTCACAATGTTTCGATAATTCTGGCTAATAAACTTCAACATTATCAGTGGGCTGATCTTGGGAGGAAGACTTATTTGATGAAGTTTAAAGCACTCATGTGGAAGGATGCAGAAATTCCTGGTCAATCTGATGATGATCCTGTACCTTATGTGCCAAAGTCCAAGAAAGACAAGACGCATGCATCTTCAGTACAGTCAGAAGCACAAGATCAACCGCCCAAGAGAGCCATGAAGAGGAAACAGATGGCCACAAGACCACCTTGTAAAGCTGAAAATGTGTGTTGCGAAATTTGTAGTTTTGATGGAAGTTCCAAAATAGATTGTAATAGGACCAGTCAGACCTGTTAGCTGACTGATGACTTAGAAGATCAGAATAAGATGACCAGATGAAATGTATAGACATCTGATGTAATAGATAAGTCACATATTGAGGGGGAACTCAATATGTATAGGTTAAGTCTTGAAGAAGATCTGACATGTCAGAAGATCAGAAGATCAGACAAGTCAGAAGATCAGAAGATCAGACAAGTCAGATAATCAGATAATCAGGTAAAGACATGAAGCTGGAGAATCAGAAGACCTGAAGATCAAATGACTACCAGAAGAACAAGACCAGAAGACCTACATCAGAAGAAAGAGGAGAGTATGCTAAGTTGTGCTAAGACAACTAGCATCAGAAGACTCAATCAGGTAGACTGATCAGTATTATCTGATCAAGTCAACACACACCAGGTGACAACTGAAGAATCACCAAGACATACGAAGTTATTTAGACAAGAAGAATGTCAACCTTAGTTGGTAAAGCAAACACTGAACAAGTGTACTTGATAACCAATGAGAGTAGGACACGTATGTACGGAGCTGAAAGAGCGGGATTCGGTGGATCACAGTCAAACGACTATAAAGGACAAGCTTACATGCTTTCGGCCATATCGTCTCTGTGCAAGTCAAATCCATCCTGCAAAACCTACCTTAAATAGACCAAAATTCGAATTGCTCTCCAACGGCTAGTTCGATTTCGTGCCTATATATAAGGGATTAAACCTTCATAGTAAGGTTACGAAAATTATCATCAAGCTCAAGCTTAAGCAAGATTTCTGCACGAAGGACACAAATCAAGATTCACTCTAAGTGTTCATCCCATAAAGTTCTTAGCATAGAATTCTTATCCTCTAGCCTTAGCTATTCATATACTAGAATAGAATTCCAGTTGGAACACAACAAATCTTATACCCAAACCAAAAATTTAGGTTAAGTTTGTTTAGCAAGATTTCAGACTAGGATTTCTAGTTTCTGATTTCTGGGATTGGTTGAGTGAGAACTCTTGAAACATCTGTTGTACTGTGTTGGACTAACACATTAAACTAAGTCCAGTTGGTTAAGTTGGTGCCCCTGCTGATAGGGAAGAGTGGACGTAGGACAAGTTGTCTGAACCACTATAAAAATCTGGTGTGCATTATCTGATTTACCTGCTTTACACTTTGCACACTACTTGTTAACATATTCCATGCATATTCTGAATTTGGATCAGATTTGCATCAAGCAACTGATCTGATCAGTTTGACACTTTGTCATCTGATTAAAAACAGATAACTTAGAATTCTGATTTAACAAAACTGGTTTTTCAGAATGATAGACACTAAAATGATCTGCCCTCAGGCTATCAGTAAGTTAGATATCAGTCCAAACTGATTCACACGCACTCTGATCAGGAAACTTGCTTATCACACCTGATCTCATGCAAAAGTTTTCAGAAGTCTATTCACCCTCCCCTCTAGACTTCTGCCCTCACGAAAACCCATTCGGGACCTACAAGTGGTATCAGAGCAGTGGTACTACGGACCACTGGCTTTGAGTATCATCGATTCTTGAGGAAGAACCGTTGTGGTCATTTGAACAGATCTTGAAAAACCTATTTTTGAAACTAATCTGTTTTTAAAACTCACATTCAACATGGATAATACTTCGGGTATGTATCATGATCTGCCTAAGTTTTCTATTGATGAGTATGCTGACTGGACCATACTCATGAGCAACCATTTGGGCGCGATAAGCAGTAGAGAATGATGGAAGTTCTTGAACAAGGACCCATCATCATTTATTACAACAACCCAGCTGAAGGAGGTGATCCAGAATATCCAACTGGAGTCAGAATCAGAAAAAGTCCTTCACTGATGGATGCCGAGGAAAGGAAATTGTCCAATCTGGATACTGTGGCCAGACACATCATCATGAAGATGATGGACAAGATAACACGAGAGAAGATCAAGTATCTCAAGACTGCCAAACATATGTGGGATACTCTTGCTGAAATGTGCGAAGGAAATGATTTGATTAAGGACAGCAGATTGCAAGCTGAACTTGTAAAGTTTGAGAAACTCAAGATGCTGCCCAATGAAACCATAAATCAGCTCGATGGAAGAATCACCATGTCAAACAATAAGCTTCGTGAACTGGGACGAGAAATGTCTGACAGGGACATCAACTACAAGATCTTAAGGTCCCTGACCAAGAAATGGGATATGAAAGTAACTATGATAAAAGATTGACAAGATATTGTGAAGATGAAGCCAAGCAACCTGTTTCTGAGCCTAAAAGCCCATGAGTTTGACCTGATTGAAAGAGGCCAAGAAGAAGAAGATGAGTCGCCTGCTGAAGCAACACCTGCCACATCAAAAGCAGTTGCATTCAAAGCGGCTAGCAGCAGTTCGAAGTCTACTGAACCTATCGAAAATATCATGAGTCAGGCTGAACAGATTGCTTTGCTGACCAAAAAGCTTGAAAGATCCAACATTCAACTGGGAAAATATCAGAAATTCTACAGAGACTATCAGAATAGCAGAGGAAGAGATAGGAGATCCTCTGACCGATCTGACTTGGTCGTAAAATCCTATATTCTTAACTAGCAGTTACCCCACAAGAGTATGGGATCACTGTAGCAAGGGTAAGTATTTGGACTAAGTAGTATCAAACCCAAAGGAAGTTTCGTATGCGTGTAAATCCCTGGAAATCTTTGCTTCGTAACTAATATGGATGTGATTTGATAGTTCTATATCACTACTATTGAATCAACATAAAATGAGCAAATGACAACAATTACACTAACTTCAGATGAAGTGCAAATATTGGAGAATGTTGCTTTGGACAGGAATCCCTAATTATACTATCGGAATTGGTTTGGCGAAGAGAACTATCGTGGTGTACAAAAGAGTAATCCTAAGTGTACTGAAACTAGGCAATCAACTTTCCTAATCCCGCACTAAATAAGGTACAACCAAAGCTCGGTTTTTATTCTCGATTACTCAACTGATACCCTCTTTACCTCACTTATCAAATAACCAAGTTATTAAGATTGTGCTTAATTACTATAGCCCTTATTCAAGTTGGGTGATTCGGCCGTCCTCCCTAAATGAACCGGTATATTACCAACCCCGTCACAGACCCTCTCCTCAAGCCTATTCGTTGGAAAAGAGTGATTCGATCTTCCTCTCTCTAACAACTTTTGTACTCAATTCAATGGTCTTTATTGGATTAGTTATTCAAATTAGCAAATTAAGAAGATTATCTAATTTACTCCTCGAATCATCCTAATTGCCTCACCAATTCACTATTTCTACGCGATCATCCTATCCAAAGCAATCAAAGGTTTAGCCTACCATCATGATCGTCAAATCACAAATAACTAATGTAATTATAGAACTCATTAAGCAAGAATATGTAAAGCAAATCAATGATCAATCAATCGAATAAGAACTTGCAATTAAAGTATGAATGAAATAATCACATAAACCCTAGAATTATTCTTCAAGAAAATAAGAACACTCAGAAATTCTACAAAATAAAATCAGGAAAACTAGAATTTAAAATAGTAAGTTTGATAACCGGATCGTGTTTCTCGTGGTTGAATTTCTATCCTTCTTCCCTGAGCCCTAGGTACTTTTTTCTCTTTTCCTCTATCTAATTTTCGTCCCTTTCCTGCTCAAAATCGTCTCCCCTTCTTATTTTTCCCATCTAGCCTTATATACTTCGCTTCTCGAACCACTCGAGCACGGCACTTGGTCAAGCAGTATCGCTCGACCACTTGGTTTGATCGAGCATTTTTTATCGCTACTCAGTTTCGCTCGAGCACTGCACTTGGTCGAGCGGTTTCGCTCGACCACACCTGGTCGAGCGCCTATAGATCGCTGGACTTTTTCCTGCTCGACCTCATTGGTCGAGCTCCAGGTGCTCGACCTCGTCCTTCTATCACCTTTCTTCACTCCAACTAATACTTTTCAGTATTTCGTTCATATCTTTTCAACCAGGAGTCCGATTCATGCACCGCGAAGTCTCACGAGCTCCATTTTCGGCCCTCTTTCCTGCTATACAAACCAAAGAAGCAAATTAGTGATTTTATATGGATTATGGTCAATCAATGCAAGAATATCACTAAAAACACTCAAAATATGGCTAAAACTCGCTCGTAACTAACTCAATTTCACCTCTAATCAAGATCACAAGAAAGAAATCGATTTGATGACAGAAGAGATGATCATAGAGATGACCGCAGAGAAGATAAGAAGAGAGATGATTGTTCTGATGATAGAAGAGACAACAGATCTGAAATAAGAAATTCCGTGGAACCTAGAGCATGTTTCAATTGTCAGAAACCAGGTCACTACAGTGCAGATTGCCCTGACCTGACTCCAAAAGAAAGAGAAGATAAGAGGAACATAAGAGAGCAAAGATACAGAGACAGAAAAGCCATGGTTGTTGATACATCTGGGATAGATGACTCTTATCTGCCTTTAGATGATTCTGGTTACTCATCTATAGAAGACTTCTGCCTGATGACCACTGCTGATGATTTCGACAACTTCGACGATCTGATGTTCTCATCTGATGACGACATCTGCCTCATGGCCAAAGATGCTGATCAATCTGAGGTAACTTCTAAGCCTTCTGTGTTTTCTGTTTCCACACCTGTTGTGCTGAACACACCTGCTGGAGAGATTGACATGCAGCTCCACAATGAGCAATTTCTTGATGATCTCTCTAATGCAGTAGACACTTATACAATAGAGGAAGCTGAGAACGATAAGCTGAGGGCTGAGAACATTCAGCTTGTCAAGGATAATGCTATAAGTAAAGCCGCTGAACTGAAATCAGTTGAGACTGTTCAGAAGATGACTGCAGAACTGGAGTTTCTGAAAGTCAGTTCTTCTGATCAGGGTAAACTGGTTAAGGAACAGCAAGCTATTAACAAGCAGCAAGCTGATGATCTCAAAATCCTCCAAGCTAAGTTTGATGAACTCTTCCGACTGCATGAGAGTCTAAAACAAAGTGAGGAAAATATGCGAAAGAAAGTAGAAATTTTTGGAAAAGCCTCTAAAAATGTTGATGAAATAATAATTTACTTTCAGAAGCCAACTGATAAGAAGTGTATTGGGTATGATAGCCCATCTAGATCCTCACATGTCCAACCTGATTCACATTCCAAAAGTGAATCTAGAAAGGTTTCTGGACAAGATATAATATATGTCAAATCTGTATCAAAGAAGGGAAAAAGACCTGCTGAACAGGTAAGGAAAGTATGAGATCAGAAAGGGAACAAAAATGGACCTCAACTGATCAAGCATCAGCCGAGGAATCAACAGAAGAATCATGTTCTTCTGAACAGACCTCAACCTTATCAGCAAATTAGGAATCAGAAAGGACAATATCACAAGGGAAAGTCTGGTCTGAATCCTAATCAGGTCAAGCTGCCTAACCAGCAAGCTAAGGGTAAACTGCAGAAACCATTTGTGCAAAAGAGAGATGAATCTTTTGATGGTAGCAGTCGTACCTATCCTTTCAACTAGAAATTCAGGACATCTGCACCAGAACCACACTGGATTAAAAGAAGACAAACTAATCAGAAAAATCCCAAGTCTTCTGATTCTTTCAAGGTTAACACTCATAATCACACTGACCAGAAAGCACATGAAGAGATGTATGATTATGTAGATGCTTATGGGAGACAAATTAGGCCTTCTGGTCTTGAAGATTATCACAGAAGTGCCCTGTTTGTTTGGATCCCGAAAGTTAACACTAACCCCTCAGGACCCAATCCTACAGGGGTACCTAAAGTCTGATTTGATTGTAGGTTTACGTGGGTTTGGCCAATAAGGGAGGTGTACAAGCAACTATTTGGTACATCGAGAGTGGATGCTCAAGGCACATGATTGGAAACAAACATCTCCTCAGCTCATATACAGAACAAGAAGGCCCACGTGCACTCTTTGGTGATGATAACTTTGGTTTTACCAAAGGATTCAGAACCTTAGAGAATGATGATGTACAGGTTACTGGAGTCTCGTATGTCGATGGTCTGAAGCACAACCTGTTATCGGTTTCACAATTCTACGACAACGGATTCAGCTTTGAGTTCTCGACTGATCAATGCACTATCATGAATCGAGCCACTCAATATATTTTGCTAACTGGTTCAAGGAAAGGAACGATCTACACTGCAGATTGGAACAGTTATCCAAGAAATGCATGCCTGATTGTTAAGAGTTCCAAAAGCAGCAGTTGGCTCTAGCACAAGAGAATGAGCCATCTGAACTTTAAGACTCTTAACAATATGGCAAGGATGTCCCTGGTTGATGGTCTCCCGAATGAGGTATTCTCTAAGGATCAGACATGTGACGCATGTCAGAAGGGAAAATAGGTTAAAGCCTCATTTAAAGGGATCCCATGACCAACGTCCAGCAGAGTACTACAACTGCTCCACATGGATTTGTTAAGACCTGTCACACCACCTAGTATCAGCGGACACAAATACACTTTGGTAATCGTGGATGATTATTCCAAGTTTACCTGGGTTGTATTCCTGTATAAGAAGAATGAAACTACAACAAAGATACATGAGCTGCTCAAGAGATTGCAGAATGAGAAGGGTGTCAGTATTGTAAAAATCAGACCAGATAAAGGTACAGAGTTTCTGAACTCTTTTATTACTTACTTTTGCACTAAGTTTGGTATACAACATGAAACATCAGCCGCCAGAACACCACAACAAAATGGCGTAGCAGAACGAAGAAACAGAACACTCAAGGAAGCTGCTCGCACAATGTTGGCTGAACATGCAACTCCAAACCATTTCTGGGCAGAAGCTATCAACACAGCATGTCACACTCAGAAAAGATGTTCTCTGACTAAGATTCCCTTCAAAATACCTTATTAACTATGGAAGGGAAGAAAACCTTGTGTTTCTTACTTCCATGTTTTTGGGTGCAAGTGTTTTATTCACAACAATTAAAGAAGAGTCAGCTGAAAACCTTTGAAGCCAAGTCAGATGAGGGAATATTCTTAGGATATTCTTCGACTAGCAAAACTTTCAGGGTGTTCAACAGGCGAACCCTAGTTGTAGAAGAAACACCTCATGTGGTCTTTGATGAGACATCCTCTGAACAAGAGAAATCTGCCTTAGAACAAGCAATACCAGATCAACCAGTACCTGATGCTCAGAAAATGGATTAGATAAGTATCAAAGAAAAGGGATCAAATCACGTAACATTGTATGTTCCTAATCTTGATCTTAATGATTCACCAGGTCAATCAGACCCTAAGGTACGTACAACTGTCAATGAAGAAGCTGGTAAACAACTGAACCATTTGGTTCAGGGGGAACACCTGATGTTCCGGCGGACAGACTTCAGCCTATGATGATTCCAACATCAACTGAGACTTATCCATGCCAAGTGGATCCTATTACTGTACCACTCCCAACCACTAGTGACTCAATATCAGATGAGGATGACAATATCTAAACTGATATACATCAGAAAAGAAGGATTTGGTTGAGAGACCATCCGACTGATCAGATAATCGGCAATCCTAATGCCCGAGTCCAAACTAGACATCAGGTTGGTGAAAGTGCCATGTATTGTTGCTATCTGTCTTTGAAAGAACCAACCACAATCGAAGAAGCTCTACAAGATGCCAGTTGGATTCTAGCTATGCAAGAAGAATTAGAGCAGTTCGAGAGAAATCAGGTTTGGGAACTGGTAGACATACCAACTCATCAAGATGTTATAGGCACCAACTGGGTCTTCAAGAACAAGAGGGATGAGAATAATGTCATCACCAGAAATAAGGCAAGACTTCTTGCAAAGGGGTATTCACAATCAGAAGGAATTGATTATGATGAAACCTTTGCACCAGTCACTCGCCTGGAAGCCATTGTTTCTGGCATATGCTGCCCACAGAGAGTTTTACTGTGTATCAGATGGATGTAAAGAGTGCATTCTTAAACGGGGTACTAGCGGAGGAAGTTTATGTCGAACAACCTCCTGGCTTTGAAAAGGGCAACCAGGTGTACCGTTTAAGAAAAGCTCTTTATGGCCTGAAACAGGCTCCCCGAGCTTGGTATGATACATTATCTCAGTTCTTGGTAGACAGTGGATTCACTAAAGGAGCCATAGACAGAACCTTGTTCAGAATAGAAGATGGTGAAGATATTCTGATGGTTCAGATCTATGTGGACTATATCATCTTCGGATCTCCCAACAAGAGCTTATGTGATAGATTCAGCAAACTGATGCAAGGGAAGTTCAAGATGTCCATGATGGGTCAGATGAATTACTTTCTGGGTCTTCAAGTTAAACAAAGTACAGAAGGGATATTCATCTGTCAGGCAAAATACACTAGGAATCTGTTGGCTAAGTTTGGAGTTCAAAACATCAAAGAAGCCAAAATTCCTATGATGACTGGATTCAAGATGGATTCAGATGAGAATGGTCAGAAAACTAATCAGAAAGAATATAGGGCTCTCATTGGATCTTTACTATACCTGTCTGCCAGCAGACCATATATAACATTTGCAGTAGGTGTATGTGCTAGATTTCAGGCAAATCCGATGCAAAGCCACCTGGAAGCAGCTAAGCGGATTATTAAGTATCTGAAGGGGACATTAAACCTTGGTTTATTCTACCCATCAGATGATAATCTAGAGCTTAGTGGGTATTCTGATTCTGATTATGGAGGTTGCAGAATAGACAGAAAATCAACCTCAGGAACATGTCAGTTCTTAGGAAGCAAACTGATCTCTTGGTTTTTGAAGAAGCAGACATCTGTTGCCACATCCACTGCTGAAGCAGAATACATGGCCATAGGAAGTTTGTTCCCAACTGAGGGATTATAACATTGTAGCTACGAATGTGCCCATATTCTGTGACAGTAATAGTGCAATTGCAATTACTCAGAATCTAGTTCTACATACAAGATGCAATCATGTGGTTGTCAGACATCATTTCATAAGAGATCATGTGGAAAAGAAGAATATCAAAATGGAAAAGATCCATACTGATAAGCAGAGAGCTTATATCTTAACCAAGTCACTAGCTGAAGTTAGATTCAGAGAAATGTGTAATGAGCTAGGACTTCTGGATTTAGGAGAAAGTGCACCAGAAATCTTTGGTGGACTGGTCTCCAGGACCAGTTGGTTAAGAGACTGATCATAAAAGAAGGATCAGTTGGATAATGGAACTTCAATGATCAGATAGGATCAGAAGGAATCTGATCAGAAAAGTGGGACATTGTTGGGAAATACTAAGGATTAGGTTACAATCAGTAAGGTCAACAGTACTCAGGCAAGACAGACCAGAATATCGTGGTAACTGACTGATTACAATATCAGTCAGTCAGATAAGTTTTCTGATTTATCTTTTTATAAGCCTATGCTAATCTATGCTAGTTATTACTGTGCCCATTACTTTGTGATGTCATGCCAGCAAGCATTTAATGCGGACGTGGGGTTTTTGTATTAAATGCATTTATTGCGAGTTTTTAAGTCCAAAAGTCTACCGTTTTAAATCCTTGACCGCACGATTTAATTACTTTTCAACCGCTTAATCTTGACCATCCGATCAAATCATGGACACTCAAGTACACTAAAAAATATTCGTGCAAAATTTTTCCCTCCCACCTATTTAAAACCCTAAATCACATTTTCAAAAACATTTCGCATTTCCATATTTTCACACGCAATTTGATCCAGAAAATCTGCAACATTCAATCTTTCAAACATTCCTTCAGCGATTAAACTTATTTCCAAAATCTTCAAATCGCTTATCTGGTAATTTGCTCATTTTGATGTTATGATTCATGGATAGTATGCGTTAGGGTTATAGATTGTGTATGTATATGCTGTACTGTTCATATGTTCATGCTCCATTAAATTTATTTTACTATATGCCTAACATTTGAAACGATGACCAACATGCGTATTTGGGGATTATTTGTGCAAATATCTTACATATTGTCACTACACTTAGTATTGATTAAAACCTTATAAGGTTTGGCAAACCTAACTTAGACTGTACGTGTATTTGCAGAAATGGCAACTTCACGAGCAACCCCTGAAGTGTGCGATTATGCTTCCATGGTTAAAGAAATAGTTGACGAGAAATATGTTGATTTCACAACGACAACAGATCCAGAATCCTTGGAAATTCTGGACTATCTTCGTCAAAGTGGGTTGAAGCAATTTTGTTATAGACATCTGGACTCCGTTGCTATTATTGAATCCCTGGAATTCTTGAGGAAACTGAAGGAGACAGATAACAAGGAGCTTTATTCCTTTGTTGGAGGTACAAGGATAGATGTCACCAATGATAATTTGCAAAGGATCTTTGCCCTACCAGCAGGAAGGAACGCACCAGATGAGTTCACGACTGGAATGACGGACAAAGAATATCTTCAAAAGGTGCTTCTGCGACCAGCCAACATTTGGTAATATAACTAATGTTAAAGCACCATTCTTGAAGAGGAAGTACAGATTACTCTTTGAAATTGTTTCAAAGGTAATCTTGGGGATAACATTCAGTCCTGATGCCATGACCCAGCAGAAACAAAACGTGATGGCTGCTATAATTGAGAAGGCACCAGATATGAACTGGCTAGGTTTATTCAAGCACAGACTGTTGCAGGAGACAACCAAATTCATGATTGATGAGCACAATCATGTTGTGCTATCCAAGAAGGTCAACAACATCCACAAGGTGTCTCTCATCCTTGCTAACTAAATACCTGACTACCGTTGGTCAGAACAAGGCAGGAAGGCTTATTTGCCTAAATTCAAAGCCATTCTTTTTAAGAATGAAGAGTTACCCGACCAACGAGATGATGACCCTACTCCCTATGTGCCCAAATCAAAGAAGGTCAAAGCACAAGCCTCATCTGTGCAATTTGAGGCATAGGGTCAGCCCCATAAAAGGGTTGTGAAAAGAAAGCAAATGGCCACAAAGCCAGCTCGGCAAGCTGAAGAGGCAAGTGAGAAAAGGCAAAGGAAGCTGACTTCAATGCTTCCGAAGAAGAAAGGAATGCCATCTGAAGGTCTTCAAGATTAGGACAGTGACTTGGAAATATTGGAGTCTGCTGGGGAGCAACCTACTAAACAATTGGTGGAGATAACTGGTGGAGAGACTGTTGTGAGCTCTGAGCACACAGTCAGTACAGGCAAAGGTTTAACTGTAGAAGAAGGTAAAGTTGGGGAGGAGGAAGAACAGCTGGAGGAGGCCCAGGATGAGTCCGAACCATCTGATTCTACTCACCTGAGTTCTCTATTCAAAGGAAGAGAAGCCACCCACTTACCCAGATCACCTACCCCCATATACAAATCACCTTCACCATCAGCCCAGAAAACACCCTCACCTGAACCACACCCCACACATCCCACAACCAGTAAACCACAAACTTCCACACCCTCTCCAGAAAAATCATCTGAGGAAACCCTTCCTGGTCAGGAACCTGATCAAGAGGTGCAGACAGAAGGAGAGAGAGAAGACATGTTTGTCTCCGTCTCTCACAATCCATTCAACAAGAAGACCCTCCTCGAATCACCTGAACAAGAACACTCAACGGTGTATTTCCTACGGAGACAGGTGAATGCGTTTCTGGACAGGAACTTCTCTGAGTTAATCAATCATCCTGGGATCAGAAAGCAGATGGAGGAAATTATCTTCTGGAGAGACATCAGACTCAAGGACATTGAAGACTTTCTTATTTTAATGGAAGCCTTGGAGTCTGACTACTTTTTTGATCTGGAGAAGAGGGTTAAGCAGAATGCTGGGGTGTCCAGTGCTGCGGAATTAACATCAGATGACGACATCAGATGGCTAGTACACCAGAAGCTTGACATTTCAGAGGAGGAAGAAGAACTTGTTCACGATCACTTTGAGTACGAGCAAGCTACCGATGAACCAGTCCAAGGTGCAGCAGATGAGACCCTAACTGGTGAGGCGTCAACATCTGGTAAGGTTGCTGCCTTATCTGCCGAATCCCTAGATCTGATTTCGAAGACTATTCAAGATGGGGTGAAGGCATCTGTTGAATCCAAATTCAACACTCTGGCACAGAGCCTGATGGACAGATTCAGGGAGGAACAACATGATTTGGTCGAAGCAGAAAGGAAGTTGACCATTGAAAAACTGCTACACATGCATGACGAAATATCTGTCAGAGTGATGAAGCGCGTAGATCCACTCTCAGATAAACTTACAGCAGAAGTGTCCATTCTTTTCGACATTGGAGTTCTCGTGGAGAGTTTTTACTCTTCTTTGGAGAAAACTGATACAAGCATTGATGCTGTCTGGAGAAGATTTGAAGGCTCCATTAGCAAAGCCAAGAAGGCCCTGGAATCTGTTCTAAATCGGATGATGGGACCTGCGCCCACAGCTTCTACTATTTAGATTACCCCATTAGCCGTTGAAGAGCTGAAAGATGAGGTGATGATGGAATTCAAAGCCTTAAATATACGGCTGACGAACCTTTTTGATGTAACCAAAAAGGGGGAAGAAGGACCAGAAAAACAGGCTGAACAGGCTACAACTTCATCTGGTCGGGGTCTGACACTTGCCATAGTGGAGAAAACAACTGTTGAGGCTCTGGATACGGAGCTAGCTGAAATGTTTCAATCTATTGAGGAATACAACAGGTTGTTGGATATTCAAGACAGGGCCATAGCTGAATAGAAATCCTCCCTTGGTGAACTGATTACAAGGGTTGACAAGATTGAAGACTTTTCTTCAACTGTTCAGAAAAGATTCGACTCTGAAGATCAGGCCAAGAGTCTTGAGCTGGCAAGGAAGCTGCAAGAAGAAGATACTGCTGAAACAGAGGCTGAAGAAAGAAAACAGCAGAAAGCCAAACAGGTTAAGAAGCCAATTAAGAAGCCAATCATGACTCGCTCTCAATCACAGATGACAGCTGCAGAGAAAGAAGAACAACAAATGAGACAAGGAGTCATTGAGGCTGCCATCAAGAAGAAGAAGCTTGCGGATGCTGCAGGGCTGAGCAGAATGTATGTCAGAAGACAAAACAAGAAAGCAGCTGCTGGAGAAGAGATGGCTTGGGAAGAAAGGGCCTTTCCTGAAGAAGTTGAGGGGATTCTTGTAGATCGACAAGACTTGATTCTAGAATGGACAAGAATCAAGGTCGACTGGATAAGTGATGTCTACATTCTGCAGAAGATACCAGAACACTCAGATTAAGGCGCTTTTGATGCGGAGTTTCTGAACTGGTTGGAGACCAAATATGAAAGATTCTGCAAAGTCGTGATGCATGAAGGCAAGATAATGTCCCTGATACCTTCTGCACCGAAATTCGAAACAATGATTCCGCCGCTTAGATCTGATAAATCCCTCGAACCGGTTGGCTTCAAGAAACTGTTCTATGATTTTGCCAGAAGAGGAGATATGATCGAAAGAGATAGACTGGAAGCCTTGCTGCAAATAATGTACAAGATTTTTGCTATTCCAGCTGATCTCCAGAGGTTTTCCTTTTAAAGAAGTCAGAAGATGAAGTCTTAGATCAGATGTTAGGTAATTTTGTTTATCATTTCTTATACTTGTAGACTGCAAATTAATCAATGAAATAATTTACCTTTCTGATCTTAAGACAACGTCTCATTGTCTTCTGATTTCTGTTGTTTCTGTCATTTACATTATTGGTTATTTGTTTTTCTGATTAAATATTTTGGTTCCATCAAAAAGGTGGAAATTGTTGGGAAATTTGTAGTTTTGATGGAAGTTCCAAAACAGATTATAATAGGACCAGTCAGACCTGTTAGCTGATTGATGACTTAGAAGATCGGAATAGGATGACCAGCTGAAATGTATAGATAGCTGATGTAATAGATAGGTCACATATTGAGGGGGAACTCAATATGTAAAGGTTAAGTTTTGAAGAAGATCAAACAAGTCAGAAGATCAGAAGATTAGACAAGTCATAAGATCAGAAGATCAGACATGTCAGAAGATCAGACAAGTCAGAAAATCAGATAATCAGGTAAAGACATGAAGCTGAAGAATTAGAAGACCTGAAGATCAAATGACTACCAGAAGACGAGAAGTCCTACATCAGAAGAAAGAGGAGAGTCTGCTAAGTTGTGCTAAGACAACTTGCATCAGAAGACTCAATCAGGTAGACTGATCAGTGTTATTTGATCAGGTCAGCTCACACCAGGTGACAACTGAAGAATCACCAAGACATACGAAGTTACTCAGACAAGAAGAATGTCAACCTTAGTTGGTAAAGCAAACACTGCACAAGTGTACTTGATAACCAATGAGAGTAGGACACATATGTACGGAGCTGACAGAGCGGGATTCGGCGGATCACAGTCAAACAGCTATAAAGGACAAGCTTTCATGCTTTCAGACATACCGTCTCTGTGCAAGTCAAATCCATCCTGCAAACCTACCTTAAATAGACCAAAATTCGAATTGCTCTCCAACGGCTAGTTCGATTTTGTGCCTATATATATGGGATTAAACCTTCATAGTAAGGTTACAGAAATTATCATCAAGCTCAAGCTCAAGAAAGATTTCCGCACGAAGGACACAAATCAAGATTCATTCTAAGTGTTCATCCCATAAAGTTCTTAGCATAGAATTCTTATCCTCCAGTCTTAGGCTACTCATATACTAGGATAGAATTCCAGTTGGAACACAACAAATCTTATACCCAAACCAAAAAGTTAGGTTAAGCTTGTTTAGCAAGATTTCAGACTAGGATTTCTAGTTTCTGATTTCTGGGATTGGTTGAGTGAGAACTCTTGAAACATCTGTTGTACTGTGTTTGACTAACACATTAAACTAAGTCCAGTTGGTTAAGTTGGTGCCCCTGCTAATAGGGAAGAGTGGACGTAGGACAAGTTGTCTGAACCACTATAAAAATCTTGTGTGCATTATCTGATTTACCTGCTTTACACTTTGCACACTACTTGTTAAAATATTGCATGCATATTCTGAATCTGGATCATATTTGCATCAAGCAACTGATCTGATCAGTTTGACACTTTGTCATCTGATTCAAAACAGATAACTTAGAATTCTGATTTAACAAAACTGGTTTTTCACACGGGTAAAACTTAGCTTCCGCACATCAGTTAAACTGATAGACACCGAACTGGTCTGCCCTCAGGTGATCAGTAAGTTGGATATCAGTCTAAACCAAATACACATACTCTGATCAGGAAACTTGCTTATCACACCTGATCTCACGCAAAAGTTTTCAGAAGTTTATTCACCCCTCCCCTCTAGACTTCTGCTCTCACGAAAACCCATTCGGGACCTACAATGTGAGTGAGAAAAAATAGAAAAAGATCACATCCATGCTCCCCAAGAAGTTAGGAATGTTATCTGAAGGGCTGAAAGACCAAGATATTGATATAGAAATCTTGGAGTCACAAGAGGAAATGGCTGAGGAATCAATCATGGAAGAGATTGAAGGTGAGACTGTTGTCAGCTCGGAGCACACAGTCAGTGCTGAGAAAGAACTGGCTGTCGAGGAAGGAACTGGTTAGATGGAGACTTCTGCAGAGGCAGAAAGAGCGGTATAAGGAGAGGGAAGTAGAGCTGAGGAGGAACAAGCAGAATTCGAGCCTTCTAATTCTGCACACTTAAGTTCACTCTTCAAGAAACCTGTCCATGATCCCATGCACCTACCTAGATCACCTACCCCTACCTCAAATCACCCTCACCAACCAGAAAATCACCCTCTCCAGTTCAACCAGAAACTACCCAACCAGAACAAGCTCAACCGTAAATCACCAAATTTCGAGCTACTGTGAAGAACCTTCATCGCTTTATTCAAACAGACGGCAGAAGGCAATGTTTCAGGTTCATTACACATAATCCCTTCAACACCGTATCGCTTATTGAACCGCACTCACCGTATCAGATGCATCATGCGGTAAAGTTCCTGAAGCGTCGTGTTGAAAACTACCTGAGCAAGAACTTTCCGCATCTGGTAGAGCACCCAGGCGTCAGACAACAGGTAGCTGATATCATGTTCTGGAGGGATATCAGGCTATAAGAGATTGAAGATTTTCTGATTGTTCTGGAAGTGTTGGATAAGACTGAGTTTGTTGATATGGAGTTAAAGATGAAGCAACTGGTTGGAGTGAGCAGTGCTACAGAGTTGGCTACTCATGGCGATATAAGTTGGTTAGTCAACAAGAAATTGGGATATCCAGATATTGAAGAGATTGACCAGATCGTTTGGAAGATTGCTCAAGAATATGCAGAATATGAGCAAGCTGCCGATGAACCAGTTGAGGGTGATGCAGATGAGACCATAGCTGGCGAGGCATCAACATCTGAGAAGACTATCGTCATTCCACCTGAAACCCTATATCAAATTTCGTTGACTATTCAAGATGGGTTGAAGGTATCTGTTGAAGCTCAATTCCATACTCTGGCGACAAATATGATGAATCAAATGGAGGAGAAGACCAAGCAGTTAGTTGAGTCTAAGAGAAGCTACACAACTGAGAAACAACTTGCCTTGTATTCTGAAGTGGCCGAAAAAGGAGATGAAACACATTGAGTTGTTGGCAAAAAAGCTTGGAGCTGAGGTGTCCACACTTTCTGAGATCAAAATTTTGCTGGAAGAAGTGTACAAATCCCTGATGAAAGCAGACACCAGCTTTGATGCTGCCTGGAGAAGATTTGAGGTCTCCATGACCAAGGCCAGAACAACACTGGAGAATGTTGTCTCCAGAATGCTTGGACCAGCTCCATCTGCCTCGACTGTCCAAATCACTCCCTTGGAGGTGGAAGATCTGAAGCAGGAAATGTTAAGGCAGTTTGAAAATCTTGAGTGTAAATTTGGCAACCTTTTTTATGAAACCAAAAAGGGGAAAGAAAGAGCACCAGCAGAAAAACAGGCTGAAACTTCCGGAGAAAAGTTAGTTGGATCACTCGCCATGGTTACTGCTCAGATTCCAGAAAAAGTTGCTGAGAAAGTTGCTGCTGAGGTGTCCACACTTTCTGAGATCAAAATTTTGCTGGAAGAAGTGTACAAATCCCTGATGAAAGCAGACACCAGCTTTGATGCTGCCTGGAGAAGATTTGAGGTCTCCATGACCAAGGCCAGAACAACACTGGAGAATGTTGTCTCCAGAATGCTTGGACCAGCTCCATCTGCCTCGACTGTCCAAATCACTCCCTTGGAGGTGGAAGATCTGAAGCAGGAAATGTTAAGGCAGTTTGAAAATCTTGAGTGTAAATTTGGCAACCTTTTTTATGAAACCAAAAAGGGGAAAGAAAGAGCACCAGCAGAAAAACAGGATGAAACTTCCGGAGAAAAGTTAGTTGGATCACTCGCCATGGTTACTGCTCAGATTCCAGAAAAAGTTGCTGAGAAAGTTGCTGCTGAGGTTCAGGATACAGAACTGGCAGAGTTGTTTACAACAATTGAGGAACACAGCAGGCAACTGGAACTGCAAAACAAGGCCATGTCTGAACAGAGAACATCTATGGGTGAAATCATTGCCCGAGTAGACAAGATTGAGGATTTCTCCTCATCTGTTCAGAAGAGACTCAATCAGGAATATCAGGCCAGAAGTCTTGAGTTAGCAAAAAAGCGAAAAGCAGAAGAAGCCACTGAAGCAGAAGCTCAGACAAAGAAACAACTGAAGGGTAAATAAGTAAAAAGACCTACTCAGAAAATAGTTGTTACCAGGTCAGAGTTGCTGATGACCAAAGAGCAAATCAGAGAACAAGAAGAGCTAACCAGGACACAGAAAATACTCGATGAGGTTATTAAGAGAAAGAAGCTCCTGGATGCAGCTGGACTGAACAGGAAGTATGTCAGGCGACAGAGATTGAAAGCTGCTGCTGCTGAATCGATTGACTGGGAAGAACGAGCCTTGCCTGCTCCGATGTTGAGCATTCTGGTTTGCCGTCAGGACTTGGTTCCAGAATGGAATAGGATCAAGACTGATTGGTTGGTTGATGTTTATATCCTTCAGAAAATACCAGAAGAAGAAGACCAAGGCAAGTTCGATGCTGATTTTCTTAACTGGTTGGAAACGAAGTATAAGAACTTCTACAAGGTGGCGATGCACGAGGGAAAAACCATGACGCTAGTACCAACTGCACCCAGATCCGAGCCCATGATCCCACCTCTCAGACCCTATCAGACATTCGACCCAGTCGCCTTCAAGAAGTTGTTCTTTGATTTTGCTGATAGAAGAGATATCATTGAAGAAGATAGGCTGAGGGAACTCCTGGAAAGAATGTACAAGATCTTTGAAATCCCTCAAGGCCTTAGGACTATTGAGTTGTAAGTATCTGCTAATCAGAAGACTGTGTTAGGATCAGATGAATAGGTTTCCTGCTTTTCATTGTACTTGTAACTGATGATTATCATTAATGAAATGCATTACCTTTTCTGATCTTAAGACAACATCTCACTGTCTTCTGATTTTTGTGTTCGTGTTCTTTACATTTCTATTATCTGTTTTTCAGATTACTGTTTTGGTTCCATCAAAAAGGGGGAAATTGTTGAGAAATTTATAGTTTTGATGGAAGTTCCAAAACAGATGTAATAGAACCAGTCAGACCTGTTAGCTGACTGATGAACTAGAAATCAAAATAGGATGACCAGCTGATGTAATAGATAAGTCACATATTGAGGGATAATTCAATATGTATAAGTTAAGTGTTGAAGAAGATCAGAAGATCAGATTAGTCAGAAGATTAGAAGATCAGATTAGTCAGAAGTAGTGTTTTTGAAACCGGACCGGACCGGCCAGTTCAACTGGTTAATCGGGAACCGGCCTGAAAACCGGTCCAATTACACCCAAATAATCGTTTTTACGATCAGACCGGGAAAAACCGGCGAGAACCGGCGAACCGTTCAAACCATTTTTTTCTTCTTCATAAATTTGAAATCTCGTCTGTTCTGCCCTAAAAATTAACTCACATCGCCGCCGCTCCCTTCGTTCTCAGAAGTCAGAAACTAAATACTTCTTCCCTTATTAAAATTCATTTTGAATCCACACAACGTTGTCGCTTTTCGTTGCTTCACGTTTTCGGTGTCCTCTGACATATATGTTTTTTCTTAGTTTCTTTTCAAAAAGGTGCTTTCTAATTTCTAATTTCTAATTTCTTCAATATAGGGAGCTATTAATATAAGGACAACTGAACTCTCCCTCTATATCTATCAATATATAAATATATATAAGTTGTATTATAGGGAGTACATTTATAGACTATTTATAGACTATCAATTCATCATCATGTATGTGTGTGTGAAAGTGTAGTGACAGAGGGGTACGGTCACTAGTGTCTCTGTTTTCAATTCTTATAAATATAATGTTAGATATATATATTTATGTATGTATAGGAGTGATACAGGGGTTCTTGATAAACGGTTGGACCGGCGGTTCAAACGGTTGGACCAGTAATCGGTGTTGTGTCTGGTTTGGCTTCCGGTTCGATTATGAAAATACTGGTCAGAAGATCAGAAGTTCAGAAGATCAGAAGAGCTGAAGATCAGAAGCAATATCTAGCAAGAGACTCAGAAGACTTGAGGATGAGAAGAATAGATCATTGCAAGACCAGAGGAAGACCTACATCAGATAAGCACAAGAAGAGTCAGTAAGTTGAGCTAAGGAAACTTGCATCAGAAGACTCAACAAGGTAGACTGATCAGTCCTAAACTGATCAAGTAAGTTCAATCAGGTAACAACCAAGTGTTTACCTAAGATGTACAAGTTGATCAGACAAGAAGAATGTCAACCTAAGTTGGTGAATCAAAAGTCAAATAAGTGTACTTAACAACCAATGAGAGCGAGACACGTACGTATGGAACTGACAGTGCAGGACAAAGTGGTTCAGAGTCAAACAGCTATAAAGGACGATGTAGCACGCATTTAGCCATGCCGCCTCTGAGCACATCAAATTAGCCCTGCAAGCCTACCATAAATAGACCGAAACTCGAATTGCTCTCCAACGGCTAGTTCGATTTCATGCCTATATATATGAGATCAAACCTTCTGAGTAAGACGACATAAATTATAATCAAGCTCAAGCTACAAGCAATTTCCTCAAGAACACCAAGAACTCAAGAAATATTCTGAGTGTTCATCCCATAGGTTCTTAGCAAGAAATTTTATCCTTTAGCTTTAGGCTACTTAAATACTAGGATAGATTTCCAGTTGGAAACCATACAAATCTTTACCCAAACCGAGTGTTAGGTTAAGTTTGTGAGCAAGATTTCAAGCTAGGGTTTTTAGTCTTGATTTCTGGGATAAGTTGAGTGAGAACTCTATAAATCTGTTGTACTGTGTTCGGACTAACACATTAAACTAAGTCTAGTTTGGTAGTAAGTGCCCATACTGATAGGGAAGAGTGGACGTGGGACAAGTTGCCCGAACCACTATAAATCTTGTGTGCTTACCTGCTTTACACTATCTGCACACTACAATTTTGATAAGTTAACTTGCATATTCTAAGAAGAGATCAGTTCTGCATCAAACACCTGATCTGATCAGTTTGACAATTGGTCACCTGATCTGATTCAGAAAACCTTAGAATCTGATCTTGATAAAACTGGTTTTCACACGGGTTAAACTGTAAGCTTCCGAACAATCAGTTAAACTGATAGACACAAAACTGATCTGCTTCACAACTATCAGCGGGTTGGATATCAGTCTGTACTGATCATCACACGCACTCTATACCAGTTAACTTGCCAACACAACTGATCAGAAGAAAAAGTTTTGGAAGTCTATTCACCCCTCCCCTCTAGACTTCCACCTCACTGAAACACGTTCGGGACCTACAATAGGGGAGGCCCAACTTAAACCTTAAGCTATTTCTGTTAGGAAATAAAAGCCATAATCTAACAAATCAAATCACATAGATTTGATTTCCATATATATATTTTCCTACAATAATATTCCATATATTATTTTGGGATTCTTATTTAATTAAATCAAATTTAATTAAATTGTAATAATAATTAAAATCCAAATATAATTATTATTAATTCTCCATAAATTAAATATTAAATTCAATTTAATATTTAAACAACCAACTATACTCTGTAAAGGAGAATTACTTGTTGTGTGACCCATAGGCTCTTATATACCGAACGATTAGTCAAACTAACGGTCTTAATTGAACCCTAGTCAATAAATCAGACATTCTCAATATAAAAGGTACGTTGCAAGGAAACATGCAACTACATGTAACTAAAATGTGGGTTATTGTGATAATATCCTTTCATTCACGAATACCCGATTAAGCCTTGAACATGATGAGGTGTCTATTCAAATAACGTAATCATATTTTTTCATTACGCTAATTGATCCCGTTTATCACATTTGGACACAAAATCTAAACGTGACGTGCATTGGTCAATGCCTAACGATCCATTTAGTATGAGAAGACGAGTATCCTCTCTAAATCCACATTGAGGAATGAATCATTTTCTTGGCTCAACTACCAAGCACATGCACTTCGTGATGAACCCAATCCATGTCATATCTACCCATTAAGGGTATAAGTATCGGTCATGGTCAAAGTTCACCACTCCATACATGTCGTGCGTATTCACCTCAAGTCAGAGAAGTATCACATCACTCCCACTAACCGAGACACCCGTAGACACTTAAGTGGAATAACATCAAACGGTTTCTCGGATGGACATACCAACCCTCTAAGGTATTTGTGCATCCATCATGAGATACCTAGTATCTCGTAGTAAGTGAGAACTACTACACTCTCTAAGAGTATGATACAGATCACACACCAATCTCAAATGCATCATCAATATCCCATTCTTGATGATCCTTGATCGGGGCTATTTGAGAACCATGCTTAAGTCATCTGAGGTCTCACATCCTCAATAACATCAGTGGTTCATGGGAACACATATAAGAATAAATGCAAACAATCAAACATAATATTCAAACAACTGTATTGCCATACATTAATATTAAATGGATAATAATATTAAATCAAACTGAATATTATCGAGTATTATGTTCTTACAAAGGATTGTCTCAAGGACACTAACACTAACATGATGCTCTAATTGTTGGGGAACGATTTGCCCGAATCAATTCGGGGTGTAATTTAAATAAACAATTACTAACATCATGATTTAAACAATTTAAATCAAATAGTAATTCCAACAACATACATGCATATAAACAATTCATTCACATAAAGCCCTACACATGCGGAACTAGGGGTTTAGTAAATTATACATTTGGAGAGACAACCGTTGAGAAGTAAAAACGCGATTAATGGATCAACCTAAAAGTCTTCCCAAGTATTCCCAAGTCCTTGTTCATTGATTCGGTGGGAAATCCTCACGAACAATTTAAACAAAGAAAAAAGAAAAATATGTTGTTGCACCACCTTTGTGGATTTCTAATTCTTCCAAGCTTGGAATAATATTTGAGATGAAAAAACATCCCCTATTTATAAGGGGGGTCGAAAATTTGGCCAATAATTAGATATGTATAGATTTTATTTCTTCTCCAAGAAGTAATTGAATATATCCAATATATTCTCTTTCCCATAAATAATTATCCATAAAAATCTACTTCCTTATTTAATCAAGATTTTCGAAAATATCCCATAAAAACGTCAAAGTCAAATATTCTTGAATTTATGAGATAATCTTGAATTCCAAGAATACTTATCTTCTTACCTTAAAATCTTTTCAAGAAAATCGTTTTCTATCTTTTCTATTTTTTTTGAAAAAATCAATTTAATTGGGAACCAGATTATTTCTTTTATTTTAATCACCTTTTCATTAATGGACTTATTTTGGGCTACTTAGGGGACCTTTAGGAGAATTAAGATTGGACCTCCCAATAGGCTCTGAATTACAATATTGAGCCACAATATTATTCAGCTCATTAATATTAATTTATTGCACTATCCATCTTAATCTATATTACGATAATATACTCATGGTTATTATTTCTCGTGTTTAAGATTCTTTTGTCTATTAATTAATTAAATCACTGGAAGCTTTAAATTATTTAATATCTTTTCCTTGGTGTAAGGACAACTCAACATTATTATTCATATCGAAACTTAATCCACATGCATGATTCGGTATGATAAAACTTCTAAGCCCACCAAGGGGACTAATCATACAAGACTTCCAAGCACACGTTTCTCTTTATTAAATCTTAACAATTGTCATATAACTAATAATATTGTCCAAAATACAATGTATTAAATCTTCATGATTCTCTACCCAACATAAATCAAAGCAATAAATATTAATTACATACAATCCTATTTAAGGGACAAAGATTTAGAATTTAACAACCATTGAGGTCTAATTCTTCATCCCGTTAGTTAGTACTAAAGAATTACCTATCTTGTAATACCCGCACTTTTAGTACTATTATTTGGCTAACATATTTCATGCATTGCGTGCATTTTATATTATTTACGTGTTAATATTATTTACGTAATATTTTTTATTCTGCATTATTTATCTTGCATTTAAATTGTTTTAAAGGTGAAATTATATGTTATGTTCATTGATAAGTCGAGTTTAATAAGTTTTTATTGAGTTAATTATAATCATTTTGTGGTTATTAATTTACTATTATTTTACTTTTACTCGATTTATTATATTTTGGTCTCGATACTTTGATTTTGTGTTTTCTGTGGATTTCAGGTTGTTTTTGGAGTCCTTTTTAGCTGGAGAAAAAATTGGCAAATTGGATGCAAGTTACTTGTAGACCGGAACCATAGAAGGATTTTAATTCTTGCAAGATTTGAGGTCCTTGGAACAACAGTGGACAAATCAACCGAGAAATCGAGCACAAATACCGCTCATTCATTACCATTCATTACCAAATAGCCAAAGAATTGGACCATGTAAGCTAACATCAAGGAAGACAATGAATGAAGGATTTTAATTCTTGCGAGATTTGAGGTCCTTGGAGTACTATATAAAGCCCCTTTTATTGGGCATTTCAACAACAAGGAGAAAGAAAGGAAGAAACATTAGAGAGAGTTGTGATTCAAAAACTTTAGTTCTTGTTTTATTTGTTGAAGTTTTCAATATTGTTTATTCTAGTTTCATTAGCCATGTTTAGTGGCTAAGTTCATATTCTAGCTTGAGGAAAGCCGAACCCTGGATGTTTTTGATGTTTGATTAAATTAGTATCGTTTTTCTTGCTTAACTCGATTTCTTCGTTATTTGATTTATGCTATGCATATCTGATTAGTAGTTTAATTTGGTTTGATCACCCGGATTTTATTCATTAATTATTTCTAGCTAATTACACTTTATAAATTTGTAATTGTTATAATTGTGTAATTGGAGTAGCAAATAGGGTAACCTTGGGATAACGAAGTCTAGATTGTATGAAACGAGCGTCTCGTATTCATAGTCTAGTTTGTCCTATTATTTTGATTCGTTAATGCATTTTAAGAGTTGAATCTCGAATACATGTTTTGGGGTTATTCTTAGAATAGGTTAATAAGAAATCGTATTTCTTTATTAATTAAACTTAAGAAATAATCCGAACTAGTTTGGTCGTACCACTAGTTTAGGGGCAAGATTCGAGCTAAATAGAGAATTTCGTATATTGTTTAATTCAGTTAATCATTTCATTCAGGGGGAAGTAATCCGAGAGCTAGAAATTCACTTCTATTGAATATTTCATTTACACTTTTAATTTGTAATTCTCTTTTTAATTGTTAATCATAAAACAAATCATCCAACCCCCCTCCCCCTTTTTATTATTGTTTTTATACACGAATTATAAGTTAAAATTTCTCTATTTCCTGAGGGATCGACTCTTGCTTATTCTACTACACAGTAGATTAACAATGTTTAATTTATTAATTAATTTGGGTGCCGGCGACAACACACCACTCATACGTGATTAGTGGTCAGAAAATCCTAATATAATTTATTGGGGTTTAGTGATATTTGAGTGCACATTACAATTTTTTTGCAAATTGTTTTATTGTTATGTAAATTAAATTTAAATAATTTGGTGACTAATGATATTAGTTATAGGGAATTAGGAAGTGTATAAATATTTTATGTGATATATATATATACATATATATATATATATACATGACGTCAGGTGTATATGTGTATGTTGATAGTTGTAGATAGAATTCATTAACAAACTACTATAATAATTAGCATAAGAATTAAAATAAAAACTAATAATAATAACAATAATAATAATATAAAAGAAGAGAAAACTTACCCATTAAGTTAATAAAGGCGGTGGTTGTGGGATATATACATACCACATGCCTCGATTTTTGGGGGTTAAGAATAGGAGCGAGTGGCTCGGCGAAGCAAGGGAGGAGAAGAAAAAAAAGAAGAAAAAAAAGGGATCAAGGTGGTGGACGACAAATTGGGGGATCAAGGTGGTGGACGACAAGTTGGTGCAACCCACATAGTTGGACTCGGCGGTTTAGGAGTTTGAGGTAGCGATATTTTACGGATTCGAGGTAAGTAGAAATTCATTTGCAACTACAATGAATAAGCATATTATTTATGCGATTTATTTATATTGAAATGGTAACTGTTGATATTACGTGAATTACGAGAATGTTTGGTATTTGGTGATTGATATGTAATATACTTGTAAATTTAGTGATTAATGAGAAATGAGCCTGTGAGCCCAGTTATGAATATGGAATGAAATTGTGATTTATGTGGTTATTGTGAAAGAAACTGGTGAGTTCGATGTTATATGAATCTTGTGAAATATCAAGTATATTATGTTATTGAGTGCTCCTATATTGAGCTTAGTGCTTCTATATTATTGAGCTTAGTGCTCTGATTATTGAGCTTAGTGCTCCTATTATTGAACTTAATGCTCCTGTATTGAGCTTAGTGCTCCGATTATTGAGCTTAATGCTCCTGTATTGAGCTTAGTGCTCCTGTATTGAGCTTAGTGCTCTTATTATTGAGCTTACTGCTCCTGTATTGAGCTTAGTGCTCTTGTATCGAGCTCAATGCTCCCGTTATTAAGCTAAGTGCTCATGTATTGAGTTGAGTGTTCATGGGGTGCATAATAGTGAGTCAGGAAACCTATTGAGTGTTTCATAAATTAATTAGTGATTTCAAATGAGAGTGCATATTGAGATTTTCTAAAGAATCATATTATAATGCATAATTTCTACTTACTGAAAGTTATCTCACATAATTTATGCATTGCAGGTAATTATGCTCTAGTGTGACGTGGCAAATTTACTGGACAAGTTGTGGAGCTTCTGCAGGTTTTGAGTGGTCGTGTACATAGATGACGACATGTGGGCATATCGTGACTTATTTTACTTCCGTCATTATATGTTTTGTCACTCTTGGATATGTATTATGTGGTGTTATGAATATTAGCCTGTATTAGTGTGTTGGCTTGGAGTTCGATTGTGAACGATTGGGGTGGTCGTGACATCTCTGTAGGTCCGCTTCAGCGCATCATCATGCACTAGTGTAATCTCTTGGTCAAGACAAGCTAATTTGAGCCTTACACTTCAACCTTTACCAATGGATTGTTCAATTCTATCTAGGTTTTGAATTTGTACTTATTTATAAGGAACTGATAATGTGATCTTCTATGTTCTGGTGGCACCACATTATCTACAATGTAACTTGTATTAACATTGAAAGGTTTGCAATAAATAAATAAAATTCATAATATTTAAAGCAATAGTGATAAAAGATTTATTCTCAATAAATAAGTTCAAGATGCAGCTTCTTATACAAAGTAAAAACATACTTGCCAATATAACCCCAACACTAATTTGTTTGCCTTTCTGACAAGCATTACACACATGATCTTGCTAAATACTTCATTTGACAACCCTCTCACAAGTGATAATCTTGCAAGTTTATTCAGGGTTTTGAAGTTCAGATGATTTAGCCTTTTGTGCCATAACAACCTAATTTCAGTAGATTTTGGGTCACAAAACATGTATCCATTGGAGTAAATTTCCAATTAGGAAGATACATATTTCTTTTTCTAGTACTTGTTGTGAAACAACATCTTTCACATAACATAAGTTCTTAAAGAATTCAACACTGAAACCTCTATCACAGAACTGACTGATAGAAAGCAAATTATGTTTTAAACAAGAAACATATGATACTCCACGAACATGGAAAATATTAATCTCCAATCTTTCATAACCTTCGGTTAGTCCTTTGGAGTTGTCACCAAAAGTTATCTGTGGGTCTTTCTCTTCAACATAGTCAGAGAGTAGATGCTTGAATCCTATCATGTGTTTTGAACATTCACTGTCCAGATACTGTTAGTGTTAGTGTCCTAGAGACAATATATTGTAAGGACATAATACTCGATGATATTCAGTTTGATTTAATATTATAGTTCATTTAATATTAATGTATGGCAATACACTTGTTTGAATATTATATTTGATTGTTTGCATTAATTCATGCAAGTGTTCCCATGAGTCATTGTTGTCATTGAGGTTGTGAGAACTCAGATGACTTAAGCATGATTCTCAAATGGCCCCGATCAAGGATCATCAAAAATGAGATATTGATGATGCAATTGAGATTGGTATGCGGTCTGCATCATACTCTTAGAGAGTTTAGTAAAATCTCACTTACTACGAGATACTAGGTATCTCATGATGGATGCACAGATACCTTAGAGGGTATTGGTATCCCCATCCGAGAAACCGTTTGATGTGAGTCCACAATATGTGTCTACGGGTGTCTCGATTAGTGGGAGCGATGCGATATCCTTTGACTTGAGGTCAATACGCACAACATGTGTGGAGTGATGAACTTTGACCATGACCAATGCTTGCACCCTTCCATGGGTAGATATGGCTTGGATTGGGTTCATCACAAAGTGCATGTGCGTGGTATTTGAGCCAAGAATAGGATTCATTCCTCAATGTGGATTTAGAGAGAATACTCATCTTCTCATCATAATTGGATCAAAGTCATCGGCCGATGCACGTCAACTTAGACTTTGTGGCTAAGTGTGACATAAATGATCAATTAGTGATTCGAGATGATATGATTAAGTTATTTGAATAGACAATTCATCATATTCAAGACTTAATTGAGTATTCGCGAATGAAAGGAGGAAATTGTAATAGCCCATATTTCAGTTTCAGGTAGTTGCACGTTTCTCGCAACGTACCTCATATATTGAGAATGTCTTATTTATTGTCTAGAGTTCAATTAAGACCGTTAGTTTGACTAATCACTCGATATATGAGGGTCTATAGGTCACATAACAAGTAGTTCCCTTTTATGTATTATAGTTGGTTGATTAAATGTTAAATATAATTTAATATTTAATTTATGGAGAATTAATTAATAATAGATTAATTTGGAATTAATTATTATTAATTTTTAATTAAATTGGATTTAATTAAATAGGATTCCCAATAATAATATATGAAAAATATTATTATAGAATTTAATATATGTGGAATCAAATCCGTAGAGATTTGATATACATGTGAATTAAATCCGTAGAGATTTTATATTTGAGAAATAAATTTAAGAGATTTATTTTATAAGATTAGGAATTTTATTTCATAATCAGGTTAGCTTAAGATTTAAGCTGGGCCTCTCCCTATATATATGAGCTCTTGAGAATTCACAAATAACGTTAATTCATTATTCTCTCCATAAGATCTAGAGTTAGAATTTTCCTAGCAAATTCATCTCGGGATTCAACGCTGGCAAATCCGTGCAAGTCCGTGATTGGGAGTTACGTGGATACTATAGTTGAGAAATCTGCTCTCGAGTTACTGTAAGATTTCTTGTTATGATTTTGTAATCGTTTATTCAATTAATTATTCGTTGTTGGTGAATTGTTTAATTTCGCTGCGCATGTATTACGTATTTACGTGCCTCTAAATTCCAACAGTGGTGTCAAAGCTTCAGACTCTTGTTTTAATTGAATAATTAAAATTGGTTTTGAAATTAAAAATTAATTTTTTTTTCTTTTCGAAACCGGGTGCGGCTGGTTTTTTGTTTGACAAAACCGCACCCCTTGTTTATTTGTCTTGCTCGCTCGTCTTCTCCACAAAACCTAGGGTTTTCTGGAATTTGCTTCGCCGCCTCTGTCCTTCGGTCTTGCCAATGTTCGCTGGTATTCGCGACGCCGCTCGAGTCGGCGGCTACTCGCCGCGACTCACGGCGCTCGTGCGAAGCCGTGGCATCGCACGCGATGGCCATATGTATTCGTCTTACCTCGGTACGACTCGCTTCGCCCCTGTTCCCGTCACTGTCACCTGGTTCTCGCTCGATTTGTTGACCACCGTTTCGATTTCTCTGATTCGCGACCGTGTGCTCACAGATCGGTTAGAACGATAGAGGTGCACCGCGCTGCTTTCTTGTTTTGATTCGGGGCAACTCGTTTTGGGATCGGGGTGAGTCGCATAGGCGCGCCACCGGTTCGACTCGGCTCACTGCTCATCTCCTGTTTTGAATAGGTCAGGGCTCCGCGCGCGCCCTTTTAGTTTTTCGATGATGGTGGCGAGTCGCCCGCATGCGCCTAGCGGCGGCGGTGACTCGCGCACACCTGATGTCCATCGAGTTGACCTATTGCGATTTATAGTCCCTCATTTTTTATGCATGTGTCTTTCGATTTTGGGGCTGTTTCGATTCCCTGATGAATGCTACTTAATTGTTGATTGGGTTTTTCGATTGGTTTGAGAACTGATGAAATTAAAATCTGATTAAACCCTAATAATTGGAACAATTTTGGGAATTTTTTGGAATAATTCTGATGAACTGATGAGTTGTTGGATGTTTGGTTTGGATGACCCGATCGAAAAACGATTTTGGAAACCGGGTGATGATGAGGGGAAGAACTGTGCCAAAATTGGATTTAGGACAGACCCTTCCATGCAGTTTTCGAAACTTGCACATGAGCCCTTAACAAATAAATAATTAAATTGTAATCTGATTTAAAATTAATAAAGTTTATTTTGGAATTGGATTTTGGTTAGACCAAAGAAATTAATTGGATTAATTACTGTTTTAATAATCCTAAATAAAATTGAAAATTGGATTTTGAAATTTGGTTTTAAAAGATTTATTAAAATCCCACTTGTTAACTGGTTATTTAAATTCGTTAACGCTTTTACGTTCGCATTATAATTGTTTGGGTAGACGGCGCCTAATAATTGTCGGACCGTATTATTATTTGGGTAGACAACGCCCATATAAATGTTAATCCGTGTAAATCTTGTTTGGGTAGGCGACGCCCAATAATTGCTCAAATATGATGTAGATTAACATGTTGGATCTCAATTAAGCAATTAATATCCCGCCTTTAAAACGATCCTCACTAAAATATGATTTTCATTGAATTGAACGATGTCTTCCATCAAAATTAAAAGTAAACCGGAGATTTTATTCCAATGAGTATTTAAGGCCCAAGTCTTTTGCTTGGATCTACATCTAACGGGACTTTTATAGAGATACATAGTGTTGTCGTTTGATGGTTGTAAATCAACTTGACTTTGTTTCACCAGCCCAAGTAGGTTAACGAAAGTCAAGGGGCATCCGATTGAACTAGGTTCAATACTTGGAGTTGCAGGTTTTGCAATTGGTTTGGAGACCTACCAGTTCTGCTATTATAGTAATCAGCCCAAGCAGATATTATAATAGTAGGAATGTGGATCCTAGTCCATTATGATTTATATTAGATATAAATTCGTATTCTTCCGATGAGGTCGTTGAATATGTGAAAATAATGGAGACAAAATAAACACAAAAGAAAGACCATGTTTATTTTGATTGCTGAATATTGATCATATGAATTATGTGTTTAATTCCCGTTTTATTTTATTTCTCTTGGTTAGTTGAAATGTATAACTGTTATTGAGATGTGTTTTGGAAACAAACAAATTGGCTAGGCCAAATTTTCTGGACTGGCACCGAAACGTGCGTTTGGTGCTAAGGTAAGAAAAGATTGAGTATGTGTTGGACACGCCAATCCCGGTCACCCCTGAATCTCCTTGAGACAGCCACGCTTTGAAGAAGCATCAAGAGGATATTTTCCAAGCTCAGTGTGTGATGTTATTCGGCATGACTTCCGATATACATAGGCAACGTGAGAAAATGGGTCCCTTCTAGATGTTCAAGCATCTGAAGGATCTCTTTGATTTTGAATCTCATTTTGAGATTTATGAAGTGATGAGAGATCTGTTCAGATATCGGTTAGCTAAAGAAGGGAAGATTTCACCTCATGTGCTAAGGATGATAGGCCTAATTGAGAAACTTGGAAATTTAGGCATTTAGCTAAAAGACCAACATTTTCATTTATGCTATCCTCCAGTCGCTCCCGGATTCATATTCTAGCTTCATTGTGAACTACAATATGAATAATACGGATGCGACTATGCCTGAACTTCATGACATGCTCAGGACTTTTGAGTTCACTATCACTGAGATAGTGTTCAAAAGAAAGAGGGGGTATACAAGGATGTATGCCTCTACTGTAAGCAGAAGAGGGCATTGGAAGAAGGACTGTAAGGTTCTGGTTGCTGATAGGAAGGCACTGGGTGTTTCTGGGACTAGAACATGCATGTTTGTTATTAAGATAGACATGTCCACAAATAGCGCTAACTGTTGGGTATTAGATACCGGATGTGGCTCACATATTTGTACGAATGTGAAGGGGCTCATGTGTCTTAGGGCAGTTAGAGTGGGTGAAGTCGTCTTACACATGGAAGCTAAGCAAGAGTTGCTACTGAACGCGTGGGGACTTAGACATACCCTCTGGTTTTAGATTAGAACAGAATAATTGTTATTTTGTTCCTTCTATTACCCGCAACATTATTTACGTTCCTATGTTAGACATTGAGGGATTTTTCCTTCCAATTTGCAAATAATAATTGTTATTTACGCTTAATGGTGTGGTTTATGGGAATGCCCCTTTATTGAATGGTTTATAATTGTTGCATTGTGCATACGATGTTCTTAATATACTAAATAAAAGACTCAAGCTTAGTAATCATGAAAACTCGACTTACTTGTGGTATTGTAGTCTTGGTCATGCAAACGAGAAGAGAATTGCAAGGTTAAGAAAGTTAGACTACTTAACCCCATTCGACTTAGAGTCTTATGATAATTGCGAATCTTGTCTCAAAGGCAAAATGATCAAAAAACCCTTTCTGGGAAAGGGGTTCGTGCCAAAGAAGTTCTAGAGTTGTTCCACAGTGATGTATGTGGACCATTGCCCACTCTAGCTAGGGGTCACTTCGGCTACTTCATCACTTTTACTGATGATTTCTCGAGATAAAGATACATGTATCTTATGAAACACAAATCCGAATCTTTTGAGAAATTCAAAGAGTACAAAGCTGAAGTAGAGAAGCAACTTTTTAAGAGTATTACGACTCTTCGATCGGATCGAGGAGGTGAATAACTTAGCAATGAATTCAATGATTATCTAAAGTTGCATGGAATTCAATCACAATGGACTCCTCCCGGAACACCCCAGATGAATGAAGTTTCCAAAAGGAGAAACTGAACCCTGTTAGACATGGTAAGGTCCATGATGAGCTTTTCCTCTCTTCCGACATTCTTATGGGGATACGCGTTACAAACCTCAATTTACATTCTGAATAGGATTCCATCTAAATCGGTTGAGCATACACCATATGAACAATGATGTGGCAAGAAGCCAACTTTTACACATATCAAAACGTGGGGTTGCCCCGCGATTGTGAAAAGGATGCTTACCGATAAGCTGGAATCCAATGGTGAAAAGGGTTATTTTGTGGGATATCCTAAGGAAACTAAAGGATATTACTTCTATCTACCTAAGAAACAAACAGTGATTGTTTCTAAGCAGGCTAGGTTCCTTGAAGAAGATTATGGTTTTAAGGAACAAGACCGTAAGATGATAGAACTTGAAGAAATTCAAGAACCACAAATTAACAAAGACACTGATGTCTTAACAAAGAAACATGACAAGGAATCAGTGGGAGCATTCATCGACTTTCACGGTGGGAGTCTTTCACTAGGTGATCGTCTTTCAGCCAGTGGGAGCGTAATTGGAGTTGGCTTGCTTGTGCAAGAACCTCCAAGTGGGCTGAATGAGAACAATATAGTTCAAACTCCCGCCCAAGAGGCATCTGAAAGTGTAGGCCTTGAGGACTCTCCGGACATTGATGAAATCGATGCACCACAAAATTTTCACGATCAGAATGTACAACCTGCACAACCACAGCTCCGTAAGTCAATCAGGAATCGTAATCCGCCCATTATATACGGTTACATCTTGGAGGAACTCGATAATGTGGATATACCGGATAAGGATGATCCTAATACTTACTCTGAAGCAATATTAGATATTGATTCAGGGAAGTGACATGAAGCCATGAAATTCGAGATGGACTCGATGCACACCAATCAAGTCTGGGATTTGGTTGAGTTGCCTAATGGGGTTTAACCCATGGGTTGCAAATGGGTCTTCAAGCGTAAGACTGATGCAAAAGGCAAATTACAAACCTACAAAGCTAGGTTGGTGGCGAAGGGTTATAGTCAACCCGAAGGCATTGACTATGACGAGACCTTCTCATCAGTTGCAAAGATCAAGTCCATTCGAATTTTACTTTCGATAGCAGCACACTATGATTATGAGATTTGGGAGATGGACGTCAAAACAGCTTTTCTCAATGGAAACATTGATGCGAAAGTGTTTTTGACTCAACCGGAAGGGTTCATATCTAAGCCAAATTCTAATCTAGTATGCAAGCTAAAGAGATCCATATATAGATTGAAGCAAGCTTCTAGGAGTTGGAATATCCGATTTGATGAAGCTATCAAGTCTTTTGACTTCATCAGAAACTCGAAAGATCCTTACGTAACCCATGTTTCAGTTACAGGTAGTTGCACGTTTCTCGCAACGTACCTCATATATTGAGAATGTCTGATTTCGCTCGATATATGAGGGCCTATGGGTCACACAACAAGTAGTTCCCTTTTATGGATTATAGTTGGTTGATTAAATGTTAAATTGGATTTAATATTTAATTTATGGAGAATTAATTAATAATAGATTAATTTGGAATTAATTATTATTAATGTTTAATTAAATTGGATTTAATTAAATAGGATTCCCAATAATAATATATGAAAAATATTGTTATAGGATTTAATATATATGGAATCAAATCCGTAGAGATTTGATATACATGAGAATTAAATCCGTAGAGATTTTATATTTGAGAAATAAATCTAAGAGATTTATTTTATAAGATTAGAAATTTTATTTCCTAATCAGGTTAGCTTAAGATTTAAGTTGGACCTCTCCTTATATATATGAGCTCTTGGGAATTCACAAACAACGTTAATTCATTATTCTCTCCATAAGATCTAGAGTTAGAATTTTCCTAGCAAATTCATCTCGGGATTCAACGCTGGCAAATCCGTGCTAGTTCGTGATTGAGAATTACGTGGATACTATAGTTGAGAAATATGCTCTCGAGTTACTGTAAGATTTCTTGTTATGATTATTGTAATCGTTTATTCAATTAATTGTCCGTTGTTGGTGAACTGTTTAATTCCGCTGCGCATGTATTACGTGTTTATGTGCCTCTAAATTCCAACAGATACCATGTAATAGATGATAGCTCATCTCCACTCATCAGGGCTATGTTGTCTTCATTCAGCTCAGTGCCCACAATAACCTGAAACAAAATCAGGCTTTAGGTACCATTTGGTGTTGGGTCCTACCAAGTCAGCTGTATCTTTAGGAATCCAAATCTACCTCACAAGTTAAAATAAAATCTTGTAATATTTCAACATTCATGTTTGCAGTCAACTAGAGCTAATAATTTGTGTTGGGAGATGAATTTAATAAAGAAATTTTGATTAGATCCCAAAACCCCTGAGTATGACATGTTCAGGATAATCTTGATAGTCTGAGTCAGGTTTCAGTATAGAATAGTTAAGGAAGATATCTGCACAATGTATAGTAAACAAATATTAATCAGGTTTTGATACTAAAGACTCAGGTAGACCTGAATGTTCGTAAGATATCAAGAATCAAGAAATCAAGACTCGAAGTTAAGGTAAGATTCAAGATATCAAGAATCAAGACTCGGTTATCAAGATTCGAGAAGATATCAAGAATCAAGACTCGTGGTTATCAAGACTCGGTTAATGAAAACTTCAGTGAATTTATGAAGACTCGGGGAAGACTGAATGTTCAGAGGCACAAAGAAATATCTATCTGAATACATACAAAACTGAGGAAAACGCACAATTTCAGAAGAATAGATATTGCCCAAAACATTCAAGTGCAGATAAAAGGAACTAAAACTAAGTGTTGTTTAAGGTTGTCTCATTCAGAGAGATTGACCTAAAAGAGTCGTTTTGTTTGTCTACATTCACCGAAGACAAGAACCAATCAGAGGAAGACAACACTGTACTTTACTGACACTGAAAACGACAGGACATTGAATTTTGTCAGTAGTACTATGTTTCAGACTGCAAAAATTGGTGATTGGCTACAAAGTTGCATATTGCCTAAAACATGCGAGGGTGTGTCCAAACCCTAAAAATAGCCATTCATCAACACCCAGAAGAGGAAACTCTTGATGCTATCTCTTCCAACGGATAGTTTTTTTTAAGAGTGACCTTGGAGGAGTTGCCTATAAATACCAATGACCTTCACCATTGAGAGGTTACGGGAAATTTCAGCAACTCAAGAGCTCATTCGTATTCTTGCAAATTGAAGCACTCGAAAACCCTAGAATTTCCCAAGTGTTTCACATTGGAGAGAGCTCATTCACTAAGCCTAGATTTGATAGATTTATCCAAAGCTTAGTAGAGATATCCTAGCCTTTGCATTTGTTCTTATTGTAAAGGATATCTCACCCTAGTTGGAAACCAACCCAAACCCAAACCCTTTGATAAGGTAGTTTGTGTGTGTGTATTGTTGGTGAGTTAGAGTTGTAAAGAGTGAGTAAGCTGCAGGTTAGTCAGCCAGAAAACTCTAGAGGAGATGTGAGTAAGCTACTTGTGGTAGTCTGAAAACTTGTGTGTGTTGAGTTAGTAAGCTGCAGTGAGTCAGCCAGAAAACTCAAGGTAGAAAAGTGAGTAAGCTGCAGTGAGTCAGCCTGAAAGCTTTAGGAAGCGTGTTAAGGAATTTCTCTGAAGATCAGAGAGAGTGGATGTAGAAGCTTGAGTCTCTGAACCACTATAATTGCTGTGTTATTTGCTTTCTGTACTGCATTTTATCTGTTGCATGATTTTCTCTGAAAGCATATTTTCACTGATATTCAGTTGGAAACAATCCACTGAACTTGCATCAAATTGATCACAGCCTTAACCACTATTTTATTAAGGAAGAGATTTTCAGCAAGCTAAAACGAGTATAAACTTAGGGCCAACCATTCCGCACTCTTGATTAGCTAGAACATATAGTTAGCAAACTGAACTAACTCTACTGAGTATTCAGTAAGATAATTATCTGATCCAAGTTTCTCAGGATCTCTGAAAAACTCAGGATCAGTTGGGCTAATCTGAAGCTTCTGAAAGCTGCTCAGGATCATTGTCTCAGTAGACTTTGACTCAGGGCGATTTGTGCTTCTCAGGGCAAAATTCTTAGGACAACCTGACCCTTCTGATCTCAGTGAAGAAAAAGTTTTAAAAATCACTGAACACGTGTATTCCCCCCCCCATACACGTGTGAGACTCGTTTATACCGGGACCAACAATTTGAAAGTTGCAAAGTTGTCCGTCTTAAAAACTGTCTTTTTCATCAACAATATTTTGCATTGTATTCGTAGTAGCAGACACTGCAACTAAAAACACCTTCCCTATATTGTTTTTAAGTAAAGAGAAAGTCATAAAAGAGACATATGTTGGAATTTAAAGGCATGTAAACACGTAATACATGCACAGGGAAAATAAACAGTTCACCAACAACGAACAATTAATTGTTAATTAAATAAAAAACGTAAACAGAATTCTTACAGCAATTCGTACACGGATTCCTCAACTATGATATCCACGTAACAGTCGTTTACTAACTCGCACAGATCTGCCAGCGTTGAATCCCCGAGATGAATTTGCTAGGAAAAATCTAACTTAGAGATTTTATGAAGAAAATATGAAGTCTTGTATTATGAATTCTCAAGAGCTCATATATAAAGGGGAGACTCAGCTTAAATCTTAAGCTAACCTGATTAGGAAATAAAATCCCTAATCTTGTAAATTAAATCTCATAGATTTAATTCTCATATACAAAAATCTCTACGGATTTGATTCCATATATATCAAATCCCATAATAATATTTCATATATTATTATTGTGAATCTTATTTAATTAAATCTAATTTAATTAAATAGTATTAATAATTAATTCTAAATATAATTATTATTATATTCTCCATAAATTAAATATTAATATCCAATATAATATTTAATCAACCAACTATAATTAGTAAACAACCATTACTTGTTGTGTGACCCATAGGCCCTCATATATCGAGCGATTAGTCAAACTAACGGTCTTAATTGAAACCTAGACAATAAATCAGACATTCTCAATATATGAGGTACGTTGCGAGAAACGTGCAACTACATGTAACTGAAATATGGGCTATTGTTATATATTCCTTTCATTCACGAATACTATATTATTCTTGAACATGATGAAGTATCTATTCAAATAACTTAATCATATTATCTCTAATCACTAATTGATCACTTATGTCACACTTGGCCACAAAGTCCAAGTTGACGTGCATCGGCCAATGTCTTTGATCCAATTATGATGAGAAGATGAGTACTCGCTCTAAATCCACATTGAGGAATGAATCATATTCTTGGCTCAACTACCACGCACATGCATTTCGTAATGAACCCAATCCAAACCATATCTACCCATGGAAGGGTGCAAGCGTCAATCATGGTCAAAGTACATTACTCCACACATGTCGTGTGTATTGACCTCAAGTCAAAGGAGTATCACATCGCTCCCGCTAACCGAGACACCAGTAGACACATATTGTGGAAATATATCAAACGGTTTCTCGGATGGGTATACCAATATCCTCTAAGATATCTATGCATCCATCATGAGATACCTAGTATCTCGCAGTAAGTGAGATCTTACTACACTCTCTAAGAGTATGATATAGATCGCACACCAATCTCAATTGCATCATCAATATCCCATTCTTGGTGATTCTTGATCGGGGCCATTTGAGAATCATGCTTAAGTCATCTGAGTTCTCACAACCTCAATGACAACAATGACTCGTGGGAACACTTGCATGAATAAATGCAAACAATCAAACATAATATTCAAATAAGTGTATTGCCATACATTAATATTAAATGAACTATAATATTAAATCAAACTGAATATCATCGAGTATTATGTCCTTACAATAGATTGTCTCTAGGACACTAACACTAACAACATCCACGTTGGGATATTTCTTAGCGACAACTATGTTCTTAAATTGTATCCAATCAGTACTACACAATATATAACTATTCTAGTTTCGTGTCAAAATGTCGTGTGAAGAACCAAATCAATAACTTTTCCAACTACTGCAGGGTGGTGGTTGCGGCAGGTCGGCCAGTGTTGGTTACACGGATAACCTTCGTTTGTTGCTATTGTTTAGTCTTCCTTTGGGTTCATTGCTCGGTTATAGATTTGATCAAGGAGTGAAAGGGACCTGGCTCGAATTATTTGCATGTTCTTTGCTTCAAATGACGTTATTTGTTATCTACGTGGTTTGAGCTAATTGGAGTGCAAAAGCTTGCACATTCATGCATGATACTATGATTCTCGAAAAATGCTAATAAAAAATAGAACTAAGAGTTGATTGTGTGTATATGGGTTATGATGCAGACTTTAACTGTTGAGGAGAGGCTCAGAAGCAATGTCATCAACATTTGTCTAGGAATGAGAGAATAACTAGTAATAATCATGAAAGATAAATCAAAGTACAAACAAGTAGTTGAACCTTGGAACCTATGGTAAAAAAAACTTGATCATGATGGTTTTGGTTAAACCGCTTTTTAAGTTCCTCTTAAAATTTAGGGGGGGAAAACTCATGTCATAATACATATTTGATATAATTAAAAAAAAAAAAAAACGAAAGCTCATTCACTTTTATTTGATGCATCATTTTATCAACAGAATATAAATTTATATAAAAGAACTTAAGTCTAATTACTAGTTAATTCTATCATTTATATTATTTCTATTAAAATGTCTATATGTAATATGCATAAAATGTGCACTTAATTACTACGTGAAATGTGCACTTACAAATTATGTGTGAAGCATGCACGAAATGTGCATGCATAGATCGTGCACGAATATGTGCACAAGTACAATAAGGAACATGTAGCACACTATGTGTTATTACTAGTGTTTATATAATTATTAACGTTGTCATTTTTTTTACATTGCTTAAAATCTATACATATATAAACATAAAATTGTTGATATAAATGTTGTTACTTCGCAAAAAAATTATAATAGTCATTTTAGATCTTATATGATTTATTTTTTGCTTCCTCTCTTTTATTTTAGGTGTATGTAATGTGTACGACGTGTAGATTTATTATTTGTACTTTGTTGTATTCTAAATTTCTTGTCGTCATGTGCTAAAAAATTAACAGGACCGACTCTATTTATAACTCACATTTTTGCTCTATGCTTGTAGAAATTTCTATGGACGAAAGTTCAAAATATAGACAAATAACTGAGGAAGCACCCATAGAGCAAACTATCCTGCAAGATTCGCGATTTTGTGGCTCTGTGGCACCAATTACGAAACTGAGAATGTGAACATAAACAAAGGAGTTAGCAGTACAATTGTCGCAATTGTTATGATAAATTATCTCTACATATAAACTTTAAGCATATCAAATTGATCAGTGCCAACTGCTTAGTCACACAATGTTTCAAGAGCACGTCCCTTCCTAGTTATTCAAACAAACATTTAAAAATCCCAGATTCTTGATTTTCAAGTAAAAATAAAAATCAAATATTTTCTTAAATATCAACTAAATTATTGAACTATGTTAGTATTCACCATCATGCCACGATTATACATTATGCAATGAGTTGACTGAACAAATGAAGTTCATTTTGACTCAAATATAATTTTCAGAGTAAAATTTTGATTTAATGAATAAAAATTCAAAACCAGAACCAGTTAAGGCAGGTCACCACTCCTCCATACCAATGTAAGGTTCAAAATTTAAATCAAATTATTTGATATTCAATTCAATTTTTTATTTATTTATAAAAACTCGTTGAAACTTGTGAGATTTGATCTCGTGTTAAGCTTTTCATTTTACCAAAAAGTGTGTTTCAATTTAAATTTCTTATTTTTCTTTAATAAAAAATAAATGTCTCCATCATCTTTAACTTAATTTTATCTTTCACCTATCACATCTCATCAACTCACTAAACATAAAATATTATATTATTTAATTATTGTGTAAAAAGCAAATAACAAACCATTGGGACCATATTATACCATGTTCTTGCAGAAACACTGCAGAGGGAAGTTCAGAGCGTATGCAAACAACTGGGGAATAAACCACAGAGATAACCTTCCTACAATATTAGTGATCTTGTGGCTCTGTCGAAACAGTTTGAATATGGGGGATATGAATACATACAGAGGAATCATTAATAAGGTTATCATCGTTGTTATGATGAATGACCTCTGCATAAAAACTCCCAACATGTCGAGGTGACCTGTGCCAACTACTTGGCCACAAAGAGGCCTTGTTTGTTTATGGTTTGGGAAGTATTAACAATTTTATGTGCTTAATCTTGTTTTTTTCAATTGTAACACATATTCAAACAAATTTTAGTAACAACATGTTCAAACCAACCCAAATTATTTAAAATGGCACTCATCATCCAACATGACAACATATTTAACAATATGTTAAGAATCCAAGAAATATGGGGTTAGGAATTTATATTTAATTCATTTCTTTATTACCAGCTTCTCGCCGAATTCAAAATATTATCAAAAATTCTATCACCAAAAGGTTTAAATATATTATATTTTGCTACTTGTTTTTTGTTTTTTGCCAAAATAATTAAATTTAGCCAATACTTTTGGTTTTTCCACAGTTCTAGCTTGGAAGAAGTTCAAGAACCCGGAAGAAATCGGAAGCCTAAAGAAAGTAGAAGTCCTGAAGACCGGATCACTGAAGATAGAAGTGCTGAAGATCCAATGTTCTGAAGACCTGAAGACTCTAAGGACTGAAAGTCAGTAGTCCTGAACATTTATTAGGGAAATAAATGTTAATTGGGAATCATGCAGACAAAGGGAATGTAGACTTTATGTTTATCATGTGTTGCTACTAAGGTTGTCTTTTCATCAATGAAGTTGTCCATAAAGAGCCGTTTTGTTTGTCTCTGCACAACTGAAGTTCAAAACCAATAAGAGGTCGTCAGCAGCGTACGGACACTAACAATGAAAGTGACAGGGCCCTAAAAAGTCAAAACCTGCAAAATGGGATAGTCTGCAGATATAATGTAAGGAAAATTAAATGCATACAACCCAAAGCATGCAAGGGTCTAAACATGCATCAGACATAGCCACCAAGAGTTGAACCAGCTCAACCAGCCAATCAGCTTCAAGCGGCGAAGAAATTCAACAGTTTCAAGCCCTATTCTTTTAATGGCCGAGATGGACCAGCCGCGCTAGAGGAATGGTTGGGAAGGATTGAAGACATCCTTGGACTATTGATGTGTACGAATGCTCAAAAGGTGTCCTGTGCAACGTTCGTGCTATAGGAGGACGCAAGAATATGGTGGAACTCTTACAAAGGTATGCGTCCAGCAAACGAGATAGCAGCACTCACCTGGGAAGGATTTAAGCGGGTCATAAATGAAAAGTATTGTCCACCATCGTACAAAGTGAGAATGGAGATGGAATTCTTCAATCTAAAGCAAGGAAACATGAAGGTGGAAAAATACGAATGAGAGTCCAGTCGGTTGTGTCGTTTCGCTCCGCACTTGGCCGACACTAAGGCTAAGAAGGTACAAAGGTTCAGACTAGGTCTTCGCTCTGAAATCAAGAATGTTGTAGCCGGTCATGGAATCACAACCCTGACAGAAACTTATGAACGGGCTAAGGAAATTGAAGTTAGCATAGGGATAGACGAATCTAAACCAACAAATGGAGAGAAGTTTGAAAAAAGAAAGTGGGAGCAATCGAGTCAAAAAGAGCATAACAACCTCAACAAACAAAGGAAGATCGAAGACAATATCAAGAAAAACACTCAAGTACAGAAACCTACTTGCGAGACATGTGGACGGAAACATTATGATGAATGCTTAAAGGGTAAAAATATATGTTACATGTACAAGAAACCAGGACATACTGCTTTTGAATGCCCAAATAGAAGAGGAATTGATGACAATAGTCAAGATAGAAGTTCAGGAGGTAGAGCTTGAATTTTTTCCATGGAACGACAAAATCAAGGTATATGATTAATTTTCGTGGACGAAAATATTTTTAAGGGGATAGGATGTAACATCCCAAAAATTTATAATAAATTATTATTTATATATAATGAAAAAAATAGAGTATTATTTAGATATAGTAAAATATTTTATTTATATCCCATATATTATGGATAACCATTAGATTCTAGACTTTCTTTCATCTGAGATCCCGAAATCCTAGATTTATTTTCTATCAAGATACTCACAAAAGATTTGAATCTTAATTTTTCCCAAAATATCTCCAAATTTTAATGTCCCATAAATTAATTATTCCTCCTATAAATACAATAATAAATCGTGAGTCTGAAACACATCTAGTCTGCTTTTCTTTCTCCCTCTCCTGAAAATTTCGACGCTTTAACGCTACCGACGAGTATGTTTTCTTACTTCTTGTTTAAAGAAAATTGCCAGCAATATTTTATCTGATTTCTGGTTTATTCACAGCAAAATAATCATTAATTGTTGTTTTTTTTTATTCAATTCGTTTGCTTATATAAAAAGGAATGGCCTATTCATCTTAGTGGGTTTGATTTCTTGCCTATTCTTAAAAAAAAAAAAAAAACAACATGCCAATGCTTTATATATATATATATATATATATATATATATATATATATACTTTTCTTCCCAATTTATTAGTCGATGAATTTCAAAGGCAACCTTATTTTCGTAATTGGCTATCATTCACCATTGATAAGGTAACCTCACTGAGCTAGGGAAAGTGTGCGGTGGAGGGACGGTGGATTGCCTCAAGTGTTTATTTAAATTTTACTATTGCAACCATTAATTTCATTTTGAATATTGAGTCATGTTAAGTTCAAGTTCAGGTTTTGAGATTGAAGTATTTTTATTTAATTGTAGTCAAATCTCTTTAGACAAATTTGAATCTTTTGAGTTTTAAAGTGCATATTTACTTTATTTATTTTTATCTTCCGCTGCAAATTCTTATAAATTTATGCATTTTTGGCTTACGAAAAATCGGGATGTGACAGAGTGGTATCGAAGCAGGTTTACGTTCTTATAGACTTGTAAAAAAAAAAAAAAACTTCTTTTAGTGTCTTACTATTTCTTTTAAAAATTATTTGTTAAAAAAAATAGTGGGTCTAATAAGATCATGCATTTTCCCCCTAAGACATGACATCCATCACCTCCCACCGCTATAACTCCAAAGTATGATATAAAATTTTACATGTTATAATATTACCCTTTCATGGAAAAGATGATTGCATAATATATGATTGACGATATTGAAACAGTTGGGTTTGATAAAATATTTACCCTTTAATCATGGAAAAGATGCTTAAATGATATACAATTGTTGCCATTGATATGACTAATTATTATTTACGATGGTTAAATATTTTAATTCATAATAACTGTGGTGACTGACAGATGAGAAGGATAGTGGGGTTAAGATTAGATGACATTTATAATTTTGGGTACTAAGACAATCAAATCCTTAAAGGAACATGCCACCACGAGTTGAACCAGCTCAACCAGCTAATCAACTTCAAGTAACGAAGCAATTCAACAATTTCAAGCCCCCTTCTTTTAATGGCCGAGATGGACCGGCCGCGCTAGAGGAATGATTAGGAAGGATTGAAGACATCCTTGGACTATTGATGTGTACGAACGCTCAAAAGGTGTCATGTGCTACGTTCGTACTACAGGAGAACGCAAGAATATGGTGGAACTCTTACAAAGGTATGCGTCTAGCTAATGAGATAGCAACACTCACCTGGGAAGGATTTAAGCGGGTTATAAATGAAAAGTATTGTCCACAATCGTACAAAGTGAGAATGGAGATGGAATTCTTCAATCTGAAGCAGGGAAACATGATGGTGGAAGAATACGAACGAGAGTTACAGTCGGTTGTGTCGTTTCGCTCCGCACTTGGCCGACACTGAGGCTAAGAAGGTACAAAGGTTCAGACAAGGTCTTCGCTCTGAAATCAGGAATGTCGTATGGGTTAAGGACTAATGATGTGACTTGATGATC